>CM050862.1:23295102-23895102 GCA_027580175.1 Siniperca scherzeri | reverse complement strand
TAATGACACATGCACTCAATATTATTATACACACAAACCCCCAGATATTGGGGCGGCTGTGGCTTAGTGGTAGAGCGGGTCGTCCACCAATCGGAAGGTCGAAGGTTTGTGATAAAACTCACGGGACTCCAACCCTCAGGGACTCTAACCCTGTTTTCGCAGGGACTCTAACCCACATTTTTTGGTACTTTGTGATAAAACTCATGGGACTCCAACCCTCGGGGACTCTAACCCTAATTTTTTGGTCAGTGGCATTGCACTTTAAGGTACTTCCACATTGGCTTCCGGTAGTTGCTGCTTGGTCCTGAAGGACAGTCAACCTTTTCAGTGCATAACATTTCAGAGCAGTTGTGCTAACACAAAGAGTACAATGGTATGACTGAACTCAAAGTGGGGGACATGTCACATGTGTCATCCTATCAAGAATGAGCAGCTTGTGGAGTTCATTTCCAGTCCTGCCTGTCACTGACCTCTAACTTCTTGTAGTCATGGTTGGGGGGGTGCAGCAGCTTGCTGGCTTGACACGTAGCTTGCTGAATGGTTTTTTTGACTGATGGAATGTCTTCTGCTGACTCTGTTTGGGAGGGGGTGAAGAGGAGAGAGTGGAGAGAAGAGAAAGAAAAAAATCAAAGGTTGTATAGACTAATAGGAAGCAGGTGATGGATTAAAGTAGGGAGAATATGGAATGATCTCCATGTGTTATATCCCACCCTAAAATACTGATTCAACAGAATATACTATACTATATAATTTAATTCCCACGCTCCTGGTGTCTCACACACTTCCTTTGCTAAGTTATAGTCATTTATCTGCAATCATTTTTATCATTTCTATATTTTCAGCATTTAGTTGTTCTTCATTGATGACAGCCTTGATTAAATTACACTGTATACTATGTGTATACTTTTACTTAAACTTGTGACATACTAGGTTAATACTTTTCAGTGTGTCGCCACTGCCACGCCGACACACTGAAAGCAGCGCGTCACAAAGTGAACCAGTTAAATACTATTTGCAGGTAGAGAGGAGGCGTTCGACATGTGAGGTTGTGAAGTCCTGAGCTCCACAGACAACTTTCATATTAACAGTTATTTTAGCATCTGATACACTCAAACTTATTCATTTATTCTTTATATAGCATTGTGTAAACTTTGGTGATATAATTTAGGCGAAAGGAGAATGTTTATGCACGGTAACCCATCCTTTAATAATGGTAGCCCAAAAGCCTGAGGAGTGGCCAAGCTAGAATTATGGCTACAGCTGGCAAAGAGGCACCTACCCAAGCTGATGCACTTTCCCCGAGTTCTGTGGAGAAGATTAGGATGGCAATTGAAATGTTAAGCCCGAAGATGGATACTCAAACAGCCGCTCTCCGTCAAGAAATAGCCATCCGTCAAGAGCTACACACGACTGTTCTCTACAGTCTGCTATCTCGCAAAACACCAAGCGTACTGACCTAAAGGATTCTGCTACGGAATGGAGCTCATCGGTCATGGCCCTGGAAACTACAGTCAGACTCAGAATCAGAAATACTTTATTGATCCCCGAGGGGAAACTCTTTGTTACAGCTGCTCACTATCACGTCACACAGGAGAAGAAGTACTAATAGAACAGAAATAGACATAATAAATAAGTCTGCAAGCAAATCGAAATATGATGCACTATAATACACCTAATCAAAATAAGTAGGATAAAGTTCAGGCAGACAGGTATTTTGCATAGCAACAGTTGTAATGACGCACAATCTGTGTCTTTAAATTATACCAATCAGAGTTCCGTGTCTGATTTTTTTTTTTTAGTTCAGCGCCTAATTATTGACCAACCAGAAGCATCCCATCAGGAGGAGCTTAGTGTGTGAGGTTTAAAAACTGATGCCAGGAGATGGCACATCTCTTTCACTTGTGGGACGAATCGAAACAATCAAAATGAACGTGCTACCTCGAATTTCTATTTCTTTTTCAAACTCTTCCTCTTTTTCTCCCCAAATCTTTTCTTAAACTTGCTTAATGCCAATATAATATCTTACAGTTGGGCTGGTAAGCCCCCTAGGATCAAAAACGCAGTTCTTTGCCTTACCCAACATGCTGCTGTGTTATTGGGCCGCCAACCTCCAAAAGCTTAAAAAATGGTGTCATTTCCCTGACTGGTGCATTATAGAAGCCAACTCCTGCACTTCATCCTCACTTCCTGCATTACTTTTTGCTGCCCTCTCAATACATCCCTCCCTCTACACTAGCAACCCTGTTGTACTTTCCTTATTAAAAATCTGGAAACAGTTTAGACAACATTTTAGATTAAAATTTCTCTCCGTCCTCACCCCTATTTGAAACAATCACCTATTTTTACCCTCTACTCTATCAGGGCTCCAGGGTGCAACACACGCACATGCGACCAAAAATCTGTTAAGTGTGACTAAACATTTTCATTGGTCAAACGCCAACAGGGTGTGCATTGGTGATGCGCGGATCGGCTCTGACGTGATCCGAATCCGCATGTAGGCTACACATAAATCATCCACCAGCCACCCACCTGAACAAATTATTTATAGACCCGCACCGGCATGGACATTTCTCTCCACCTCTACCGGTCCCTGTAGGCTATAGTGCCGTTGAAATTATGTCGAGCAGCGCAAGCTTTCCAGGTGATTTCTTTGTGTGTTGTATTGATGTACATGATGAGTGTTTTCTTTAACGATTTACTTTAATGAGAAAGGCTGCTGTCAGTCATTTTAAACGTTTCCATGCGCACAGTAATGTCACAGCAAATATCGTGGGACATTTAAGCAGCAAAACTAAACACTGTAGTTATATAAACTCTCCAGAGGAAACAGAATTAAACTTTAGCTTTTAGCTTCTAAAATACATTTTTTTTTTCTTAGACAGCTCTGAGCTCAGGATTTATCAGGAGGACGGCTGCTTTACTTAAAACAGTTTCACTGTATGAACCTGGACTGTGTGTGTGACCTTTTGGATGTGTAGAAGAACATGGGACTTTAATTAACATTAGATCCTGACCGATCCTGTCAGTGTGTCGGGAGATTTAAATTATCAATTAAGTTACGCTGCTGTGCCTCGTGTGTAGATGCGCACAGCGTCTCTCTGAATGGGGAGAGGCCCGGCCCACCCGATTCGCGGATTATCTGCAGGCCCCGCGGATATAACATGCGATCCACGCATCTACTGGAAAGAATGCTTTTGCTGTCAGAGCATCGACGCTCCGAATTGAAACGTTTAAAAAGTACAGTGTCTCCAACAAACACGTCCTGTGCCGTGACAGGTGCGTGGCCGGCAGAGCAGCCCCCCTTACTGCAGCGTTTCAGCGCCAGGCAGCAGCAAACAGCAGCAGTGAGGAGTCAGAAATGATAATAAAATTCAACACTGCTCATAATATAGCCAAAGAAGAGCTGCCTTTTACTAAATTTAAGTCCATTAAAAAAAAAAACATTTATCTGCACCTTTATTCCTGTTTACAATCATTTACATGTGTTCAGAAATTACCAATGTATATGAGAACTGACAAAAAAAGGTAACGTATAAAATTGGGTACACCAAAATGTAAGTTAGTCTGGAGCCCTGTAGATCCAGCTTTTACACAATGGAAGAAGAAGGGCCTGGTCTCTTTTTGTGACCTCTACTTTGATTAGACATTTGGAAGTTCTGAAAACCTTGTCACTGAATTTGGTGTACCAAACCATGGTCTATTCAGATACTTTCAATTGCCTAACTTTGCAAGAACTCACTTCACATCTTTTCCTAAACTGCCTGAGAAAACTCTGTTAGAGAATATGATTTCTTCCCCAGAATCACTTAACACTATTTAATCTATAATCTTCTTTCTTCACAATTGTCTTCTCTTTTCTGGCTAAAGGATACATGAAAGAGCTGGTGCTCTTGCTCGACGAAAACTGGTGGAGGGATGCACTGCTCAGGATCAACTCCACTTGCACATGTGCTCTTATGAGCCTTATTAAGTGGTTTACAGGATCCACTATACTAGGGCTTGACTCTTTTTGGTCTTTTTTTAACACCCTTTCTGAAGTTCTTGACATTTCCCTAACTCCGTGCCCCTTAATTGCTATCTTTGGTCTGTCTCCTGTTGAAGGCAGGTTTACCAAATACCAAGCTGACCTTGTCGTTCGCTACCCTCATAGCCAAATGTCATATGTTTACATTGGAATAGTCCTAACCCCCCTGGCACAACTTCTTGGTTAAAAGATTTAATGTCTTTTCTCCACTTAAAGTACAAAATCAAGCACACAGATTTCACGCCGGGGTGATGGGTGTGTTTTGTGCTGTCTGATTCTGTTTGTTATGGGTTGAAACAGTTTAACATATCAGAAAATTGCCAGTCTTCTGATTTGCAGTTAGTATCTGTACTGTCTGTAACATCCTTTGAAGTTTGTTTAATAAACCCTTAAAAAATATATAAAAAAATTGATTCCAGGAGAAGTTGTTCTGCATTCTGAATCCAGACCCTTCGCATTCCAGATTTGTATTGTACTTTCTGCAATCCGGAGAATACAACTACTTTCTTCTAAAGAAGTACAGAGTTTTGTTCTTCTGTATCACAGTGTTTGGTTCCTACTAACCTATTGGTTCAAACCTAGTCGTTATTTATTAAAGTTATTAAAGGCTGAACAAGAAGAAAATCAACCACAACAATGTAATCTATATGCATACTCCATACCCCATACTACTTGTTGATGCTATTTTACTTCTTGCTTGCTTTTGTCTGCCTAAAATTAACACAGCTTTTGCAGCAGTCAAGCTTTTATTCTGCACTACCCAACAAATCAGGTGAAAACAGATGAAGAGTCATTGAGGATTATCCTCCCCTAATGCTGAACATCGAACTTAAATTTAAATTAAAAGGAACTTCTTTTTTTCCCTATGATTTATAATACGGGTATCAATGGAAAGTCACAGGAGTATATATATATATAAATAATGAATGATGCCTTTGTGTTCTGATTTGAATGAGTTATGACTAAGAAGATGTGCCATTTTTGACACAAATTGCGTCAATCAGGTATTGGTCGTGATAATATAGTAGTGGTGTGCTAGTACTGACAGCCCTTATGTTTTACTGTTTGATAGCATGACAAATTTTCAACAAAACAATCTTTACTCACCTTCTTCCTTCAACTTCAGAATAGCAGCATGGAGTATGCAGGGCAGGAGATGGCAGGTCAGCTCTGCAGGTTTCTGCACTGCCAAATAATGCAGAACCTGGAAAGACAGTCAAAAACCCAGGTTTAATTTCCCCCTTCATCTACCTTCTGTTTGCTTCTTGGTGCTCTCTCTCAGATACATCTGTTATGTCTGCACAGGCTAACATGACTCTCGGCAAGATACTTGATACAATGCACTCTCTTTTTAGGTTTAATTGCAGGAGTAACAATCATATCCACCCGGGGCAGACTTTTACTGAGCATATTGATAAACTAAAAAAAAAGTTAGGTCAGTGCCTTTTGATGTCAGTTGTAGGTGTATCGTCCAGCTCTACTGAAAATTACCTTTTCGGCCTCCTTAGTGTCATCAAAAAGTCTTCTCTGGCGGCGTGCAGGTGTAACCCTGGCTGTCTCCCAAGCCTCCACCCACATGTTGCCTGGGATCTTCATCCTGGCACTAAGCTCGCCTTTCACCACTGTGTTACCCCTCTCGTCGATCACCTCCTCTTCCACATAATCCCTAGGCGAGTACCAGCGCACAAAGTCTTCCAGGACACAGCCTGGGTTGGCTGCCTGTAAAGGAAAACAGTTTTTGTCTGTGTTCAAATTTAACTGATCTGAAATACATCCGTGTCTTTTACGATGGAATCAAGGACAATTTTATCAAGAGCCATGCAATGAACCAAGCAGTAAAACATTTAGCAGTAATATTTTGAGAAGAATACTGAGGCTGGAATAACTCAGTTACTGGCAATATTTCACAAAGCAAAATGTCTAAAGCTAAGGCATACTTTGTAGACATTTAAATATCTGAAGCATAATTTCTAAAGGAAATCAGATTCATACGCTACTGTACGCTTTGTCTCATGGTGTGAGTAGAACCATCTGCAGCTCAATGCGACAAAGTCTAAGGAGCTGGTTGTAGACCTATGAAGGGCCAAGGCACCAGTGACTCTGGTTTCCATCCAGGGGGTCAGTGTGGACATTGTTGAGGACTACAAATACCTGGGAGTACACATGGACAATAAACTGGACTGGGAACACTGAAGCTCTTTACAGGAAGGGCCAGAGCCGCCTCTATTTTCTGAGGAGGCAGAGGTCCTTCAACATCTGCCGGACAATGCTGAGGATGTTTTATGAGTCTGTGGTGGCCAGTGCTATCCTGTATGCTGTTGCATGCTGGGGCAGCAGGCTGAGGGTAGCAGATGCTAATAGACGCAACAAACTGATCCGTAAGGCCAGTGACATTGTGGGGGTGGAGTTGGACTCGCTAAACTACATGTCATCTTGGACAGTGTCTCCCACCCACTCCATGACGTGCTGGTCAATCAAAGGAGTACCTTCAGCGGAAGACTCATCCACCCAAAATGCACCACAGAGCGCCACAGGAAGTCATTCCTGCCTGTGGCCATCAAACTCTTTAACTCCTCCCTCTAAGTGTCAGTCTATATGACCTTAAGTCGATAAACTGGACACTAGATCATTAACATCACTGTAATATACTTGAAATAATTGTGCAATATTTTCTGTTTAATACTCCTGTGCAATATACTCTGTTTTCAATTTAATTTATTGATATTTATTGATATTTCTATTACTGCTGTTCAATATCCACCATCTCATAATAATCTTAATAAATAATAATAATAAAACTATTTATAGAGCACTTATCAAAACAAAGTACAAAGTGCTTCACAACAAGAGAAATAAAATACCACAGTGAATGACGAAATATTAAGAAATAAAATACGTAAAATACCCAAAAGCAATAAAATAAACAAAATAAACAGCCAGTTCAGGTAAAATCAGGATATGCTTTCAGATAAAAATGTGTTTTGAGACACTGACTCAGACAACCTAATTTCTTCGGGCAAGTTGTTCCAGAGCCTCGGGGCCTTAATAGCAAAAGCTCTGTCCCCCTTAGTTTTCATCCAGGACTCAGGAACAGACAGGAGACCCCTGGCCGAAGATCTCAAACTATGTGAAGGTTCATAAGGGATTACAAGGTCTAAAATATAGTCTGGAGCCAGGCCATGAAGAGCCTTAAAAGTAATCAATGAGATCTTAAAATCAATCCTAAAACAAACAGGGAGCCAATGTAAAGAGGCTAAAACAGGTGTTATGTGGTCGTACTTCTTGGTCCTGGTTAACAGCCTAGCAGCTGAGTTCTGTACACTCTGCAGTCGTGTCAAAGTTTTTTGATTAAGACAAGTGAACAGGCTGTTACAATAATTAAGGCGTGAGGAGATAAAAGCATGTACAACAGTTTCTGCATCACTAATATTTAGAATAGATCGTATTTTTGCAATGTTTCTGAGGTGATAAAAACATGATTGGACAAGCTTAGTGATATGTTGCTCAAAACAAATTGCTATCAAACAGGACACCAATATTTCTTGCAACAGGCTTGATATGTTGTGACAGGTTAATAAGCTACTAAGGTTAATAAGCTAACTTGACAGTACATGCCCTACTACTTACTACTTATATTATTACATTGTATTATTATACCGTACATACTTATCATCAACTGGTAATCCACTTTGTACTTTACACTTATTTTAATATTATACTTATACCCACTTGGTACTTAATTTATCTTGCCTGTATTATAGTGTATTATATTTTTTGCTTAGTACTTCTATTCCTGTGTGCACTGACGTGATAGTGAGCTGCTGTAACAAAAGAGTTTCTCCTCGGAGATCAATAAAGTATTTCTGATTCTGATTCAAACCTGGACTATTTTTGCTTAACCTTAACATGTAATTGGCATTAAAGGAACTGCACTAAGCTGGTTTAAATCCTATCTATCAGATCAATCTCAGTTTGTACATGTTAACAGTAAGTCCTCCATGCACGCCAAGGTTAGTCACGGAGTTCCACAAGGTTCTGTGCTTGAACTGATTCTGTTCACCTTATATATGCTTCCTCTGGGCAATATTATTAGGAAACACTCCATAAACTTTCATTGTTATGCAGATGATACCCAATTATATCTATTGATCAAGCCAGATGAAACTAACCAGTTAACTAAACTTCAAGCATGCCTTAAGGACATAAAGACCTGGATGACCTGAAATTTTCTGATGTTAAACTCAGACAAAACTCAAGTTATTGTGCTTGGCCCCAAACACCTTCGAGACACATTATCTAAAGATATAGTTACTCTTGATGGCATTGCCCTGGCCTCCAGCAGCACCATAAGGAACCTCAGAGTTATCTTTGATCAGGATTTATCCTTTAACTCCCACATGAAACAAACTTCAAGCACTGCCTTTTTTCACCTACGCAACATTGCAAAAATCAGGTACATCCTGTCTCAAAAAGATGCCGAAAAACTAGTGCATGCATTTGTTACTTCTAGGTTGGACTACTGCAATTCCTTATTATCAGGCTGCCCGAATAAGTCCCTTAAGACTCTCTAGTTGATCCAGAATTCTGCGGCACGTGTACTGACAAGAACTAGGAAAAGAGATCATATTTCTCCAATATTAGCTTCTCTCCACTGGCTCTGAGACTACACTGAGAATTCAAAATCCTTCTCCTCACCTACAAAGCTCTTAATGGTCAGGCACCATCATATCTTAAAGATCTCATAATACCATATTACCCGACTCGAACACTGCGCTCCCAGAATGTAGGGTTACTTGTGGTTCCTAGAGTCTCCAAAAGTAGAATGGGAGCCAGAGCCTTCAGTTATCAAGCTCCTCTCCTGTGGAATCAGGTCCCAGTTTGGGTTCGGGAGGCAGACACCATCTCCACATTTAAGCTTATAGTTAGGCTGGCTTGGGTGAGCCCTGAACCATCCCTTAGTTATGCTGTTATAGGCCTAGACTGCCGGAAGACTTCCCATGATGCACCTCTTTCCTCTCTCCTTCTCTCCCTCTCCATCTGTATGCATTTTTATCCCATTACTGCATGTTACTAACTCGACATCTTCTCTCTCCCATAGTTCTGTGCTACTACAGTTGTTGTTATTGGCTCTGTTACTAATACTGTCATTATTTTTCCTATAGCTGTCATTCCTATTATTAATTTATTAATATTACCACTACAATTACATTATTACTATTTAAAAAAATTCTACGTGGTATTTGCATTGTGCCTCCCTCTCCCCCACCCCCCTCTCCCTAAACCTCTCTCTCAAAACCTAACATGGCAGCAGCAGATGGCCGCCCACCATTGAGTCTGGTTCTGTCCAAGGTTTCTGCCTGTTAAAAGGAAGTTTTTCCTTGCCACTGTTGCCAAATGCTTGCTCATGGTGGGATTTGTTGAGTCTCTGTAAATAATATTATAAAGAGTACGGTCAGATCTGCTCTATAGGAAAAGTGCAATGAGATAACTTCTGTTATGAATTGGCACTATATAAATAAAACTGAACTGAATTGAACCAAAACCTGGCTCCACAGAAATGTACCAACAAACATGACATTCCTGGTTATGTATGCTTTAGAAAGGATATACTGCTAGGTATGGACGGGGGGTGTTGAATTTTATCAAAGAGAATTACAAATGTACAGAAATAGAATTGAACACCCCTCTTGAATGTTTAGCCCTAAATTTCTTTCTTTCACCTCATATGAATTTTAATATTATTGTTCTATATAACCCACCATCATACGGTTTTTACCAATAAACCTGATAGGATAACAAAAACATACAACCTAGTAACTGGTTTGTCTGACCATAATAGAACTCTTACTGTCAGGAAACTGAAAAAAAGCATCTGCAGTATTTTGGTAGCAGCAACCCTGAATTAATCAGGCACTACATACCCACTCAGGCAGCCCAGTTATTCATGTACTTTTCTCACATTTTTCATATTGTATGACTGTATGGGCTCAGGCATCACCATCTACAATCAGACACCTCACATCCTTATACAATCAGGCACTGAAAATAATGGACAAAAAGCCTGTCCGGTGGCATCACTGTCACATACTAAAAAGATACAATCCACTTCTACTCATTTCTGTTTTTTCAAATTAGTTTTCAAATGTATAAACAGCCTAGAACCACAGCCTCTTTCCAGATATATCCAAAGACAAGACAGTAACAGAGCAACTAGGAGCATGGTGAATGGCAACTGTAAAATACCACATCGTAGATCTAAATTTCTCCAACATTTGACATTTTAGATCCAATCATACTGTCCTACATTGTGGAGGACCCGCAGACAGAGGTCAAAGTTTAGTTGCAGCCTGTAGAGATTTTACAGTTCATTGATGGTCAAGTTCAAATTCGATGAACACAAACCATGACATCCATCCACTATTCTTTTGCATTACAGTAATCAGATCTTGTGTTCATTAATAATAGTCTAATTGCTTCATTTTTCTTTCTAGCAATCAGTTTTTTGTTACATACAAGCCTGTATTTAATGCACGTTTCTTTTCCTACTATAACCTTCCTTGTGGCTTGTGTAAATCTCATTTGTGCTGTGTTTACGCCTCCTTTTCAGAGGTGGAGAATTTTCTCCTCAAAACTGACAGTGGCAAATAGCGTGACCTCAGTATAGCCAACAGAATACATAATCAACCTCTGTTAACATGTCTCCTCCTATTATTTGAGCTATTCTCCCTTAAATGCCTAGGCAATGAGAGAGAAACACTGCAAAAACACACACGCACAAATGACGCGCTAACTACAACTCCAGCCTGCTGCGACTGTCTGATAAATACAGCACATGTATAGATTGAATGTGTGTATGTCTGCCTTATGGGCAGAAATGTATCACTAGAAACTGAATTTGAATCATTTAGATATGAATTTGAATTGCTCAACTTGAATAATTGCATTAAAAACTGAATTTGAATCACTTAATTTGAATTTGTATTGTTTAACTTGAATAATTTAATTCATTAGTTTGGAACTGAATTCCAATAAACTTGAAACTGAATGTAATATTGCGGAATTGAATTCAGTTGCTCTGAAACTGTATTTGAACCTCACTGAAATTCATTCCCCACCCCCAAACATAAATGATTCAAATTCAGTTTTTGGTGACACATATTTCTGTCCATACTGCCTGCTCACCTTAAAGGACTCCATATCAGAAAGCAGACAGGCACTCTGCATCCGGGCACGGAGGTGGGTACCTTCAGCTGACGTGCCCAGTTTGGCCAGTACTTCTGACTGCTCGTCTAACAGATCTTCTGTCATGGGAGCAGGTTCCTGAAAACACACACACACACACACATAATATATATATATATGCGTCATGGTACACATTTGTGGATTGTTCTTCTGTGGGTTACAGCTAATAAAGTCCAATATAAACATCCACAGTTTTGGAAATGATATATATAATATGAAGTTTGAATGTATGGAATGACACTTTAATATATGGAATGAATGAAACTTGAATATATAGAATGAAAGTTTGAATATATGGAATTAATGAAACTTGAATACATGGAATGAAAGTCGGAATATATCTGATCAGAATCAGATCAGAAATACTTTACTGATCCCCGAGGGGAAACTCTTTTGTTACAGCTGCTCACTGTCACGTCAGTGCACACAGGAATAGAAGTACTAAGCAAAAAATATAATACACTATAATACAGGTCAGATAAATGAAGTACCAAGTGGGTATAAGTATAAAATTAAAATACTTATATTGATAGAAATTTGAGAATATTGAATGAAATCCACAGTTATAGTATCTATAGTTAGTTATATCCTTGTCATCAAAGTGATAGCCTTCTGAATTCCCTGGCTTTACAAAATGGCATTGGCTGTAAACTTTTTTGCAGCAGCTGGTCAGACTCCAAACGACACAAACAGTTCGCATCACCTTGAGGATCATATTTCCATTATGGCGACATTCTTAGTGCTTATGAGTAATCATGTTCAACAAAACGGTTACCATTACTTAGGATTGCTGCTACAAGAGTCCGTGCTGACACACTTCTTGCTGCAACATCAGTACAGAATAATATTACACATTGAAAACAAAAGATGGCACCAGTGCCTTGATGACGTCAGATTTCATTCCACATATTAAAGTTTAATTTCATATATTCAAACTTCATATTTTTATATATATATATATATATATATATATATATATATATATATATATATATATATATATATATATATATAATTTCCTAAACAGCATGCCATACTAGTCCTACTGTATGTATTACATCTGTATTCATAAATAACTGATACATATGTATTTAAACCAAACACTTGAATATGTGTGTGAATGAGTGAGTAAAAGAGACAGACACAGAGAGATCCTGACCTGTGTGACAGGAACGTAGAGAGGCTCTGTAGAGTTGAGTAGAGTCATGTTGTTATAGGGTGCAGCCTACCATCTGCTTTACTTTTACTGATCCCGAGGAAACTCTTTTGTTACAGCTGCTCACTGTCACGTCAGTGCACACAGGAATAGAAGTACTAAGCAAAAATATAATACACTATAATACAGGTCAGATAAATGAAGTACCAAGTGGGTATAAGTATAAAATTAAAATACTTATATTGATAGAAATTTGAGAATATTGAATGAAATCCACAGTTATAGTATCTATAGTTAGTTATATCCTTGTCATCAAAGTGATAGCCTTCTGAATTCCCTGGCTTTACAAAATGGCATTGGCTGTAAACTTTTTTGCAGCAGCTGGTCAGACTCCAAACGACACAAACAGTTCGCATCACCTTGAGGATCATATTTCCATTATGGCGACATTCTTAGTGCTTATGAGTAATCATGTTCAACAAAACGGTTACCATTACTTAGGATTGCTGCTACAAGAGTCCGTGCTGACACACTTCTTGCTGCAACATCAGTACAGAATAATATTACACATTGAAAACAAAAGATGGCACCAGTGCCTTGATGACGTCAGATTTCATTCCACATATTAAAGTTTAATTTCATATATTCAAACTTCATATTTTTATATATATATATATATATATATATATATATATATATATATATATATATATATATATATATTATATATATATTATATATATATATATATATATATAATTTCCTAAACAGCATGCCATACTAGTCCTACTGTATGTATTACATCTGTATTCATAAATAACTGATACATATGTATTTAAACCAAACACTTGAATATGTGTGTGAATGAGTGAGTAAAAGAGACAGACACAGAGAGATCCTGACCTGTGTGACAGGAACGTAGAGAGGCTCTGTAGAGTTGAGTAGAGTCATGTTGTTATAGGGGTGCAGCCTACCATCTGCTTTACTTTTACTGCCATCATTTTCTCCCTCAGTATGTGGAGCCTCTATCTCCCCCTGGTCACTCAGGCACTCAAAGAACTCATCCTCACTGTCGCTCCACGAGTCCCAGGATTTCCCCGGAGACACCTCCCTCGTTGAGGTGGAGGCAGTCATCGTTGCCGTCGTAGACTCTGGTACGGGGCGGCCATTCTGGCAGCCACCAGACACCCTGTGCTCTCTCTCTTTGCTTCCCTCCAGCACCTTGCGAGCTTTGTCTCTGGCCCTCTTCCTCTCAATGCAGCAGTTCAGCATCTATGCAGGAACATGAGCCCTTTTCAGACATGGAATACTGTCTTCATCTCTCTGTTAAAGTGACGGGTTGCTGTCATTTAGATGTTAATGTTCCTTACAGCTTTATTCAGACATGACAACAATTATGGGAAGAACTAGTGGGAGTGGTGCGACTGCTTAAAAACAGTGATGTCTTGAAAAATGTAATGATATGAATCAAGTGCGTTTTCTGTTTTCTCTCAGGTTGCATCAAGAATGGATTTTGGTAGTTGAAGCCTTAAATTAATGACTATTAGGAGCACAGAGGATGATCGCCCCCATTTCTCCTCTAGTGAATCCACTGAGAAATTTTCTCATCAGTTTCATCATTTAGTAGATAGTGAATTCTCCAATGAATTTTGTAACATCTGAAAGTGCACAAGCATAAATTGGAACTCTTCTTGGCTGCAGCATGTGCTCACATAGGCAAGTGCTTGAGGCTCTAGGGTGCTACAATATAGGGGCACACAATGGCTGGAGGAGAGAGAGGATAGAGAGAGAGAAGAACAAAATGTAATGACACATGCAAATAGCGGAGGCAAACACGCCCTCCATGTTGTCAATAGATTATGTTTACTTGCTTTTCTGTCTGCTCAGATCACCTTGCAAGCAGTTTTCATGGTTTGTTGGCTGAGGTACACACTCAGACCTAAAAAACAATATACTGATTCTTACCAATACTGTCAATCACATCTGTTTGTAGAATGTGTTAAGATCTTTTTCAGTTAAATACCTGTAGCCATCAGCAGCAAGACAATGTGTGTAGCATCTGCAGTCTCCAGTTTTTTGATGCACAGTATGTAATTTTACACAGGGCTCACACAGTGGGTACACCATTAATTATTTAAATCTTCTGACACAATTGGATCTAACGATTAATTGACCTTCTGTGCTTTTGAAGGAAATCTCCAAATCCGGTTTCCTCTGAATAATCCAAATTAATTCTGCGGTGTCAGAAGAATGATTACAGACACTTCTCCGTTTATGTGAGTGGCCGGATTGCTTTTCTCATAGTATTTACAGAAAGATATTGTGAAATGTAAATGTATCCTGATATGACAAACTAAATGCAACCTTTTTTATTCAACTTATTATATAAATAAATGTATACTGTCAATGGTAATGAGGAAACAAACAATGGAACCCTAATTATTTTAATAAAATAACTGTGCACATCAGGTACACCCTGACAGGAGTTTGATAGGGCACCACCTAGTCTAGAACCGGCACTGGGCTCTGCTCGGTTCATTATAAATATAATTTGGTCTATTGTCGACCAATTTTAGACTTGTTTTTGTAGTTCTATATTTGTTGCATTTACATGGATGATTATTTTATATCAAATAAACCACAAAAAAATTTGTCATTGAAAAAGAAAACCTTGGCCTTAACTATGATTGTTTTTTCTCCCACTGTCACATGTCTCCTCATTGAGAATAACCATAGCCACTGATTTATTTGTCTTGTGTGTTTTTAAATAATTTGATCTATCCTTATGGCTCAAAACACACACTGTGTGCATTTTTTTTTTTATAAATGGCTACCTGGAGCTTCTGATGCAATAGACAACAGCGAAGATCAGGAGGTCCACCAGCAAGTCTGTAGATTAGGAAGCATACCAAGAAGATAAGATGGATATGAGTTGACTTCAACTAGTGCAGCGTGGCAAAAATAATTACCTTGCATACAGTTTGTATCTTAGATGTATTTACACTTGGATTTCAGTATTTTATCAGTCTGTGTTTGAACAGTCAGTGGTGATGAAATGCATAAATGAAATCTACGTGAGTCAAGAGGATCAAGATGTGTCAACATCACAAAAACTATAGCTTTTTTCTTGTACAATACGACAAGGTGGTTGTGGCTGTTCTTTGAGATGCTGGTCTCAGATGTTAAACCATATGTATGGTGCTATGCCTACAGCCCTTTCCAAATAAGCCTAAGAGCAGCCCAGCTGTTTGTCATACCCACCCGCAGATGAGGTAGTTGTTTTCCCAGCGGTAGCGCAACTCTAGGACAAACTCCTGCCAGAGGTGGGCGACAGCACGCAGCCCGCCGTGGTTGTAGTTGACCAGACACACACACAGTGCCAGCCTGTAGGTCAGACTATCACTGGGTGCTGACTTCAGCTGGAGAGAAAGGTTCTGGACACAGGGGGAAATAAAACAGCGAGAACGATAGATAAACAGTCTATGGAAAGTTTAATTCACAACAAGAATCGAATGTAGGGAAATACTTTTAAAAAGCTAACTTTTAACCTTAACTGACTGACCACAAGGAATGCAACTATAAGAAGTGAATGCACACTGGCATCCTGACACCACAATACTAGGGGTGTATTAACTCATGGGGCCTCCTTTTCAACTTTTCTGGCAACACTAGGGATTCTGCTTTTGATTCAGCAGAATTATGACTGAAATACAGTAGTGTACTGTATAAAATGGTCATTATGTTGATTGCACAATTACTTGGGGAATGTGTGCACACAAGTTTCCAAAGGTTTGCACAATATGTTATTATTGCCATTTAAGTGTTATTTTTTGTGAAATGCTATTTTCCAGTGTTTGCAGTGTATAACAGTTCTGCAGTGTTTGAAAGTGTATGCTACATGTACCATTTCTTATTCAAAACACACATCCCCAATTCTAGAAAAACCTGACCTGATTGAAACCTTAGATGTCACTTGGCTGGCACCCCAATCAAACTGTCAGTGTATAAGTGGTAAAAGGGAAAACATACATAGTCAGAGTTTTTATCTAGCTCAGCTTTCCCACTGGCGTTTGACTGTGCAGTTTTATTCTTGCTATTCTCTGATGACTTCTCCACAGCAGCATCTGGGAAGAGATACTGAGACATGCAAGAAAAAAAAAAAAACACAAACACAGATAAAAGTGCAATTCAGTTATACATTTACATAAAACCAATCCATCAGTGTTCAAATCTCTTGCCCGTCATACATATTGAATATTGGTCTAACCCAGCCTTTGTGCCAACTTGACATTTAGCATGGAGGAGGATATCTTTATTGTCCCAGGGGGAAATTGGTTTCAAAGCCTGTACATGGTCGTGTCTCACAGGAAAAATATGCAGATGCATGCAATACATACCATAAACACATATATCCACATATACATTCATGCCCCTACATAAATCCCACATACACACACACACATTACATTTATTTAGCTTACACTTTTATCCAAAATGACTTACAATAACTGCATTCAACCATGTGGATACAACTCAAAAATTGCAAGACCATGCAAATACAGTGGTGTGAAAAAGTGTTTGCCCCCTTCCTGATTTCTTATTTTTTTGCATGTTTGTCACATTTAAATATTTCAGATCATCAAACAAATTTAAATATTAGTCAAAGATAACACAAGTAAACACAAAATGCAGATTTTAAATGAAGGTTGTTATTATTAAGGGAAAACAAAATCCAAACCTACATGGCCCTACATGTGTGAAATAGTGATTGCCCCCTAAACCTAATAACTGGTTGGGCCACCCTTAGCAGCAACAACTGCAATCAAGCGTTTGCGATAACTTGTAATGAGTCTTTTACAGCACTGTGGAGGAATTTTGGCCCACTCATCTTTGCAGAATTGTTGTAATTCAGCCACATTGGAGGGTTTTCGAGCATGAACTGCCTTTTTAAGGCCATGCCACAGCATCTCAATAGGATTCAGATCAGGACTTTGACTAAAGTCTTCATTTTGTTCTTCTTTAGCCATTGAGACCCCACAACAACATCCAAAGAACTGCAGGCCTCACTTGCTTCAGTTATGGTCAGTGTTCATGACCACACCATAAGAAAGACATTGGGCAACAATGGCCTGCATGGCAGAGTTCCAAGACGAAAACCATTGCTGAGCAAAAAGAACATTAAGGCTTGTCTCATTTTTGCCAGAAAACATCTTGATGATCCCCAAGACTTTTGGGAAAATACTCTGTGGACTGATGAGACAAAAGTTTTGGAAGGTGTGTGTCCCATTACATCTGGCGTAAAAGTAACACTGCATTTCAGAAAAAGAACATCATACCAACAGTAAAATATGGTGGTGGTAGTGTGATGGTCTGGGGCTGTATTGCTGCTTCAGGACCTGGAAGACTTGCTGTGATAAATGGAACCATGAATTCTGCTGTCTACCAAAAACTCCTGAAGGAGAATGTCCGGCCATCTGTTCGTGACCTCAAGCTGAAGCGAACTTGGGTTCTGCAGCAGGACAATGATCCAAAACACACCAGCAAGTCCACCTCTGAATGGCTGAAGAAGAACAAAATGAAGACTTTGGAGTGGCCTAGTCAAAGTCATGACCTGAATCCTATTGAGATGCTGTGACATGACCTTAAAAAGGCAGTTTGTGCTTGAAAACCCTCCAATGTGGCTGAATTACAACAATTCTGTAAAGATGAGTGGGCCAAAATTCCTCCACAGCGCTGTTAAAGACTCATTGAAAGTTATTGCAAGCGCTTGATTGCAGTTGTTGCTGCTAAGGGTGGCCCAGCCAGTTATTAGGTTTATTGGGTTATCACTATTTCACACAGGGCCATGTAGGTTTGGATTTTGTTTTCCCTTAATATTAACAACCTTCATTTAAAAACTGCATTTTGTGTTTACTTGTTTTATCTTTGACTAATAATTAAATTTGTTTGATGATCTGAAAACATTTAAGTGTGAGAAACATACAAAAAAATAAGAAATCAGGAAGGGGGCAAACACTTTCACACCACTGTATATCAACTTCATCAAATATGCTCAACTGCTTCAAGTGCTACTTTTAGACAGCAGATAGCGCTCAATCAAGCAGAGAAATGCCTATTTGAGAAGTAAATATACTCAGCCTAATTTTCAAGTCTGATGCATGGACGGGGCCTGATTCTGTCACAGGGGCAGAGTCTGATGCAGGGGTGGGATCTGATTCAGTCACAGACGCAGGGTCTAACACGGGTGGGGCCTGATTAGGTTATAAGGTGGAATCTGGCTCGGTTTTAGGAGCAGGCTTGATTCTGTGACAGCGGCGGAGTTTGATGCGTGGACCTGGCCTGATTCTGTCATAGTGGGGAATCTGAGGTGGGGGTGGTGCCTGATTATGTCAAGGGGGTGGGTTCTATTCATAGGGCGGAGTATATATTGAGATTCTACTTTTTAGCCATTTCACAGAACTGTCCAGCATGAAATTTGCTGTTATGAGCTGGAAAATAGCCATGGTCTCAAATATGCTGGCCTGTGCTTGTTTAAATACTTATGGTTTAGCAACACAGAGAAAAACACAGGGTACACCTGTGTGAAACTTAATCTGTAATTTCTTCCATTTTAAACTCATAGTGCACATTGGAACTTTTTAAATTTAATTTTCTGATTTATTTTTCAGGCAATTGTCATTTTTATTTCCATTAACAAATAAGTATAAGTATGTATATATATATATATATATATATGTATAGTCAGCATGAATAACCCTTACCAGAAGGACAGAATTGAGTATATCAGTGTTGAGTGGTGACTCATCAATGCGTCGGTGGCGTCGGATGTGCTTTCGGGCGCTGTGCACCATATTGGAGACAGAAAGTTTGGAGATTGGCACTGTTGCTGCTGGCTCTGTCAGCTTGGATAAAGCAGAGCTGATGTCACTATTTTCTGCAGGGAAAAAAATTTACAATCACATTAAACAGTTACCATCTAATATTTTATACTGTATAAATTATGTATTTGTATATTGTATCTCTGAGGGAACATCAGCATTTAGAGTTGACTCTATGCAAACATTTCACAAAAACCAGTGAAAGAGGCAGTAGCAGCCATGCTTTAAAATATGGTGTGCTTAGTGACATCACAGTGAGAAACAATGCCATCCACTCCAGTGTATAGCCACTAACCTTTGCCCTCCTCTTCAGCCAATCCTCTTCCCAGAATCTCTTCTGTAGATTCCTTCCTACAGCAGAGCTTAAAGAACTCTGTCAGAAAGTCACCTGCATGGGAAAAGAAGTATGGGTCAAATCCTTGTAACATTTTTTACACTGATTATACTGCCCCACACAGCTGAGGAGCAAAGTAAAAGAAAATTACTGAATTAATCTTTTGTCTTGCTAAAGGTATTGTTACCACAGACGCAAACAAAAATATACTTAAGACTTTTTGCTTTTTAGGGTAATATGCATCTCATTAGGCAGTAACATTTCCCTTGTTATGCTTTTCAGCAAAGAAATATCAAACATCAGTGACATAAAGTTATCTATATCGTCACAGTGACAAGTCTTATCTTATAGGAGACTGTCAGAGGGCAGACGCAGACACCAAGGGAGAATGAGATGACAGTGAGGGGGGGAGATACAAATGCAGGAGAGTCTGTTGAGACCGTGATGGACAATGAATGATAACCCTCATCTCTTAAGTATTTTGGCTTTGTTTCTGAATCTATCTATTAGAACAAATCTAATCTATTAGAACTAGATATTTTAGAACATAAATTAACTGAAACCAGTGCCAAGCTCAGTGCACGGTTGGCGATGCAAGAGGATGCTGGGCCTGGCTCCCACCACCCAGTTGAGGGAGTCGACTCTATGGAATACGAGTGAAGCAACTACGGGAGGTGGGATGAGCACATCGGGCCCGCATCCTTTTTCTGACATACACAACCAAGGCATTCAGTATATGCCTTGGCCTGTACTGTAGTAGCTTATATAGCCATAAGGCTTAGTACTTAAACCAAAACTTAAACCAAGACTTTTTATTTGGTCGGGGTTTTGTTGGCTAATGCAGCTAACTTATTTTAGCTTTAGATTAGGGTATTAACTTTGTGTCGGACTGTAGTACCACACAAAGGTCTAGTAGTCTAGTAGTATTTGGCTCATTAAAAAGGGCTCACTGCAAGGTTTAGTTCGAAGAGTGTTCGCCTTATGAGCAGATTAACCGTTCAGCCCAGGTACCCTCACATACCGAGTTTAGTGTACAGCAGACTAGAGTCTGCTGTAGCATTAGCATAAAGCATAAATAAAGGGTCCTGGAAGTACAATAAGTTGACCTGAGCTTTCTGTGTGGCTCTGACTTGATACAAGTGGCAAAGATCATTTAAATGTACACCAGTAACTTTACAGCACAGATTCACAATTCTTCCCAGCAAGTTTTTGCTTTTCACAATGAGATTACCAAACCAACAGATCTTTGCAAATGTTAAAACTGACTCAATAAAATAAGTATAAAACACTTTCAAAAGAGACTTGTCAACATTAAACCTTCTGAGCTTCCTTAAGAAAAACTATCTTTGGTTTGCCTTTTTATAAATAAAATTAGTGTTCGCATCAAAGTTAAGTTTATCATCCCAGATGGTTCCAAAGTATTTGCACTGCTGGACTGCAGTCACAGGCTACCCATAAATGATGGCATGAGAGAAGTTGGTCTCCTGCGAAAGTCAGTGAGAATTTCCAACTGACAAATTCTCCTACCACTGGGCCATGACTCTGTTCCTCATTGTGCAAAAAGCTGACTATTACAGAGTCATCCGCAAACCTGTCTTTATAATAAGTCTGACAGTCGTTTGTAAACAAGACAAATAAAAGTGGGGAAAGGACGCAGCCCTGAGGGGACCCTGTGGAAGATCAGAGTGTACTAGACAGAGAAACCATTTACTCTAACTCTAAATTAAAAACAATTAACGAACAAACAATATTAAAATCCAAGTTAAAATTTGACAGCAGCCTATGTTCAAGGATGTGGGGCTGAATACAATTAAAAACTGAAGAAATCAATTAAGAGCAATCTGTCATTTTTTGTCAATCATGTTTTTTGTTTCCTTCCAGATGCCTCAAAATCTTCAACCCCTCTCCTTGCCTTATAAACAAACTGGAGGGGGTGGACATAATCTATGAAATGTTTGAGAAAAACAGAAATGGAAAGTAATTGGCCTAAAGAAAATGGCCTCTTTTGGTTCACAGTGTCTTAGTGGGGAAAGCTGCAGTGCTAGACAGTCACACAGGTTTGATGATTTGAGGAAAGCAGTGCTGGGCGCATATGATTGTGTTCCATAAACCTATAGAAGTAAGTTTTATGAACTTCGGTGACAGTCCGGACAACCTGGATTTGTGGAGGAAACAGGAAGTGGCAATACACTGGTGGCTTAAATCCTGTGCACTTACAAAAAAGTCTAAGACCTCATTTTAATGGAGCAGTTCAAGGTCACCGTGCCATGCAAAATAGAAATCTATTTGAATGACCTTGTAAGTAAGTAAGTAACCCAAAACTTTCATCAGCCGACAAGTTAGCTGATGGTTATGAGCTGGCTCACTGTGGTAGGACTAGTGAAGTGGCTACAAAAAGGTAAATGACAAAAGATTTGGAGGGGACATGCCCATGAGGAGGAGTGGTGAGAACGGAGCCTGGTGTCTTCCACTGCTCAACAACAGAGCAGTTGTCTAACCCACCAGATTTGGCAAGGCACTTCCAGTCAGCCATCAGGGCGGGCTGCCGCCAAAATGGCACAGCTTCACTGCCACCACTGTTATAAATTGGGGCATACAAAGAGCAGTTGCCCAAAGTTTGATAACAGGCATGGTCCAGCTACTCCAGTTGAGCTGGCAGCTGTGGGACAAAATGTAAATGATCATCAAGGTTATGAATGTTTTGCAAGGCACCATTTGTACAGATAAAGATGGCCTGCAGGTTCCAGTCAAAGAAAAAAGGATTGCACCAAAAACAAAAAAAGAGTGTCCATAAGGTACAAAAAGGGTTCGCACATCAAAATATGTTAGATTGTTCCTTTTATTCAGTTTTTAAATGTCAGAATTTGGTACAGGGGGGAAATTGCACATTTCAGCCAAGCCTTCCTCAGTGTGCAACAGTACTTCAGTTTCATGGTTGAGTCCTTTAAACTTTTCACCAACAATGCTAAAATCAACTTTTCACTAACAGGTGCACCAAGTGGCTACCTGTACCTAGGATTAGAACCCCCGTTAACCAGTTCCCAAAGCCTTTGTCTTAATCCATACTCTATTCAGCTGTTGGTTTTAATGGACATTAAACACACAGATCATCACTCCAGTGTGGCCAGTCTGATTGTTGGTTTATTAACTGCCTAAATCGCGTGGTGATGGAATTTAAAAACCAATGCCAATTCTGTTTTACATTAACGATTACCATTAAAACCCAAGGGCCTATTTTACAGCTGCTGAGCTTAAAACAATTGTCAGAAACAGGTTTTGCTTGCTGGAATCATTCCTCCTGTTTATAATGGCCATCATGAGATCCTTTCCTAATGGTCTTTCTATGTAAGTGATTGGGAACAAAATCCACAGTCCTCTTTCCATGCAAAAATGTATTCAAAAGTTTATCTAAAACCAATATGAGACTTCTGCAATCTGAGTTAAATAAATCAAGTGGATATCTTCCAAAGTTAGTCTTTTAAGTGCAAAATTCCCCCTAACCCTCCATAGCAGCCCAACAGAGAAATGCTGTCCAGAGAAACACAAAGAGGGGATTTTATGGCTTTTAATTAGCCTCAAAACCTGCATACATAAAAACCAGGCGCGTGCATGTGATATGAGCACACAGAACATTATCGGCGAGTGGAAAACCATCCTCACTTGCCATGTTTATCAAGCAGTTCGAAAGCAGGGAAGGTCTCCGCCAGTGGAATCTTCGCATTCCATCCGTTCGAGCTAATATTTGGCCATGAGATCAGGGGCCCCTGTAGTTGTTCAAGGAAAAGATTGTTGAACCAAAATCTCCAGATAATGTTCTTGAGGATATATCCTTCTTTCAGCATGCAAGGTGGCTGGTAAAAATCTTGCCGGTGCTAACGCCCGCATTAAGGTGAGGTATGATAACAGGGCAGTGCAGTGTACATTCAATTCAGAAGACCTAGTGCTGATGTTAGCTCAGGGACCACGTGACCACTTGGGACCTAGATTTATGGGTCCATAAGTGTTGAAGCATATTGGGTAAAGTTTGGGTAATGCCTATCCTACCTTGTTTTGGGATGTTCCCAATCCCAATGGTAGAGCTGTGCATGATGTCGATGTAGGAGATACAGCTAAATCAACTTCCATATCGGTTTTAGCTGGATAAAAAGCAAGTAATCCAGAAGAGGGTGGAATACATGCTCCAAATTGGAATTATTGAACCCACAGTTAGAGTTAATTAGTGTACTGACGGTCCTTGGAGTTCACAAGTTGTTAACTGCTCAGAAATGGAGAGACAACAGATTTTGTTGACTTTAGGATGGTGAACATTGTGACAAAGGCTGATGCTTTACCTATTCCTCTTCTTGAGGATTGCATAGATATGGTAAATAGTAAATGTTAAGTGGTACACATGCCAACATTCACCCATTCACACACACATTCATACATGATGCCAGAGGCTGCCATACAAGGTGCCCTGGCAGGGGTTCAGTGGCTTGCTTAAGGACACTTCGAACCTTCCGATTACCAGACGATGCTCCAGTGTTTAGAGGGACCCTGATGTTGCAGCCGTATACCAATGAGTTCAAGCCCAGTCTAGGCAAGAACAATGTAGTAGCCAATGCCCTTAGCCAGTGGCGAGACACTTCCAGGTTAAGGTCAAGGTAGGTGAGACAGTAGTAAAAGTTGCTCAAAAACACTAACTGGGAAAATTTCCTGGGATGAATTATTTTATGATTAAAAGGTGCAATGTGTAAGAATTGAGACTACTCTCCACCTGTCGAATTCACACTCCAAAAAAATAGGTGGCAGCAAATCACATATCAGGTCATAACTGCTGCTAACTGCTATTTGCAGTTCCTAGCACAGAAGCTATGGATTGTCGGGAGGAGGAGGTTTTCAGGGCCAGGGCGGGGGAATGCTGGCGGGTGCCAGAATAGGCACCAGAATGGGAGCTGGGTGAGTGGGCAACGGTACTGGGCTCAGTAGCCTCCCAGTGAACACAGCTGGACCGGGACCGACAGAGGCCAGTTTGACGACAGGGAATACAATACAGAGGTGATTTACAGCGGCTCCAACCAGGACTCTGACTCCGAGGAGAGGCGTCAAGCACCACAGGAGCAAGAGGGAGGTCATGCATCAGAGAGGCAGCGACAATGCGTAGAGCCAAAATATTTTTCACATCTAATTCGGTGAATTAAGGATTTATTTCGATCAAACCAGAGTTGGTGATTGTTGGAACAGTGGAAAGACTGACCAAGATGGTTTTGGTGAGTTTTACTTTGTTTCTTTGAATTCAGAAGGTGTATGGTTGTATTTTTCTGTTTAATAGGAAAATAGGTGTACAAATATTTCATTTCTTGACATTTTGTGAGTATTTTGTTTATTAGACTAAAAAACGCTAAGAGAGGCTGTGTAACGTAGTGAACTCGCCGCTCACACACATCGCCCAGCTGAAATTATGGGGGTGAGCTATACTATCAGAATATCGCCTCTTGAGGTAATACGTGGTATTACAAGACAGGACGGGCTGGTTAGCATGCTAACTTCAGTAGATATCTCTGCAACACAATACATAGAGGTCTTTGACATAATGTCAAAAATGTTATTTCTTCACATTCTGTTGATAATTTTAGTAAATCTTTTAATATTTGTCCAGTATGATTTTTTTTAGGCAGGTCTAATATGAGCTTTTCAAAAGGGCAGACACCAAGGGAGAACGAGAAAAGAAGAAATCTCTGAGACCTAACAGCAAATACTTTTACCAGTACTACCTGTGCTGTGACAATGTAAACTTGATATATATTTATAATCATCATCACAAAATGTATGGCTGGGTATGGAGCAATTAGAGGTGGTTACCAAAAATCTCAGTTTCTGTGCAAATTAACAATACAAACCCCTACAATGGTAAAATTATTTTATTATTATTTTATAAAAAAGACTTTCTATCAATCTAAGTAATTTAAGTTTTACTGATTTTTATGAACAACTGAGATAAGAAAAGTGCTTGGTACATTTCAGTGCTTTTAACACAAAACAAAACAGTATACTCATGCCATCATTCAAATAGAAAATGTCTTAAGGCCTCACTGTACAAAAGCAGTGCAGTTCAGAGTTATAATATCTGTAGTAAAGAGACCAGTTGAACTTAAACTCAGCAAACTACTACAAAAAGGGCTTCTCCAATAGTACATGCCATTTTTGGCGTGTTATATTATGATTGGGTGTAGATAATTCCACTTGTTCCCAGTGTTCTTCACTAGTTTGTGGAATAATTCAATGTATTGAAACAAGACAGGATAAGTTAGATCACTGCACTTGCTTCAATAAAACACTTGCTTTTAGAAAATTCTTGAAACAGGGTGATTTGTATTGGAAAGAGGTGAAACAATATATTTTTGCCATATTTTTTTCACTTTTTATACTTCCAGAAATTGTGTTTGAAAATGTCTACTAGACACCAAGGGATTTCACTTACCCAGTAAACATTGAGGGTTTTCAGCTGTCCTGACTCGGACTGACCAGTGAGGAGCTTGAAGAGGGTCAAGGTCGCTGCCAAATCACACAAACAGAGCATATATGGTTAAATCACGTAGCCTGTTGCTGGTCCACATTTCTGTCAAGATCATGGCCCACAGACTAAATCTACCACAGGTTTTTCTTTTAAGACCTGTGTAGATGATGCGCACATGGCTCTTGTCTGTACGTTAAATAAACCCCTAAGACAAAATAGTCCGACTGAAATCACAAAAGTCATTCATTTTTTTAAATTAAAAATCATGTCAAATCAATTTTCAGAGCGAGTTTATTGTTAATATTTTTTTCATTGTTGAAACAAAGAAAAAAGGATGAATCAGAAATCAGAATCTTCCAAGGCTGAGTGGACATGTCTGAGAGAGCAGGGGCACCAAAGCACAAAGTAAACAAGCTTGTGCTGGTAACTGTAGCTTACAAGCCAAGGACAGACAGCCTTTGTCTGCAGTGGTTAGGAGGAATACCACAACATTTAGCATCTAAACTGACTGATGTTGACATTTACAGGTAGTTTTTTAAGCTGTTATGTGCTACAGCTGACTGGCTGATTAGCTGTCTAGCCTGCAAACTGACGTCAGCGGTGTACGTTTTCCACAGTGGATGTTTGTTTGATCGCTCATTCAGAAAGCCAAGGTGCAACACAAGACATGTGTCCTCGCAGTAGTCCTTACAGTTTAAAATGTAGACAGAGAAATTCTTTGCATTTAACCAATCATTTCAAAGACTGGAAAACAATGGCATTCTGACTAGTATATACACAGATAGTGGGTCTCATGAAACCAAACAAAATCTCCATGTAGTTGTTGTATTTCAAAAAATGCTTTGATCAGGTATGCTTTGGAAACAAAGCATACCTGTACATTGTAGCAGTAAAAACATGTAATTTAATCCATTTAATTTCAGTTGGACTCCAATAATTTCCATGCTCATAATATGAAGCGAAAAAAATGTGAAAAATTGTTGTCAGCCCTACTGGCTATATGGGTTAATTGGTCATCATACACTGTGGCTGCTGCAGTGTTCATTTATCATCACATTTTCCTTAGTTTAGGACAGGCCTAATAGCCACAGCACTGCCACAATAAAAACTTATTTTTTCTTAGGCTGCAGATTTTTTGTTTAAAGAGGGAAAGGTTGCATAGATATTTTTCTAGTAAACAATAGCAAATCTTTCAAAGAACAGCATGAAAGCAGGGCATTGTTGCAGTGGGAGTCAGAGACAGTCCAGATATAGAATCCAGGACACTCTTACCTGTAGACATCATTATCCACAACTATGCCCTCTGTCAGGTGAGGCCAAGTGGTTGCAAGATGAAGCTCACTACAACAGCCAAAAACAGAGGCAAAATAATTAATTTTGTTTTGCACAGAGATTAAGAGACTCATTGTGTAACAATTTATTCTTATGTTCTTTTTCTGGTCAACTGTTTGTATTATTTATATGTAAATATAGCAAAAGGTAAACACATAAGGATACAGAAACAAAAATATACAAAAATAATAATTCCACAGAGACCGCCCCACCCACATGCCAAAACCCAGCTAGGATCTCATTGACATCAAAAGGACATAACACATCAAACATTTATTCTGTGTGATAAAGTTCTGGAGAATTGATATGAAATTAAAGCCCAGTGAAAACATTGCAATTTTCAGTTTTGTTTGTAGTGCACTACAGGTTTGGAATGTACTGTCATTGGAGTGACAATGCCTCTACCTGATTGGCTCCTCACAGGCTCCAAATGGAAGCTTCCCAAACTCCACCCCTCCCACCTCACCTCCAAGGAGTGTGTCAAAATCTGCCAGAAAGTCAAAATACACAATAGGAAAAAAGCAGCTGCATTGCATTATCAAACACTAGTATTTACTATAATCATATAGCAATATAGTACTAACTAGTATTTATGCATGCCTAGCAGTCAACCAGGCAGGGAGGTCAGCAAGATGCCATGACACATCTAAAGAAGCTATAGCATTCAATGGCTGAGACAGGAGACACTGCCTGTGTCTGACATCACACCCCATTTGATACCTAGTGCACACAAATTGACTTTCAGACATTTTCAGGGTCAAAAGTGTAAAATGTGTGTAAAATGTATGCACTATAGTCAAATATTGACTGTATTTTGCAATAATTCTTGGATTCTGAAAAAGCATTAAATAAAAATATACTTGAAAACGCCATAAATACAAGCAGATTGACTGTTTTAAGTTTGGGGCAGTTGACTAAGAATTATGCTGAATGCAGAATAATGTCTGTCTCTCAGATATTACACGTTCATTCATATTTTCATAAATATTAATTCATTCATAAATCATAAAGATTTGTTTGGTTGCTCTGCCTCTGTTTGACCAGTAAGCAAGTGAAATCAAACTGCTTACAGAAGGAGGGAGTGCTGTGCGCCCTCTGAAAACGACAGGAGCTGCGGTTAATAGTAACGAAAATGGTTGGAGGTATTATTGCGAGCAGTATTTTTCACCATAGTATATAGTGAGGGGGAACATTTTAAGTATTTACTACCCGTTGTCCTCAGGGTCATCTTGTGAAATCCGTCTTCATGAAACACTGGCAAATACAGTATTAAAATCGTACCCTAAACTATCTCAAACATATAATATATAAGGACCCTCCATTTTTTGTGTAGACTCCATTACCATCCCCTCACAGGAGAAAATGTCTACCATTGATTATCATTACATGGACCTCTACTCATGTCACCAAGATGATGGGTCATCCTTGAGGCCCTTGCTGGCAATTAATTTTTGCTTAATGTGATGGTATCATTTATTTTGGCTTTGGTCTCCTACTCAGGGTTTAAAGCTAATTCAGGTATTCAGTGTTTTTGTCTGGTTAGATCTATTCTGAAGTCAGGTATTTAAAAAAAACTACTTTTAATGAGACTGGCATGTTTTTTGAATGCCTGTATTATGCCCATATCTAATGTTAATTTCCTATTTTTTGATAGCATGGGGTTATTTAATGAAAAAAAAAAAGGCATTCATTAAATTATGAATAGTGGTTGTTTGTCCTCCTCAGACTCGTGTATATTTAATACTGTGGTTTTTGGACAGTCTGAGGTTGTTATATGGATGTTCTAATGTTGCACTTTTTCCCTTATTTAACTTTTGTCCTTTTCAAACCTTTTTTTCCTAATTTTTGTGGTCCTGTGATTGGATAACTTCTGCAGCATCTACTGTGTATATTTAAGGAGCTGTTGTGATGCTTGTTAATGTACCTGATGAAGGTCGTGTAGACCAAAACGGAAAAATAAATATGCCAGCGGTAAGGGAGACAGTGTGCGAGAGTTTTTTCACTTTGAACCATGGTATATAGAACCGGTATACCAGCACAGTTCTGTTGATAAGTATCTGAAATGTCAACACACTACTCCCTATAGAGTAAACCATTCGAGATTTTTTTGTGTTTGAAATGAGTGAACAAGGGATTCATTTTGGACACTGTGCATGCATCAACGGCTTTAGCAGTTGCAGCTTTGTGGATGTTGAAGAAACCTGACATCTCAGCCAGTGTTTGTCAGAAAAACACAAGGGAGACTTTCAAATTAAATCAAAATGTAAGCTTGTTTACTGAAAAACAAAGCTACCATGGCTGCGACATGCAGACATACACTGTCTCCAAAGTTCATTTAGCAACATCTGTATGTGGAAACCATTATCTGAATGCTCTAAATGTGAAGAAATATTAAGGAGTTAATACATCAATGTGTAGCAATTTCTGACATTATCTAATGACAATTATTGCAATATCATAATGATTTCCCAATATTACTGTTACATACTTGTGTTGTACTTTGATATCATGACAGCCCTGTGGTGAAACCGACAGTACGTGATCAATGAGATTATTTGGGAATGTGTAACCACATCGTCCTGTGTTCTGTATGTGCCTACCTGGAGGCTGCTGTGGCCACAGATACTGCTGCCAGTCCTGGAGAATGTACGTAAAACGGATGGCAATGTTGACTGGAGGTAGAGGGGACAGGGTACAACCCTGAGGGGAGAAAAAAAAGATACAATAAGCTGTTGTCTGGTTAACATGCTCTCTGCATTAAGCTGTCTGTACTATTTATACTTGACAAAAGATGGATTAGCCCTTTCTGACAGGAACTAAAAACAATACTGGATAAACAGACTCAAGCAGAATCATCTTATTCCTCTGAAAAACATTCATCTAAAATTAACTATGCTCCAAAATAACAGCTGCGGGAGACACCCACACTGACTGTGTGCCCAAGACCTGCCACTTTGTGTTTGTCTCCTACTTTTATTGACTTAACCTGGAAGTTTCTAAACGAGCTTTGACCTGATCTAGAGCTTCCTGATACACTTTAGACCATACCCACTTCACCTCTTTCCACAACAGATTGGTCAATGGCGCTGTAATGGCAGCAAAGTTGGGAACAAAAACCCACACAAACTCAAAAACCACAAGAGCTGTGTTCAGGTAAGGGGAACAGGCAAGTCAACACACAGCCTACCTGATGTTCCAAGTCTGTTACTTTCCCCCTTCCAAACTCACATTTGAGTAAGTTCACCACCAGGTTTGCCTTTCTCAGCTACTCAGAACTTATCCGCTCCAGATGCTCCTTCCACATCTCATTGTACGTCACAATGTCATTAATGTAAGGACAGTGTTTGTCAACCACTGTGTGACTGAGTTCATTAACCGCTGCAATGTGGCAGGTGCGTTTTTCATCCCAAAAGGAAGGACTATGAATTTGTACAGACCATCATGTGTAATCTCACTTTCAGTCAGTGTACTTGAAAATACACTTTTACACATCAAAGTTTGTTTACAGGTCTTGGAGAGTACTACTGCATATGACAGTTGTATAATGTCTTTTGTGGCTCCAGAGGGAGCCGTGGGGGAGTCTGATAAATTCCCTCAACGTCGGTTAGAGGTGAAGACCACAAGTTTGAAAATGAAAAAAAGCTGGGGGTGTGGAGTTAAGATGAAGACCTCTGTAGCCCACTCCTCATCCCTGTTTGAGGCTAGCGGCTCAAGGCTGCATTTGAAGCTACTTGCACAATACACCCGAATCTCTAACTGAACTGTCGGCAGTCAAGTTGCATTGTGGGTATGTAGGTGCCAGGTTTTGACAAGGGAGAAGAATGTGTGGAATAAAAAAGACGATATCTCTTGGTCTGATTCTGATATCGATTTTGATCGTTTTTTCTTTCTTAACTGTCCATTGTGAGTCTGACAGCCAGATAGGAGTGCAAAGCTAAATCGGTGGAGTACTCTTTAAGGAGAACAATCTTTGTGACATCATTTGCTCACCCAACTTGATCTATGCAATTCTCAAGACGAGAAAAAATATCAGCCTTTGTCACACTGTTCACCTTGGTTAAGTCAACATAAAATCTGTCATCTCTCCCTTCCTGAGCAGTACGATGGGTGAACTCCAGGCACTATGAATAGGCTCAATAACTCCAATTTGGAGGAACCTCACAAATGTCTTACATCATTACTGCATTTACATGACATGGTTTTAGCTATGCGTTCAAACATAAATCACCTCCTCAATATGCTTCTACACTCTGTATGGACCAGTGAAACCAAGACCCAACTGGTCATGGCCCTTGGGCTTACTTTAGGATCAAATGGGCTAAAACTGAGAGATTCTGTTGGAGAGTCTCAAAAGGCAAACAACAGAAAAGGGACAGCCACAACCCAATCTGATTTGAGCATTTGAGCATGCAATGAAACACTGCGACTGTGGATGGTAAGGGGATGACTGCTGGCATTCACTCCGGGCCAATGACTCTGCAGTAGTCGTGTATTTATCGGGTCCAGCTCCGATCGGCAGTGATGTAGACATGACACCCGGGTGGATGCGCTAATTTCTGCCCCTTGTCCGGTGCAACTCTTTCATCTGTTTCTATCTGCGGATGTCTAAACGTCTCATCCATATGTTTATGCAGTATTAACATGCTAGGCTAACAGTCCGTCAGCTGTGACGTCTTTCAGAGCACACAAACACCGTAAACACACCTGTCACCTGCCCAGCACGGTGCTGTTAACCAGAAACACCTTATTTTTATACAGTCTATGGGCTACACACAGCAACCACCCTAACATTGTCACTAGCCTGCATGCTGCTTTCTACTGTTTACTAACACTACTACTAGCGCACATATATACCTAGACGTATTACATCCAGGAAATAATTCTGCAGTGCATTTTTTGGATTTGCGTCTGGTGGAATGTAAACAGCAGATAGAGAGAGTTTTCATCTTCACATAAAAAGCTTGACATTTGGGAAACAGTGCACCAAGCATCATCGATGTAAACACAGAGTCCTCTTCCTTTCATCTTGCAATAAAACAATAAAAAAAAACTAGGCAAGTTTAATTACAAGTTGACTTCTCCCTGACTGACTTAACTGGGCCTAAACAACAAGCAACCGTAGTAATAGTATTTTTTATTTGGTTCTATTCATGTAGAAACAAGATACATTTGTGACTGTGCTTGGGACAAGTCCGCTTCAAAAGCTAAATCTGGTGTCGTCAGTTTGTGGTGCCAACCAAGACCCTCCTTTCAAACCGGTCTCAGTGCCGTTGTTTGGTTGGCACCTGCATGAGTAAGTGTCCATATCATCCCCCGAGTCTCCCAATTTTCACACGAGGCTAAGCAAAGTGGACCAAAAAGGCCAGTTCATTTGATTCGCACCAAACAAGTTAGGTGTGAAGGAACCCAAAAATCCTTGACTGGAAAACAAGAAATCCTTGTCTGTACATACATAATCCTTGGAGGGGGAGCACAAAATACACAGAGAAAGGCTAATTAAGCATTTGACCAAGTTAGAGCTGGGTGATACATCAGATTAATTCCATTAAGTCATTTTTAGCACTTACTATCTTAGACTTGAAGATGTCAAGCAGGCCAGACAGGTGGTTGTACTGGCTTGGCACCTTGCGGAGGTGGACCATCTCAAAGTCAGTGCGCACACCTGGCCCCTGGCACTCTCCAGCATACATCCGCCTCCACTTCTGCTGGATCTGCACAAACATGGGCACCTGGCTGAGTGCACAAGATAAAGAGGAGCAGGCATTACTGTAAAGAATTCAATGTGTTCGCGTTATCTCTTGGATACCGCTCACATCCTGGGGCAGGTTCTCCCATACCGTGAACCATAAACTGGACTAAACGATTATGAAATACTGAGCAAAATCTAATTTTAACTCTCCAAATTAGACACATTGATATTTACCTATCTTTACAGAAGAGGTACACAATAGGCCTTTCTCAACAAAGTATGCCAAGTTCGAATTCGTGTCCATGGGAGTTGTACTCATACAAAACTTTCATTAATTTTCTCAGCTTTTAGTTTTGTTTGAGGTCACTCATTTTAACAGTCCATAATCAAAGACAAATCCATAAACTAGTATTATTGAATAATCAGCCATCCCTCACACACCACTTGCAAGTCAGCGACCTCAATAAGCAAATCAATTGTTGTAAGGTGTACAAAACTATTGTTTTTCTTAGGGCAATATTTTCGTGGTGGCCAGTTTAGTTCATTTTTACTTATCAGCGCCCACGTTCATCAAATAAAAAACTCATTTGTAAAATACTAAGCATGTTATCAATACGTAGTCAGACGATGGACACTACTCTGCTCCGTCCAGCAGCAGAGTCAGATTTCACTTAACATTTTAATGGGTGCTGCAGCACCCCTACTTCCAGCATCCATCTAATATATACACACACACACACACAAACACACACACGCGCCTTGAAGCGCACCAGAAGAGTGAGGCTGCCAAAATGATGAGATCAAAGTATGCGCTCTACAGATATCGAGCTTTGCAGTTGTAAGTTGTAAATCTACAGCCTCTGATCTGAGAAGTGCTGTGCCATTACGCACAGCCAACCGCTGTGTTTACCTTAATTAAATGACTTGCAAATGACACCAGGCTGCTACAAAATAAGCACAAACGCCTACACACACATCAGACTGCTCAGTTATAACTCAAAAATCTGTCTCTTTATGCGGGAGACACTAATTATCACTACCTGCTTTCCAACTTTATTTTTCAGCAAAAGTGGTGTTTATGTTTTATTCTTGAAATGCATTACTGACACTGCTTTGCCGCATCAACTACAATATGAAGTTACCATTTACAACGTGATATAGTAGAATATAAGTAATAAATATTATAATTAATAAATAATATTGATGCGATCTTATACGTCTAAAGCGCTTCACCACATTTTTATTATTATTTATTTCTATTGTGGTTGTACTCATTTATTGTTTACAAAAACCCACAACATCTGCCCCTGGCTGCAGAGTTGTGGTGCTCTGTGTTCACGTTACGTCACTCTGCACCATCCACACAATAATATTATTTTCTGGTGAAGCAGCTTTCCATTTGTTGAGTCGGTGTTGTTGCTTCACTGTGATTGGCACAGCTGTTTCAGAGCTACGAGACCGATGACGTGACTGGCTGAAAGTTATTTAGAAAGTGCAGTTGATGCTTCTGGCCAGTACGTACACTGTAGGTTAGGGTTTAAATTTCTAAATTTCTCTGAAATTTATCACAAACATAACAAAACAAATACTTTCAAACGGACAACCAAACAATACTACAGACATTTGTATTGTGATGATACATTATATTTAGTACTCCATAACCTAATGTGTAATATTAATGCCTTTACCAAAAACTTAAGTTAAGCTCCTTTTCCCACGTTGGACTAACACAGAAAACTGCCAAAACATTTACGAGGATCACTGCCATGAGAGATGAAGGTAACTCACCAGCCACTGTTGGCCAGAGAAATCGAGATGGAGCTGAGAAGCAGATTGCATTTGGACTCGCTGATGATAGCCTCGCAGTTGGTTCCAGGGGAGATGACCACAAACTCTCGTATACCATACCTGTCACCACAAACACAGTTACAGCAGAAAATACCCATCAGCATCGCATTTTTCTCCACTTCCCTATGTTTCTGCACCTGGGGCCTCATTTATAAAACTGTGTGGAGGATTCACGTCAAAAGGCTGCGTACAGATGAAACACAGAAAGTGCTTACACACAAAAATATTCTGATTTACAACAGTGCACGCACACATTCCACGCCGATTACCCTTTATAAATCACAAGTAACTTGAAATTTGGCGCACGTAAGCAAGCTTCTTGTCCCACCCTTCTAACCCCCACTGTTGCCTATTAATCTATACTGACTTCATGAAGACAATGATGGCAAATTCTGAAAGAAAAGCTAAAAAAAAAATAATAATAATTTTACCCAGTGTGACATTGAAGTTCTTGATGGGGACGTTGAAGCAAGAAAGAAGATATTGTTTGGTGGACACAGTGTGGGCATTACAAATGCTAAAAAGGCTTAAGAGTTGCAGCATGTGGCGGATGCAGTGAATGCTGCTGGCTCAGAAGGTCGGACCCCCTCCGAAAAAAAAAAAAAAGAAGTGGTCCGACATAAAAGAAGAAGTCAAACGGAGCATAGCCTTACACAGAGAGTGTTTGTGCCACGGGCGGGGGAAAGGGGACACCAGAGCTCATCCCCCTCGATGAGCGACTTGTAGGAATAATATGAGAATCCCTCCTGAGTGGAGTAGTGACGGAGGAGGAGGGGGACACAGATATGCAAGACACACCAGATAACCCAGGTGGTAATTTATATTCCCTTTATATTGTTTGAAAAGAGGGTAAACCAAATGCATTCATGTTGTGTGGGCCATTATCTCATTGACAGTTCTGAGCAACAAACATGTGCTAACAATATATGAAACTAGGTATCGAAAACAGCATCAGTTTAAATGCAATTTTTCCTACTGTTCACCTTATTATTTATGGAGAAAAAATGTCATAACATCCAAGTATTGTTAAATAATTACAGATCCAATTAAATGTGATATCTGATTAAACTGTACAACATATCTGAAGAGTTATTTTACAAAAACAGATATCTCTGTTTATATTTATTATCCTAAGTCATGTTTTTTACTGTGCACTTCAGGGAATATCAATCAAACTGGTGTTTGTTTATTCATTTTAAGAATAGCTTTTATGTTTTTGCAAATTAACTCTTCATTAAATATACGTGAGAGGTAATATTAAGATTTATTTTACACTGAGGTATTCATTTCAAACCGTTTCTCGAGTTTCATCCTTCAGCCATCAGAGCCAGTTTCTCATTTCTCCAGTTTATGTGCGTGCGCATGCGTCAGAGTTACCGTGGAGGACTGCAGTCTCCCGTTAAGTTTGTTTTTTATAAATAAGTCTGCTTAGAAAGTGGCAACTTTATAAATGAGGCCCCTGGTCTACCAAGCAGTTTGCATCTCTGAAGCGTATATTCAGTCATAGTTGACATTAGTTTCATACAGTATTTAATGATACATTTGATATACTAATCACAATAAAGACAGTCAGCCATGGTTCTAAAATATAGCCTGATAATTAGAAATACCATTCCATTTAACTTCATTCATTCAGTTGACATCAGTTTAACATTGAGTTTAACAGTGTTCATGTTTTCTGATTGGAACGGGAGGTTATTTTGTTTTGCCCCAACCAATCAGTAGTGAACTACGTTTCCGTTCCACCAACTTCATTGTCAAATAACACTTAAGCTGTGATAACACTGCTAGGAGTTAAGTTAGCATAACATTTTATGGGGCACCCAGGTGGCTGAGTGGCTAACACACATACAGTGTAACCTCGATCTATGTTCCAGGTTCTATTCCTGCCAGCGACCTTTGTCATCGCCCCTTCTCTCCTCGTGCTTCATGGCTCTCTATACAGTTGTACTATCAAATCAAGTCAAAAATACCATTAAAAAAAATAACTTTTTTTAATATGTCAAGTGTTGTTATTCCTGTTAAGTCGATTTACAACAACCTGTGCAGCTGTGTCCATCTTATCCACACTCTCCACTGTTGCTGTTTTTCTGGCTCTGGCACATGAAGATGACGTCCCCCATTATTAATCCCGCCTACAAAGCTTGTATTGTTTGAAATCTCCAACCAAGGGAAACAGCCATCAATGAGCAATGACTTAATTCAAAATCCAATTAAAGCTGACAGTGACATTATGTAGCCTCTGTTAGTTTAAGTAAGTCAGTTTCTACAGCTGGACAGTTAACTGTAAAATTCAGACACATTCTGCTGGAAGGAAAAACTGAGCTCTCACTGTCCTGACAGTCTATGCTTGACAAAAAAACAAGAGACACTGGAAACAGTGTCTTGTGTCACTAATACAATTAAAATAAGTAAGCTATGCTCCAAAATAAAGTTGGGGTAGGAGTGAAATCTGATTATTGATCTGCTGTATGTAAATGCTTTTACAGCAACCAGGTTACTACAGTGAATGATTTAACCTGGTTTATCTTTGCATAAAAGCATAATGAATGACTGAACTCACCATCTAACCAGGCAGTGGGCTCGAGGAGGGAAATCATTGTTCATACACAGAAGGTCCTGCATTGCCAAGGGGAAGGCATCTGGACACAAGATCAGGAGTTCAAACACTAATTGTTGGAGGGATGAATTCAGCTGTCTGGGTGCATTCTTTAACCTGTTAACTTTTCCTTACTATAAACATTCTCTATGATATAAGCATAAGGAAAATTAGAAATGCTGTGGAGAAAATAGACAATACCAAAAACCAAAAAAATAGAAAAACTAATGAGTAAAAAAAACAAACAAAAGCTGGTGAAAGATAAATAGAAGTTTTATTTCATTAACTAATTGGACTTTTTTCTCTTTTACCATCTGACTGGAGGTTAAGGAAAAGCTGTAAAAGCTTGTTATTTCTCATTACACTGCATTTGTGAGTTTTTAGGGCTCAAGACGTGTCTTCCTAAGACAGTCATGCAGTCGATTTCATTTTTTCAAATGCATACACACAGGTGTAACAAAAAGTACATGGCAATACACAACTGTAAACATTAAGTTTAGATGCAACTGCTAAAACATTGCTATCAACTCATCAGGTAATTTACACATTATCGCACATTCAGACATCACTGTACCTTCCTCGAGCTTGTCCTTCCCATCGTCCTTCTCACATTCTTGTTTCAGGAAGTAGTGAGTTATGTAGAACTTAAAATCAGCAAAATTAATATCCTGAGACTTCTCTCCCCAGGTGCCACTGGTGTATTCACCCTGTGTTCAAATAATGTAGCATCATAACAGAGTGAAGGCAAAAAACCTAGTGGCAGCATACTGCTCCACTGGTGTTATTCAGCTGAATATTTAAGGCTTAATGGGAGCAGAATACCTTCTCTGGGGACAACTTTCCTGTGGAGTTCCCAATCAGCTTCCAGTCATTTAGCACTTCCTCGACTCTGGACACAAACCTTCAAGTAGATAAAATGAGTTTTGCTGTTAGCAGCAGGGACTGATTGCACATACACAGCATCCTATTATGGCATGCTATCTTTATGTTAAGAACAACAACATTGGACATGAGCTAACTTAGCACTGAAACAATTAGTCCATTAAAGCTAGGGTAGGTAACGTTGGAGAAACTAGCAAGAGACAGCTAGATTTTAAAAGTATCCAACCAAAAAACTCCCACCCCTCCCTTCAGGGCTCCCTCCAATGCCACTCCAACATTTTCATGCGCAATGAGTGGACGAGCAGAATGCGCGCAGGTAGGTAGACAGGCAGGCAGGCCGACCAATCATTTCATTCGGGCTGAAGGAAATGATTGGATGGGCTTATTACTGGCCTGCGACAGCTACAGCTACTTGATAAAAAAAATACTAATTTCAGAGAATTTGATTTATTGATTGCTATCGGGATGTAAAGAGAATTTCAACAAATATAACAAAAATGGTTCTGAATTACATTACCTACCCCAGCTTTACTTTAATGAGAAAATGAATCGGCAATTTAAAAAGGTCCAGTGTGTAGGATTTACTGGCATCTAGCGGTGAAAATGCAGTTTGCAACCAATTGAATACCGCTCGCATCACCCTCCCGTTCCAAGTGTGTAGGAGAAACTACGGTGTCCGCGAAACTCGCGAAAGGCCCTATCTAGAGCCAGTGTTTGGTTTGTCCATTCTGAGCTACTGTAGAAACATGGCAGTGCAACATGGTGACCTCCGTAGAAAGGGACCTGTCAGCGGCGATTGTTGTACAGTCTCAGATTTCCCATGGATGTTGGTGGAGCAGGTCTCTGCTTAGACCAGGTTCCCCAGAGACCTGCTCCACCAACATCCTGGATCAAGCACTCGACGGGCGGACTGTGTTCCGAGCAGAAGGAGCGCAAGACTGCGGCGGGATAAGGGATCTTTATCAATGGTGCTTGGTGCTCAAACGCAGTCAAAGTGGATGGACACTGTTTCCGGATGTCGAACATTTTATGTGAAGATAATAACCATATTATTATGTTTATGCTGCTGACTTGCATTCCCCCAGATGCAAATTCAAAAAATGCACTGAATTATTTCCTGGGTGTATACGTGTATGTATATATGTAAATAATTTTAGGATATATATATTCTATGTTTTAAGAGACTACTGATTTAATGTCGTTGTACAACCTTGTGTTGTATAATGATAAATAAATTACCTTGTACCTTGTTCCCTCGCAAATACTTTTACATTACCTGCACATGGACATGATTGTGCTGGCTGAGTATTTTGGTGAAGCTGTTCCTAAACTCCTGAAGTGTATATTGGCAACACATATGTCATGTCTGATAGAAATACAAGGTTAAAATCCTGAGTGTCTGGAGTTATAATGCTTTCTTGGTTAATGTTAGTACACCATGAGTTGTAAAGATTAGCCACAGTAACAGTGACAGCCATAGAAACAACCACAGCTACATCGTAGCCCAATAAATACCCATATTGACAGTCACAGTCACAGCATCAACCATAGCTCAGCTCACAGCCAGGCAGAGCCAGCAACAGCTGTGGTCACACATCATATTATCATATAATCATATAATATGATAAGTTGGTATGTACAAGAAAAAGGTCTATTGTAGGACAAAGGACATTGTAGCCTACATCTGCTAGATAATGTGACAATTACTGTGCATACGGTTACATTAGGTTTTAATTCATAACTGGGATCAGACACGGCCAAAGCATCATCAATCCATCTCACCCTGGACAGGCTGCCAGTCTATCACAGGGCTGACACAGGCCAATAATCACACATTCACTAGAGATGTCCCAATCAAGTTTTATTTGGCCCCCTTTGCGAACCAAGTCCTTTAATATTCTGCTGATACTTACCATATTTCCTCAAATAGAAGCCGGTAGTCAAATATAAGCTGGGTCTCAAATAACGACCGGGGGCGTGGCCAACAAGAACAAATAAAGGCTGGTTCCAAATACAGGCCAGGGGGGAAAAACAATGGTGGACACACTCCCAGTACCTGTCATATAATGTGCATGCCAACTAATCATAATGTACATTTCCATCTCTTTAAAAACCAGATAACAAGGTTCATGGTTAGGAGAAGTCAGTTCCGCCTTTACCAGCTCTAGTTCAACCCAGAGGTCAGAGTCAAGACCAGGTTTCCCTGTTTTTATATAAATAAGGTTTTGCCTTATTTTGACAATATTCCCACTGGTAGTGTTGCAAAAGTGAGAAACAGATAGCCTGTGTTTGCTGTAATTGTTCTCTAGGACAGGTATACCATGAGCAATTCTTACAGACAAGGGAACCAATTTTCTGTCTACCACCCTCAGACAAGTCTATAGGCTATTGGGGATAAAGAGTATTCAAACCACCTCTACCATCCCCAAACTGATAGCCTAGTGGAGGAATACAAGAGGAGCCTAAAGAACACGCTGAAGAAGTTCATCCCCACCAATGGCAAGGAGTGGGACAGGTGGCTTTCTTGCCTACTCTTCACCTATCAGGAAGTGTCCCAAGCATCAACAGGGTTCTTGCCATTTGAACTTTTGTATGGCAGACAGGTGAGAGGTTTCCTTGATGTGCTCCGGAGGTCCTGAAGTGGTTCCCAGAGGGGAGAATTCAACTAGTGTCCTGGCCTTTGTTTTGCAGGTGAGGGAGAAGATGGAGGAAAACTACCAAGCTTGTGAGAAAGAAGATGGAGAAAATTCAGCATGACCAGCAAAGAGAGCCCGAAGGATACTAAAAGACAATACCCACCCCAGCCACAGCCTGTTCACCCTGCTGCCGTCTGGCAAGCGATACAGAAGTAAATGGTAAATGGACTGTACTTATATAGCACCTTTCTAGTCTTTTCTGACTACTCAAAGTGCTTAAACTACAAATCACATTCACCCCATTCACACACATTCATACACTGATGGCATCCTTGAACTGCTCATCAGTTCAAAGAAACTAACTCGTTCACACACACTTATACACTGAAGGCACAGCCCTTGGGAGCAATTTGGGGTTCAGTGTCTTGCCCAAGGACACTTTGACATGTGGGCTGGGGGAAGCCGGGATCGAACCACCGACCTTCCGATTTGTGATGATATGTAATGCTATGTAATGATAAAATAATACATGGCGGGAACATCTGATTCTTCTGTGGGAAGTCCTGCAGAAGATCAAGGGCGCTGGTCTTACAATTAACCCTGGGGAGTTCTTTGGCGAAGCAGGAAACCCAGTATCTGTGGTACATCCTGGGTTTTGGTGTCATCAAGCCATAGCAAAACAAATTGGAGCCAATCTGTGTGAGGAGGAGACCAACCATCAGGAAGCAGGTGAAATCCTTTCTGGGCATGGTACAGTGCTATCGTCTTTTCATCAGAAACTTCTCTGCCGGAACTGCATCCCTGTCTGACCTCACTAGTACCGCCAAGACAAAGAATGTGTGAGGAGAAGACCAAGAAAGGTCTTTCTCAAGGACCTCAAGGAGATGTTCTGCCAGGATCCAGTACTACAGAGCCCAAACTTCAGTCTGCCTTTTACCATCCAGACCAATGCTTCCCACAATAGAATCAGTGGAGTCCTTCTGCAGGAGAGTGAGAGGACAAGAAACCAGTGGCCTACATCAGCAGGAAGCTGTTTCTAAAGGAGAGCAGGTATTCATCTGTGGAGCTGGAGTGCTTGGCCATCACGTGGACAGTCGATAGCTTCAAGTACCACTTGTTAGGTAGTAAGTTCACACTTGAGACTGATCATAGCACTCCAGTGGTTGGGATCCATGAAAGACACCAATAACCACATCACAACAACGGTCAACAACAACGGTCAGCAACAACGATGAGACTGCCTACAGGGAGGAGGTCCAGCACCGGGCCACATGGTGCTCAGACAATAACTTGCTCCTTAACACCTCCAAGACAAAGGAGCACATCGTGGACTTCAGGAAGGAGAGAGGAGGCACACATGACCCCATCCACATTAACGGGATGGCTGTTGAGCATGTCTCCAGCTTCAAGTTCCTGGGGACCCATATTTCGGAGAACCTGTCCTGGACCACCAACACCTCCTGCCAGGTCAAGAAGGCTCACCAGCGCCTCTTCTTCCTGAGGACACTGAAGAAGAACCAACTGTCCTCAGCTATCCTGGTGAACTTCTATCGCTGCACAGTAGAGAGCATCCTAACCAACTGTGTCGCAGTCTGGTATGAGAACTGCTCTGCTGCAGAGCGCAAGGCACTGGAGCGGGCGGTGAAAACTGCCCAGCGCATCACAGGGACTCCACTTCCAGCCATTGAGGACATCTAGAGGAAACGCTGTCTGCGTCGAGCCTGCAGCATTCTTAAGGACTCCTCTCACCCCGCCCAGAGACTGTTTTCTCTCCTGCCTTCCGGCAGGTGCCTTCGGACAAGGACTAGCAGACTGAGAAACAGCTTTTTTCCCCAGAGCTGTTTTCCTACTGAACTCTGCCGCCCGCTGATTCCACTGTCCCCTCATATACCTTAACCTTAAATGCTGCTGTATTGTTTTTGCTACATGTACCACATGTTCATTTGCACTACTGGACTATTTATTTATACATATACTGCATAATTTGCACTCCAGTACTATGTACTGAGTACTGCAATAACTCATCTACTGCACGGTTAACTATTTCTGTCCATAATTTGCACTACTTAATATTCATTGCACTACTGTTCTTCCCAGTCCAATTCATTATTGTACATATCCATCAGTATACTTCTGTTTATAGTAATGCCATCTGTGTATAATGTCCATAGTACCACTTAAATAAATATTTTCATAATATTGCTCTATCCTGCATTTATACACATACTTTATACCCTGCACTTGCTTACTGCACTTCTGGTTAGACCTAAACTACATTTTGTTGCCTTGTACATGTGCAATGACAATAAAGTTGAATCTAATCTAAAAAAAGAATCTAATCTTTTGGCCGCAGGGGAATTTTTCGTTGCAATGAGTGGCCACTGGAAAAAATTGGCTGCAAGGTTGAGCAGTTCTTATTAAGCCTGGTTTATGGTCGATGCAGTGTCCTCGGCGCAAGGGTCCGCGGGCCAAAAATGACATAATCGCACCTTTCGCATCGGGCTGCAAGCTGTCGCGGAGCTTGGTTGTGCGCCTCTAAATTTTTGTAATTAGGTGCGCTTTCATTATAACATGGACGCCAAAGGTAGACTGGCCGAGCAGGTTCGCCTCTACCACCCTTTTTTGAGAAACCACAGGGAATGACTCTCAATTCATGGAGAGAGATGGCCACCACCACTCTGGTAAAAACTAAGTCAGTAGTAGTTTGTAGGGAAGTGTGGAAAAGTATGAGGGATCGCCATGTAGGATAATAACAATCTACCGGTAACTCTATTGACTTCTTGTTTATTCACAGATTCTGTTTGAACGCCCCCTGGCGTGTTGGAGAATATTGCAATGGACAGCGCATTGAGCATAAACGCCTCTGTGCATGCTCGCAGCTCTGCGGAGACGCGCCACGGTGTCTAGCACGAGTGTAAACAAAGCTTGATACATCCATGGGTAGAAGCTACAAAAGTACTGAGAGCTAAACACAGACTGCCTATCTTTCTAGTCTCCAGCACTGACACAAGAGTTTGGCTGCCGAAGCTGAGGGGAGGACACCGTCACGGGTTGGCCGTGGTCGGCCCTGCTACCAAACAGGACCACAGCGACGTAGCTTTGCGCGGATATCCTTCTGCTGGGCCTTAGGCCAGCTTTGAGGCTGTATGTCAACACGGCTGGTTGAAGCGGACCGACCCGGGTCATGGAAAAACCCTATCAGGCCTATGTCTGGCTGTGTGTGTGTGTGTGTGTCGATGACAGCAAGACGCTGCCGTACTTGCTGCTGTGCTTATTACTCGTTATAATGAATATAACTTGTGTATTAAGTATAGCCCAAACTAGCAGTTTTAGAAGTGACGATAAGCTCGCCTACCGTTCCCACTCTGACGCGGTGGTGAAATCGGTGATCTCAAACACCTCTGACTCGGGCTAGAAGAGAAGGGGAAGCGGTTAAGATTGAACATAAATTCAGTTCTGCTGCTATGAGATGCGCACTTAAACAGTTACACTAAGCTACTTGGCTAAAGAAACTCACATCACTGTCAGCAGCCATGTTTATGTCGTGTTGTCGTTCTTCTTCGTCGACGTCCTGCATCTTCTCTCTTCTTTCCTGTTTCCGGCAGTCTGGACGCTGCGTGGCGCATCGCTGCCCCCCACCGTTCAAAACTTAAGTCAAACTTGGTTTTTCTACCGATTTGCATAAACACATTTTGACCGTGTAGGCAAAGATCTATAAACATAACAAGTCGCCTCAAAGCTACATTTGGAATACTTGTAATAGTTTATTGAAAACACATATTTCTTTGAGGATTAGTTCAACTGTGATATATGCTAATTTTGGTATCCGTTATTTAATTGTTTTGGTCTTGAGATCAGAAGAAGTTAGTATGTTTCCCTGTAGATATACCATTCCATCTCATGAAGAAGTCTCTTTTGGTTTTAATGCAGTCCCTCTCAGAACGTGTGCGTCATCACCTTTATCATCATCTCCCTCTGCTCCTGACTGTCTGGTTGGCAACATTTGTTTTATTCAAAAATAAAAAAAGATTAAGTAGAAACCTGGTAGAAACTGTAGTTTAACAGCATTGTTTCTGTCCCCGGTGCAATAACACGTTGGAACAGTAACTGTGTGTGGAAGATACAAAAGTGTGGTTTCCATACAATAGGTTTGTCATATATAATAATAATAACATGAAAGATATTTCTTTCAATTTGATTCATGAAATTTACCAGTGATGTTCTTCCTTGTGTTTATTATTATTATGATGGGAAAATTGATGTGAGCTGGTCTACTCAGATGAAGAAGACTTCGGGAGACTCTGGATGTGCAATGTATAATGAAGCTCGGCCGAGGAGACGGTGATATCAGCAGTACAAGGTGAAACCCAGTGCAGGAAGATCTCTTCCTGTTCCACAATATCTATCCCCTTAGTGGCCATATTGTGGCCAGTAAGGGGATATTACTCAGTGACCTTGGGGTTGCCTAAGTGACGGCCCTGCCTGTAATCAAGATGTTTTCTCCCTAGCCTGAGTCGACAGAAGCAGGACAGTTCCTTTTTAGGATTGTAAGTGACTCCTACGTGACTATAGCCATGTTTCTGTCTCTTATCTGTTGATCATCTCTCTACATATGGAGCCTAGGGGAAATATCTTACAGATGTGGCTCTTATACATGTAACATAAGAAATTTCATGACATTATTATTATTATCATTTACATCAGAAGTGCGTGAAATAGATATCTGCTATGGGTCTGCATGAGTCTGGCAAAATGGCTCAATAGCGCCCCCTAACAGTTTTCAAGCCCCCACCTTTAAATTTGACCTAGATGTATGAAATTTGGGAGGCAGATGTATAATCCCACGACTTAAAAAAAAACCTCTTGGAGCCATACTCTAAACCCAACAGGATGTCAGACATTTTTAATTTACTGTGCAATTTTAGTGCATTGTTTGCCATTTACAGGCTCTGTACTTTAAAGCACTCCTCCTACAGAATTAATCAGATCGACTTCAAATTTGGGCAATGCATTCTAAAGACCTTCATGATGAAAAGTTTTTCAAAGTTTGAGTATAAGTTGAACGGTGTGTCTGTGGCGTGATGTCACATTTCCATGTTTTGATGTTTTGCAATTTGTAACTGTGCTAACTGGTCTCCACAGTGATCCCCATTCAGTTATCTTATATTAGCACTAGAAATGTCCTCTTAAGAACTATTCATAAAGTTGCTGACAGCAACTTTTACAAAGAAACTGAGCGATCTTCCAAGCTAAGAGAAGGGATGGGTTGAGCCCATTGCTATGGATGACATTATGTTTTGTAAATTAATTTACTCAACATTTCTACAGTGATAGACAGGTGGACCAGTCTGTGCCTGTGAATATTATATTCTTCAATACACAGGCGAACAAGGAGCTTCAATACACTTATTCTAGTGTCAGAGATTCCAGACATAAAACAAAGTAATTTATTGACTTGTAAAGTATATTCTATCTGAACATTAAACACAGTCTGCATGTTAATGCTGTGATATTTTCTTCCAGTTCACCAAACAAATCATCATTTAATGGGTTAATTTTAACCACCAACATTGGGCCAGAGTCATTAAATCAGACTTATTTATTTATTTGTTTGTTTACTGTAGTTGCTGATAATGTCATGTATACTTAATGAACTCTCACACAACGTGGGGTCTTAGGAGCACATTTTGGTTTGATGATAATTGACACTGTTATGGTCCGGCTCTGAGACCATAGCAAATAAGGTAAGCGCACCCAAGGGATTAGCTAAAAGAAAATAATTTTATTTAACAGAGATTCATTTCTACCCTTAGCACCTCTTTACTGGATATGATCATCCATCCATCCATTTTCTACCGCTTGGTCCCCGTTAGGGGGTCGCGGGTGACTGGAGCCTATCCCAGTGACTTTGGGCCTTAGGCAGGGCACACCCTGGACAGTGGCCAACTCGTCGCAGGGCGAACACAGACACAGACAAGGACAGACAACCATTCACTCACACATTCATTCAATACGGGCAATTTAGAGTTATCAATTAACCTACACATGCATGTCTTTGGACGGTGGGAGGAAGCCGGAGAACCCGGAGAGAACCCACGGTAACACGGGGAGGACATGCAGACTCCACCCAGAGAGATTGTGTGATGTTGGTCTGGTCCGGGAATCGAACCCACGATCTCCTTATTGGGAGGCAGGAGCTCTAGCCGCTCTGCCACCGTGCACCCCTTGGATATGATCAATCTGTCTTTATTAACAGGCTATGTACCACAATCCTTCAAAGTAGCTGGAATTAAACTGCTTCTTAAAAAGCCCACTCTTGATCCAGGGGTTTTAGCCAACTATAGATCTATATCTAACCTTCCCTTTCGCTATAAGATCCTTGAGAAAGCAGTCGCCAATCAGTTGTTTGACTTTCTAAATAACAATAGTTTATTTGAGGATTTTCAGTCAGTATTTAGAGTGCATCATAGCACAGAGACAGCACTGGTGAAAATTACAAATTACCTTTTAATTGCATCAGACAATGGACTTATATCTGTTCTTGTCTTGTTAGATCTTAGTGCTGCATTCAATACCACTGACCATCACATTTAACAGAGACTGGAACATTTAATTGACATTAAAGGAACCACACTAAGCTGGTTTAAATCCTATCTATCAGATCGATCTCAGTTTGTACATGTTAATGGTGAGTCCTCCATGCACTCCAAAGTTAGTCACAGAGTTCCACAAGGTTCTGTGCTTGGACTGATTCACCTTATAAATGCTTCCTCTGGGCAATATTGTTAGGAAACACTCCATAAACTTTCATTGTTTTGCAGATGATACCCAATTATATCTATCGATCAAGCCAGATGAAACTAACCAGTTAACTAAACTTCAAGCATGCCTTAAGGACATAAAGACCTGGATGACCTGCAACTTTAACGTTAAACTCAGACAAAACTGAAGTTATTGTACTTGGCCCCAAAGACCTCCGAGACACATTATCTAAAGATATAGTTACTCTAGATGGCATTGCCCTGGCCTCCAGCAGCACCGTAAGGAACCTCTGAGTTATCTTTGATCAGGATTTATCCTTTAACTCACACATGAAACAAACTTCAAGGACTGCCTTTTTCCACCTACGTAACATTGCAAACATCAGGCACATCCTGTCTCAAAATGATGCCGAAAAACTAGTGTATGTCACGAACATGAATAAGTCCCTTAAGACTCTCCAGTTGATCTAGAATGCTGCAGCACGTGTACTGACAAGAACTAGGAAAAGAGATCATATTTCTCCGATATTAGCTTCTCTGCACTGGCTCACTGTAAAATCCAGAATAGAATTTAAAATCCTTCTCCTCACCTACAAAGCTCTTAATGGTCTGGCACAATCATATCTTAAAGATCTCATAATACCTTATTATCCGACTAGAACACTGTGCTCCCAGAATGCAGGGTTACTTGTGGCTCCTAGAGTCTCCAAAAGTAGAATGGGAGCGAGAGCCTTCAGTTATCAAGGTCCTCTCCTGTGGAATCACATCCCAATGTGGGTTCAGGAGGCAGACACCATCTCCACATTTAAGAGTAGACTTAAGACTTTCCTCTTTGATAAAGCTTATAGTTAGGGTTGGCTTGGGTGAGTCCTGAACCATCCCTTAGTTATGCTGCTATAGGCTTAGACTGCCGGGAGACTTCCCATGATGCACCTCTTTCCTCTCTCCTTCTCTCCCTCTCTATCTGTATGCATTTTTATCCCATTACTGCATGTTACTAACTCGACATCTTCTCTCTCCCGTAGTTTTTTGCTTTCTCGTTTCTCTCCTCTCTCCTGTCGCTTTCAGCAGGTATTTCTGCCTCCGGAGCTGCAGAGACTGGATCTGTGGTTGTGGGCCACCTGCTGCCCCCGTGTTCCTGCTCAACAACTGCTACTACAGTTGTCATTAGTGGCTCTGTTACTGATGCTGATTCTTCCTATAGCTGTCATTCTTATTATTACTAATTATTAATATTAACACTACAATTACTATTCTACTATATAAAAAAAATAATAATTCTACGTGGTCTTTGCATTGTACTTTCTTTTGACTGATGAGCAGTTGGCACCTGCCATTTGCCTAGAAAGGCGGTATACAAGTATAGTCATTTACCATTAAATGTAGTGAATATACAGTTAAGATTTTAAACATGTCCCAACATGTTAGTAAGGGATTGTGATATATTCATCATCCCATAAGTAATAACTTATTATATAAAATATATTAAATAGAAATTGTATTTTCTACAAAGTCAGCTGCAGGAGGCAGATGTCAATAAATGTCATTTTTGTTCTTTATTCTATGGTTCTCAGGTGGTTGTGTGATGACATGTGGAGGTGTGAGGAAGAGATGTCTGTGTGCGTGTGTGTGTATGTGTGTGTGTTGTAAAACAGGGGTGTTTTATTGTCTTCAGCAGGGGTAACAACTCCCGATTACACCAATCGGAGGTCACTAAAGTTAATGTTGAGTTGGTGTGTACATATGCAAAGACAATGTCGGACTCCGTAGTTTTCTCTGGGCCCCTGCCAAACCTGACCAGTGATGACATGTTTAGCCGCATGTCTTCATTTCACCACTGGCTGTCGAGGTGGTGTCCAGCAAACGATGTGGGCTTTGTAGATAATTGGCATACTTTCTGGGGAAGACCTGGTCTGATTAGGAGAGACGGCATTCATCCAACTTTGGAAGGAACAGCTCTCATATATAGAAATCTGGCCAAGTTTATTAGTGGACCGAAGAGCACAACAAAATAGGAGAATTAAATGTGGACTCTTAAACATCAGATCTCTGTCATCTAAAGCTGTACTAGTGAAGGATTTAATATCAGATTATCATATTGACTTATTTTGTCTTACTGAAACCTGGCTGGGTCATGAAGAATATGTTAGCCTAAATTCATCCACTCCGCCTAGTCATATTAATACTCATATTCCTCAAGGCACCGGCTGAGGAGGTGGAGTTGCAGCCATCTTTGACTCAAGCCTATTAATCAACCCCAAACCTAAACTAAATTATAACTCATTCGAAAGCCTTGTTCTTAGTCTTTCACACCCAACCTGGAAAACACGACAGCCAATTCTATTTGTTATAGTGTACTGCGCTCCTGGTCCTTATTCTGAATTTTTATCTGAATTATGAAGTTTAGTCCTTAAAACAGATAGTAATTATTGTAGGTGATTTCAGTATTCATGTGGATGTTGAAAATGATAGCCTTAGTACTGAGTTTATCTCATTATTAGATTCGATTGGCTTTTGTCAGAGTGTACATAAACCCACTCACTGTTTTAACCACACCCTCGACCTTGTTCTGGGATATGGCTTTGAAATCGAACATTTAATAGTCTTTCCACAGAATCCTTCATTATCGGACCATTATTAACTTTTGAACTCCTATTACTGGACTACACGCCATTAGGCAAAAACTCCTACTCTAGATGTCTATCTGATATTGCAGTAGCTAAATTTAAGGAAGCGATTCCATCTGCATTTAATTCAGTGCTATGTCTCAATATAACAGAGGACTCCAATGTTAATTTCAGCCCCTCCCAAATTGACAATCTTGTTGATAGTGCTGCAGGCTCACTGCGAACAACAATTGATTCTATCACCCCTCTAAAAAAGAAGATAATAAAACAAAAAAGGTTAGCTCCATGGTATAACCCCAAAACCCACAAATTAAAGCAAACATCGCGAAAACGTAAAAGTAAATGGCGTTCCAACAACCTGGAAGAATCTCATTTAGTCTGGCAAGATAGTCTTAAAACATACAGGAAAGCCCTCTACTCATCATTAATAGAGGAAACTAAGAACAGCCCTTCTTATTCTTTCTTTTCAGCACTGTAGCCAAGCTGACAGAGAGTCACAGCTCTATTGAGCCATGTATTCCTATAGCCTTCAGTAGTAACAACTTCATGAGCTTCTTTAATGATAACATTTTAATTATTAGAGACAAAATTCATGACGTCCTGCCCTCTACTGCCAACGATTTATCCTTAAACACAGGGACCTTGAAACATTTGTAAAACCTGATATATATTTAGACTGCTTTTCTCCTATCGACCTTCAACTAACGATTTCTTCATCTAAGCCATCAACCTCTTAGACCCTATCCCAACTGCGCTGCTTAAAGAAGTTTTACCCTTAGTTTACACTTCTTTACTTGACTTGATCAAGCTGTCTTTATTAACAGGCTATGTACCACAGTCTTTTAAAGTAGCTCTAATTACAGTAAACCTCTTCTTAAAAAGCCCACTCTTGATCTAGGGGTTTGAGCCAACTGTAGACCTACAGCTAACCTTCCCTTTCTCTCTAAGATCCTTGAGAAAGCAGTTGCCAATCAGTTGTGTGACTTCCTACATAACAATAGTTTATTTGAGAATTTGCAGTCAGGATTTAGAGTGCATCATAGCACAGAGCCTCCAAAAGTAGAATGGGAGCCACAGCCTTCAGCTATCAAGCTCCTCTCCTGTGCAATCAGATCTCAGTATGGGTTCGGGAGGCAGACCCCATCTCCACATTTAAGAGTAGGCTTAAGACTTTCCTCTTTGATAAAGCTTATAATTAGGGCTGGCTTGGGTGAGTCCTGAACCATCCCTTAGTTATGCTGCTATAGGCCAAAACTTTCCATGATGCACCTCTCTCCTCCTCTACCTCTCCATCATTTTGTGCGTTCTTGTCTCTCTCCTCTCTCCTCACTCCTGTTGTCACTTTCAGCAGGTATTTCTGCCTCTGGAGCTGCAGAGTCTGGATCTCTGATTAATTGCAGGCCTCCTACTGCTCCCAAGTTCCAGCTCGACAACTGCTACTATAATTAAGACGGTGTAGTCCCTCATTTGTCCAGGAGTGTTCTATCGTAGAAAAGGTTTCAGTCATAGTTATCTGGACACTGTTTTCAGAATCAAGACGTTTCGGCTCCCATCCGGAAGTCATTCTCAATTGTGAACCAGTTCCCGGTCCATTTTTGATTCTGAAAACAGTGTCCAGATGACTACGACTGAAACCTTTTCTACAATGCTACTACAATTATTATTAGTCTTATTACTAGTATTATCATTATTATTCCTATTATTTTATTAATATGAATATTACCATTACATTATTATTATTATTTAAAAATTCTATGTGGAATTTGCATTGTGCTACTATAGGCTCTCTCTCTCTCTATCAACACAATCGGCAGCGGCAGATGGCTGCCCACCCTGAGTCTGGGTCTGCTCGAGGTTTCTACCTCTTAAAAGGAAGATTTTCCTTGCCACTGTCGCCAAATGCTTGCTCATGGTGGGAATTGTTGGGTCTCTGTAAATAATATTATAAAGAGTATGGTCTAGACCTGCTCTATAGGAAAAGTGCAATGAGATAACTTCTGTTATGAATATATATATAAATAAAATTGAATTGAATTGAATTGAATTTATGTCTTACTGTTTTGCATTATTGTCTGTATATTCTGTTACATCTATGTACAATCTGTCACCTTTTTGTATCATATCCTGTTGCACTAATGAAAAACAAAAGACAGAAAAATAAATAAAATAACAAAAACAAACATTATTTATTTATAATAACATTATTTTTCTAACTGTTTCGACTGGATAAGGGGGTCAATCAACCAATTCTGCATTTTTCTGCCATCTCTGGTGCAGAGAGGTTTATCTCTGTTATTCCAGCCATTGCTCTCCCGACATGGGCCCCCGGTGTACCAGGGCCACAAAGAGTGAGCATGGCGTGGCCTGCTCACCCCACCTGCACGGTTGGGCAGACGTCTGCATCCTGACATATCTGAGGGCTACCTGGTTGATCCTGCCAGTAGCATATGCTAGTCTCAATGATTAAGCCATGCAAGTCCACAAGTACACACAGACAGTACAATGAAACTGCAAATAGCTCATTAAATCAGTTATGGTTCCTTTGATCACTCCAATTACTTGGATAACTGGCAATTCTAGAGCTAATACATGCCAACAAGCACTGACCTCTGGGCCTACCATGGTGACCACAGGTAACGGGAAATCAAGGTTTGATTCCGGAGAAGGCAGCAGGCGTGCAAATTACCCACTCCGGACTCTGGGAGGAAAGAACACTTTAAATCCTTTAACGAGGATCAACTGGACTGCAAGTCTGGTGCCAGCAGCTGTGGTAATTCCAGCTCCAATAGCATAAGTTGCTGCAGTTTAAAAGCTTGTAGTTGGATCTCGGGATCGAGCTGAAGGCCTGCCACGAGGATAGCTACCGTCTGCCCCTGCCTCTCGGTGCCCCCTTTAAGCTCTTAGCTGAGTATTCTGTGGGGTTCGAAGCGATTACTATGAAACAATTTGAGTGTTCAAAGAAGGCCCGGTTGCCCAAATACCTAGGAATAATGGAATAGGACTTTGGTTCTATTTTGTGGGTTTTTTTCTGAAGTTTGGCCATTATTAAGAGGGACAGCCAGAAGCATTCATTTTGTGCAGCCTGAGGTGAAATTCTTGGATTGGCGCAAGACGGACAAAAGCGAAAGCATTTGCCAAGAATGTTTTCATTAATCAAGAATGAAAATCGGAGGTTCGAAGACAATCAGAATGTTATTCCCATGACCTGCCAGGCAGCATACGGGAAACCAGTCTTTGGGCTCTGGGAAAAGTACGCTTGCAAAGCTGAAACTGAAATATTGTTATAATCTTAACTGTCCTTCTCTGAACTGTTCTTTACCACCAGTCAGTTACATTCTAGGTAAATATTATTAATATATGTGAATCAGTAGAATGATGATTCATCCATAGCCTGTAATAATGAATTGGAGTACAGTAGCTCATACAATTTGTAATAATTTCCCCTCCTTCCCCTCAGGGGCAGGATCTTCTCAGCCAACAGAGACAGGTAGAGGATGGTAAGAAACCAGTAGAGTCCATTGTCCTTCACCCAGACCGCTCTCCACATCCCTATGAGAGAGATAAGGATAAAGAGAGATCTGGTCACCACAGCATAAATTAACTCGAAGAACATGATGCAAGTCTTTGAGTTTGTGAAGCACACTGGAGGAGCTCTGGTAGTCCTGGCTGCTACAGGGGATGGAGGAGTTAAATGTGAAATGTCTGAAGGAGTTCAGTGTTAAAGAGCAGGGGAAAAAGGAGCTGCGAAAGAAGGAAACCAAATTTTGGGCACTGGGAACTGTGATGAAAATGGCTTGTAGCACTGTATAGTGTGCAGATATGTGTCATAGTAAATTGACTAAAATATGAAAAAGCACATACAGTCTTTCTTATCGGTAGAAATGTAAAACAAAACGATTGTTCCACCACCAAAATTCAAACACAGGACTGAAACAGAGATGACATGAGTCATCTAAGTTATTAATATTTTCTGATACCTAAACACAGCAAGAAACAGGCCTATAGTTTCAATTTTGCTCAGTTGAAAAACACACAAAATGCATATTTTTAATCATTAAACAGAACCTACAGTTATATATATAAATTCAGCTCAAAATATGGTGGTGTTGAATTAATATAGATATTACTTATGTGCTAATGGCTGTGTTAACTGATAATAGTTCATTTTGTTGACCTACATCACTGGGATAGATAGAATTTGATCAAGACCAGAATAAAAATTATTATACCTTCAAAATAAAAGCATACAAAAGTGTCAGTGATATTAATCAGTTTGGTTTGTTTGTACAAAAAATAGTGGAATTCATCATATCAAACATGGGATAAAAGCTGTAAAACAGATAATGGACGATTAATCACATGTTAACCTCCATAAAAAGTAATATTTAATGACTTAAGTACACAAATAGACTCCTAGGCTCCTATTTATTTATTTTTTACAAGTTGTTCTCCAGTGAAAAAATGGTATAAATTTAAAAAAGTAAAAAAAAAAAACAACAACTGTAACTTGACATTGGTATTGTGAAAGCAAAAGTCACTGGGATCATCAGTGACTGCGTTCTGGGCCTGGAACAGCAGTTTGATGGGGCATCGCCATGGCAACGACTAGAGCGTCAACATGTCGACACGTCGTGAAAAGGAAGAGCAACCAAAAGTAAGGGACAACAAGGTACAGGTAATAACTGATAATTTACAATTCTCTGGAAAACACGTGTTTGTTGTGTTGTTGTGTTTATTTGACATAACTAGAGAATGTTTTTCTAACCTCCTCCTAAGAAAGAGGAAACTGTCTTCCTACACTGGGAAGCGCTGCCACACCAACAAATCCAAGACCTGCTGAAGAAAACTGGGGATGAACTTCAGTCGTAAGTAGCGTTAGCCCCATAAACGTAACTGGCTAAAATTGAGCTAAATGTTGGCTAAGTGTAACCGCATAAAATGGCGGCCACGGTGTCTGCCAAGTATTCGAAGGAATGACTTTTATAATATCAGAATCAAGGGTGTCACTTTGTGTTGAAAAGTGGTGGGGACATAAGGGCCTCAGATGAAAAAACATGTTTAAACGGTCTTCAACATATGTGATTGTAGGCAATGTAATGGCGGAGGTCAGTGTAGATAATTACGGCGGGTCGGGCAAAAAAAAAATGCGTAACGGCACGTCAAAAGGGCTTAGCCTCGGCTCCCGCAGAGTCGACGGTATGAAAATGCTCAGCACAAAACGCACAACGTCAACCGCACAAGTAACAGTCATCATCACATCCACAGCTGCAACACCGTGTCTAAAATATGACAAAAGAGAAACAACTGAAGGAATAACGTTAACAACGTTAGCTAAAGATAATAAATCAACTTGACCTTGAGGCTAGATGTTAAGTTAAGCTGCCTTGTGTCATACTGCATACTTTTTTTAACAAAACAGAGAGTTCACAAGAGTTCATGAGTCAAGTTCAACCAACCATGACTCATTCTAAGTATAAGGTTTAAATATCGATATGTGGGAACATGAATTATTATAATTATTTATCCATATTCATTTTAAAACAAACTCAAATCATTGATTTGATTTGTTATTCATCCTTTCAAAATTACACACAATTAATTCATACATTTCACACAATTATACTCAAATACAACCCCTGTCAATCTCCTCCACTAGGGGCTCCCACAGGATAATCAATCATAGAAAAGTACAAGAGCTAGCTACACATTTAAAAAATAGTGCAGTAGCCTAATCGCCACCAATTATAAGGTTCCATCTGTATTCTGAACGGTTTTGAGATATTGAGCTTCAAAGTTTTTGCATTCCAACTAGCAACAATGACATGTGGAACAAGTCTCTTTCATACATGAAAATGACTACCACCCTAAATGTATTCTAAATGTACAATATCAAAATCCTATCAAATTTGTAAATGTTTTTTTTTTGGAACAGGTCAAATGCAGATAGAACCTTCTAATCCTAAGAACTCACTTTCTGCTTGGAATTATATGGCTCTATCTTGCAAAACATGAAAAGAAGCAAAGATTTTCAAGGAATACAAACAGTTTACTCATAATTTGTTTTAAACTATAAAATTAGTGTTGTAACAGAGTGTCTACGTGTATGAGAAGGTTAAATTGAATGCTTTCTATGACATTTTTATGACATTATTTCTTCTTTTAGGATGAATCATCTTGTTCTTATTCAAAAAAGCATTGCAGGTTAAGTATAAAGGTCAGTGTAGTCGATGTAGTTTTACATCAGAAAGGTTGATGCACCAAAATATGTCTTATTTTGGAAAGACAAAAAATAGATGGATTAATACAATTTTTATATTCTAGTTTATATTCTAATTAAGACCCCATCAATACAAATGTAGACTATTTAATGACCTTTAAGGCTAAATATTCAAGACATGATAAGACTTTTTAAAGAACTGCAAGAAGACAGACTAGGGCTGGGTGATATGGCTTATAAATAATATCTCTATTTTTAGGTTATGCCATGATATACGATAAATATCTCAATATACACATTTTCTCTAAACTAACACACCGTAAATTCTCATATAGTGCAAAAATATGATGATCTTGTAGAATATGATGCCTTGCTGTAGATTAAACTATCCAACAGTATATAGGCTAAAGCAGTTAAAAGTAGCTCAACCTTAAACATCTACAGCAGTAACATGCAACATACACATTATTGCAGCAGTAATCCAGAAACACTTACAGGGACCATTTTACTACACAATGAGTACTTGGAGAACTTTTACTTGTAGTGGAGTATTTTCACAGTGGGGCTGGTATTAGTACTTAAGTAATGGACCTGAACACTTCTTCCATCTCTGGTTAGCACACCGACAACTGCACCTGCGTTACCGGCCGAGCCTTCCCCTGTAAGGAAGGTAGCCTTGTGGGTAACCAGCGGTGTTGTTGTGAAAGTGAGCCTTTCCCTTACGTTACTTTAGTCAGCCATAAAGTGTGTAGTTGAGCTCAGCTTGCAGTATAATAGTTACTGGACGGCTGTGTGTTTGCTGCCACAGAAAATAAAAAAAGTCCCTGTTTATGTAACGGTGCTATGGCGTCTTCTTGTACTTCTTGTACTAGAGTTGCTCCAGACTATGAACAGCTAGCTAGTTAGCAGCTTCGAATCATGCTCAAGTCAATTAAAATAGCCTAAAACCGGAGGTCTCCCAAGTACGTTTTGGAGCTGCGGAGCTGGAACCACGGGTAGAATAATCAGAGCGATCAGATGATTGATCGCATTTTCTCTTGTAATTTTTTTCAGCCACAGCAAAAAAGAACTGCGGTGTTGTAAGCCAACATTCGCATCTCCGTGGTCAAACCAGCCGCCCCTAAATTGTACACAAAAGTGCACACGTATTCTGATATTTATGGTAAATGCATTGAAATGATCCAGAGTGAGCTGACTGGCAGGTTTCGCGACTTTATTCTGTCTGTTTTTACTGTTTTCACAGTAAAAATGCTTGATTTTCAGTCTGTGAGTCGTTGTTGGGAATTATTTATTTAACGTTTTTCCGGTAACCCAAAATCAAAGAATAAAGTAATTTCCCTCCCATTTTAGTAGGATTTTTTAATTTATAAGGGACACAGGAAATAGGTTTTATACTTCCTGAGAATATAATCCAATTAATCTTATTTTCACATACAGTATGTATTTGGTATATAATTTGTGTTAACACCTTATTTTGAAAACCGGACGTAGGCACGTGTATGTATCCTCGCGCTAACTTCGCCAAGTTCGACGCAATTTGATAAATTGTGTTGTGATTTACAATGTTTAAAGGAGGGCACCCACTTGTGTAGGTGCGATCAATTAATTATGGCAGAATTATCAAAGATAATCATAAATAACTCCTCTGGGGCACCACTCTTGAGAAATGATTAATTGATTGAAACACACCCTATATGAATACTAACTAAACTACAGAACAAAAGGGGTGTGTGCGCACAGGTCTGGATGCGCGCCAAAAGGAATGTGTGTGTGTTTCTTTGTTCTGCTTCTGTATGTCTTGCATGCACGAGCCCATGTGGTCAGAAACAAAGGAACATGTGAAGCGCGAGCTTTAAAGTTACTCTCCGCCGTGTGTGTGGTTGTCTTTAAGGGCCAAATAGAGGTGTATGTGTCTGATCTGTTTACGATAACGGTGCCAAGTTAAAAGGAGTAAGTTAGCATGCAAAGACTGTCTGTGTGGAGCATAACATAACTTACATCAACTTAGCATGTGGCTACCAAATTAACCTAACAGGTAAACATGTCAAAACAAAACTTCAGTGAAAACACATCAGTACATGTACATCATTAAATAAATGGGAAGAACTGTGGTTCTGCTGTGGAAGCATCTGTTGCTGTGTAGTGTCCGCCGGTCGCTCTGTCTGTGGTCGTTCTTATAGAGTTAACCGCTGGGTGTTGCATGTCAAGTTAGCTGACAGGCTTTGTGCAACAGCCGTTGCATGCAGTTAATCACCCAAATGAATGAATTCATCTGTGGAGTGCAAACAATTGTATGGTATGTGATGTGCTCGCGTTCAATTCAGATTTCATACTCTCTCTTCCAGTCAGACTTTCATATGGCAACACATGTCTTTGGAAAGTGTGAAAAAAAGACAGAATACACCTGCTAACCCTGCCTGTCAGCTCACTCTGGGTCATTTCAGTGCACATACCATAAAGGTCAGGATACATGTGCACTCCAAATTTAGGGGTGGCTGGTTTGACCACGGAAATGCGAATGACGGCTCATTTGACCTAGCTAGCTGTTCACAGTCTGGACCAACTCTGCTGTGAATAGTAGAAGACGCCGTAGTAACGCTACATAAACAGGGACTATTTATTTCTTTTCTGTGCTACCAAACGCAACAAACAGCCTTACAGTAACAAATTTTTATTAATATTTCAGATATATCGAATACATTCGATATATCGCCCAGCCCTAAGACAGACAATGCTTCAGCAACATGTTTTCATGTTACACAAAGTTTTATAAACTTAGACATTCTCGTGAAGGACAGCAGTACAAATTCCAGGCAAGTGCAGTCTTTTTTAAATTGTTTTAGATCTTGCTGAGGAGTTTATTTTCATTGTTAGCCACCACGCTAGCCAGCTAACGCTAGCTTCCTAATGTTAGTCTGGCAGCTCTTGCTAACATTAAGAGGCAAGTACTAAAGGATAGGTTTTTTGAAGACTTTAACATTTCTTCCAGTCACGGGCATAAAGGTTATAGACTTTTTTTATAGCTTATGTTGCTTTTTTGGACAATGTGACTTTTGTTTCTTCTATATTTACATTACATTGTATGTTTCCTTATTGTGCAAATAAACCTTTAGGATACTGAGGACATCAGTATCCTCAATGGTAGCTATGGCCCAGATGTTTTTAATCAGATTTTAAGTGACTCTCTTTCAGTGCATGATTACTGCTGCACTGAAATAGAATTGATCCAGATCTGATCTCTGTTGTCTGCAGGGAAATAAAGGAGATTCTGGGCTTCAGGAACCATCAGATGTGTATGAAGGAATCTGCCCTGCTGGATTACTATGTCTGTGGTTTCTGGTGGGCAAAAGAGGCCAACTTCACCCCTATACAGACCTCCTTCACCATGGCTGTACTGCACATGCTGCTGGATAACATAATAGGTGGGGAGGACACACAGAGAAATAGGATGACAGGCAGACAGTAACTTCTTGTCTTTCCAGAAGCTAAAACAAATTCTTCATTGCTTTGTCTCCACGTCTTGTGTTAGTTCAAAAGTCTGCTGCACGATTTCTAATGGTTCTTAATTTTTAACAATTCTTTCTCGTCTTCCACTTAAACATTTATTCAAATGCTTATTATCATAGTTTGTACTGTGAATCACTTTGTAACCCTGGTTAAAGTACTATATAAATAAAGTTTTACTTAATACTAGATACATTAGAGACAGTATTTATGCAGCCAGACAGGGAGGTAGAAAAAGAATGTTTCTGAGTTGTAATTGCAACACGTCCATGGATGTAACTATCTGGAATGTTCTCAAAATAATCAGTTACTCTCAGCCACTGCATCCCAGTTTTATGCTTTATCACATCTGATTAAATGAGACCAAACATTAAAGGACCACACCAGTGGTTTTGCATGTTTTAGCCCATTTACTACAAATCAAATATACGTTGCATCAAAGCTTACCATATTGCAAACCATGCTGCTGTCTTTGACATTTTAATGTCTTTTACCAACCAGTCCAGGCCGTTGGTTTCCATTTCTGTACTGTACAAAATGTACATCAATTAGCATCATTTTGAAACTTTCCTAACTTATGTAAATCTATCACAGTGTACATCAAGTCTGACTTCATTTTTGTCTAAGTTACATTATTGTTGCATGGTAAGGCAGTTTAAGTGCAGAATGATTTGAAAAGTCTACTTAGCATTACCATGCAAAGATAATGTAACTCTTTCAAGAGTCTGATAATAGATTTTCATACTGTACGGAAATGAATGGATACCCAGGCTACTAATGATAGGAAAGTAACATGAAAATATAAAACTCCACAACATGCATTTGATTTCTGTGGGCTTGTGGTATGCATATGTAGCAAATAATAACAGGAAACAGTGGAAAATATAAGATCTAAATATAGGAGTGTGTAGAATGTATGTGAAAAGTATCAAAATAATTTTTTCCCCCGGCAGACATTTTGACTTGTCATAGTAGAAAAAGCACAGGTGCTACTAATAACATTAATGATGGGTCTGTTCTATTCAAGTGTCCCAGTAAGCCATGACAGTGTGACAGTGAGCCAGCACAATAACAAGACCCTCAAACTGAAGCAGCTAAATGGAATTTAGCCATTCATTTTATTATTTACCTACTGTGTCAAAATGTCTTCAGTGAAATAAGACCTATGCTATGTCCAAAATCTCTCCCTTGTTTCAATTAAATTTAAAACAATATGCTTTATTGGCATGAGTGTAACAAAGACAATATTGCCAAAGCGTCAAGTAATAATAAGATTAAAAGAAAAACAAATAAAATCAGGAAAATAGCAGGAAAAACAAATAAACAAAAAAACAAAACAAAACAACAACGAACATTGGCTCTGTGTGTTTGTGACAGACTGTGGAAGTATGGGTTGATGTTGTTAGTGAGTGTGTGTGTGTGTGTTAAAGTTAGTGTGTGTGTATTTGTGGTGATGTTGATGGGCATGATGTGAAGTGAAGTTCTGACTCTACCTCCTGTCTGTTACACTGGGAGCAGAGGCTCTCCTCCTCTGGCAGCCTTGGCTGTCAATGCCTATGACTTGTTCACTCATTCACTACTCCCTCTTTAATAGACACTCAATAGTTCAGCCAACAGTGAGCAGTAAATTTAGATTTGACACTTACTAATCATCATCATTTTGATCAGCACTGACAGCACAACAGGAATTTCCGTATCTATAAACTGTGGAGTGTTGCATTGTGGGATTGTCGGCAGAAAGTGTACATGCCATGGACATTACTTTTTCGTTCCATTTTGGAATTTTTGAGGGCACTATCTAGTGAATACATTTACACACACCATGGTGGACAGTAGTTATAGAGCACTATATAGTAAATAGGGAGTGATTGTGGACACAGCCTTACACTGAGTTTCGAGCTTGTCCACTACAATAGCCCAGCATTAAATCCTGCCTTTTTACATTAGAATATGAGAAATACATCTCAATATAAGGCTGCCCAATACAAAACCACAACTAACTACAGCCTCAAAAATTACCATAGTGTTAATTTGACATCCTCAGATGCAGTGTCAACAGAACATTATACGTTTCAAACAGATATGAGCTAATGCGTTAGATTGCAGCAGACTGTGCATGGCAAGATGTGAATGTATAAAAAATGTTTTTTTTTTATTTACTGCATTAATAAATGAGCACTTGATCTGTAAAATGTGTCTCTGCAATGCAGAAAACTTATGTAAATGCATTACATAACTACGTACCCTATCAAATATATCAGAATGGCAGCACTAGTTTGTGCTTTATTGTCATATTCCAGAGAAACAGATGGTTTTGGTGGAGAACTTGATGGAGTTTGCTAAGGCCTTAGCTGCTGCCTGCCAGTACTCGACTTCAGAGGAAGACACCACTTCACTTCTGGACAGAGAAGAAGCCACGTCACTCATAAGTTACATCGGAAACAGGTAAGAAATGGTCTTGTATTCATTGGTAAAATCTAGATATGGATTTTTTCAAGCTCTGTGTATGGTTCATTCAGAGGAAAGGTTACAAATGCATATCTAGTGTAAATGTCCATGTGGGCCCAGCAGTGATGAGGGCATAGAATTGTGTCCATCCATTTGCTCTATGCTGGCCCCATGTGAGTTATGGTAGTGTACACTAACCAATGTTTAACCTACATGGTTAACAACATATCAAACATAGGTCCCATTTTTTGCCCACATAATGTAAGTGGTCAAAAAAGGAGGATCACTGCTTGCGTGGGCTCCACCCGTAACCCACATTGACCTTTCTTGCAACACACAGGTGGCATACACTACTGTATATGGAGCTGACAGACTCTTCTTAAAGCCAGGCTATCACTTACAGTGTGGTGGGTGGATATCATGACTGGGTTAATTCTGGAAGAACTGGTATCACATGCTGAAAAGCTGTCACAGCATATTTAGTAAAACACCGTATGTGGGCAAACAGGGGACACCTTGGCTTCTCAATTGTTTTCACAATCAAGAAAACTTTAAGTTGCAAGCAGCATTGAATGGGCCCTCACCTCTTCGTGCGCCTTGGGGCGCTATAGAGCTGATGTGCCACCCCAAAGCCCAAAAGTCACATCAAATTAAAGTATTTACCAGTTTCATGACTTTTTGAACATCCTAAAGGCCTCAAATGTGATTAAAAAATTGAAATTGAGGCAGGAAATCCAAAATAGCTGACTTCCTGTTGGGCAAACTCTCTCAAAAGAAACTGAAATATGTTCTTTGTTCTCTTGAGTTTTCAAGCACCCTAAGCCCCTCAAAAATGCGTTTGAAAACCATAATAATAATAATAATAATAATAATAATAATAATAATAATAATGATTAAAGCTGCAAGCAGTGTTGAACAGGTGCTCGCCTCCACGCATTCCTCCGTCTTGTGACCGGAGGCTGGCTGACTTTCTACACTTTCTACGCCCACTATGTGGCGGTGGAGAACACGCACTAATCATACATGATGTTGCTGTATATCATATATATTTCATGTAGTAGTCGTATGGTGTTTGTCACATTGCTTCCTTTTGCCAGTAGTGCTTCATGTTGCCAGTAGGTGGCGCTATGACTATAACTTAATACTGACATGTAGAAGTCCTCAGGCTGGGACTCTTATCAAACGTGAAATTTTGGGCAGATGTGCGGACAATGTGCACTCAAATTATAACAACTTCCTGTTTCATGGCGAATAATGATCCATCATGGCAACGGCTTTTGATGAAACTCACAATCTTCAATATTAAGCCTCATCTAGTTTGAGGCTGATCTGGTTAACCTACTATGAGTAATTTTTATAGGGCCTGTAACTTCCTGTTGCCAGTAGGTGGTGCTATGACTGTCTGAATATTGTCATGTAGATATCTTCAGGCTGGGACTCTTATCAAACGTAAAATTTTAAAAAGGTGTGGAGCTGACGTAGCACAGTTACTAATTTTGGAACCCACAATTCGCCTATTCGCCACGGTAACACCGTTTGAGAAAACATAAAAAGCTTTGCAATTTAGTACCAGAACAGTCTTTAGATTACACTGCCCAAATTTGAAGTTGATTTGACTAATTCTCTAGGAGCAGTTCAACATCAAAAGAATTGCTAAAATTCGCCAAACTCTGCCAAATCGCCATGGCAACGGCGTTTATAATTAGGAGGAGTTCGTTAAAGTATGGAGCCTGTAAATGGCACATTAAATTAGGGTATGGCTCCAAGAGGCTTTTTTTAAAAGTTGATACATATGCCTCCCAAATTTCGTACATCCAGGTAAAACGTAGCGCGAGGGCTACATCATTAAAAGTTTGTAGGGGGCGCCATCAAGCCATTTTGCTACACCTATGTGAAAGACCCAGTTCTCTTTTCCCCACACGCACACCGGCTTGTCCTGCCCCGCCTCTTTCTGTTTCTTTGTCTCCCTGTATGTGTTGACTTTCTTTGTCAGCAGTATGTTTTATAAAGTCGCACATAAAACATGACTCGCGTTTTGGACTTTTTCACCAGCAAGTCCGTTTTCACACCAGCTTGGTGAGGAGGCTTGTTATTAATGACATAGCCTATCGAAATGATCGAAACCAACGGGGTACTGAATGACATCGGCACCAACAGGTGCACTTACAAGCTTTTACTAAATAACGGCATAAGTAGGAGACTCTCTCTCTGTATGTTTCTCTGCAGAGCATGTGTGATTGTCAGTAGACTGCAGGGGAGGGGTAGAGTGAGGGAAGATTATCCCCTAGTTAATCGATCACGGATGGTGCCATTAATATACCTGGGCGGCCCGACCAAGTAAAGCACATGTGTGGGACATACTGCTTGATCTTTTGTAACCAAACTTCCTATTGGGTTTAGGGTATGGCTCCAAGAGGCTTTTTGCCCATGGACAAGACCTACAAAATACATAAATTTTTGTGTGTGCAAAGTTTCGTGAGTTTTCGAGCACCTTTAGCCCCTCAAAACTGCGATTCATTTGGAATAGTTATATTAATAATAATAAATCCTTGCATTTGAATAGGGACCTCGCAGCAGTCGCTGCACGGGCCCTAATTGAAGCTGCAAGCAGCGATGAACGGGCTCTCGTACCTGACTGCACATCGGGGTGCGACACAGCCTCTGAGTCGCTGCCAGAGGTGTTCTGGACACTGCAGGAAGGAGTTAAATGTCACTTCCTGTGTCCACTCTGTGGCACTAGAGAACACCCACTAATTATACGTCATGTTCCAGTATATCACGTGTATACCACACCCTGAAATTTTCATGTAAATCAAATGATGATTGTCATGTACGGTTTACTTCCTGTCGCCAGTAGGTGGTGCAATGACTATTAGTCCTTATTGGCATGTAGATGTCCTCAGACCGGGACTCTTATCAAACGTGAAATTTGGGGCAGATTGGACAATGTACACTCAAGTTACAACAACTTCCTGTTTCATTGCGAAATATGTGTCACCACGACAATGACGTTTGATGAAAACTCACAAGCTTCAGAATTTAGCATCATCAAGGTCTTAAGGGTGTTCTGGCCAAATTTGAGGTGGATTTCGTTAATCTGCAAAATGGCTGTTGGGTTTAGGGTATGGCTCCATGAGGCTTTTTGGTATGTTTTGCCCCAGAAATTTCGTACATCTAGGTGAAACGTACCGCAGGGGCTACTTCGTTGAAGGCTAAGTTTCTATTGCCAGTGGGTGGCGCTATGAGAATTATTCACTATTGGCTTGTAGATTTCTTCAGGCCGGGAGTCTCATCAGATTTAACCATGTACACTGAAGTTACAACAACTTTCTGTGTCATGGCGAAACATCGATATTCGACGCCACGCCTTGGACACGCCTTTCAATGAAAACTCACAAGCTTTACAATATAACATCATCAATGTCTTTAGGCTTTTCTGCCAAAATTTGAGGTGGATGTGGTCAACCTGCTAGGAAGAGTAGGTCAAAGTATAAAACATGTCATTTCCTGTTGCCAGTAGGTGGCGCTATGACTATTCAATTAAATTTTATTTATATAGCTCACTGCCCTTTTCCTATAGAGCAGGTCTAGACCGTACTCTTGTGAGTACTATGAGTTAATATTGGCACGTGGATGTCTTCAGGGCGGTACTCTGATGAAACATGTCAAGTTTGGAGCAGATTTGACCGTGTACACTGAAGTTAGAGCAAATTCCTGTTTCTTCGCGAATCATCAAAATTCGACATCACGCCACGGACACGCCCTTCAACGAAAACTCACAGTTAGCACTTTCATTGCGAAGGTCTTTAGATTGCACTGCGAAAATGTGAAGTCGATCCGATGAATTCTCTAGGAGGACTTCGTTAAAGTACGGAGCCTGTAAATGGCGAAAAATGACATAAAAGTGCACAGTCAATTCAAAATGGCTGACTTCCTGTTGGGTTTAGAGTATGGCTCCAAGATAATTTTTTTTGTTTGTCTTGGGGTGATACATATACCTCCCAAATTTCGTACATGTAGGTGAAACATAGGCTGGGGGCTGCTGTTTTTCAATTTTTAAAAGGGGCACTATAGAGCCATATGTTCACGCCCATGCCCAAGACTCAAAATACGTAAATTATCGCCACTTTGGATAAGTGTGCAAAGTTTTGTGCGTTTCCGAGCACCTTTAGCCCCTCAAAAATGTGATTCATTTGGGAGAAGAATAATTCCTTGCCAATAGGGTCCTCGCAGCAGCCGCTGCTCGGGCCCTAATAATCTTTCAAAAACATTGGTCTTGGCACTTTCTTGCTCGGGCCCTAATTAAGGGGTAAAACCCAGATTACAATATCAGAAAAAAGTGTGTGAGACCTGACTACATTATGAACTTTTCATGGTTCTATATTTCAGTAAAATAAAACATACTTGTAGTATGAGCAAGTATGAAATAGGGGACAAACCCACTGTGGTGGAAGACATACTCAGAAGTAAAAGTAGAAACACTACCAAATAAAAGTACTCATTTACATGTAAAAGCCCTGCATTCAGAATTATTAGTAAAAATGCATTAGTATTTCAAATACAAGCATTATCAAAATGTTCTTAAAGTATCAAAAGTACTCATTATGCAGAATGGCCCCTTTCAGAGTATTATGATATTATATACAGTATTATACTTTTGGATTATTTTTATTGATTCATTACCTTGTAAGCAGCATTTTAATGTTGTAGCTGGTCTGGGTGGGCTCATTTGTACTACTTTATATGTATATTATACAGTATGTACTGGGTTAGGCTGTTCCCATTGTTGTCTCACTGTTCATACTTATACCTACGAAAAGTAATGCAATATTATTTTTATTTTACCCATGTAATCGTGAGCCAGGAGGCTGTTACATTTATTGTATATCAACTACAGTACTTGAATACAGTAAATACACTTAGTTAGTTCACCTTTTGTGTTCATTTTATTTATGAATAGAGTGTACCACTGATTTCAGATGGCACCATCATATTGATAAAAAACATACTTAAAATTACAGTCAGGATATTGTGATTTTATTTGATCATTTAAGATATGTAAAATACCTCTGTGCTTTTGTAGGCTATATTGTTTTTAAATGATTAAACTGATGCAACTGTGTATTCTGTTTGCTGCAGTCTGTTTCAGAAATACAGACTCTATGAGCTTCTCTTCACCACATCCAGAGAGGAGCTACTGACAGGCATGGAGGTGAGGCAGCTTGTGACTCGTGTGTGTGTGTGTGTGTGTGTGTGTGTGTGTGTATGCATTTAAATAATATTTTAGACATGCTGTTTTCCAGAGGACCATTGAGGTGTTCAGCTGTCAGGATGCCCTCACTCCACTGGAGGAAGGCATTTCCACTTACCTCTACTTCCAGTAAATGGCTCTGCCTGCTATCCAGAAAAATGAACAGGTGGTGATGGACAGATGGATGGATGGACAGCATCACTGTGAGCTGTGATTCCTTTGTTGTCCATAGTAGGGCGTTGTCTTTCTATGGAATCATCTTTGTCCTCAGTTTTTCTTCTGTACCCTTCACTCAATCCATGTTATTAGACTGCCTCACATGGAGAAAAACCCCCCAGATAAATGATCATTTATTATGAACTAGGCAAATATTTAGATATTGTATGGGTCAAGTGGTATGTAACTATGAGGTGTGCACTTTTTCCTTCACAATAGAGGAGTTGCCTCTTTACAAAAAATAATTAAAAAATTTTTTTTCTGGATTATACATATGTCTTATTATACATATTGTTCATCATGACTAATGCTGCATTGTACGGTGACTTTAGCTTCCCTTTGTGTATGTAAAATTAGCAACGGCTATGCATGTAGATGCAGTGGCCGGTAGCTCCTTCAAACTTGGTATATTTTTGTTTTCATCTGGGGTTTTTGTTTTCGGTTTTATTGCTGTAACATCATTGAATCATTCAATTCAATAAAATTTAATTGAATTGAATGATGTCTGATAGGATTTGATTTAAAAGGCAAAACCAAAATGGTTCAAATCGACTGGATCAGAAGATTTTGTCTATGACATCTGCTGCGCATGCAGATGCTGCGGCCTATAGCTCCTTCAAACTCCACTAGCTACATTCTTGTTTTTCATCTGTTTTTTAGGGTTCAAACAGCGAAGTGGTAGAACCCTATTGAGTTTGTGCCGGTTTATTTATTTATTTATTTTTCTGCCAAATTGGCTCGAATTGCCGTGAGCTGGAATGAGGTAGAAACATGAAACTTGGCCCAATAACTGGAAACGACGTGCATGTACTTCCACAGAAGTATGAGTTGGCCAGTGGTGGCGCTGTAATTAAAGCCCAAAAATACAATTTTGGAAAGGCCACCTCCCTCACACTGTAAGTCCAGTTGACCTGAAATTTCTCACGCAAGTCAATCAACACCAACTTTTTGATACAGCATTGCAGGACTGAGATACTGTCTTTGGGAATCGGCGTGCCAAAGCATGTTGCCCTCGACCCATAGGGGGCGCCACAAATGCCTAAAAAACTTTACCGAATGAGCTAGAAACTGGAAACCTGGCCCAATAACTGGAAATGATGTGCATGTGCTTCCATAGAAATATGAGTCAAATTTTAGGCCATTTTTCACCATTTACAGGCTACGTACTTTGTGCATTGTCCAATCTTCCCCAAATTTCACATGTTTGATAAGAGTCCCGGTCTGTGGACATCTACATGCCATTAAGGAGTCATAGTCATTGCGCCTTCAAATACATTTTTGAGAGGCTTAGGATGCTCAAAAACTATAGAAATTTTGCACACACATCACAACTGGCAGTTCTGCAGTGATTGGGCTCGGGCATGGCCAGGGGGCTCTATGGTGCCCCGAAACGCATGCCACAGTTGGGAAAAAGTTGCTTTGATCTTCATGAGATTTTGGGGGATCATTATGGATCATAAAGAACATAGTTCAGTTTCTTGTGAGAGAGTTTGCCCAACAGGAAGTCAGCCATTTTGGATTTCTTGCGTCAATTTTTTTTTTTTTTTAACACGTTTGAGGCCTTTAGGATTCTCAAAAAGTCATGAAACTTTGCAACCAGACTTGAACTGGTAAATATTTCAATTTGATATTACTTTTGGGCTGGGGGTGGCACATTGGCTCTATAGCGCCCCCTAATGACTTTTATCCTTCAAAACGGCTAGGTATAGTTGAAAACTCACGAAACTTGGCACACGCGTCAGAAGGGGTATGTTTTGTTGTCTGGTATAATCTCTTGGAGCCATACCCTAAACCCAACAGGAAGTCAGTCATTTTGAATTGAAAGTGCACTTTTCGGCATTTACAGGTTCCGTACTTTAGCAAACTCCTCCTAGAGAATTAATCGGGTCGACTTAAAATTTTCGCAGAGCAATCTAAAGACCTTTATGATGAAAAGTTGCACAAAGCCTGAGTTTTCGTCGAACGGTGTGGCCGTTATGGGGCGGCGAATTTCGATGTTTCGCCATGAAACAGGAAGTGGTTTGTCACACGACATGGTCCAATCTCAACCAAACTTCAGGTCCCACCCTGAACACATCTATCTATCTATCTCAGTAATTTTCACAGTGCAACCTACTGGCAACAGGAAATGGCATGTTTTACACATTGATTTACTCCAGCCAACAAGTTGCGTACATCCACTTCAAATGTCATCAGAAATGGCCTTAAGACCTTGTGATGCATCACTGTAAAGATTGTGAGTTTTTGGCGAAAGGCCTTGGCGTGGGGACACGGCTAATTTTGATGCTTCGCCATGACACGGAAAGCTGTTGTAACCTAACTTTACATTGTCCAAGCTTGTTAGATGCATGTTAGATGCTTGCATGTTAGATAAGAGTCCAGGCATGAACACATCCATATCCTCAAACTGAGTCATAGTCATAGCGCCACCTACTGACAACAGGAAGTCACCGCAAATTAAGCCCCTCCTTGCTGTTTGATGTAAATGTACGAAATTTGGGAGGCACATGTAAGATACTCAGGTAGACTCCTTCCCGAGGGCAGGGCTTAAGTAACACAGAGTAGCTTATATTTCTGAGTTCCCGGTCCATTTTTCACAATTGAGAATGACTTCTGGATGGGAGCCGAAACGTCTTTATTCTGAAAACAGTGTCCAGATGACTACGACTGAAACCTTTTCTACGATAGAACACTCCTGGACGAATGAGGGACTACACCGTCATAAAAGAAGTAGTTCTTCTTGTAGCTTACACACCTGCACTCATCCACACCAGTATCCTCTGTTTATCATCCTCACTTTTAGCACAGAGAATGTGCTTACTCACCGAAATAGATCACTACACTGAACTTTGTTATAGCACTTTATCATTAAAGTGGTCATTTGATTCTTAAGTTGCCTGTTTATTTTGTCTTAATTTTGTGTTTTAACCATATTTTGCTGTTATATTTTACACTGCACTCCCCACAGACTACACTGTGTTCATGTATGGTCAAAAATGGGATGTTTAATGAAGGAAATATATCTTTCCTTGCGTGCATTTCAGCTAACCAGATGTGGAAAAACCTGATGCCTGCTGTTTTTGGCTGCTCACAAGCACCAGGACCTTTTGTTACCAACAGGTTTAACCAGCTCACGTTAATGTATCTGTAGTGCCTAACTGGCAACCATGGATAATAATAATAATAATAATAATAAAACTTTATTTATAGAGCACTTATCAAAACGAAGTACAAAGTGCTTCACAACAAGAGAAATAAAATATCACAGTGAATAACGAAATATAAAGAAATAAAATACATAAAATACACAAAAGCAATAAAATAAACAGCCAGTTCAGGTAAAATCAGGATATGATTTCAGATAAAAATGTGTTTTGAGAAGAGACTTAAATGAAGACACTGACTCAGACAACCTAATTTCTTCGGGCAAGTTGTTCCAGAGCCTCGGGGCCCTGATAGCAAAAGCTCTGTCCCCCTTAGTTTTCATCCTGGACTCAGGAACAGACAGGAGACCCTTGCCCGCAGATCTCAAACTACGTGAAGGTTCATAAGGGATTACAAGGTCTAAAATATAGTCTGGTGCCAGGCCATGAAGAGCATTTAAAGTAATCAACAAGATCTTAAAATCAATCCTAAAACAAACAGGGAGCCGATGTAAAGAGGCTAAAATAGGTGTTATGTGGTCGTACTTCTTGGTCCTGGTAAACAGCCTAGCAGCTGAGTTTTGTACAGTCTGCAGTCGTGTCAAAGTTTTTTGATTAAGACAAGTGAACAGGCTGTTACAATAATCAAGGCATGAGGAGATAAAAGCATGTACAACAGTTTCTGCATCACTAAGATTTAAAATAGATCGTATTTTTGCAATGTTTCTGAAGTGATAAAAACATGATTGGACAAGTTTAGTGATATTTTGCTCAAAACAAATTGTTATCAAACAGGACACCAAGATTTCTTGCAACAGGCTTGATATGTTGTGACAGGTTACCAGTAGATGGCAGTATTTGTTTAGTTATGTCTTGGGGCCCAATAACAAGGATTTCAGTTTTATTTGAGTTGGACTGAAGAAAATGTATCGACATCCAGGCAGGCAGTCCTGCAGAGAACTCAGCATACTAAGGTCAGTGGGCTTGACAGGGAGGTACAACTGTGTGTCATCCGCATAACAATGAAAAGAAATACCATGTCTGCGGATTACATCACCCAAAGGAAGCATGTATAAGGAGAACAGTATTGGCAGAATTTAACCTTGAGGCACACCGTACTTGATATGGGAAAAGGATGACATGAAGTTATTAATGTTGACACAGAATTTCCTATTGGCCAGATATGCCCACCCAGTGCCTCAGTCTATCTGAAAGAATGCCATGATCAATTGTGTCAAAGTCCAACAGCACAAGAATTGATGACTTTGAGAAGGGCTGTCTCAGTGCTGTTGACGAAAGCCAGACTGGAACTTTTCAAAGGTATTATTGTTTTCAACAGCAGCAAGAAGCTGCTTAGATACAAGTTTTTCGAGAATCTTCGAAATAAAAGGCAATTTGGAGATTGGGCGATAGTTATCCAGGAGGGTGGGATCAAGCCCAGGTTTTTTTAGGACTGGCTGGACACAAGCTGTTTTAAAGTAATCATTGACCCAGCCAGTAGACAGTGAGCTGTTAAAAATAATTTGTAAAAGGGGCGCAATACAATCCATAACTTCCAATAAAAACCTAGTTGGGATTTTGTCCAGAGGGCTGGCGGATACTCTCATAAGCGACATGATGTCTGCGAGTTCATGCAGCGTAACAGCAGAAAAATTTCTCAAAGAATCCCTGAGCGGGTGATCCACATCTAAAAAGGCAGGGTTGAGGGTGATATCAGACCTTATTAACTCCACCTTTCCAGCAAAGTGCAAAAGAAACTTTTCACAATCAGCATCACAATCAGCAGGGGCACAAAGAGAGGCAGGGTTAACTAACTGATCCACAGTCTTAAATAGGAATCTGGGGTTGTGCTGATGGGCAGAAATAAGTGCAGAGAAATGACATGTTCTTGCATCCTTCACCATCCTATTATAAAGGCGTAGTAACTTTCATGGCCACAAAGTGGACCTGGAGCCTTGATTTCTTCCATCTGCGTTCTGCTCTTCTGCATTTCCTTTTACAGCTTTGAATACTGTCATATAACCATGGCTGTTTTCTAGTCTTTGAGTTTGGTCTATTTTTCAGAGGAGCTATGAGATCTAAGGTTGAAGAACACAGGTAGTTAAAATAATCAACCAAATCGTTGGTGTTGGAGGAATCAGGAAACACATTCCCAGGAGAATTGAACAGTGTACAGAATTCTGAGGCACTATGCTCATTAAGGACGCGTGTGTACTTAGAGTGGGATAAGACAGTACTAGCAGCCTGTAATTCACAGTTAAAAACAATGCATAGGTGATCAGATACAAACATGTTCCTGATTTCCACAGATGGGGTTTTCAGGCCCAGACTAAAGACTAGGTCCAAGGTGTGGCCACAGGAATGAGTTTGGCCAGACACATGTTGTTGAAAGTTAAAAGAGTTAGTGATATTTAAAAAATCAGCAGCAAGGGCATTAGAGGAGTCATCAACATGAATATTAAAATCACCACAAAGAAGAATTCTATCATAATTTAAAACAAGACTGGATAAAAACTCAGGGAGTTCCAAGAAGGATCTATTATGAGAAGTGGATACTGGATGGTGCCTGTTCATTCCAATGAAAGCTGTTAATTTATAGTGCTTTGGATAACCTACCTGTGTGTCTGTATAGAACACAGAGGGTGTGACAAAACGTCGGTATTAGTAAAACAGTTGCATATCTTCTGTGTCTCTAGAGGAGCTCTGTCAAGTCTGAAGAAATACACCTGATAATGTCATCAGGGTTATCTTGTCTTGGACTTGAGACTACAAAATTATAGCAGTGAAGCCTGTGTTAAAAACTGGAGGTGAGGCGTTCGAAAGGCATGGGTGTTTATCAAGCAGGAAGAGTCTAATGAAAAGATGTAACTGGTTGAATTATGGGAAATGTAGGATCCAGTGTTTTGGAGCTTGACCCATGCTAGGGACTAAAACTCAGGATATCTTGGCCTTCGCTGCCTCAATGTTAACCATTTTTTCTGTCTCTCACAAATCCCCCAACTTCATGGAAATGGAATATTGCTGGAGTACTCCTTTAAGACTCTGATCAGGTCAATAGTAACCCCCTGTAGTTCACAGCTTCTAATTAATGTTGCCCAAAATTATAAGTTGCAGCCAACTAATGTTTTCCCCATGCCAGCAATGAGATCAGGCAACTAATGGTCTGCTTGCAGAAAATTAATAGACTTCCAGTGATTCAATCTTAAATGAACATTGATATTGGACAATTCTGCAAAACCCTAGTACATTTAATGATAACATTTTTAACCTCCAATGTAAACGTGTTTCCACATTAGCAGCAGGTTTACTTCAGGTGACTAAGCCAAGTTGGCAGCAACCAGCGGCGTAAGGTAGTTATGACAGGCCCCAGGGCCTGCTATTATGACGGGCCCCAGTGCACGCACTAGGGCGTATATATATTTAGTACCAACAATGTGTTAGATTTTACAGTCGAATGAGTTACTTAGGCTAATGGGAAAGTAGAGAGGTCAAAGAGCAAGCTATTAAAACCCTGGATAGCACATGGATGTGCTGAAACGTGAAAGCAAGCATCAGCTCCTGAGAGCAGAGGAGCTGTCTATTTCACTGTGGTGCTGAAATGACCTCTGACTTTAACAAAATGCTTTTTTGGTGCAATAACCTCACGAGTGCACTCCTGTTTGATATAAAGGCAAGAGATGATAGTCAAATGAAGCCTATAGCACACGTGGAGACAGAAGAGAGCTGCAATATTTAACAAAAAACAACACTAAGGCTGGGTTGCACCGACAAGGATGAATTTTTAAAGCAGATTAAATCATGGTTTAATTTTAAATTATGTTGCACCAAACTTTAAAACAAGCTTAAAATTAAGAAAGATAAAATTTAAACCTCTCAATAAGCCTCAGTTTAGTTTTTACTCTAAACCTAGATTAGATTTAATTCTGTTGCACCAAAACTTTAAACTCCAATTTAAAATGTGATCCAATATTAATGTTAGACAGAAATTAATACACATTATGAAGAAAGGTAGGACAAGGAAACGATGCCAGGTCGAAGTTAAGAGCTATTAGAGCTGCATAAAACTCCTCTCCTATGCTCCTCTGCTTTTGTCTTCGGCAATCCAGTTGTGGAAGAGGGCTTATTCCCCGGCTTTGAAAAGCAATCAAAAGTCCATACAGTAGCGCAGCTTCACGGATGGTTACAATCTTTTTTATTTCATTTTGTTGTTGTTTTGGACCTGAGCAAACAAGAGGAGGATGTGGCGTTCGGTTGTTGAGCTGGACATGCGATCGGATTTCAGTGTGGACAATGGAGACACATATTAATACCAGGTGTAAATATAATCAGGTTAAAATCATATCTAGATACAATCTGGATACGAGACGCATTTTAATGCAAGGTGTAAAGGGGGTCCATGAGTAATGTTAGGCTAACTAAAATTTTAGCTAACTAGCAAACAATGTAATGTTTTGTTAAGTAATAAAAAAAATGTAAAAAAAATTCTAGGTGGTATTTGCATTGTGCCTCCCCCTCCCCAAAAAACTCTCTCTTTCTCTCTCTCTCTCTCTCTCTCTCTCTCTCTCTCTCTCTCTCTCAAAACCTAACACGGCAGCGGCAGATGGCCGCCAACCATAGAGTCTGGTTCTGCTCCAGGTTTCTGCCACTTAAAGTTTTTTCTTGCCACTGTCGCCAAATGCTTGCTCATGGTGGGATTTGTTGGGTCTCTGTAAATAATATTATAAAGAGTACGGTCTAGACCTGCTCTATAGGAAAAGTGCAATGAGATAACATCTGTTATGAATTGGCGCTATATAAATAAAATTTAATTGAATTGAATTGAATAAAGAGCAGCCCTCCCTCCCGCACACACCTTTTATACTAGGTCCCGACAGCACACAAATTTGGTTTTGCTAAACTCTGATTAGAACTAATCTTAGATTAAATGAATCCTTGTTGGTGCAACCCAGCCTTAGTCCCGAAAACTGGCCAGCTACACACAGTCTGCATAAATCTGCACGACAAACAGCCTTATTTCTGCCATGTATCCTACATATAAAAATCAACTCCGCATTAATGACATCTATGAAAACTTGAAAGGAAATGGCGTTCCAAAAAAATGGAAGAATCTCGTTTAGTCTGGCAAGGTAGTCTTAAAACATAAAGGAAAGCCCTCCATAATGCCAGAACTACTTATCATTAATAGAAGAAAATAAGAACAACCCCAGGTTTGTTTTCAGCACTGTAGCCAGGCTGACAGAGAGTCACAGCTCTATTGAGCCATGTATTCCTATAGCCCTCAGTAATAACAACTTCATGAGCTTCTTTAATGATAAAAATGTAACTATCAGAGAAAAAATTCATCACGTCCTGCCCTCATTCGATACCAATTTATCTTCAAACACAGGAACCTTAGAAACAGCTGTAAAATCTGATATATATTTTGACTGCTTTGCTCCTACCTTCAACTAACTTCAGCGATTAATTCATCTAAGCCATCAACCTGTCTCTTAGACCCCATTCCGACTAGACTGCTTAAAGAAGTTTTACCCTTAGTTAGCACTTATTTAATGGATATAATCTATCTGTCTTTATTTACAGGCTATGTACCACAATCCTTTAAAGTAGCTGTAATTAAACCTCTTCTTAAAAAGCCCACTCTTGATCCAGGGGTTTTAGCCAACTATAGACCTATATCTATATATACCTATATCCCTCTCTCTCTCTCTCTAAGATCCTTGAGAAAGCAGTCGCCAATCAGTTGTGTGACTTTCTAAATAACAAGTTTATTTGAGGATTTTCAGGATTTAGAGTGCATCATAGCACAGAGACAGCACTGGTGAAAATGACAAATTACCTTTTAATTGCATCAGACAATGGACTTGTCTTTGTACTTGTCTTGTTAGATCTTAGTGCTACATTCGACTAAAGTAGAATGGGAGCCAGTGCCTTCAGTTATCAAGCTCCTCTCCTGTGGAATCAGGTCCCAGTTTGGGTTCGGGAGGCAGACACCATCTCCACATTTAAGAGTAGGCTTAAGACTTTCCTCTTTGATAAAGCGTATAATTAGGGCTGGCTTGGGTGAGTCCTGAACCATCCCTTAGTTATGCTGCTATAGGCCAAGACTTCCCATGATGCACCTCTCTCCTCCTCTCCATCATTTTGTGCGTTCTCGTCTCTCTCCTCTCTCCTGTTGTCACTTTCAGCAGGTATTTCTGCCTCTGGAGCTGCAGAGTCTGGATCTCTGATTAATTGCAGGCCTCCTACTGCTCCCAAGTTCCAGCTCGACAACTGCTACTACAATTATTATGCCGGGAGACTTCCTCATGATGCACCTCTCTCCTCCTCTCCCTCAACATCTGTATTTTTATCCCATTACTGCATGTTACTAACTCGACATCTTCTCTCTCCTGTAGTTTTGTGCTTTCTCGTCTCTCTTGTCTCTCCTTCTGTCGCTTTCAGCAGGTATTTCTGCCTCCGGAGCTGCAGTCTGGATCTGTGGTTGTGGGACACCTGCTGCCCCAGTGTTCCTGCTCGACAACTGCTACTACAATTGTTGTTATTAGTCTTATTACTATTACTGTCATTATTATTTCTATCACTTATCATTCCTATTATTACTTTATTATTACCACTACCATTACATTATTTTAAAATTCTATGTGGATAGAATTAGGATAGATATTCTCTCTCTCTCTACATTAGTTACATTACTTTCCGTGTCGTTGTTCACTCTATATCATGGTATTGGATTTATACAGAATTGCATACCCCACCTTTAATGTTATTAGTTACACCTGTATTTTTCCTACTATAACAAGTCAAAATGTCTGCTGTGAAAAAGGCCTGTCATCATGGATTTTGTTATTTCATGATAATAGAATATGCACAGATTCCATGCTTGTCCACATTAACAACAAAGTGTAAATGTATGCATCTTCACGTACTGAAACCACAAAAACAAGGCAGCACAGTAATATCTTGTCAGAAATAGTTGAGATAGAGCTGCTGTTAGGTGTGTCTATCTTTAGCTGGTCTTACCCTTGATAAAACATCAGACTTTACTACAGTACATTTCAGTGGACACACTATTAAATAGAGACATGAGAGCTTGTGTCAAAGAAGACTTTTCACACACTGTGCACACCCACACATCAAACATAATTCACTTTAAATGTAAAAAATGAAAATGTGCTTGAGAAACAAGCACAACTGGCAAATTTTCCCATCAGTGTCACCAACTTGTACACAGTAGCTTTACACTGAACAAATGCTATGAGACAAAGCTTGGTTTTACACTGTAATTCTTATATTTTATGTAGAAATGCACATTTCTCACACAGTTTTGCAAAATAAAATTATTACAAAACATAGCCAGATAATTTAATAACCTTATAATAACCAGAGTGAGCCTTGCTGAACGCACTGGGTTCTGACAGTGACATGACATTAAGGACAGTATGTAGAACGTGACAGCGGTAAAGTCTTGTGAACCATACTTTACATGTAATACCACAAAGACAAACAGAGCTGGCGTTGGTTAGAAATACAGTGCCGATACAAAACTAAGGTTTCTTCTTCTTTTCATTTCATAAAAGAAGCCAAAGTTTTCAAATTCTGAATGTTGTCTAAACACAAGTAGTGGGAACTTTACCTAAATAAAATACAGTCGAAAACTGGTCTAATTTTGTGATTGAACATTGATTCTTGACCTTGGAAACATCAGATGACACAACAATCTCTCATTTTGGTTTGCCCTAAGCAATCGGCAGCGAGTGACTCATCTGTGAACACCTGCTGACGTCATTCTCAATTGAGACTGCAGTAATGGTTGCTAGGAACATCTAGGTCATCTTGGTTTTAAAAACGTGCAAAAGAAAAAAAAAAATCAGGGTTTCAAACGAAGAGATAATGGCTGGCCTGACGCTTTTATACATTCACAGGGTTTTGAAATCTTGGGGAAGTCATCTCTGAATGACACTCATTGTCACCTGTAGTCTTAATTACCTAATCAGGCCACACTCCTAAATTAATGTATAATAAAGTTGTAATAAATAAAATGTATTGTGAGATTTTTTTGTCAACTGGCAAACTTTTGATTTGAATCCAAACTTTATGATCGAAGAATAAGTAAGATTGTGAGTCCAACCAGACATTCAATTCCAGCTTTCAGACTTGCTACAGACACATTTCACTTAGTACCAAAAAAAATAAATATTGAGGTTTGTTACCCAGCCTTCGGACAAAGCTGCAAACTCCTGAAACTATGTGTGGCTCTGCATGTGACAGTCTAAAGATGACTTCTGACCAAAGCTACAGCTGCACTCTTGGCACTGATACGGTTTCTCTCCTGAATGTTTCCTCATATGAACCACTAGGTTGCCTTTCTGTGCAAAGGATTTGTGACATTCTCTGCACTGATACGGTCTCTCTCCTGTGTGTATCCTCGTATGATTGACCAGGTCTGACTTCTGACAGAAGTTTCTCCCACAAAACTGGCACTGATACGGCTTGTCCTCTGTGTGGATCTTTACGTGTCTTATTAAAGTTTTAGTCAAGGAGAAACATTTGGTGCAACAAGGACACTTGTAGGGTTTCTGTGCTGTTCCTGCTTCAAACCGAATGACGAGGTTGGTGGACTTTCCTGAAGGTCTTCTCGGCAGGATATTTTTTATGTTGAGATGTTTGGGCTCTGCCTCACCTTCACACTGTTCACCTGGGTTCACTGAAAGGAGCGGCTGATCATCTGTGGTGCTGTCTGATACTCCAGCTGGCTCCGTTTTAATGTGATCAACTGGAACTGCAGCATCTATATCAGCAACAGTCTGAATTTGGTAAAGACACAAGGGCTGCAGAGACTCCTGATCAAACTCACTTTTATCATAGGGAGTGATAATGAGTGGAAATGTCTTAATGCCAGATTCATCCTGTCTGGAGTCCAGCTCTTCTTCAATCTTACTGGCAAGTGTCACAGATCTGAGGTGAGTTTCTGCATCCACCTTTTCGCTAAAACAGGTTTGATTTGGTTTTTCCTCAGTGTGTTTTTGTCGGTGAATAAGCAGACTGTCCCTCTGGTCAAAGCTTTTGTCACAGTCTTGGCACTTGTATGGTTTGGCACCTTTGTGTGTCCTGGTGTGAATGATGAATTCAGAATTGTGGCAGAAGTAGCGGCCACAGAAGAGACACTGGTACGATGAGGATTTGTCCTCCGGATGCTTTTTGATGTGTTGTACCATTGTCTTTCTGGAAGAAAAACCGCTTAAGCAAACAGGACATCTAAATGGTTTCTTCACTTTGAGGATTTTCAAAGGCATGTTCAGGTCACACTCCTGCGTTACATCATCATCTTTAATATCAATCGTTATCTCCTGATCACTTTGATCATTTTCACTGACAGGAGAGGAGTCTGGATGAGTACTGTTCATGTTGGGACAGGCTGCTGATGGCTCTGAAGTGGTGTTCTCTGGTTCCTCCCAGCACACACTGACGTTCACACTGGCAGCAGGCTGCTGCTGACCAGACTGCAGTTTCACATCTGTGGCAGACGCCTGGAGAGAGTCTGAAGAAAAGAAGACAATGTTTATTTCACAAACTTTCATGAGTTAGATTGCAACTAGACAATTTTTAGGGCTGCTTTGTAAAATGTAACTAAACTGCAACACACACACACACACACACACACACCAGACCATCTGGGGCTGAGGTCAGGGTGTGTGCGCACGCAGAATTGTTAGGGCGGTCCCTGCTGTTCTGCCAGGAACACTACTGCCTAAATTCCATTCAATTTTACTGCATTATATGACTAGTGCAAACATTACATTTCATTTGAAATTTCATTTTTAATAGTAATGTTAAGACATTTGCTCCGGACAGAATGGACATCTGAAGGGCAGCTGACAATTCTCAAACCTATGGCACCAGTGTTTAATTGCTTCTTTACTTTCTTATTCCGTTTTTGCATTTTTATTTGAATGCTGTAATGTTTGGCACTTTGTGTTGTACAAATAAAATAAACCAACAGCCTGAGAAAAGCAAGAAAAAACTCACAAGAATCATCAAGCATGCAAGCAAAAGAGGGCTGCAGATGGACTGACTGAGCGTGCATACAGGAGGCTAGCCAGCCCCGCCCACCCCCGCAGTCTCTCTACATCCACACACAGGGAGCAGCAAGGGTCGGGGGTGGTCGGGAATTAAATTATTTACATTTTGTGATGATTGTAGATTTCTTCCTCTGTCAGAAAGACTCAGGCCTAGTCATAAAACATTCCCGGCTACAGCCCCGGAGGCCTCTGGCTGACTTGTTCTAGCTCCATCACAGCTGCCAGAGATCATCCACTTACATTCTAGCCAGTGTGTGTGTGTGTGTCCACCGGGTCCGTGACCAGAGTGTCTCAGGCATGGCTCTTTCCCCACTCCGCTATCTTCACACACTGGGTCATAATCTGAAGCGTGAAACTATCTTGTGAATGTATATAAATGGCTGCTGAAGAAAAGACTCAACCGCGACAGAGCTGTGACTGAGCCAGTCCGCAGCCGGATGCTGTGTACATTTGCCATTAGATGCTTCGGTTTCTTCACGGTCAGGCTTCCCGTACGAGTTCCATTTCAAAACGTACTTTAGGTCTCAATATTTTTACTACATTTGAAAACTTAGCCTCATGTTTTTGAGAATATTTGACTAGAAGTTGAAAGAAGAAGAAGAGGCACGCTTCCTTCAGGTGTTACTGCTAGCTGACTGTCTGAAAGTCTGACTGAATGATGCATTCCAGTACAAAAGCATAGACTGGAAAATTGACTTCTCTAATCCAAAATTAGCTTGCGAATACTGTTTTGCAAACTTTAGTGTCCTGCCCACCACTTATAAATCATTGAGCACTGGAAAATACTTCTACTGCTAAAAATGATAATGACCTCTATCACGGACAACTTCAAACCCCAGACATTTCTGTGACTTTGTATTTGATCACGATTTCCTTTATAGAAAGCAAACTTCTGATAAACTGACCTTCACCATGTGACTTGGCAACATCCAGCAGTCTGCGGTGGCTGTCCACCACCCACTTTGAACAGGACATTTCCTCTTCATACTCTATAATGGTTCGTTGTACAATCTTGAAGATCTCCTCGGCGGCTGCAGACAAGCACTCACTGACGAGTGCTCTCAGCAGCTCCATCTTTGCTGTCTTCACCATGCTGAGGCACTCCACAGCGAGAGTCTAGGGATGCGAGTGGGACTGTATGAAGAAGACATGAGTCCTTGAGCCCCCTTGTCACTCCTGATCGCTCCACAGCTACACCGGAACTTTCTGTGTCCTCAGATCCCACCTCGCTCTGACCATGTCTGCAAACACAGCATACTGTTCTACTGGCAGGAGACTTCCGATTCCGTCGCAAGAATCAGGAGGAAGAACTGGAGATCTGAAAGACATTTAACAGTAATATTATGGTTTATTTAGATGAAAAAAGCTCACTCAAATCTGAGGGCAAGAATTGTATAAGAATAAATTAATAAAGCTTTCACAAGTGCCTTTAATTTAGTGTCTATTTCAAATGTGGTACATTTGAATCAAAATCAGGTTTATTGCCAATTAGGTTTTTTTGAATATGGAATTCATTACATAAAGAAGCAGCAATATGAAAGATTCTGGATCTTTTTTGATCATCTCGAAGCAAAACATACAACTGCAGCCTGTAAGCACAGGTCGGGCAGCATTGCTAATGTAGTGAGAAAATGAGGCAAATAAACATGATTGATTTAAGGATATGAACATTTTCAATATTTAACTTTTATGAAGGCCTCATGGAAATGTGTACAAAAAGCGTAAATATAAAGTAGAGGAACTGATGAATGCACAGTGGGATAGCATTAAATCTTTCCAACAATAAATTCTAATAGAAATACGACAGCTTAACTAGGGTTCTTCCAGTTTTTCTTATTATATAGGGAAAGGAACTCCTGTACCTTAAAACAGGTAAATAACACTGGGTAGTCAAACAATAACTAGTAGGAAGGTGATTTTTTGACTAAAAAAAAAATCACCTATGACTAAACAATTGCAGATTTAGCGATAAAAAATAATCCTAGTGTATGCACCAAAAATTCAACAACTTCACTTTGTTGTGCTGCATTATTCTGTGCGTGTGTCTGCCGTTCAGCAACGTATTAAAAAAAAAATCAGTGGGATAGTGGTAAAAAGCCTAGAATGATCTGTTGCCGTTCATGAAAAAGACAATAATCCATTCACAGAGAAAACCTGCTATCTCTCCCAAACAGACTGACAGCTTTGAATACACATTAACTGAAGCTACTGTAGATTAAGAGTTACTGGTGCTAAATGATCAAGGTTTCAGGCTGTGTACAATTCTGGGTTCATAAAATACTTTGAAAATACTAAATTATACATAAAATACTTTACTTTGTTTGCTACTGTCTAATCAGCTTCTTCATATATGCATGTTCAGCTAGATACATGTGGTTTTTACACGTTCGATTTACGTAAAGTCCTGTTTTTATTCCACCAGTTGTTCTTGGTGTTCAGTATAAAGACGAAATAATTACTGTGTGAACCGTATCTATGCTGCTTTAACTATTATTTATGTACGTTTCGTGGCAAGAAATCAATAAAGTGCAGGGACGTTTAATGAATTTTGGCGTACTTTGCCGTTCACACGATCTGTACAGCTACATGTCGCAGATAATTTAGCTACCCCAAATAGCTAACGTAGCCTAACCTGAACAAACAGTGGGCTTCTATCGACCAGAGCAACAGCTACATTTAAGCGCTTACCGTGTTGACTGTCACTCTTTCTCTCTTCAGCCACTGTTGAATTGGCAGAGTTAGCTTTAGCTAAGGGAGGCGAGCTGACTCAGCTACCAGTTCATAAAAATAAGAGCTTGTGAGAATAACAAACTGCTATTTTTAATTTACCGAGCTGCAGTCGGCTTGCCAGGCATTAAAGGCTCCACAGCAAACTGGCGAGCTTTACGTCGCACAGTTTCCGCGGTCAAGCTGACACGTCAGAGTCTTCTTCTTCTTCTCTGATTTACTGGCGGGCTACAAACCAACGCTAAAGGTGCGTGCCGCCACCTACTGTACCGGAGTGTGTAACTTCATGACTTTAACCAAAACTAACAAACGGGCGGGATTAACACTTTATAGATTATTTTATATTCTAGATATTGTACCTGTTTCTTTTCCATATTTGAATAAAGCCCTTTGAGCCTGTAAGTGTTTCTCCCCGGTCTCTAACAGACCTCTGATGCTCCGCTCCCCGTCTCTCTTTCTACACTGAACCTCCTCATCCCATCAGCACGTTCAGCAGATTCCTTCCAGTTACAAGTCTCCCACTTATCTGACTGACTGTTTCATGGTATACAAGCTAGCACTGAGTCCTGTGTGTCCTGGTCTCAGCCTAGAACAGATAACATCTTTCCTACATTTACCTGGTTATTTCTGACCTCTGATTGTATAGTATTCTCTCCCCTTACTGCCATTATTCCCTGATGAGTTAGTGATTTTGCTTCTGATCTCCCAAAACAAATTTCTGCAGTCTGTTCCAGCGTGAGCTGGTCTCCAGCAGAAATGAACGTCTGTTCCCGGTTGCTGCAGAGTCAGTAGGCTCATATAAACCTCGATTAAAAGATCCTCTCAGACCGATTCTCCTGACTGTATACTTTGTATTGCAGCGGCAGACTCTGAACATACCACCACTTTAATCGGTTTAACCTCCTCTGCCCACTGAAGACGTCTGCTGTGTGTCCTGAGAACCTGTTTGAGATCCTCCAACACTTCCTCGGTCAGATTCTGGGATGTATATACCCAGCCCTACATGTTCCTTATCTGAGTGTTTTGATCCATCTGTAAAAATATTAAGATAATTATAACTTTTCTTCACATACTCTTGAACCATGCACCCAGTGTTATCCTTCCTCTCTGCCCACTCTTTCCTAGTGTTTGCAGATTTCCTTTGGGTTGTGGAAATATCCATGTGGAAATGCTGCTATGAATCACTGCTGAACTGTGTTGTGTAGTATCTCATTTGTATTGTTTCACCTTCTTGTTAACGTCCCAGTCAAAACCTTTACCAGGAAATGTTGTGTATTCCCATATTCCCAACAGTTCTGCAGAACGGTTGATGCTAAGTCTCCTCCTCCTCCTCCTCCTCCTCCTCCTCCTCCTCCTCCTCCTCCTCCTCCCTGGATTCTCACCCAGTATGTTAGAGATAACTTAGTTCTCCTCAGATGCAGAGGCAGTTCACTGGATTCAACCAGCACTGCATTAATGCTCCTAAACTAAGTCTTAGTGCTCTGTGTCGTGTCCTGTCCAGCTTTTCTAGGTGAGTTTTTGCTGTTTCATACACCATGCAGCCATAATCCAACGCAGCTCATCAAAGCCCTGTATATGTGGAATAATGCTTCTTTGTCAGCTCCCATTCAGTTCTGACCAACCACACACCTCATTTCATTTAACAACTTTTTACATTTGGTCTCAATATTTTCAATATGAGTCTTCCTTGTGTATTTTTCATCAGTCCAATATTCATAGACCAAGATATTTAAACACTCTGTCCATGGGCTTGCTATATAGAGTTAACCCCTGCTCGTTACCCATCTTCTTTTTAGTGACCAGCATATAGCATGATTTTGCTACTGACATTTTGAATCCCCAGCCATAAGACCATCTCTCTACACCGCCTGTTGCTTTCTGTAAACCTTTCAACACACGTGAGCAATTCTTTCCCCTTTTCCAGATTGCTCCATCGTCTGTGTACACTGCTGACTGCACACCTGTCCCTGTATATTCAAAGATATCATTAATCATGATATTAATAGAACCGGACCGATGACGCTACCTTGGGGTATCCCGTTTTTAATAACAAAACTATCTGAGATTTCTGATCCTACTTTAACTTGAAATGTTGTGTTTGATAGAAAATCCATGATCCAGTTATACAACCTTCCACCATGCTTAGCTTGTTCAGGTTAATTAACAGACCTTCTCTCCACATGGAATCATACGCTTTCTCACTGTCAAAGAAAACTACAGCCATCATTTCCTTCATATTAAGAGTCTTTTCAATTTCATGACTTACTTTAATTAGAGCATCTGCTGTGGATCTTCTTTTCCTAAATCCACTCTGATACTCGTTTAACAGTCTTCCTTTTTCTAAAAAGTATGGTAGCCTGTAGGCAATCATTTTTTCCATCCATTGACATAGTGTGAGGTTAGTGCTATTGGTCTGTAGTTTTCAGCATTGGATATATCTTTTCCTGGTTTAGCAAATGGTAAAATGAATGCCATCCTCCACTTCACAGGTAGTCTTCCCTCTGTCCATATCTTATTGAAAAATGTCAACACTATTTCTAACGCTCCCTCTGGTAAGTGACTGAACACAGCATAACTCAGCTGATCTTGTCCCGGAGCAGAATATCTGCTGCCCTTCTCGTTCCCCTCAAGGTGAAGTCCACATCCAGAGCGGAGCTGGTTTCTACCTTTTTACCAGCACCTTCTCATGATCTTTTAGCACTTCTTCTTTTCTTTGTTTATGTCTCTCAGTAAGGTGAAATCACCGCACCAGTCTACTGTGATCATTTGTTGACTGTAGGTTCATGGAATCTATGTGCATTCAAGTCCATGTACATGTATTGTACCCCAGATGGCGCCATTCACCTTTCATAGTTTCTGTCCTGAGCAACATTTTCACACTCTATTAAGCATCTGAGATTGATGTTTTTTTCGCATAACAATTCACTGATAAACAACAACAGTTGTTTAAAATACACCCCAGTCAAACTGAGTAATGCCAAAGGTTAAGAGCTATAGTGTCCAGTAGCAATAACTGGTAGAAATCAGCTGAATAATAACCGGTAGAAAAGCCATAAATTAAATAAGTCTGGTGGGTGTTTATTTTCTACGCCATGTGTCTGTGAGCACTAAACTACTGTGCAAACAGGAGTATTGAGAGTGATTTGTGAAGTGGAGAACAGTGGGCTGCTGTGGCTGGCCAGTCTGCCTGTTCTTGTTGCTGTGGGTTGGGAGTTTCCAGCTATACAGCACCACAGGATGTCCTTTTCCTCATTCTTCAAGGATAGAATGACTCTGTGTACACACACACACACACACACTTGTATGTTACTGTGTTTCTCATGTGTGTGTTTCTATTAAATAACAGAATGGGTAACATGTTTCAAAAGTGTCAATATTCTGTCAGTTGCTTTTCTTTTGTTGCAGTGATGCATCAAATAGGCCTCAAGAACATGGAACCATCAAAAACCAGATCTAGTCCCGTCAGTATTAACTACCTGGTCTATATTTGATATAATATAGTCTGACTGATTACATAGTTATGCGTTGATGCAGCTTGAAGTGTCCATTGAGTTGATGACCTGCATCAACGCTTTATAGTGTTTCTTCGTAATATGAGGACCTGCTAAACAATTAAGATCTGACTGCAGCACAAACTTGATAGGGGCCTGCAAGGATCTTGGATTGAGCAAAGACCGACCAGACGCCACTGTGCAGAGGTACCTAAACCACCAAGGGTGCTCCTGGGAAATCAACCCCCCACATGGGTGGTTCTTTGGAATGCCTGATTGAGGTGTCCCAAAGAATTCTGGACTCAATGCTTCGTGAACAGTATACCCGCTTAACCCACAATGTCTTGTGCACGCTAATGGCAGAAGTAACAGCAATCATAAATGCAAGGCCGCTAATCCCACTTTCAAATGACCCTGAGAATCCATTCATTCTGTCACCATCAATGCTCCTAACTGAGAAAGTTGGAATCCCACCTCCACCAGGAGACTTTACAGACAAAAGACCTCCTCACCAAGCAGTGGAGACAAGTACAAATCCTTGCCAACAAGTTCTGGAACCTTTGGAGTAGAGAGTATTTGCCTACCTTGCAAGGCCAGAAGAAATGGACCAAGTCCTACCAAAACCTGCAAGAAGGAGATATTGTCCTTCTCAAAGACAATCAAGCGGCCCGCAACAACTGGCCTATGGCTATAATCATAAAGACCTTCCCTGGAGAAGATGAAAGAGTGAGAAAGGTGGAATTAAAGACCACAGAAGGCGTTTGTCGACACAAATGATGCTCTACAAAGTTGACTGTGTCGGTTCTTCTTGTAGATGGCTACGGCAGGAGACGGACTGTTGTCAAAAACATGAACCATCATCCTGTAGTCTATGATCTCTTTTGTTACATCATTGTCCTTGTACCACAGGAATCTCAGGTAGTCCCTGCGGTCTTCTCGCACCAGGAAGCAATAAAACATCTGCTGTATATCTGCCAAGATAGCAACCACCCTGATTTGACCTGTTTTTTGTGGATGGAACACCCCAAAAGTTGGCAGGTACCAGCATTCTTCATTTTCTCCCAGTGATGGTGCAACCTCGGCATGGTCGTTCTCGAATATTTTTCCCATGAAGCCCACATATTGCTTTTGCATCTCTGGCCTCCTATTTAGGCTTTATTGGCATGATGCAAAGTTTTTGACAGCTTGTTCTCAGTTGTTAGGCAAGCGTCGTCTTGGTTGTCTGAATGGGAGTGGGGCTACCCAACTCAGTGATTCATTGCTGTAGAATTCTTTGTACATCAGTTTCAAGAAGATCTCATCTTTATTTGAAGATGCCAGCTTATTGTCACGTTCGGTGTGAAAGAATACAGTTTGTCTCAACATCTCTTTCTTGTGAGATCCTGTCTCACACCTCCCCGCCATGATGAATCTTTTCTTTGATATGTTAAAAGCTGTGCAGGGTTGGAGGAGTGAGGGTCAGCCATACTGCCATACAAAGGCAAACCGCAGTAACTACACATTCGGTTAAAATTGAGTTAAGACTGGAATCGGACTTTGTGACATCTGTTTTACTACAAAACAGCAAACGGCAAATGACAGCGTTATAACCAGTTAGCCAGCAATTAGCTAGCAAGCCACTAGCGAATTACACACAGACAGATCATTTTAGCCTACCTGCTCCCTTGAAGGCAATATCATCAACCTCATTGCACCCCATTTGTGCTGCAGCAGCAGCTGCTGAATGCAGAGTTGCTATGATAATGATGACCACGATTACTATGATGATGATGTAGATGATGGTGATCGGATGATCTTCATTACTTCTACCATTACTTCTTCTTCATCATTATCATCATCAAATTTCTTAATGACCCGAACACTATCTGTGATGAAAGGGAAATTGCGATAAAAGATTGTTTGAGGGTTACTTCACTACTGAGCAATTTCAGCATTCAAAGCTTGCAAACATCAATAATTCATTAAAATAAAACCGATTAAAAATCAGAATTTGGTAACAACTCTCAAACAATTTTGTTCTAACAGAAAAACTTAGGCACTTTGCCTTTGCTATACCTAAATAGTTGTTTAAGGTCATCCAAAGGCAGAGTGCAGTGTCTGCATTTTGGTGTCATAGTGGTCAAAATTTCTTCCTAAGAAGACATTAGATGAATGCATTACCACTAATCTACCTACAACATATTTGGCTGGGCATTCTAAAAACTTCAAAGGCATTTTTCTCAGTTTCAATGTGTTCACCTAGCCTCACCACGTGTGAGGGACAAAAGACAGGCCAAAGCCTTCACTAAGAGGCTTGACTGAGAAACAAAGAACAGACAATAGGAAGGCGCCAAGCCGACACAGCCGGTAATTCGCACCTGAATGTGAAATTGAGACAAGATCTCAGTTGAATCTAAACATCGTACTCCTATTGGACGAGACGCGGGACGTGTTGACGACACCAACTCTATAAAGCCTGGTGCTCCACACTGCCCTTTCCATTCCACAGTAACCTGTTTATGAAAGGAAGTGCATCACGTCTCTCTCCACAGATCGCCGCTGAGCCCCTCTCCCTACCGACGTCGACCGCTGTTTTCCTTTGCTGCCCCAAAAGGAACAGTTTCGCCATTTGACCCGGCTTCGTCAGCGTCCAAGCCTGAGAGGAACTCCGCCGGACAAATCCAAACAAACTGATGCATTGCATGTACATTTACATGCTTACACACATATCAAACGGCCCAGATAAAGTGATAGCTTAGCCAGTTAAGCTGCACGTTATCTTGAGGACAAATAGAGCTTGTCCTCCCGTTTTAGCTCTGTCCCTTTGTTTGAGATTCGCGGGTCTGCCTGCCATTTGGCTTTGTGCGCGATGACCACCCACGTGGCCACCATCTTCCTTGCACCTCCCTCTTTATTGCCACACACACACACACCTTCTATGCTTGCTGATTGTTGTATGCTTGTTGTATTTAGAATAGACAATAGTGGTTGTTGGTTGAAGTTATTGATTGTTAATCAGTGCTCAAATCAAATCAAGTTCAAATAAACGCCATTGTATCTTTTAAAGAGCAGTTGCCTGTGGTTATGGTGTGTACATGTTGTGATAATAGCTGGTTGCGACGGTCAGCGCTCGGATCTCACCTTTCACTGTTCCCTTTTTAATGTAAAATAGTACCTTAAATATCAACATTTTTAGGTGGACAGCCACCTTTGAGACTGTTTTTCATGTTTGGTTGTAGGTCCCTGATCCCAGGGTGGTGCCCCGTAATTATTAATCTATATTAATAATTTGGATATTCATTTTATTAATATTCATAAATATCTTTGATATTTCTGCTAATAACCAAACCGGCCCTACCTGAATCCCAATAACTGTTTGCGTAGTTACTGCACTTTGCCTTTGCCTTTTCCCCAAGCAGACTAGCACCCAACCTAGGTCTAGGCATTGGGCGAAGGGGGCTTTGTAAGACTTGTTCCCGTACTTTGTGCACTCTAATTATGTCTCTGCCGAGCAGCAGCAGGATCTCAGCAGTCGGGTCAACCTCTGGGATGTGCTCTGCTACCTTGACAAGATGCAGGTGATGTAGAGCTGCATTTAGCATTGGGATTTCAGACCGAATGTTAAGTATATGCACTCAATGAGTGTTGGGAGAGGGAGACCTTTACATTGAGTGACTCAACCACAAAGTTTTAAGCCCTTCTGCAGCCATTGTTCTCTCTCTCTTCCCCAGGGACTCTCTTAACGCAGCAGAGCGACCAGTTCCTCGATCTGCACGGACGGACTGCAGAGCAAGGACTTTCTTCTGTCAGAACCAACATTCTTCCCTGCCTGGCTAATCCAACAGAACCGCCAGATAACAATGCAGAATGCAAAGTAACCTCTTCCTTTATGGACTGTAACGGAACCACTGGACATATAACTGGGCATAGCATTGCAGAGTACACAGCTAAGCACAGGACTGTGTTACTTTTGTGGATGTATCTGTACTGATTTGATTCATTGAGTTCATTGAACCTGGTACCATTTATCCTACACAGTTCACACATCCCCTCCAGTTTGACTTTTAACAGAGCCACACTCTTTTCAAACATGGCCTAGCTGCCATTTAAATTTTCTTTCTTTGTTTAATCATGCAGCCGCCCGCTCAGCTGCCATTTGGAATTAGATTTCTTTTTTTTTTTACGCCATTTTGGACCCAAGCAGCCATTTTGGGCCACACACACACGCACGCACCTTTGTTCTTTAGCTTAGTGCATTTGGAGATTTAGAGTTAAACAAATACAAATCCTTAATCCTACTAGCTATTAATGGTAATTTTGGTTATAGTTAAAAATTCAATTATTAATCATGGTTCCAAATTGATAGTTTAGTGTAGTTTATGAGATTGACTCAATTAATTTGGGGGTGGTGCCCCGAGGACTTTATTAATTAAGGTTATTATTTATGATTATCTTTGATAATTTTAATGATTGCACCTACACAATTTGGTGCCGCTTTAACCAATGTAAATCTCAACAATACTGAACAGCTAAAAAAAACTGGACCTTGCTAGCGACCGGTTACTTTGGACATCCTGGATGACGTAGGCCTGAGCTGACGACGGCTTTGATGTTGTTGCTTTCTTCCCCCCGCCGTTGTGTGGTGAAGTTGAGGGAGCCATGACTTGAGGTGCAGGACCCGGACGCATTGCATAGAGTCGTGGTAGGCACTATCACACTCTGTACACTTAACTACAGTTGCACAGTTCTTCGCTAAGTGAGAGGTTGAGCCACAACACCTGGCTTTTCTATCCTCCAGATTTCTGACTCTGAAGCCTTTGCATCGCTTGAGGGGGTGTGGCTTGCCATGTATTGGACAGCTTTTGTTTGGGTCACTGACACTTTTCACAAGACTGTTTGTGCATCAGTCTTGTGAACCGAAATGGGGTTCCTTGTGCTTTTAAAGAAGGGTTTTTCAGGCTTTGCAGGTGAGCCAGTAGCACGTGGGAGAGTGAAGCTGGGGTCATTCCTCTTCCATTCTCTAACTTTAACATTAACTTATGAATACAACTATGAAATTATTTACTTATGACATGGCCTCCGTGGAGTGTACAGTGTGGATTAGAGTGTATATAGAAAGGCATGTGGACAGATTCTCCTCAGAACTCAAGTATGACAAACACTTATCAAAATAAAAGTCTATCAAAATAAAGTCCATCCAACATTATGCCTTAAAAGAAACACAATTCTTTCAGATGATAGTTCTGGCACAGTTAAAGCAGCAGTAATGAATTTTTTGGCCACTTGGGGGCAGCGGATGAAGCTATAAACACAAAATTATCATCGCCTTATTAAGTTGTTGTGGCAAACATTAGCAAAGAGTTCCAGCAGACATGTAACAACATTAGCATTCATTTGGAGTCATTTGTCTGTCGCCTAACGAATGTAATTTCAATATTCATTTTTCTTTTAGCTCTGTTTTGGTCTCCACCAACTACTGGGGGATATATCTGGGTGTTTAGCAGCAATCGCGTTCAGCAGCTATTGGATAACTTTTGCTAACTTTGTCTGTCTACTGTTTGGCAGATAGTGTGCAGTGGGTTTGACATGGTAAACGAGGTTGATGAGAGGGGTAAGAGGGAACCAAAACAATAAAGTTGCGGGCCGTAAAACCAAAACAATGAACCAAAAGACACTAAATGCTCTGTACTGCAGAGGAAAACAGAGTTAATTCTTTGTGGGTTTGTAACTATGAGCGTCCCCTTTCACATTACATGTAGCAATTTAATTAGTGCAGCTTTAAATTAGTATGTTCTGTTCCACAAATTTTCACAAATTGTTCCCTTAGACAGTTTAGCTTGTCAGGGTGGGACCTACAGTATATGACAATAAAGCTCTCTCTATGCTTCACTTTGCAGCAGGGATGAAGGAATGAGTGCGACAGCTGCTGGGGGAATCCTACTACACCGTACGGTCACATGGTACACACAGAAACACATACTCTATCCCTCTGATCCCTCCACCCCTCCCTTCCCCTCTGTCTCTCACTAAATCTGTGTACAGTGAGGGAGGGAAAAAGTGGGAGGGTTTTAGAGGAAAGAGGAGGGGGAGGGGGGTGCAGCTGAGAAGGAGAGAGCGCAGAGCAAGGAAGAGGAGGAGGAAAAGGAGAGGCAGTGAGCGGTGTGAGCCCCGATTACAACCAACCAGATCCTGAAGCAGGGAAGACAGGAGCGTTGAGGACAGAAATTAAGGGATACAAGGTCCTCTGACATATTCTCGCCTTCTGTGTCTGTTGAAAAGAAAAAAACAGGAGATTACACGCAGGTTGTGGTCAGGAAGAGGGAAGGCGAGTGAGAAGAAGGGGAAGAAAAAGAAAGAGGAGTACTGTATTTCCAAGAGCGAGCGTTTCAGAGGTGCTGTCACAGAGGAGGAGGAGGAGGAGGTGGTGTGTGTGTGTGTGTGTGTGTGAGCGTGTGGGTTTACAACACACCAGTGGCACGAGTGATACAACACTGAGATATGTGTGTGAAGTGAACCCCCACCCCCCACCCCCTCCTCATCAAAACCCCAACATCATCTACCGAGAACCAACCTGAGGTTTCACAAACCATGCTGAGGACCAGGAGCCAGCCGAAGTCCTACTGAACACCATGGCCCAGGTAAGGAGAGGCTCACACACACACACACACACACACACAGTATATTCAAAGCATGCATGTTGGTGCATATGTATTTGAGTGCACAAGCAAACTTGAATATCACTGAAACAGGGGTTTTTGAAATGCACCAACATACACTCAGACACATGGAAACAGTGTCTAAACCTTGATCTCCTGAGTGGGTGTTTCCTATGTTTCCTATGTCAGTTGACTGACAACTAAGAGCCGACGTTGCTGGGAGACAAGCTGTCAACTTCTGTGGTACGCCCTAACTGGAGAAAGTTCTACTGTACAGACTACGAACAATATTTTCAACAAGTCCAGTTATCATTAGCTATTAACCTGACTTAATTAGCAATTTAAGGTGTGTGTTCCATTTAAGCACAAGGTCACATGGTACACACAGAAACACATACTCTATCTCTAAAATGTATTGTAATTTCTGTTTGACGTTTTTACATAATCTTGCAATCCCTCGCCTGCAGCTCAGTTTTACCCCAGAGCCCCCTAGACGGTTAATCAAGCCCTGCTTGGGCCTAAAGTTTTTCTTCTCAGCACCTGAAAGTTGTTGAGAACTGTTGTTAGCAGCAGTTTGGACGTTTGTTGTTGAGTTCAGCTTTTTTCTTTTGAAAGGTGCACTCACTCCCTACTGCTCATTGACAGTTTGTATTGCATGCTACTGTTTTGATTTCTGATTTCCTTTGTTGAGAGGATCTCCTGTCAGTGGACAAATCTGATACAAGCATTTCATTAGGGCCAGTAGGGGGACTCTATGTTGTCTCAGTGGGTGAGAATGGGACTTTTTGCTATAGCCTTTGTGTAGTTTTACCCAAAGATTTTTATTTGGGGGGGAGAGGAAGTGTAATTTTGGGGCTTTCAGTGGAGGAAATGCATTGCAACAAAACCCAGTGAAATGAATAGGGGAGTATTTCGGGATTGTCTCTATGAGGGAGAGGGCATCTCTCAGAGAGAAAGGAAGGTTGTATATTTTTAGCCAATTGGCTCAAGTGATGCTGTTTACGCTGTCTGTGTTATATATGTGTGTATGAGAAGACTGTGAGACAGTGTGTGGTCTTTTCATAGTTGCTGACAGACAGTAAAAAAAGAGAGCATGGGAGGTTTGTGGTGTGTGGATATAGAGTACAGTCTATCCTTTAAGATAAAGCAGGCATTGAGTGTGTTAGGGTGGAACAACTCAGTCTGCCTGGCAGGATAATGGAGAAACTATGTAGTCAGGCTGGGTTTGAAAGGTGCATTGTGTTTTTGGAGGTTGTGCATTTGTGTGTGGAAATTTCAGGATATCCTGCTCTTGCGGACAGACAAACACATTTACTGAAACCAACAGCAGACAAGTTCAAACTGATGAATTTTCCAACAATGTGTGAAACAAACATGGATCATCAGGTAGGACTGGACTAATACCACAATGATATTAGACTTTTATTAAACTTTTATTACAATATGACTCATGTAATGCACTTTTGGCTGATTGAATATTCATTACTGGTTGGCTATGGGGAGACTTTAACCTGAACTGTACTTTTAATGACATTTATTGATCAGATTCCATTTAAAAACACAAGACAAAATGTGATTATTGTTAATTATACGAGTAGATGTTTTGTATTAAAGGAGGAGTTAAACATTTTAGAGAGTACAGCAATTAGCTTTCTTTCCAAGTGTGAGAAGAGCCAATAGATATCAATCTCATGGCTGTGTGTTAAAGGGGAACTCCACTGATTTTCCACATCAAAGTGTGTTTACAGGTGTTGTGGAGTACTACAATTTCAACCAGGAAAGACACAAGTTAACAGGAATGTAGAAGCTCTATTTGATAGACTTTGGAGTTGACCCCGTCAATTACAGTAATGTATAGGGATAGAGCCAATCAGAGACCCCTCTAGGGAGACGTAGATGGGGCCTTGACACTGGTGGTGGTGGTGGGGGGGCAAAGCTGTGAAGCAGCATAGACTGCAATGACTGCAGTGAGAGACAAAATAGGCAAGGTGGTTTTAATATTCTTCAGCTAAGATTATCATTGGATGATAGGAAAACCTGCACACAGAAGTTAAATAATTGGTTTATAACTAATTATTTTCACGGGGGGCCAAGAAACTAGAGGTGGAGCCTCAGTGTGATGATGATGAAAGGCTGACAGTTGTCTTCCTGCTTGAACTTGCGCTAAAAGCTTCATATGTGAAAAAAGTTGTATAAAGTCTTTTGTGTCTCCAGAGGGCGCTGTGTGAAGTCTGATAAATGTTCTCAAGTGACATCACTTGAGTCAGCTTCAGTTGGGGCTGAAGACAATGAGTTTGAAAATGGAAAGAATCTGGGGGTGTAGAGTTAGAAAGAGGTGAGCTTCATCTCAGCTTGAGGCTACGTTAGCCGCTGCAAGCATAACACACCCGAATCTCTGTCCGAACTGTCGGCGGTCACATTGCATTGCGGGTAATGTAGGCGCCAGGTTTTGACAAGGAAGAACAACGTGTGGAATAAAACATACAACATCTCTGGTTCTGCTGCATCGATTTAGAGCTTCTTTTTTTGTACCGTCCATCATGAGTCCGGCAAAGTTATAGGAGTGCAATGCTAAATCGCTGCAGTATTTTTTTAAATACAGAGCTGGAATCAGGATGTGGTTAGCTTAGCTTGGCATAAAGACTGGAAGCAGGGGGAAACAGCTTGCCTGGATCTGTCCAAAGTGAAAAATAAAAATGTCCACCAACATCTCTAAAGCTCACTAATTAACATGTTGTATCTCATTTTTAATGCGTACACAAAAAAAAGCTTTTGGTTTTGGTCTTAATGGTACCACTGGCCACCTCACTGTAATGAAAGACAACTAGGAACCTGCACCAAGAAATAATTCCGACATGTAACTCCCCCTAAAACCACAAATTGTTATTGTTTTTTCTGTTTCTTTCTTTTTTATCTTTCTATGTGTACAGAGATATGGTAGAGCCAGACTAGCTGTTTCCACCTGCTTCCAGTCTTTATGCTAAGCTAAGCTAACCACGTCCTGACTTCAGCTCTGTACTAAACACCCAGGCACGAGATTGATATCCATCTTCTCATCTCATCCTGGGAAAGGAAGTGAATAAGTGTATTTCCAAAACTGTTGAACTATTCCTTTAATAGTAAACGAGTTTCAGTGGAGAGTTCCTATGGTGCAAATGCTTTTTCAGAGGTATATAGTATATAGTAGTTTAGTCCTGATTTTTTTTAACCCATCGAAACCCAATTGGCAAAATTGGAAAAAAAATCAAATCAAAACACAGACATCATACACATACTTTAGGAATAAGCACTTAATCTTTCCACTGATAGCGGTATCTCGTTCTCGATAAACGTTTTAAATGTTGTATATTTATATATTTGAGTCTTATTTTTCTTAGATATATATATATATATATATATATATATATATATATATATATATATGATGTGTATTTAACTTCCAGTGATGTTTACTATTTAAAATGTAGTGTTTTATTTGCTTTTAGCATAATGTTTTGTTTTATTTTTCAACTGTAAACTGTCCCACTCAGTGCATACCACTCGATTCAGTCAATTCTTTAATAACCAAATTTAGTCAATTGTTATCAAAAAATTTATGTTTATGTTATGTGTTTATGTTAAAAAAAACAAACATCAGACAATAAATATTTGTTAGATTGATTTGACTCTCAGATAGTGATATCAGCATAAAAAGTGTAGTATTGAATATTGGCATAAAATATTGACTACTGGCCAATGCAGTCAAGAATTTAAGCATAGGCATGACCTTAAAACCTCCCCAAAATCTATTGAATCAATAACAATGGCAAATCCCTATTCACTGTTTCACTTTACTCTCAATGAAGGACACAGTGCAACACTTCTAGTGAGTATGCAAATATAACAGTATTAATTATTGCTCCAAAATAAAGGCACCATCAATCGAAAACCATCAGTATCAGTCTTCAGAAACGCCTATGTGTCAAACTGTTTTGTGAAATGTAGCAAAGCTGAAAAAGAGCAAGCACGCTTTAAAAACACTCCCTAGATAGAGGTTTAAAAATACATATCCTGTATTCTACGTAAAACAGCGGAAATGGCTTTGTGAGGTTTGGTCAACATACATGAGCTTTACTGTGTGACTCACTGAAGTGAGTGAGCTGACATGTCCTCTGCAGTGAGTCCAGCTCAGCAGCTCTGCTGTCTGAAGCCTCCACGCCTCTCCAAGGATCTTCTCTCATTTACACCGCACTTGTGCTCTAATGGCCAGTGTGTGTCCTTACATGTGGATCTCGCTCTGTACATTGCCCTTACAGACTCATTCAGCCGAGGGATGGGCAGAACGACAAAGGAAACAAAGACGATAAGAGGGATTGGACAGAGGGCAGTTTTGTGTGTTTGGATAGACTGATGTTTGAATTCAAAGATTCAGTGTTTCTGTAAAAATTCTATGCATCTGAAGTCGGAGCACTCTGAAAAGCATTTATATGGGATGAATTCCCTGTCATATCTCCAAACTGAAAAGAAAAGCTTCAAAAGGTTGAAACTAAGTTTTGAAGGCTTGAATAATGTTTTGATAGGTGGAAAAAAAAACCTCAAATCTCTGCAAACATTATTTTGTATTTGAGTTGTCCTTCTTCACAACTGCTGCACTCTTTTTACAGTGTTTCTCCAACACATTTTCAGAGTTTCAAATTTGGCACTGTTCTCCCAAGTTTCGTTTCCAGGTTTGAAACCTTGTAAATGATCTGAAAACTGGTGCACATATTTTGGGAAAAAGGTTTTGAAACTTGAATTTCGAAAGGGTGAATCTTTATTATTGACCTTGTTTGCAGTTGGAGGTGTCCTGTCAACAGTTTTACAGACGTCTCTTTTATAATGGTGGCCTATGGGGAAAATGCTTTTTGGACCGCAGGGAAATTTTTTGTTGCAATACTGCAAGTGGCCACTGGAAGAAATTGGCTGCAAGGCTGAGCGGCGACGCCGTATCCAGTTCTTTTTATACATCCATGGTTTCAGAGTTGAGTTTCAAAATTTCTTCTTCTTCTTCTAATGAATTTTGGGCAGGCTGTACACTGAAAAGCGTAATGCTGCCCTCCACAGACAAGGGTTTGCTGTTTAACCTATATTCTATATTACCTATATTCTTACATACTATACATACAGAAATTTTAGGATTACTCTTCCAATAGGTTGGAAATTCATTTCAGATGCAAACAAAACTCCCTGGATAACTGTTGCCTTTCACTTCTGTATTTATTGCAAGAGAACAAAACATGTTGGGCTGTTTCCAAATTTCCACACTGGCACAGACCGTCTGGATGTTTGCCTATGACTTTCAAATAGCTGGCTTGACCACAATGCCCCAATCTCAGCCTAGTTAGAACAACATCATTTCTTCTCCCAGATTTTATCATCCACCTCTTACTTTTAACAGATGACTGCAGACAGAAATAATGCCTACCAGTTCATTCTGTTCACTCTTTTTGCCACCAAAGCTCTAATTTTTCTTTGCAAATGCTAAAGCATTCACATTTCCCCAGCTGAACTTTCAGATCAGTAGTTTCCCTTAACAGAGATTCCTTAGCCAATTTGTCAGAGATTTAATTTCCCTCAACTCCTGAGTGTCCAGGTATACCCACAAAAATTCCACATGGCTTTCCATATTCTCAATCCTAAACAAACAGCACAAAATCTCCAGGAGCAGGTCCTGGTGGGCCCTTGAAGTCCAACCTCTCAAAGCCAACAAAGCAGCCACAGAATCCGAGCAGATAATACTTTTAGGGGGTTTGACTCTCTTTATCCACTACATGGCCCATAAAATTGTCAGTGGCTCAGCAGAAAAAACAGACACATTATCAGATATGCAGATGCTCTGTTGGATCTGAAGATTAGCCACATACATCCCAAACCTAGTTTTCCCAGAGACTGGGTCCTTAGTTAGATCCATCAGTAAAAATCTGCATAAATCCTAAATCCCCACTTATCTGTCCACTGAACAACCTGGTCCAAGGCCTTTTGAATTTGACACAGCAGATAACCAATATTTGTCCCTCTCCTCCAGATGGCGCCATCATCTGCAAATAAAGATTTCCCAACCTTGGTGAACTTTTTGAAATATGTCATTTATCATTACATTGAAGAGGACTGGACTAATGACTGATCCTTGGGGCGTACCATTTTCAATGTCAACAGTTTCAGAAAAGTCTCCCTCAACTCTCACTTGAATTGACCTATGACTGAGGAAATCCTTATCCAATAAAACATTCTGCCATTAATAACTGCATTGTGTTTAACAATCATTACTGCATGTTTTCCATCGTGTTGGTAACTTACCTACCCCTCAGATATAACCCAGCAAGGATTTCATCTAACACAATATCATCGAAATGTTTAAGTAGTTCATAATTAATCTTGTCTTGGCCTAGAGTGGTATTTGCCCCTGTCTGCAACCTTAAGCTCTTTCAAAGAAAAAAAAAAACACATTGTGTGAGCTGTTTCCTTCACATACATAATTTACATTACATTTTTCTACTTTTAAGACTTCCTCCCTTATCCTTAAGCCCTCTTCTCCTAGTGACTTAGAATTATGGACACCCTGAAAAATCTTTACACACGTCTGCTTTACCTTTACTATTTACAGCCTCAGTGCAACCATCATTCAAAGCTGGCATTGTTGACTTAACAACTTTTCCAGACATTTTATGGATTCTGGACCATATCTGCCTGACTGGAGTATCCTAACCTAGTGTCCCACAAAATTTCCTCCAACATTTCTTTTTTGCATCTTTAATAGATTTCCTTGCTAATGCTCTGCATCGCTTGAAATCAATAACATTTGCCTGAGTAGGGTTTTTACATAAGCATGTAAATGCTTCCTTTGTCTTCCTCACTGCCTTTTCACAGTCCCTATTCCACCATGGAACAATAACACGATTCTTGGGAGCCTCTCTGCAAGGGATTGTCTCTGAAGCCAAACTCAAGATAATTTCAATTAAAGAATCATTGTTCTCCAGTGATGTTTATTTCAATGTAGTGAGTAGTTAGTTTCATCTGGCTTGATCGATAGATATAATTGGGTATCATCTGCATAACATCGATAGATATAATTGGGTAAGTGAATTAAATGTTATAGCAAGAATTGTGGCCAATGAGCCACTGTTAAAATAATAAACGACACGTTATTTAAAACCATAAAACTGAGGTACATACCGAACTTTGAATTTTGTGTACCGTTACACACCTAACATGAATATAACCATATAACAAACACAAAATTTATTGGGGACACACTCAATTTACCTGGGACCCACTCAAATGACCCCCTGTGGGTCCCAGGAAAATTAAGTATGTCCCCAATAAAATTTGTGTTTTTTGACAAATTGTAGTTAAAACTCGTGTTAGTGAACAAAGACCACGCCTAGAACTCATCGAGTTTCCGCACACAAGTACTTAAGCACACCTCATCCGTTCACTTCCTGTTTGACTCAGTTGCCACATGACCTGTGACAGACTAGCCCAACAAACAAAACAAAATGCTTTCACTGATCCTCGACCTGGCCTTGTGGTTCAGCGGCGATGGGTTTTACTCCTACCACATCCTCTTCGCGTCCCAAGCCGCCGGACGCCTGCAGCAATACAACCAGGGAACTTACTGGGGGGATTTAGAGCTGTATTACCACGTCTTTGCAACTCACCCCTTCCTGTACTGCGACCTGTGCGGTGCACCTTCCTATCTAGCCTTAGCATGCACCTTCACCGCTTCCCTGCCCCGCTCCAAGGCAAGGAAATGAAGCTGTGCCATTTTGAGCAGCATGCCCCCCACAACTCCCCTAGTATCCATACCCCCCAAACCAACCAACACTCAGCCAACCCCCCTCAGCCCTCTTCCTAAAGGCGTTGACAAGAGAGGAAGAAATTTAAGAATGATTAAATCAAGGCGAGGTTTAGTCAGGTTTAATCTGAAAATACCGAATTAATTTCTTAAATTCCTGACCATTGGCAATAAGACTTCTTGCATTCCATTGAAGGATACAGACCATCATAATAATTCTAAACATCATCAACATCCTCAGGTCACCCTCATCCATATCCACTCCTTCCTCCATCTCATCCCCCCTCTCATCCCATCTTATTGTTGCTTGGCTTGCCCTCATAAACTCATGAGACTGGGGAGAACAATCCTTTACACCCAAGAACCTGACTGCTGCTTCAGACACAAACTTAATTATATCAGACCTCAATTTCTTTTCACGAGCACCATATGTCACATCAACCATACAGTAAATGCAAGAAGGAATTCCTTGTTTATTACTACTTCCCGATTAGCCTCAGATGAAGTGTCTCATCTGCCTTAGATGAAGGCAAGGACCCGCCCATAGGCATTCTTCCAAAACTGACTGAGCCACTAGGCCCTTCCACTTTTTTTTAGGGCTTCTGTATAGGAGATCTTATGCTGATCTCTGTGCTCCTGAACTTGTTTTGCTTTAACAAAGTGGCAGCACTCTCTAAACAAAGCTATATGACTTCCACCACTTACAACATTTTGAAGTAGACACTCAACAGTTAATGATGTCATGATATTCCCCGCACTTTCCATACCGTCTGCTTCCCCTGTAGGACGCAGCCATATGTCCATATATTTGGCATTTAAAACAATGTAGTGGAGGTCTTTGATAGTTCCTGACTTGAAATGATAGACGTCTTATGAACACCCTTGCTGGGAGTACATTTCCATCAAAAGTTAGCAAAACTGCAGCATTGTGATCACCTTCTTAGGCTTTAAACCGCTTCACATCATTTACTTCCCCTCCCTTAATATTTTCCTTGATTTCTCTCTCTGTCATGTCACCATAAATTCAATTTATGTCAATTTTATTTATTTATATAGCGCCAATTCAAAACAGAACCTTTGATTGTTTTTTCCTCCATTTTGTTTACAACTCTTTTTCATAATGGAGTGGAGGAGAACAAGACTCATTTCACTGCTTTCATTTCCTCTGGGGCTGAAAAAGGGGCGTTACAGGTTAGAAATCAGCACATTGCATAAAGTTTCAACTTTCTCAACTCTTGCCACTGAGTCTTTGAGTCTTGGTGTATGGAGCCAGCATGTAGATTGAGGTTCAATTCACAATGACTGGTATCCTGTCGTACTCTACTCTTTGCTTCTTAGAAAGAACAGTCATTATTCATATGGTCACAAGAGGTCATAGTTAGGACAACATAAACGTAAAAAAGGAAAAAACAACCAGTGCTTTTTCTAGTGACGAAACCCTGACAAACAGTGTATTTTTCATACAGCCAAACAAACTGCATTGTAGCCTGACTAGCAGTTTTGGCGAGGATTAAGGTTATCTATGTATTGTTTAGGGTTAGGACTTAACTGGTCAACAAAGTGGTCATTGTTATTGTTTTCTAAGAATAGAAATGCAAGTGTGTGGATCTACACATTTTTTCAACAACGCGTGTATTTTAAAGATACTCAACACACTCTTACAATATACAGGAATCATACAATAATATCCTGCTTTGCGGTCGTTTGATACTTGTTTTTAAATGTGATCAAGTTTGTTATTGAGTTCAAACCATAGAGGTAAAAACACACTCCAGAAACAATATGAAGTGAGACACAAAAGCATTGCGGGCTATTCTTACATCCGGGCTTGTAATCAACATCCCAGTACCGGACCTGACTGTTATCAGCACTCAGCAGAGGAAAGGGGAGGAGGGCAGGAGGAGGGAGAAATGGAAGGGGGAGGAGGAGGAGACAAAAGAGACCAACATATCAGGTGGGAGTGACAAATTATAATGACAATTCCCCATTACTGCATGCTTCTTAAATGTTTTCATGTCACAGACAGATCTGTTTCATCACATTTAGTCCAGGTCCAGCTGTCTGACACAGTGGAGATTGAAATGTATGATTACAATATTAATTCTAACATATTCTCTTATTTGGAGAACTGCCATTGAATTCTACTGTAGTAAAACTAAATCATTTATATTTTTCCCAAATGCTGATAACCATTGAATTACTGTTAGTGAATAGCTTTTTATGTACTTGTAGTCTACTTTGTATTTTTAGCCATGCTAAAGACGTGGCTCAAGGGATGGCATTGTTAGTCTTTCCACAACTTTGATCTAAATTGAAATATCTCGACAAATATTAGATGAATCACCATGGAATTTGGAAGAGACATTCATCTTTCCTAATAACTTTGGTGAACCTCTGACTTTTCATCTAGCGCCACCATCAGGTTGAAATTTTTTATTTGTCCAATACTTCGGTTTATGATCAAATATCTGCAAAACTAATGACATTCCCATCAGCCTCACTTGTACTTGCTGCTGTGTTAAGTATTAATTAGCAAATGTTAGCATACTAACACGCTAAACTAAGATGGTACACATGGTAAACATTATACCTGATAAACATCAGCATGTTAGCATGTTGACTTTAGCATTTAGCTCAAATTGTTCTTGCGTGTTCTTGCGCTATGGCGTCACTGTCCTTGTCCTGTCAGCAACACAGCTCCAGACAAACTGTCTTCACCAGGGTGAGTAACATCAGACATTTACTGGACGAAATAGTTTTCATTTTGAATAAGTATTCATGAAGAAAACAGCATTGTTTTTATTTACTGATTCATTTATTTTGTTTCCCCTGCCCACCATAGTTCCTTATGCCCATAGTTAAACTGGAAAGGTCATAGTGAAACTGGGGGCCTTGCTCAAATATTATATAGTTAACAACTTCATACAACATAGGGACAGAGGGAGATATGTCTGATTTGAATGTCTGTCTATGGAGATTACACTTCACTAAGCATGTCAATGAAACAAAATTGAAGAATAAAAAACATGGGGTATCGCGGAGTGATGTGTATCCGGGATATTATGACATTTGATGAAATGGAAGCATATCTGTTCTGTAAGACGAATGAGAAAAACACTTTCGGTGTGGATTGCACTCTCGTCTTGTTTGAAATCATTACATTTATATTAGAAATCTTCATGTTTGTGAAAGCAGGATTTTAAATAATTTCAATACAATTTATATTGCAGCCAGTTACACATTTTTGTTGTTTAGTTATTTTGAACTTGGATGGTCAGCTGGTCTGACTTTGATTAAGTTATATGGCTTAACTGCAGTATTTTATTTAATAATAATGCCTTTATGATATTTACCATTCAAAATACCTCTTCCCTCTAGTATTTTCACTGAGCTTCAGTCTGTCCCACAATTCTGTTTTCATTCACGCAAAAAGACCATTGTTGGGATCCACCCATTAAAGCTTCACTGAGCTAGTATGATTTCTTTCCACCACCAGATCAGTTCTCCCTCAGAGAAACATACATGCAGACATTTGCGGCTGAAATGCCATGCAAGACACAGGTCTCAGTAGTGACCACCATTCACTTTCATTTTTAAAAATAGCATGCATGGCTTGGCCTTATGAAGCTCAGCTGCTTTGAATTTCATTGCTGCTTGAGTGCAGATCATTCTTTCTAATTAGAAGTGCCTGGTTTAAACTGTCTTCTCTGCACGCCATACAGAGCACTGTAAAGGTCTCATTTGAAATGTTTTTAAATAGGTCTTTCCCATTAGAACCTTTAGAGTAACTTAAATTCTTTTCAGTGAAAGAACTGCAGTTTTGGTATTTAGTTTTAAGTATTTCAGTGTTCCTTCAGGAAATTAAGAATGGTACAGATAAAACAGCGAGACATTAGCAAGACATGAAAACTCAGTATCAGTGTTTTAGAGTATCAGAGACAAAACATTTGATTACTGATATGATGGAAATGATGATATATTTCACTAAAAAGATAGGAGCTGCAAACCCACCTAAAATTTCAATTTTAAGATATTTAAGATATTTAATTTCAACACAAACTTGACTTTCAACGGCCTTAATCCAAAAATAACAATAATAATAATACTTATTATAGATTTAAAAAAGTGTAAAAAACACTGATGAAGGGCATGGTTTGGTATGGCGGCACACACAGCGGCTTTACCCACATGAAACACAATGAAGCAGGCGCTTGGCGGCAACCTGACTCCGAAATGATAACCTGTTAAATAGGGGCACGGCAGCCCATCAGATACCCCAAATCCCCTTGAATAAGCACTTGTAGCCAACTTGTAGCCTACTATATAACTTGCCTTGAAATTTATATCTAACACAATACGATTATTTAACTTAGGACTAATGTTAGGCCTATAGCTAGCTTGCTATCCTAACGTTACCTGCAGCATGGTTGTTGACACACCACTGAGGGCAGCGATCCTGATGCCAGCCAAACTGCTGCATTGCTGCTATGGGGGGAGGGGGTCGTCCGTGGACTGGCGACTGTTTATGAAAAAACCAAAGGAATCAAATTTAGGGAGCTTTGCTACCTCCATTTTTTTTTCTCATATCTTTTCTTACTGCTCCTTTTATGTTTGAAAGTCATGACTGCTCACTCAGCTTGCAGATGTGCTCAGCTTGTCAGTGTTGACAGACTTTGCGCCTAAACTATATCGTATCGTCTTGTCACATAATCAAATAGAGACTTGACATTGGACAACATCAACATACATATTACCCAGCATCATCATCACTGCATATCTGTATATGACAAAATACCAAAGAAAATAAAAATATTAATTGAATAGTTTTTTTATAGTTTCTGTTGAATAAGCATATGAATTTGTTATAGATTGCTACTGACTATTTTATCAAAATATATGAAAACCATGACAGAGATGGGTTTGCCTTTTTGAGGGGTTATATAGCAAATGGTATCTTTTAGTACATTAATGTCATTTCTTCTTGAAAACCTTAAAACTGGTGTATTTCTAACGTGTTAGTCTTAAGTCATTAGCAGTGTCCCTTTCTCCACCCATTGCATTGTTGTAGGACCTCCTCTCTTAATAGACCGCAGTGCGACTAGACTGTGTGTGTTTATGCCAAGTCCAAGAAGGAGACTACAAAGTAAATGAATCCTGACACCACTCAATCATGGCAACACGAAACCAAAAGTGATTATAATAATGTGTTTAGCTGGTGTGCAGACGTTGCACATGCATCAATGCGTGTTAAAAATATGTGGAACTATCCAAATTACATTTAGTGATGTAAAAACAATGCTCGAAAACAGTTCCAATGCTGTTTTGAAATGATGTAATCACTCAAAGGTTTATTTTTGCTCTGCAATAAAGTGAGGAAAGTGCTGTAAACCCTCCCAGAGGTGTGTGACAGGATGCAGCGCAGGCCAGATAAGACTTGTATGTGTGTGAGCGTGTGGTGTGAGGTTGTGCGTGGTGAGTGGGGGTGGGGTTTAAAGCCAGCAGATTAAGGCTGTTGTGTAATGGTATGTGGGCCTGTGTTTTGTGAGATTGACATGTGCGTTCTGTGGAGATTAAATATATTCTTTCTGTGGAAGAAGAGGGGGGGACTTCATTGCTCCTCTGACGGTCAGGTGTCTGAGAGGAAGACTTAACTCATGAACATTCATTGAAATTTCCAAAAGAGACAAATTGTCATGAGTTCTTAATTTTCTGTATTCAAGAAAAACGTATAGTAAATTTATATAGCACCTTTCAAAACAAAGTTACAAAGTGCTTTACAATAAAAACATAATAAAAGAAAATAAGATCTTAAGATATAAAATTAAGTAAAATTATTTAAATAATTGCAACAAATACCGTCAGATTCAGAAAAACCCATATGATAAGAGTCTTTAAAAAGGAGGATTACTGTGTTTGCTTGCCTGAGATCTCCAGGCAGAGATTTCCACAGCTGAGGGGCCCAGACAGCAAAAGCCTGGTCACCTTTAGTGACAAGTCGAGATTTTGGAACCATAAGTAGGGCCCCGCCAGAGGATCTCAATCAGCGATCAGGCTCATAGGGAGTTAGCAAATCACATATATAGGCTGGAGCCAGACTATTCCAAGCTTTTAAAACAAGCAGTAAAATAAATTCTAAAACTCCCAGGTAACCAGTGAAGGGCAGCAAGGATCGGTGTAATGGGGTCACTTCTCTTAGTGCACAGCGTTTTGTATCAGCTGCAGTCTTTGGATGTTTCGCCTGCTGGTACCAGAATAAAGTGCATTGCAAAAAACATGGATGACCTTTTCTAAGTCTGCAGAAGAAGGAATTTGATTTGGAGTCGTTTAATTGCAGAACATTTTTTGACATTCATTTTTTTATCTCAGTGAGGCAGGACATAATACAGGATGCATCCGTGGTACCAGGCTTTATCGGGACATAGAATTGGGTGTCATCTGCGTAGCAATGGTAAATGGACTGTACTTGTATAGCGTCTTTCTAGTCTTCAGATTACTCAAAGCACTTCACACTACATATCACATTCACCCCATTTGCACACATTCATACACATACATACTTGGCAGGTGCCAACTGCTCATCAGTTCAAAGAAACTAAGCAATTTGGGCTTCAGTTGATACAGGACACTTTGACATGTGGGCTGGGGGAAACCGGGATCGAACCGTAAACAGGAGGGGACCCAAAATAGAGGAGCACGAGAGGAGGAGGCATCTCCAAGTACTGCAGAGAAGGACCTGTTCTATAGATAGATTAACCGATCCAAAGCCACAACACTGATGCCAACATGGTCCACTGTGTCAAAGGCTGAGCTGAGGTCAAGGAGAATTAAAAAAAGAATCAAGCCAGTGTCGGCTGCAAGCAGCAGGTCATTTGTGACCTCGGCCAGAGCAGTCTCAGTGCTCTGTAGGGAGCGGAAACCAGATTGAACATTTTCTAAGATTTGATTGTTATTCATAAAAGAAATCAATTAAATGAAAACAAAAAATGGCATCTTGGAGATGGGTCTAAAATGACTTTACAGAGGGATCTAGAGAGGGCCTCTTTAAAAGGGGGTAAACAGTGGCATGTTTAATTTGGAGGGGAAAGTGCCATTAGACAGAGAGCGGTTAATAATGGCTAAAGGACCAACTGTCTGAAATACAGCTATTAAAAACCAAGTGGTAATACAGTCTGAAGGGCAGGTGGATGATTTTGAAAGTGCAACAGCGCATTCCAGAGATTTCATTGAAGTGGGTTAATGTTGAAGATGGGCACGATTCAACATCATGCTCTCTGAGATCTGTGTTAAAATTCTGCCGAATTTCCACTATTTTCAAAGTAATTAAAGAAGTTCCTCACATCTCTCTGGAGTGGATTCAACTGGCTGGCTAGGCGGGGGATACATACATACAATTCTGGGTTTGTGACCCTGTCTAGTGATCATGTCTGAAAAATAGGTGTTTCTTGCTTCTATGATTTTATATTGATAAGTGGACATCAGTTGTTTTTATTTTTAGAGAAGCAAAAGTTTGATAAACTGAGAAGTAAACGAGGAGGAAGAAGGGCAACACACATGGATATTAAAATCACCACTCTGTCATATTGTAGCATAATAACTGATGAAAGGTCTGAAAATTTCTGAATAAAACCGGAGGTAAATTTAGGGGTCAGCAGATTAAAACATAAAATGGGCAATTTGTTCTAATTTGTTCACAATACAAAAGGTCACTCTTATTTCAGGATATAAGTACAGTTTTCTCACTGCACTGGAAAATCATTTTGATGGATTGTATTTAAATTCTTAAGACAAATATATAACATGCTTGAAGGTGAGCAGAGTACAGAAGAATAAGAAACTATTTGCATAGCTACAAAGTATTTTGTAGTTAAAAAGTATTACATAGAAAACTAAAAACAAAGAAAAAAACTTGATAGAAAATTTCAAGGATGCTAGCTTAAAGGGAACAGTTTAACGTTTTGGGAAATACCTTTGAAAGTGTACTATCAATCTCATGTATGTAGTATGAAGTATGGAGCTGGAGTCAGGACGTGGTTAGCCTAGCTTAGCACAAATGCTGGAAGCAGAGGGAAACAGCTAGCCTGGCTCCATAGTAAAGTGGAAAAAAGAGGTCTACCAACAACTCCAAAACTCAGTAATTATCATGTTATATCCCATTTGTTTAATATAACAGTTTATCCAGCCACCCAGTATTTGTGTGCAGCTTCTCTGGCTGCAGCTTTTGCTTCCAGTCTTGCTGCTAAGCTAACCATGTCCTGACTCCAGCTGTTATTAGTGATATTGATCATCTCATCTCTCTCACAGGAAGAAACCAAATAAGTGTATTTCTTAAAATGTTGAATGGTTTCTTTAACATTGGACTATACCAAATGTTTTCACATTTGACACGAAACAAAAAATGTGGTTTGAGGAAGTACCTCTTATCACTGTACTCGTTCAAATTATTTTAATGCTCGGGTAGCTTCACACTTAAGCCCCTTTTTCACAGCCTGTTCAAGGCGGGAATTTTGCTCCATTATTCTGACTCATCGTTCTGTATAAAAACGTACAAACACGGGATGGGGGGGCATTGTTGTTCCACCGTTAAGCCGGCAGCGAAGGTTGTAACAGAACCGAATCGACGTCTGTATAGAACGGGGGAGCTGGCAGGATGGGACGACGCTGTTGTGTTACATGTCACGCCTCTTGTGCTTCCAGAACCCCGGCATACTATCTAAAAATCATACACCGGGACAGCATTATGCTGCTGTTGTTTGGTTCAGTGTAAAAAAGCAAAGTAATGAGGGGTGTTCTTTACAGCAGTCTTGCAGGATCTCTGTTTAAAAAGGGCTTCATTTTGCTCCAAATGGAAAAGAGAGGAAGATTTGTGGAGAATTTGAAAGCAGTAACAATGGATTTATTTGGCTAGTTGAGGCCAGGAACAAGCTGTAAACACCTTATCATCTTATATAGCTGATATGGCGAACTTGCTCTCACTAACTCCTGAGAAAAACATCTGGCTCTTTTGCTGCTAAGTGCTCCACTGTGTTCAGCAGCTAGTCTATGACTGTGTCTGTGTGTGTTTGGTGCTGAGCAGGTAGTTTATCGCGGGTTTATCAGCAAGAGTAAACTATGCAGTCAAGTAACAATAAGCCAAAAGAGTGACACCTTTCACAGTAAATGACCCATTGTTAATATAAAATATTAATTAGTGCAGCTTTAAATACCTGAAATCTTGTGAGGATGTCATTATAAACTATGTTGTCACAGTGGGTTATGAATTGGACCCAAACGCAGACAGAACAGGCAGACTGGTGCAGTTCAATGATTTATTGTACACGAATGAGCTTGCTTACAGGCAGGTTCAGGTTCCGGTTTGGGTTCCTCGAAAACCAAAGTACAAGGGACATGGCAACTAGGAATGAACTGCCAAATGCCCAAAGCATCTGGACCAGTATACATGGTGAGTGGCTGATGAGGGAATGAGATGCAGGTGAGGAGGAAGGCGGGGAAGCTCAGTTGAGGGGAATGAGGCGATTAGGGTAGAGGAGCAGCTGGAAGGTCAGGTGACTGGGACTGGAGGGAAAGAGGTTATTGCAGGGCAGGAGGGAGTGGCTGGGTGCGGGAGTAAGATGATTGGGACAGGACAAAAAGTCAGGTGGACAGGACGAGAATGGCAATGACTGGCTGCATTTCATTAGTCGTTCAACATGCCCTCGTTGACTTCCCCTCTGCACTTGCCCTCTGGGGAATCCCCGCCGCCATCACAAGTGTCGTTCCATTTGTCTGAAAACTGAAGTGAACTTGGGGGGTCAACAATGATGGTCACTCCAGAGGGGTATATCACCCACAATGCATTGCACTTGTGGCAGTAATGTACATAAAGCTCCTGTTGCCTAGTTAGCACATAGTTTCTTAAGAAATTCTCGTGGATAGCTTGATATCTTACTGAAAAATGTCATAACTAATTGCAGTTAATATTTACTTGGATTGTTGTACTGCTCAGCTTGTGTGAGTTCTTTATTCCAACATTATCTGTAAACACAAAAAATTGCTGTTTTGCAAGATATCATAAATCCATAGCAATAATAGTTATGATAATCATGATACAGATCACAAACAGAAATTTCCAAAGCAGAAACTGATGCAACTAATTACAAAGTGCCTACATATTGCAATTATCCGCAGAAGACGCCTTCATTATTTCTGATGATTTGTAAAAAGCAGTAGAGCCCTAAGCCAACAACTGGCGTTCGATCCAGGATAGTTTGGGCTGAAATGTACAAGGGCAGGTGTGTTCCATTTTAATCCCCCGCTCCTCCCCCGCCACTTTCCCTCTGCGCTCCAAGTGGCCTCCGTGCGACGTATACTGTTACGTTGTGGGTGGTGGTTTACAGGTTACGTCATCTAAAGATGAGCCACAGAAAGAGACTGTCTCCGTCCCAAGTTATCAGTATAAAAACAACAGACTTCTGGGACACTTCTATCTTACGTTAGGAACATCTAGTGCCCCGTAACCCAAAACAACTTAATCACAAGGCCTGAGGCCTCCTTTGTGAAACCAGTCAAAGTGTCATCAATTCTATTACACCCACAAACCCCTTAGTTACCCCCAAAATGTCTCCCACAAAGACTAAACTAATGAAACGCAGCCACTGTGTTTGAAGAAGTGGGAAAGTGGCTAGAGGGAGGGACTGAAGAGCAAACTGTGACATATACAGCATTCTCATTTTTAGCTGTTTCTGTGATGCTTCATATACCACAGAGACAAGCGAGGCAAAAGTTCAAACTTTATTGAACTTTGGTGAAACTTGTCATTTGCATCCAGCTCCATAGAGTACATGAAGTCCAAAGATGTAAGTTTGTGGTTGTGCTGTGGCTGCAGGCGAATGACACTGATGGAAGGTGATGGTTCTGTAAAGTAGAGCTTCTCTCTGAAGCCACAGAGCTCTAATTGAATCAGCAATTTACATGTGATCGGGCTAGGACAGCCCATCCCTGCAGAAAAGTTCCAACATGACTGGACCACTGATGCTGAAGAGGTCACGTCCTATCACACACACATAGGGGAGCTGTGTGTGTGTGTTTCAAGTGTGAGTATACATGAAATCTATTATATCTATATATATTTGTCTTTTCATCCACCACCTGTACACAAACTCTTCCTTACATGTTCACCCTAATTCATTCCTCTTTGTTGGTAAGAACAAGTCTTTCTCCTTTCATCAGCAGCTCACCCTCTAGCGGTCAGTTTGCACCACTGCATGTTCTATCCATAGCTTCATTGGTGAGGATTAGATGGATTAGATATTTAGCGAAATCTCCCCATGCTGCTGTAAATAGACAAATGGGTGTGTCCCCCACCTTCCCCCAACATGCAAATACACACACACACACACACACACACACACACACCAGCCTCTCTGTTGCCATGCCAGGCAACATAACAGAACAGAACATTACAGAATAGAGACAGATTTAATTCCAAACTAAGAATATTGACAGACTTATCTAAGATTATTTCTATCCTGTTTTTTATTTTCTGTTACTTATAGTGTTTTTATTTTAGTCATCGAAAATAGTTTTTATTTGATGACATGTTGTTGAATGGTTTTACAGCTTGGATCCTCCGTATTTAAAAGTAACCAATACATTCCATTAATAAAAACATTTCCAGCAAGCACCAAGAGGGTTTTATGGTTTAACAAACTACTCATTGCAAAAGCAATCATACTTACTACACCATAGTTTATATATGTCATGACGTTATATGTTATATATTACTTTAAAGGAAAGTTAATTCCTATTTCCCCAGTCAGTAACAGACAGTGTTGCTGTTCAGTGTTTTTGTCATTCATTTATGGGGTTAGGTAAGAGTGAATATAAGGTATGTAATGATGTATATATTGTACAATTATTATGTTCATTTTTTTCCTTATAATTATGGACCATAGTTTTTAGATAATTAAATTAAATATGTAAATCTGAGGTAGTTATGACATATGTAACTCTGAAGATTTTAAATCATGATATTGTTAATGAAACTGAAATAGCGTTTTTATCATTACCGGGTGAAAGCAGCACTGTAACTTGTTTCTGATCAGCTGTAAATGTGGTTGTGAAGGTGAGGATGAGGAGTTCTGGATGAGGAGTCAGAGGTGAGGATACAAAAGAGGGGGAGTGTACGTGAGATGAAGACTATGCAGCTGTGAGGTGACTTACTTAAGCCATAGCCTGTGTCGGCCATTTTGAGGTCCAGAGTTCTTTGGACATGGGGCTGTGAGGAGTTTCACAGTTATGTTTTCAAACTTATAACTTGCCTTCCCCGATTACAAAAACCTCCTCCTAGGTAAATTGGGAATTTCTGACAGCTAAAATATCTCCCATTAGGCGAAAATAAGTACAAAAATGGCAACATGGTGCCGAAATGTCTCCAATGCCACCATTTCTGGAAGTTCAGTGTAAATAAAATCCAATACTAACACTACAATTACTGCCATGAATTAAAAAGAGGCTATGGCAGTTTATTTATCTGGGTTAGATTGTTAGCAAATTGCTACAAATAGGTAACACAAAAAAATTGCAAATATAGGCTACTTTCCCATATATATGGTGCTAGCACTGGGGGTAACCATCTTGAAATAATGTATGTCCCAGACTCCACTTTACTTATAAATGATAAATCTATATAATTGTTTCCACACATCCAGTTCTCCATTAGACTAAATGTGGTCACAGGGAGATGACTGCAAAGCCTCTGTAGCAGGAGGATTAGAGACGATGGGGAGGAAGGACAGAGAGTTAACTGAGGGGGGAGGTCACAGGCTACAGGGGAGTGACTGGGGGATGATGGGAGGACGTGGATACTGGGTCTCCACAGGCCCCCTGCAGTGGGGATGAAACTCTTTTCAGAACAAGGCCAGATTAGTGGCTCCACACAATCCCCCCATACACACACACACACACACACACACAGGTCACCCTCCTCCATCCACATCCTGACAATCATCACTTTCCAACACAATGTCTAGATTAAATCCCTACCAGCCTTGTTTTTATTGGTGCACAGGGGTGTTAGGATCAAGACCTAAGGGCTGCTGTGTCCTGAACGGTGAGTCTTGATGTAACAACATTTTGGCATCAATAACTGCTGCTAATCTCCTTTGATGGAAGATCAGATACCGTAATTCCAATTAATCCCCAATCCTTTCATTCACATTTGGGGTAATATCTGAATTTTTAAAAAGATAAACATGGGACCAACTGAGCAGGAATTCCCAAACAAAGGCAGTATATAAATATGGGAAGAAGAAGAAGGGAAGTAACTCAAGACTCAGTTGTTTCACTTCTGTTCAGGATTTCTGCACTGACATGGGTGTCACAAGTTAGAAATACAGTATATCTGCTGTCTGTCCCTAATGTATGGACAGAAATGCCAAAGAAAACCTTTATGTTTTCAGCTACAGCCTCTCTGAATAGTCTGCAAAACAAAATTAAACTGAGGAATCTTATATCTCTGGCTGAAGTTTTTTTAATTTAAATATCACTTCATTGTTAATTGTCTCTTAGCTCATTTTTAACTCCTAAATATTGGTATCTGTGTTTTGTTTTGTCTGATCTTGTATTGTTTTGTCTGCAACTTTTTATGCTGCAGTCTTGGCCAGGTTCTTGGCATTTCAGTTTAGCATTGAGCATTTAAAAGAAAAGATTAAGCAAAAATCACCAGAAATCTATTAGAAACCAAAAATAAAAATTCCCATCAGAGATGAGATCAGAACATATGCTCTTTCTAATAGTTTTGCAGTCTGGCTAATGACTTGTCACACTGACCAAGTTACAATTACATACTGTATGTTGAATTAATAATATTGGATATAAGTTATTTTGGAAGCTTTGGTGGTAAATACTATCAGATTAAGTTAAAATCATTCTGTGCATTTTTCATTGTAAACAATTGTGGTTCATCTTTTAGCATCAAAACATATTGTGTGTAATTAAGGTCTAACACAACGGTGAATGCATTTCATATAAATTTATGGAAGCTTTTGCTGTTTACATCAGCTCGCTTTTTGTTGTGACATTGTTGCCATTTATGGCATGTCCCCTCCAACAAAACTTAAAGCCCTCTGCACTTAGCAGAAATCTGTATTGTGGTGTGCATGTGTGTATGTGCTGTAGGACATGAAATGTGAAAGTATATTCGGACCCACTCATCCAAACATTGCTCTACAGCGTCACTAGTTGTACCACTATCTCTCATTTACCGAGGTTAGTGCTTAGTTATAAACTTCCGTCATGTTTAGCACTACGCAGGACTAGCCCAAGTGCAATTTAAAGCCCCTATGTGCAGAATTTGTATGTGATGATAGGCCTCTCACAAACTATACAGTACTTATGTACCTACTATATGCTGTCAGACCAACGGTGGAATGACCCATATATTGAATTGCTGATATACCGGATTTTATCCATCCATCTATTTTCTGCCACTTATCCAGGGCCGGGTCATACTGGCAGCAGGTCCTTCTTCCCAGCAAAGTTTTCCAGCTCCTCCTGGGGGATCCTGAGGCATTCCCAAGCCAGATAGGATATAGAATCTCTCCAGCGTGTTCTGGGTCTACCCTGGGGTCTCCTACCAGTTGGACATACTCAGAAAACCTCCAAAGGAAGGCGCCCAGGAGGCATCCTGATCAGATGCCGAACCACCTCAGATGGCTTGTTTAAACGTGAAGGAGCAGCGGCTCTACTCCGAGCTCCCTCCGGATGTCTGAGCTCCTTACCCTATGTCTAAGGGTGAGGCCCAGTCACCCTACGGAGGAAACAAATTTCGGCCGCTTGTATCCGCCATCTCGTTCGTTTCAGTCACTACCCAAAGCTCATGACCATAGCTGAGGGTTGGAATGTAGATTGTCTGGTAAATCAAAAGCTCCCTCTTCACCACAACGGTTCGGTACAACACCTGCATAACTGCTGACGTCACACCAATCTGCCTGTCGATCTCACGCTCCATTTTACCCTCACTCATGAACAAGACCCCGAGATACTTGAACTCCTTCACTTGGGGCAGCAACTTACTCCCAACCCGGAGGGAGCAATTCACCATTTTCAGGCAGAAAACCATTGCCTGAGACTTAGAGGTGCTGAATTTCATCCCGACCGCTTCACACTCGACTGCAAACTACCCCATTGCGTGCTGGAGGTCAGAGGTGGGTAGAGTAGCCAAAAACTGTACTCAAGTAGAAGTTAAAGTAGTCATCAAAAAATTACTTGAGTTAGAACGTAGTTACTGAAAAATTAACTTGAGTAACAAGTAACTTCAGAATCAGAATCAGAAATACTTTATTGATCCCCGAAGGGAAACTCTTTGTTACAGCAGCTCGTCTGAGAAAGTACTAGCAAAAAAAAATAAAATAATACAATACACTGTAAAAACTATAAAAAACAACTACAACTTAATAACTTAAGAAAAATAAATAAATAAAACACCAGCACACTACTGTCTTTCCCCCCAAGTCTTTTATTTGATGTGGAAATGGCTGGAATTATTTCAACCACAGATGGTCTTCCTCAGGTAAAGGTAAAGAAGTGAACATATACCTGTCGTTATTTGTGATGAAATGGCAAGTCATCATCTTCTGATTAGATGCCTGACACATATACACCAGGACAATATTCTCAGTCTGTATCTCTCAAGTGTAATCACAAAATATTACATTAATATTATACTATTAAGTACACCAACAAGTAAAAAAAAAATCTTGTTGTCTCCTGTATTATATTCTGCTGCATTAAAACTACTCAATACAATTTACTCAAAAAAGTGACATGTAACGGAGTAAATGTAACTCATTACTACCCACCTCTGCAGGAGGTCATGGTCTGATAAAGCCAATAGAAATACATCATCTGCAAAGAGCAGAGAAGCAATTCGGAGGTCCCCAAACCAGACACTCTCCTACCCTCCCCCCGGCTGTGCCTTGAGATCCTATCCATGAAAATCACAAAAAGAATGCGGGACAAGGGACAACCCTTGCGGAGCCCAACACTCACTGAAAATGTGTTTGTTCCTGGCGAGATTACGGACACAGCTCTCACTCCGGTTATATAAGGACCGGATGGCTCGTAGCAATGGTCCCGGTACCCCATACTCCCGCAGTACCCCCCACAGGGCTTGCCACGGTTGTAAGTCTTCTCCAAGTCCACAAAACAAATGTAGATTGGATGAGCAATCTCCCATGACCCCCCTAACAAACCCACAAGGGTAAAGAGCTGGTCCACTGTTCCACGACCAGGACAGAATCGGCATTGCTCCTCCTGGATCTGAGGTTCGACAATCAGTCAGAGCCTTTTAGTGAACCTTTATTAAAATGTTTATTCATATTTATCTTTTTACATTATCAATGGTTTCTGTTAATTATCTACTGTATTAATTATACAATCATTTAATGGGAGTAATGTGTCATTTTTGCAATACAGTTGTATATTAGGTAATTTAAGAACTGCCAACCTTAAAAAAGTTCATTAGTTTTTGTGTTTCATGATGAAAAATACCGTTTTAGAGCTTTTCCACAATTTAAACAAGAATACTGACCCAACATATTGGCTATAGGAAGCTGACTTTCAAACATATTAGTTTTGCCTTTCAAAAACCCCATATCAGTCCACCTTATAACTCACACTTTCAGGGTTATTCCTGTAGCCAATATCACATTGTGAGTTGAAGGATTGTAAGTAATTTCCTAATGCTCAAAAGCATGATAAAAAATTAAACCAAACTTCAAGTGCAAACAGGAAAAGCATCCAAAATCCCAATCATGATGTCAGATGATGTTGGCTGATGTAAGCTGGACCAGTGCTTACATAACAGAATTTAACCGTCCTCCTGTGGTCCACGATGCGTGATTACATGTCAAAAGTGATGTAATGCAGCAGCAGTATGGAAATTAATTATTAAAACTAATCTGCAACGACTTGTTTATCAGGAATGGTGCCACAAATTGTCTCAGTGACACTCATTTATTCATTCTGTACATCATCATCTTCTCATCTATCATCAAGGTAAGGCTGATTGATGGAATGACAGCCATAAGTCAAAATTCCCTGAAAAGACTCAACTTTGTCTGCATGCATGCGTGTGTGTGTTTCTTTTCATTATGGGGAGCTCTTTGCACAGGAAGCAATATCATCAGGAGTTCCCTTGGTAGCTGTGACATGTGTGTGTGTGTGTGTGTGTCTGTGAGAGCAGTGCGAGGCCAGTAGAGGGCGTATGAGAGTGTACATCTACACTCTCAGTTTCTCTCTCTCTCTTCTCTTCCTCTCCTATGATTCTATGTCCTGCTATTATACAATGACTCAGTGTGTGCAAGAGTGTACAAGCGTATGTACATGTTTGCGCATGCTCTTTTCTCTGTCCTGAGGGCACTGTCGGCCAACATCAGCATTGGGGCTGTGACTCTCGCTCCACTGACCATGAGCGCACACACACACACACACACACACACACACTCCTTCAGGCATGACAATCCTCCCACTAAAGTCCCTATCACAGCACACAGTCATATCGAAAGGCAGACTGACTAAATGCAATAAAATACATCAAAGTTTTTTTTTAAACGTTACAAACATACAACAAACTATTTAATTGGATATATGTACATGTACAACGGAGAGCAGTCAGCTGAGAAGCACACTGATGAAAATGGACATGCTGTAGGTTTAGACAGGGTTTTGCTCATGTAACCAGTCTCAAAAACTGGATCTGGCATTGCAACCCTGTCTCCTGAAAATTACCTTTATACTACGTAGTAATTTGTAACAGTAAACAGATTACATTTTTTCAACATAATAAAGAAATCTTCAATGAATTTTCCTGCAAATTCACAAATTATTCACACTGAACATATCTGTAAAATGGTCACAGACAACATGTTGCATTTGTTTTTCCTACAATATCCTTTCGTGTCATCTAAAGCATGATTGGTATATTTGTGGTAGGTTCCCAACCCCATGGTATGGTATTGGTCCTCGGAACATTTACTAAGCCGTGAGGAAACAATATGGATCTGTAAAAAAAAGATGTTCATTTGTGTGAGGACACTATCTGAGTGTTGCTGTCTAGATTTAAAAAAAAAAAGTTAATAAACACAATAGAGTTAAGTTCTTGTTTAGTTTAATTTTTTTCTGCAACTAAATTGTCATTCTAAAACTAGTCCATGGTGCAAAGTTTGGTGAAGTGGCCTTCCACAGAGTCGATATGCAACACTTTAAAAAGAACATTTAAATAAGATGAGCGTGAAAATAAATGTAAAAGGTTAAGCATAAAGTTAGGGAAAGATCACTGTTCTGGATGTTAGGATGTGTGTATCAATATGTACATCACAGAACAGTCAGACACAAAGGTCGAGAGAGAAGCACTGATGGAAAATAACACACTGTATGTTTAGACAGCTTTATATATATGTGTGTGTGAGAGAGAGGGAGAGAGAGAGAGTGTGCGTCATTGGTTGCTAAAAATGTAAGGTCAGAAGGTTGTAGTTTCAATCTGCAACAGCCAACTGCATGTTCCTGCTGAAGTTCCCTTGCCACTTTTGTTACATGTTAATGTATAATATATTAAATACTTGTCTCCTATTATGTGAAATGTATTTATTATGAAATTATGTGTAAACAGTACTTATTATTTGGTAAAACTTATTTGTTTTACCAAAGATGTTTTGAGGGGATCATAATTGCTGGGTCTGATGAAGAGCAGCTGTGCTCGAAACGTCACCTTGGTGCAATAAATAAGTGGACACTGGAACCCTGCAAGCTGTTTATTTGTTTATTTCATGATTTGCTCACTTTCGGCTCAGCGCCTGCCCTCTTTTGGTTTGGATGTGCGTGCATACTCCTATTTTTAATCATAATTGCTGACTGAATTTTGTTCAATGGCAAGGTTTTTCTCAATGAAGCAAGTTTAACATTTAACACACATCCTGTGTTAACATGTTGTGTGTCGTGCTTCCAGTCAAGTGGACCTTGACAATACAATTGGGGAAGAGCAAGGGGGAGGTGTCCATGAGTGGCTGGAAGCTGCTTTTATTGTGGCTGGGGATTTCAACAATGCCAACCTGACGAAAGTCCTGCTGAGATACCACCAACACATCAGCTGTCCTACGCGCAGTGGTAACACTCTCGACCATGTTTGCACTCCTTTCTGGGAAGGATATAGTACTTTATTAATCCCAGCGGGAAATTTGTTCCGTTACAGCAGCTAATGAGCAAAAAACAATACAATACTTATCAACAATAACTTAAAGTAAGTGGGATGATTTTACTGTACATATATACTGTACATGTGTAATGCTGTGTAGGGGTAGGCAAGTAAAACCAAGTGAGGTGAACATAGTGCAAATAGTGCAAATTTAAATGCAAGTATACTGTACAGTTGTAGTTCAGTTAAGAATCAGATAATTGAAAGGTGTATGAGTCCAGGTTGAGAGTGCTTGCATTGTCTTTGTCCGTTAGGGGGAAGTGTGAGGCTTCACCTCCCGACCCCCCTGTCCTGACACAGAGGGGACTGGTTGTACCGGGAGATGGCAGCTGGCAGGAAGGATCTCCTGTATCGGTCCTTGTCACAGCGGAGCTGGATCAGTCTGTTACTGAAAGTGCTCCACTGTTTGACCAGGAGGTCGTTAAGAGGATGTGAGGTGTTTTCCATGATTGACAAAAATTTGTGCAGCATCCTCTTCTCCACCACCACCTCTAACGGCTCCAGGGTAGTTCAAAGAACAGGTTTTCTGATTGTACTTGCAACAATAGACTGATTGATAAAGACTGATTTTTTTATTTTTTATTTTTTGCTAGTACTTTCTCCTGTGTGCACTGACGTAAAGGCGAGCTGCTGTAACAAAGAGTTTCCCTTCGGGGATCAATAAAGTATTTCTGATTCTGATTCTGATAAAAGATCTGTAACATCTTGTTGCACACATTAAAGGACCTGACTTTCCTCAGGAAGTAGAGTCTGCTCTATCCTTTTTTGTAAACAGCCTCTGTGTTACATTTCCAGTCCAGTCTGTTGTCATGGTGAACTCCAAGGTTCGATTCAATTCAATTCAATTTTATTTATATAGTGCCAATTCATAACAGAAGTTATCTCATTGCACTTTTCCTATAGAGCAGGTCTAGACCGTGCTCTTTACAGTATTAATTATAGAGACCCAACAAATCCCACCATGAGCAAGCATTTGGCGACAGTGGCAAGGAAAAACTTCCCTTTAAGAGGCAGAAACCTTGGACAGAACCAGACTCAATGGTGGGCGGCCATCCGCCACTGCCGTGTTAGGTTTTGAGAGACAGAGAGGGGGGGGGAGGCACAATGCAAATACCACGTTTTTATTGTTTTATTGACTGTCACAGATGTGTTTTAACTCTATGGTAATTATTTTAAACCACTGTCTGTGGTGTTGTGGTGGATTGCATTCTGTTTTGTTATATTTAACCTGCCAGTTTAGAGTATCTAAAATAGAGGAGAATTGTTTATAGTAACACACTGAGTCTTTATGCAACTCCAGTGATGTATTTATTAATGCCATAGGTGAGTACTAATTGATAGGTATATACTGCACAGTATCTATTCATATGGGATGGTGGCAACCCTGTCTCCTAAAATTGACATGTATCTACTTCTAATTTGCAACAGCAAAAAATCTTTATTTTTCTATATTTATATAGTAATGTGTGATAAATGAACATAGAGCAGTTGTTAGATTCTCAGCATTAGTTAGTTAAAATGTTTTTTTATTTAAAGAATCTATTCTGTGACATTGCTTTCTTTGTATAACATTCTTAATATTAGCGCTGTCATTCATTTATAATGGTTTTAAACTATATTGCAAGTTGTTCATTGCAGTCACTCTTCATCTTAGATGTGTTCAAGATGTCTGACATGTGGTTCTAGTGGGTTTTTAACATGATCCTTTTTTAGCTATGGAAACGTCTGTTTAGAGTTATGCTTTAGTTTTTTTAATCGAATGGTCGGGTTTTTTTATGTCTTTATTTTGAAGTCCAATTTGCCAGATTTCTGGTACAATTGTGTCTTAAACGTTCTATATGTAACTTTCAGAAAACCCTTTTTAATAATGACACCTTTGGCCATTAAGTGAACTGCAGTCAGCATCCTGATGCTTGCACTCGCACTCTGTAGGCGCAGTCTAGCATCATCCTAGGCATCGGCCAAAGTGACATACACAAGACTGAACGCTGAAATGAACACTGAATAATGGAAAATAAATTACAATCATATTTTGAATAACGGCACTATCTGTAATGTTCCAATATTTTATTTGGACCATTGGCTTCATGGATCATTGGCTTGAACCAGCTTGCCGTTTGCAAATCACCCCATCAGCCAACACCACGAAGCAACCAACGCCAGACCCCCAAATCCATTCCCCAGACCTATGGAAGTTGTTATTGGACTTTATTAGTTGTAACCCACAGAAGACAATTTCACTATGCACAAAAATACAGAGCAAGTTGCAAATATGTATAACTTACTCTGTAAAAACACATTTTAATTTAACATAAAAATGATATAGGTTCACCACTACAAAAATATGTAAAGTGATATTTACGCATTTGTGGATCCATTTTTACATGTGAAATGGGTTTTGCAAATTTGTAGATTGCTTCCTGTCAGCTTGTGGGCCACGTGACATTTGTGACTTCCCTCCTATTTATTTGTGGAATTTAGTCCAATTGGAACTGCAGCAGATCTGGAAAAAGGAATCCATAATGTGAGGTGCAGTTACTAGCTACACCAGCACATGGCGAGATTCCCTCCCATGAGCTGACAGAACTACAGTCTGTACTGGAAGAAGAGTCATCTGTAGACCCCCTCCTACTCTGCCTCTGATTGGCTATACCGTTCCAGGCGTCTGCTAAACGTTAACACTAGCCTAGCTATGATTTTAACCTACGAACTAGACAGGCCCGGGAGGCCTATGTTTGTGCATAGTGAAATATTTGTGGGTCATGGTACACATTTGTGGATTGTCTTCTGTGGGTTACAACTAATAAAGTTCAATAAAAACTTCCATACAGACCCACACCGCGCAGCCAAGCCACATCCAGCCGGTCAGCCCCAGCTTAGCTTAGGTTACAGTTAGCTAGTTGATTGTCCCTGCCTTGCATCACTCTTGGCTAGTAGAAAGCAATCACTATACACCTTTGCTTTGTACTGTTACATCATTTATTGCTGGCTAAAATCAACACCGTTTGTCATAATACATAAGTTAGTATCATGGATCACATTGGTGAAGTAATTTGGCAAGCTAGCCAAATAACATATCCACTCAGATAGTATTTTGCTAGTGATAACATTAGCTTGCTTGCTCGCTAACGTTAGCCAGCCAGGTACAACCCAGCCATGCTGCATATATCCTGCCACCCTGCAACACCAGCTGACAAAGTAACCTGCAAACGGCAAGCCAACCAATTTACCAGCCAGATCAGCCGCTGAAGTCTGGATGAATTAGCTGACGTTATCCAGCCAAGACAGTATTTTCCTACGTTAGCTAGCTAGCAATTTGTCTGCATTAGCAAGCAAGCTAACATTCACAAGTTAATATCACAATATATTACGGTGTAGTCCCTCATTCGTCCAGGAGTGTTCGTTTCTATGATCACAATATATTTCACATTCTTTGCAGTAATGTTAGCTTTGACTTTGTGTTAGACTCTGTGTTGTAGTGGGTGCCGTCATTTGTTGACGTTAGCAGACTCCATTTCTAAGCTAAAGTTAGCTAGTGTCACAGTCACACACTGCTGACACTGTGGGGAAGCGGAGAGACAAGGCACTCGGGAGCGCGCATAAATGTCACTTCCTTTGGATTATCCCGGAAAAACCGACCCGACCTATGTTCACATAGAAATTAGTCCACAGGCTGTTATAGGCAACCGAAAGTAGCGGGATGTCTAATTTTTTAAGTTACGCTACAACCCGTTGACAAATTGGCAATAAAAATTGATTTATACATACAATTAATATGTAAAATGCAACCGCAAGGGGGCGCAAGCCAGTGTCTTCTTGTGCCAGTCCCAAGTCTGGATAAATGCAGAGGGTTGTGTCAGGAAGGGCATCCGACGTAAAACACATGCCATTAAAAATGCGAATCATGACAATGACCATACCAGATCGGTCGGGGCCCGGGTTAACAACGACTGCCACCGGTGCTGTTGACCTACAGGGTACCGGTGGAAATTGGACTACTGTTGGTCGAAGACGAAGAAGGAGAGGAGGAAGGTGTGTTCGTAGGCAGAGAGAGAAGAGGAAAGCTAAGAATGTAGGACTGACAGTAGGGACTTTGAATGTTGGGACTATGACAGGGAAGGCTAGAGAGTTGATTGACATGATGCAGAGAAGGAAGGTGGACATACTGTGTGTCCAGGAGACCAGGTGGAAAGGTAGCAAGGCTAGAAGCTTAGGAGCAGGGTTCAAGTTGTTCTACCATGGGTCAGATAGGAAGAGAAACGGAGTAGGAGTTATCCTGAAAGAGGAGTTTGTGAGGAATGTTCTAGAGGTGAAAAGAGTATCAGACAGGTTGATGAGTCTGAAGCTGGAAATTGAAGGGGTGATGTTCAATATTGTGAGTGGTTATGCCCCACAGGTAGGATGTGAGTTAGAAGAGAAGGAGAAATTCTGGAGTGAGTTAGATGAAGTGATGCAGAGCATCCCCAGAGGTGAGAGAGTGGTGATTGGTGCAGATTTCAATGGGCATGTAGGTGAAGGGAACAGAGGTGATGAGAATGTGATGGGCAGGTTTGGTCTTCAGGACAGGAACGCAGAAGGACAGATGGTGGTAGACTTTGCAAAGAGGATGGAAATGGCTGTAGTGAACACTTTCTTCCAGAAGAGGCAGGAACATAGGGTGACATATAAGAGCGGAGGTAGAAGCACTCAGGTGGACTACATCTTGTGTAGACGTTGTAATCTGAAAGAGACCAGTGACTGTAAAGTAGTGGTAGGGGAGAGTGTAGCCAGACAACACAGGATGGTAGTGTGTAAAATGACTCTGGTGGTGAGGAAGATGAAGAGGACAAAGGCAGAGCAGAGGACGAAGTGGTGGAAGTTGAAAAGGAAGAATGTCGTAGTTTTCAGGGAGGAGCTGAGACAGACTCTGGGTGGTCAGGAAGTGCTCCCAGATGACTGGACCACTACAGCTAATGTGATCAGGGAGACAGGTAGGAGGGTACTCGGTGTGTCATCTGGAAAGAGGAAAGTGGACAAGGAGACTTGGTGGTGGAACGAGGAAGTTCAGGAGTGTATACAGAGAAAGAGGTTAGCTAAGAAGAAGTGGGACACTGAGAGGACTGAAGAGAGTAGACAGGAGTACAGGGAGATGCAGCGTAAGGTGAAGGTAGAGGTGGCAAAGGCCAAACAAAGAGCATATGAGGACTTGTATGCTAGGTTGGACACTAAAGAGGGAGAGGTGGATTTGTACAGGTTGGCCAGACAAAGAGATAGAGATGGGAAGGATGTGCAGCAGGTTAGGGTGATTAAAGATAAGAATGGAAATGTATTGACAGGTGCCAGGAGTGTGATGGGAAGATGGAAGGAGTACTTTGAAGAGTTGATGAATGAGGAAAATGAAAGGGAACGAAGAGTAGAAGAGGTTACTGGTGTGGAGCAGGAAGTAGCAAAGATTAGCAAGAGTGAAGTGAGGAGGACGTTGCAGAGGATGAAGAGTGGAAAGGTAGTTGGTCCGGATGACATACCTGTGGAGGTATGGAAGTTTCTAGGAGAGGTGGCAGTAGAGTTTCTGACTAGTTTGTTTAACAAGATCTTGGAGAGTGAGAAGATGCCCGAGGAATGGAGGAGAAGTGTACTGGTGCCAATTTTTAAGAAGAAGGGAGATGTGCAGAGCTGTGGCAACTACAGAGGAATAAAGCTGATGAGCCATACAATGAAGTTGTGGGAAAGAGTAGTGGAAGCTAGGCTAAGGGCAGAGGTGATCATTTGTGAGCAGCAATATGGTTTCATGCCTAGAAAGAGTACAACAGATGCAGTATTTGCTCTCAGGATGCTGATGGAGAAGTACAGAGAAGGTCATAGGGAGTTGCATTGTGTCATGACAGGGTGCCGAGAGAGGAGCTGTGGTATTGTATGAGGAAATCTGGAGTGGCAGAGAAGTATGTTAGAGTGGTGCAGGACATGTATGAGAGCTGTAAGACCGTGGTGAGGTGTGCTGTAGGTGTGACAGAGGAGTTCAAGGTGGAGGTGGGTCTGCATCAAGGATCGGCTCTGAGCCCCTTCTTGTTTGCTCTGGTGATGGACAGGCTGACAGATGAGGTTAGACAGGAATATCCATGGACTATGATGTTTGCGGATGACATTGTGATTTGTAGTGAGAGCAGGGAGCAGGTGGAGGAAAATCTAGAGAGATGGAGGTCTGCTCTGGAAAACAGAGGAATGAAGCTTAGCCGCAGTAAGACAGAATACATGTGTGTCAATGAGAGAGACCCAGGTGGAACGGTGAGGTTACAGGGAGCAGAGGTGAAGAAGGTGCAGGACTTTAAGTACTTAGGGTCAACGGTTCAGAGCAATGGAGACTGTGGAAAAGAGGTGAAGAGGCGAGTGCAAGCAGGTTGGAACGGGTGGAGAAAAGTGTCAGGTGTGTTGTGTGATAAAAGAGTATCAGCAAGAATGAAAGGAAAGGTAGGGACAGCTCATGTTAGATGTTTCAGAGATAAAGTCAGAGAGGCCAGATTGAGGTGGTTTGGACATGTTCAGAGGAGAGACTGTGAATATATTGGTAGAAGGGTGCTGAGGTTGGAGCTGCCAGGCAGGAGGTCTAGAGGAAGACCAAAGAGGAGATTTATGGATGTAGTGAGAGAGGACATGAAGCTAATTGGTGTGAGTGAAGAGGATGCAGAGGACAGGGTTAGATGGAGGCACATGATTCGCTGTGGCGACCCCTGAAAGGGAACAGCCGAAAGGAAAAGAAGAAGATACAATTAATATGTAAAATGCTTCAGAATCTTATGGTGCCTTTAATATGGCCGCATGAAGCTGCTCGTAGCGGGAGTGTTTACGTCGCAGAGCGGGGGAGAGGCGGAACGTCGAGTCTGTCCTGACGCGACGCCGCTGTCAGCGACAGGACTTGAGAGAGAAGGCGACTGTCCACAATGTTGACAGCAGAGTAATTTGAAACATTTCTGTTTTGGGTTTACACATAGCAGACGCTGAGAACCCAATGAATGGAGTTACTTATTGCCTTGTTGGAATTCCACCTCACTCAAAAACTGAAGTAAGTCCAAACTGAATATTCTGAATATAGTCAGTCATGATTGAAAGTATTTTCCGTTTTATTGAATATATTGTGTTTGTATTCTGCTGCAGTTCTGTGTTTCCTCTTGCATTTTTCTCGGGTTCCAATAACTCATCCACATAAACTTGTCTTCTGGGTGCTAAACGTCCCTTTAGCTAAAGTGTTTGCTGTTTTAGCCTGTAATAAGCGAGTCAGTGTTAGGTGATATAGCATATTGCATCTCCATAACGCAAACAACCTAAAAGCCTTTTACAAACCCTTTACTGAACTTTACAGGACATTCAATTATTTTGTTTTCACTCAACCCTCATAGCCCATATTTGCATATTCACAGGTTAAGTGTCAGTTAAATGTAAGTTTTCACTCTACATCCCAGTATTAATATAACTTAACTACTGGCACAGCTTCAGCATGCAGCATCTCCTCCAGAAACACTCCCTCTTGGCTTCTTGCCACTGTGTTTTTGCACTGCAACTTGTCAAATTCCCCAACTTGAAACAGAAGTGCAAACTGCAGGCTATTCAACCACAAAATGTTAATGTTAATGAAAAAGTGATGACTTAAAGTGCACCGTTTTGTTTGAAAGCAGAGGGAGGCAAATGCTACATTAAACTGCAGAACACAAATCTATCTAATAACTCGCAGGCCAGTCATGTCTTCACCACAGCCCTTTTTCACTCGCAGATCATATGCTGCATCCTGCAAATAAATGAAGCTTTTCTCCACCCCCCCCAGTACGGGTGGGTGGGCAGAGAGACAATAAGAAATTGGCTGGAATGCATGTATTTCCATATGCCAGCCCACATATGCACAGTGACAGAAGGCACATTGAGTCTTCTCTCAGGGGAGAAAGATGTATTCAGAAATGACACAATTTTTCAGAAAAATCTTCCTACTCAGCAAAGCATATTAATGAGGGATGTTACTCATTTTGGAGTGTATGAGCTATTATTACTATCTCCACTCACTGTGCGGTTTTCATATTATTCACGGTTTGTGTCATGGCCCGTTTAGCATGTCGTGGGTCAGTGGTGTAATTTTCAAATTAAAGTTACACTATACAAGATATAGAGAAAGTGGGTCAGTTTATAGCTGATTTATAACCTGTTGTTAGGTAGCAGTTTTTCTGATGTTCAGTCTCTTTTTTTCCCCTAAAATGTAAAGAAGCCTCTCTAGTTATTTGCGGAAGCTTATGGTTATTTTCAGGCATCATTTGATCCTACAGGGAGGTTGTCAGGTTATACATCTCTCTACTTTTGTTTAAAGGAATACTTAAACATTTTAGAAAACAGGATTATTTGCTTTCCTTCTGAGAGTGAGATGAGAAGATCAATGTCACTCTCATTATCTGTGTGTTTAGTACAGAGCTGGAGTCAGGGTTCGGGCTGTCGCAATCATGAGATTTTAGTTGACAATTAATTGTCATACAAATAATTGCGATTAACGATTTAATTGCCTCTTCTGTTCATTTCAGGTTCAGGGTCCGATTACGTTGCACAACAATTCTAAACTGGGTTTAAACATACTGAAATTAAGCAGCAAATGACTGTCTGCAAATTACCTCCAGCACAACCTTCCCCAGGGCTGTCAAACTCACTGCAGCACCCGTAGGAGAGGCTTTCTGCTATAAATAAAGATACCTGTTATTGGCACCTCTCTGTCATCAAGAACTATGGGCTGAAACAAAAGATCCTGCCCAATAGCCATGTTGGTGTATGGAGACATGTTGGTGGAATTTGGAGAGTGTAGTCTGTTGTTTGCTAATGGTAGCTTTAGCCTAGCCCTTAGCCCCCCTCTCTTCCCCCCGCCTTTGTTTATCGTCTCGACGCCGCCTGCGCGCACTTCCGGTCGGCGGAGCCGGGTTGGTAGCCTCCGATGTCTTGGATCTCTGGAATGAGCCGGAGATTGCCTATAAAGTTGTGAAAATTATTGTGAGATGCAATGTCCAAAAGTTCTTGTCGGCTGTACGATAGGTATGCAAGACACGTTGTGCATGCGCTGCCATCTTGGTGTCTTAGTGACAAAGAAAAGCTGCAAATCGTCGCATTTTAGAAGCTGGAACCGGAGAATAGTTGTCCTTCTTGCTTAAAAATTACTTAAATGATTAATCGATTATCAAAATAGTTGCCGATTGTCTGTCAATTGACTAAACGCTCATAACAGATGGAGGTTTTTCCACGATCACACGCTGATTTGATTCTTAATAGTTCTTTTTCACAGCAGACATTTTGACTTGTCATTGCAGGAAAAGCACAGGTTTTACTAATAACATAAACAATGGCTCTGTTCTATCCAAGTGTCCCAGTAAATCATGACAGTGTGACACAATACCAGGACCCTCAAACTAGAAAGAGCTACAGATATGTTACAAGGGCCTACGTAGTTAGATGCTGTTGTGACCCTGATGTAAAAGTGACTTGGGGTCATCTGACGTGAATTTTCCAGCAAATGTAGGAATAAGAAGAGTCAGGAAAAATAAGCCTTCTGCAATAACTACCACAGACCTCTTCCATACATTAGTACCATAACTACGTTGGTGTTATTTGTTTTAAAAAAAATACTGTTTTAAGACTGATGTAAAAATGAAGCAGTTTCAGTATATACGAGTTCCTCATCACACTGTCACCATTAGCGGTATTGTTCATGAATTCACATACGTTGTCTCCAAATGTCTGAGTTATCCAGGGCCCCCCCCATCAGATTCTGTGTGTTCAGTCGAGCAGGCTCCTCTTGCCTTATATGTCCTGTATCAGGCTGTCCTTAGCTTAGGCAGTAAGGGGTAATTAGTTTGTGCTGGTTTCACCTCACGTGATCACATGAGTAAAACAGTGGCATTTCTCTTTCACAGCAGGTACTGGATTTCAGAATAGGCCTGATTGTTCTGTAAAGACTTGTTTTAATAAGGCATGAAGTATTGATACAGCACACTGAGAGGCTTCAGGACAATTTGAAAGCAGTAAATAGCCACACTAAACTCTGGTTTTCACAACACTATCCCTGGATCTCTGTCGACATCCCATGTACCGCTGTTTCCCAAGTTCAAAATGAACTATCTTGCCCACATGACTATTGCTGAAAAATACTAATATGTTCCTCCCAGTTTCCTCCCACAGTCCAAAGACATGCAGGTTAGGTCAATAGGAAACTTTATTGTTAGTGTGAATGTTTTGTCTATCTAAAGTATATGTATTAGCGCTGTGATAGACTGGCTACCTGTCCACCTCTCGCTCAGTGCATGCTGGGAAAGGCAATCCTGCACAGCATAAGCAGATACAGTGAATGGAAGGATGGATTGTCCAGCAGGAACCAAGTTTGAGAAAACTACTAGAGACAGTTATCCATCATATACAAATTTCACCATAACTTTGCCACTTGGTTCATGGCCATTTTGGACACTACAGAGCGGTATAATGAGGTAGAGATGACAGATTCCATTGGTTCTCTGCATCTGCTAATGGGGGAAGTTCAGTACTATCAGCAGTGAAGAAGTTTACTCTATCTGAAAAAGCAATATCGCAAAGTGACTTCCCCAATTACAATGATGAAGTGTCCCTGTACTAACAAGCACTCACCCCCTCACATTAGGCAGAGGGAGTGTGTATGTGTGTGTACCTCAGGGGGACGGGCACGCCTGTGGGCCCTGAGTGCCCCATGGACCACATTCTGTTGGTTTTAGGAAATTGTTGCATGTTCCTAAAAAAAAAACCTCCTGTAACAACATGAATTGTATTTAAAACTGAGATTGTTTAATTCCACTGGAAGATTTAGTTTACAGCTGTTTTAAGCAAAATAAAATCCAAAGACTAGTTTCTTTTGATGCAACACTGTCAGTGCATCAAGTTACGCGGTCTGGAGTGACAGGGAGCAAAGTGCCACCGCTGCAGGTGGGGGACAGTCATTGTTGTGTTTTTAGTTTGTTCCAGACTTGGCTGGTACTGTATGGCAAAGGGGGGACTGTTCAGAAGAACTCCTGTCTCCTGTTCAAAGATGTCAGATGTGAATGTCTTCCTTGATCTTTCTCTGGCTGCCCACTCACTCCTGGACGGTGACCTTTGACCTCTTCCCAGTGGATGCTGTGAGTGGTTTGGTCTGGTGTTCACATGCAGCTGATGCAAAGTGCCACCGCTGCAGATAGGGAACAGTCATTGTTGGGTTTTTTTTGGAGGCTTGGCTCTGTACTGTATGGCAAAGAGGGTACTGTTCAGTGGGTGGGGTGTGTATGTGTGTGGGGTAGGGGAGTGGACGGGCTGATACTTGCTGTGAAATGTTTGACAATGGATCTCTGTTAAGCTGTGTGTACTTCATGTTTGTGTGTGTGTGTGTGTGTGTGTGAGAGAGAGAGACAGAGAGGGGTTATTTTGCACACACTGGACCATTCTTCTTCCGATAGGTGGGCTGCTCAGGAATGTGTCAATGAAAGAGTGTTGTGCAGCAATGGAATATATATGTGTGTGTGTGTCTGAGAGAAAGAGTAACAACACTCTCAGATGAGAAAAACGAAATGAATGCAGGTTGAAGTGCAACAGAGAAAATTCTGTTTGGTCAGTTGGAGCTGGAAAGAAAGATTGATGAAACAAAAAGTGAAAAGAGGGTCAACAGTGCTCAGGAGGGATCAGGTGCAGGCAATTGCTGCTCCTGTCCACTTTTAACTTTGTGTGTGTGTTTATGTGAATGGCTATACACATGCCCCCCGATACCCTGCTAATCCAGAAAGCTCAGGGGGAGACCTCACTAACCGTCTCATGATGCATTAATACATACAGATATAAAGAGGCAGGCAGTTGAGCTTGAAGTCTGCAGTTGTGTTTGCGTTGAGCACCAACATGTATATATTCAGCTCTGACTGGGCAGTTATTTTCTCATGTTGCCTCTACATACCCATATGGAAGTTAATTTAATTTCCCAAGCGATGTGTTTCCATGCAAAGTTAAACCTATAACCTTTTGTGTGATGCCGGTCAGTATGTTTTTGTTGGAGATGGTTAACATGGTAAAGAAACATGGTTAGTACAGCGGGATAGGTTGAATTGTGCTTTTGCAAAACAACAACAGGAGGTGGGGCGCAACAGCCAGTGAGTGCTCTGAGTCTTTGCTGGGATCATTTATGGATAGAAGTGATGTTTTGATCAAAACTCCATTGTGTGAAGGAAGAAATAGGGTTTTGATAGGTTGTAACACAGTTATTATCATTGAGTAGTCCAAATATGTTAGTGTCATCGGAATATTTGAAGTATGTGGTGATGGATGAAGGGCTGCTGCAGTCATTTGTGTAGAGGGTGTAAAGGAAGGGACTGAGGACACAGCCCTGAGGGACTCCGGTGTTGGTGATGACATTTGATGATGTTACTGTGCCCAGTCTAACAGCCTGTGGTCTGTTGCTGAGGAAATTGTGAACCCAGTGGATGAGGACTGGAGGGATGTTGAAATGGTGAAATTACACTTACTAGCTTTTAGAGCTTTTAACTGTATGGAACTGCAGTCATACATGGGGGAAGATGGTAACTCCTGTCTCTGTTCAAAGATGGTCTCTGGTGTCGGATGTGAATGTCTTCATTGATCTTTCTCTAAATTATTGTCGATATATTGACATATTACGTTTTGCTGACCTCGATATTGCCCGTTGTGTTTACATGCGTGTTTGTTTACATAAGAACGTCACCAACATTTTAGCCAACATGATGCCAGACTAAACAGCAGGGTTTTCCCTACCATTAGAAGACTTGGGGCACAGCGCCTAAGCCGAATGAACAGAAGAAACTGCGCTGAGACACGTTTTCCTGTCATTTCTGGTCGCTGCTTCTGTCCTCTCGTCGTCTGCTCTCTGTGTGGCGTTTCACCGTGGGCGGGGTTCCCCATCAGGCAGCTCCTCTCTGCACACACACACACCACAGTGTTACCAAGTTAGCGACTTTGTTGCTAGCGACTTTTCAGTCCCTCTTAGCGACTTTATTTCTAACAAGCGACTAGCGACAAATTTAGCGACCTGTTCAGACCGTCATAGAAAAGGCGAGAGATATATTCATACATTATATTGGAATTCATTCCAGTGCATGCTGCTCAGAGCAATCACAGTCCTCGGCTTTTCTGCCAACAGCGCCGGTGTCACAAGTGTGACAGTCAGTAGGCAGCGGCTTGTGGGGCAGACAGGTTTGAGCGCTCTGGATTAGAGTGTTCCTATAGCTTGTAAATATGTAAATAGTTTGTATGATCTTCTCCCTCCCTTTGTAGATTTTTAAAAAACTTTTTTACTTCAAATATACAATGTCTCTGTTGTGAGTTTGTGATTATTTGGCTAAAGATTTCTCTCCCTTGCTGCAACTGACACAACCCCTATACTTTATGCAAATGAATGTGTTGGAATGCTATGCAAATGCCCTTAAAATGACAGTAATATCGTTTATCGCAATTATTTCTGGGACAATATATCGTCCAACAGAAGTAGTTATCGTGACAGGCCTAGTAACAACATGAATTGTATTTAAAACTGAGATTGTTTAATTCCACTGGAAGATTTGGTTTACAGCTGTTTTAAGCAAAATAAAATCCAAAGACTAGTTTCTTTTGATGCAACACTGTCAGTGCATCAAGTGACACAGGACCAGGGGAAATGAATTTTTCCAGGAAATGTTGTATTAGTCCTGTAAAGCTAATACAGTGCGTGAAGCAAACTAGTTCATACAACATCACAACGTGTCATCCAAACTTGTTAGAAGGCAAAAATATTTACACTGGGGGGAACAGTCTGCCATCACAGAAAAGGGCGAGACACGATAATCAGGGGATAAGGCTGCACACTTTGGGACAATCTTTCTTAGCATTTAGTGTCACATGATCTACTTGTTGTTGGACACTTTACCCACAAAAATGCTTGTTTTTCGGACAGAAACATAGTACCTTACAGTATGTCAGACTAGTTTATGGTATAGAACAATAATGCTACTGTGCTCTTGTTATCAATGTGTCTGTCTGTGTGGTATCCTCTGCTGTTGTTTCCTTCCTTCCTTTCTTATAGTGCTGCATTCTTTGAAACACAACACCCAAACTGTTTTGTCCCGTTACCTTTTCAGACACACAGAGCCACTGTCTAATGTAGAACAACAGTAGTCTTATACAGTACATCTGCCTGGGCTGGTCTGTGGTCAGTACTAGACCACACAGTGTCCACAGTGTAGGCTTGCCGTGGTAGTCAGTGTTACCGGCGTTACACAGTGTTAGTGCATATTTACATTACTTGCGCACTGCCCCACGTTCAAATAAACTATAATTTTAAAAATGCTAAGCGTGTTATCAATACTTAGTCGGACTACAGAGCTACAATTATAAAGTGTGTCTGCTCCATACAGCAGCAGCAGTTCAGCGTATATATTGAATCACGATGTCAACTCATGCATTGAGTAACTGTCACAGTTTCCCTCTCAGTCTCTTCTTGCAGCCACACTCTCATCCCCAGCCCTCTTCATTATTCTCTCCATCTGTCCCTGTCTCCAGTTCCTACTGTCTTCTCCCAGGCCATGTTCTTTCCTTTTACTCCCCAGACCTGCCATCCTCAAGCTTTCCACCAGATGCCCAGTCAGTTTGTCCCAGTTGCAATGCTGATTTTTGCCTTGTGCTGGACCTGTATCTGCCCACCTGTCTGTACCCGTTTATTGCCTGTCTGCCTGCCTTTCTGCTTGCCTGTACCTGCCAGTAAGCTACCAATAAATCATTGAACTGCACCATTCTGCCTGTACTGTCTGCATTTGGGTCCTTTCCCTGTGGCCTTGCATATCAGTTGTGACAGTACGAACTGACCAGTATGGACCCAGCAGATGTTTCGAGGAAGAACTGTATGATTTGTCTTGCACGCAGAGAAGTGTCAGCTAAGCCTTGGCTGAGGAATTATTTACCTGGGTGGGCTAACTTTCTTGACACCCCTGATTCCCAGTCTGCACCTCAGCCTGCTAGCCTCCAGCCTGCTAGCCTCCAGCCTTCACCTGGGCCTGCTAGTCTCCAGCCAGCTAGCCATCCTGACATCCAGCAGTCACCTTTCGAGGGTACTCGACTGGCCATTTTCATGGGGTCCCGACTCAGCTGCCTAGTACCACAGAGCTGCAACCAGTCCTGTCTGGTTCCCTGTCGGTGGCCCGGACGACACCTGTTCCTGTGCTGCGGCGGTCACTAGTACCCGTGCTGCAGCAGTCACTAGTTCTTGCTGGGCTGCAGCAATCCATTGACCCTTAGCTGCAGCAGTCCTCAGTTCCTGTGCAGCAGCAGCCTCCTGGTTCCCTGGCTTCACCAGCTCCTCTGCCAGCCTCCCAGCTGCAGGCCTCCTGTCCTGCTTCCCTGTCGTCGGCCTCCGGTCCTGCACTCCAGCCGCCGGCCTCCAGTCCTGCACTCCCGCCTCATCGCCAGCCTCCAGAGGGCCTCTCAGTCCTTTCCTGCAGCCACACACTCATCCCCAGCCCTCTGCATTATTGTTTCTATCTGTACCTGTCTCCATCTCCTGATATTTACTCCCAGGCCATATTCTTTCTTTTTACTTCCCAGACCTGGCATTCTCAAGCTGTCCACCGGTTACCCCGGACTTTCCCTCCTTTCCCCACCTCCTGACTGCCCCACCCATATACACACCTTTTCCCACTTCTCTCATCAGCCCTGCAGTTACCTGGCCTTCCCTGCCTACGTGCTCACCTGTTTCCACTATCCCTCATTAGCCCTGCAGATACAAAACCAGCTCATTCCCACTCGTACTCTGTCAGTTCGTCCCAGTTACAATGCTGATTTTTGCCTTGCATTGCATTAATGATGTAGTTAGTTTCATTATACGTACCGTGTGTTATGAATATATTATGAATATGTCATATAACTAACGTGCACTTATTATATTGACTGAATCTACACAAATAAACTAATGTTGCATGCTCAGACAAATTATGTTGTTACAGATAGCCAGCTGTAAGTGAAAAAGAGTGTTAAAGCATGTTAAAACATATAACGTGTGTAATGTGAAAATATTAAAATTAAAAAAAATATATAGTCTGAACCACTCTGAAAATAATGGTGTCAAGAACATGCCTGGACTTGCGTGAACATGCCCAGGCAGGGAGAGCTGGAGAATTTCCTAGATACCATTAGAATTGGATCAACGAAGATTTGGGCTTTTTCAAATGCCCAAATATGGAAAGCACACCATTGTTTCCCGGGAAAGTATGAGTAATTTATAAGAAAAGTAGGTGGAGAATCCACCAGAGTAGGAGGGACATTGTAGGCTATAAAAGACAATGCACAAGGCTCTATAATCAGTGTGGTTCTGAAACCTGCTTGGGTTTACTTCTTGTGAAAGAATAAACTCTATTGCATTGAACTCTGACCATCTCTAGTGAATGATTTGAGTGCCTTGATACTCTGAATTATTGGTAAAGTGTTGAAAAGGAAATCCAGACCCAACTTTTGGCCCAGACCTGGAATTCTGTTCCCCAACATTACCTGAACCTGTATCTGCCCACCTGCCTGTACCTGTTTGTTGCCTTTCTGCCTTCCTGTACCTGCCAGTAAGCTACCAATAAATCACTGAACTGCACCTGTCTGCCTGTGCTGTCTACGTTTGGGTCCTTTCCCTGTGGCCTTGCATATCACTTGTGACAGAAACATGCAAAAAACATTCCACCTTAAAAGTTGCCAGTAGCTGCCAGTATCTGCCGGTAGCCTTTGAGCAGCAGTCTGTAGCTAGCTTACGTTAACTAGTAAAGATGAAAAGGCAGCAAATCATCCTTTCATTCTTCATTCACTCTTCTGACGGTTTCTTTATTTGTGATGCATTTGCAAATAAACATTACAAAGCCAGTCTGTTAAACTCGGCCAGCTTGTGCTGCATCTACAGTGCCTGCAGGAAATGAAAGCTACGTTTTCATAGCAGTCTAACATTTGATCGTGTGGTCAGTTATAGTTGACTAATGTATGTAAACTTGTCACCGTAGGAACAGTGGTTACATAGCCTTTGAAACGGGCTACAACCATGGATGTATAAAGAGAACAACTTAACCGTGCGCTTGCACGCATGCGCACTTGTCATAGGTGCGCTCCGGTACTTAAACAAATAGCACTACACATCTGTAAACTTTGTCTGATGAAGGTGGCAGCATCTGGAATCCACAAGTAAACAAAAGCAGTCTTCTAATTTCTAACTGACAACCATGGATTTTGTCGGCTAAAAGGATGGTTCTCGCTAGCAGATTTTACAACTATAGTTAGCTAATGAAAGCTAATGCTAATGCTTAAACTCCTTGAGTCAGCTGAGAAGTCCATCTCCAGCTGACATGTTTCCATCTGACACATTTTAAAACAAGAACCCTGTAAAAGGGTCTTAAATAGAGCTGGGTATTGCCACTGATTTCCCGAATCGATTCGATTTGATTTCCGATTCGTTTCAATATCGATTTGGTTAGGGATATTTAAGTAACAATACCAATTTTGCTTGGATATGAAAGAGAAACTAATGCTGTAAATTAAACAAGGAACCCTCCAACCTGCATTATTAAAAATATTAATGTTTACATTAAGAATCGACCCTTTAAATCACCTATGACAGAGCTGATCTTTCCACTCAGATGCCCCAGTGTTTCCCCAACCATTATATTATAAATAAATATATAGATATTTAGAAAAAAACTTGACATTTAAGGTGGAAATAATGCCCCTTCATCATTTCTAAATGTTGTGCTGTTATTGCCGCATTAAAAGAAAAAAGGTAGATTGTTAGAAAGATTAGACAGATTGTTTGATGACTGCTCACTCAGTCAGTCAGAGGTCATTCAGGTGAGCCCACCGGGCAGATTTTCACTCAACTCACAAAACCTCTGTGATACATGTAAGTTAGCATAAGATATTGTAGAATTTTAGTGTAATTCACGCATACCAACATTTATACACACTGTTTGTGAACTTCCTTCCTTCTATGTGCTGTTTTTAGCTCAGAAAAAGAGTTCATCAAGCTAGTAGCACAACATGTGAAAGCAGCCAAATCTGTAAAGTTTCCCCAAGTATTCCAGTATTGCACCCTTGGTACGCCTTCCGATCTGCGGAGCCCAACTCGCTGCACTGTGGGTTTTTTTTTGGTTTTTTTAGGTACCTTGCTAATGTCAGTCTGCTTGTCATAGAAACACAACCCAGCGTTTTTATCTCTCACCGCACAAGTGCTTCACTCCAGTGCTTCTCTGCCAGAAAAGAAAAAACGCTAGGCTATATGGACACAAGGCCTAACGGAATTAAAGCTTCACGCATCCACGGGAACAGGCATATATTAAAAGATCGATCACGGATTTTATGAATCGATATCGGATAATTCAAATGAAGATCAATTGGAATCGGAAAATTGATTTTTGAAACCCAGCCATAGTCTTAAATATGTAAAGTTGCTTAATGGCTGTGTACATAATATAATGCTAAAAGACTGAGGCTAAAGGTACATGTCCCAGGCATAACATCAGTATCCTCACCAGTTGTTGATCCACGTAAAGGACTTGTATAACGTTACAAGGGAGCAGCTTTTGTTTGATTGTTTGTGTATTTCAGTGTAGAGCTAGTTAGCCCCATGGTATTAAAAATAAAATGTAAAAAAAAAAAAAATTGTAATCAAAATGTTATTCGTTCTAACATAACCCTTGAATTGTTTGGATGCTTACTACAGAAAAACGTACTTGGACAAGTAATACAGGGGTTAGATTTGGGCTATGCTTTATTGTCCATATTTTCAAACAGTTCTTCACTTTTACAAGAGAAAATTATTTGAGGATATGAGAAATAAGGGGGGTTAAATTGGGCACATAGGCCTATAACAGAAATAACGTTACACTCATTAATGTCGGAAAAGGAAGCACAGGAATTGGATTAAGTGCAGCGGACCTTGAGAAGATCACTGCCCACGGCATCTTCCGACCACCCAGCCAGACCAGCCGCAGGCGGAGTAATCGTCCAAGGAAGAGGGGGACGAGAGCTAAGCTAACCCAGCTAGGACCCAAGAGAGCGGGCGAGAGAGATGCCACACTTTAGTGCACATAGGGCTGGCCTCAGTTTGCTGCGGCCCAGCCAAAAACGCACAGTCCACTCGCAGTCATAGACTGTTGTTACAGCATAATGTGACTTTTCCTTCACAAACTTTTTCGGCAAGTACAGACACTGGCTTGCAGAGAGCTTATTAACCAGACAACTGCCAAATTAAAATTTGAGCTGTAATGGAATTAACGTTAATCAGTTACATGATATAATCTGCTGCTGGTGATGTTTGCCATTTTGGCCGGAAAAAGCGATGATCGGCATCAACTTAAAATGAGAAGCTGTTACCATTTATATTTTTCTGCACTACGTGACCTTTCTATTAGCACCAACCTCAGGACAAACATTTTTACCCCCCACTTTTAGCCCAACTACTGGTAAGACTATCAGTATGTTCTTGTTGTTATACCGTAACTTTGAAATTTTGAATGTGCATGTTTTTTGTGTATATCTTTGTTTGTAGAGTATACCAGGGTGTTTGTAAAGCTGGGCTGCATTTAGAGTTTACATTTTGCAGTTGGTAAAACACCTGAAATATCACAGTTGTATTAAAACCTTATTTAAATTTTAGGATGACATGCCCCCCCCCCGTGAATTGAGAAAATGGTCAGACCTCATGAAGTCACTGGATTACCATCAGAATGCCTTGTCATTAAATGAAAAGATAGACTGGTTTCTTAATTCCTGAAAAGAGACAATATACTGAGTATTTAGATGCCAGTTATTCAGACCAGCCTATTGATAGCAGCTGTGTCTCAAATGAAAACAATTCAAAGAAATGCTTAAAAATTCATTTGTAGTTATTTTTAGCTCCGAACGATTTTCACATTTGACTAAAAAGAGGTCAGTTAGTGACAATTCTTCGCCTTCATCAGAGACCTATTACAAGTGCATGTGTCCTCCTTTTATACTCATTTATGCCTCGAATCTGATCCTACTCGTGTTAGCACATTTCGGTCAGTGCACTATATACATTTTTCACTTACTGGTCAATTTAGTCAACACTCTTATTTGATATGACAGACATCAAGAAGATGTTCAAGAACACTTCTGCAGGACAAGACAACATACATACACACACACACACACACACACACACACACACACACACACACGCTCTTTCACCTTACAATATTATGCCTATATATTTCACTTCAGCTGCTGAATTTATTATTGTATCAGTGGTAACAAGAATATTGTAAGGGTCTTACTTTACAGTGACCTTTATTTGTGGTTGATCTAGGAATTGAAGGTCATTGTAGGTGTCTCTGGATGAGAGGAGCTAACTGTCTAAGATTTCAAAGTAAAATGTAAGGATGTTAGAGACCTCTACAGATAACTTGACACAATAAGCTTGTATATAATAATGTATATTTTGTATCATGGGTATTTTAATTGTGCTGTAAAGATTCACTGTGTGAAATGGACTATTCTGTATGCATTTCAATATTGCCAAGGAATGGCTCTTTGTAATGCAGTGCTGCCCACTTGTGGCTGTACAGTGGAATCAGTGGAACTCATTCACGTCTCATTCATGGCTCTGCTGTGTGTTTCATGTTCTTATATCCCGGTGGGGACTTTAACCTGAATGCACACTAACCCATGGGGACTTGTGTCACCGTGGGGACAAAGATTGAGGTCCCCACGGGTAGAGCCTGCTTTTTGAGGGTTAAGACTTGGTTTTAGGGTACAGGTTACAGTTAGGTTAAGGTTAGGGTAGGGTAAGGGTTAAGGTTAGGCACCTAGTTGTGATGGTTAAGATTAGGGTAAGGGGCTAGGGAAAGCATTATGTCTACGACATATGCTAAATGAAATGAAACTGATGATTTTAGAGGGAAGAGAGAATACAAAATGGGGGTAACCAGTTATTGTTCTCACATCGTTATTAGTAAAGCAGTAATATTTTTACTAGGATCAATGAGTAACAACAACTTTGACTTCTAAAGCACATACATTGTAGTTACTGTTGTTTCATTGTAGTCAGTGAAACATAATTGAGGACTTTACCAGTGGTTAGAGTGCATGTGCAGCACTTGAGTGTGCTGTGTGCTTAGGTCACTGATCTGTCCCATGTGTGGTATTGTTGAGGGGCTCCAGGGTCTCTATTCAGCATCCTCTGTTGCTGTGTTAGTGAGTTTAGTACTGTCATCAGCCTCCTCTTTATCCCTCACTTCATCCTGTCTCTCTTTGTCTCTGTCTCTTTTCTCTCTCTCTCTGTCACTCTCTCCTAAAAACAGTTGTCAGTTTAAATTCATGTGAGCTTTCTTGGAATGAATGAAAGAGAGAACATCATTAAATGTGACAATATTATACCCGAATGAATTACAAGTATTTAGTCTTTTCCCATTTTTGTTAGGGCAAAAAAGCATTTAGACTAACATGGCATACTTAAAGCTGCATTAATCATTTTTTTATAGTAACATTTTATCAGATAATGTGTAATGTGAATGTGCCTTGTTTAGTACTTCTTCCACCCCCTAGTGGCCAAGCACTGATTAACACAGCTTTAAATGCTACTTACAGCCAGGCAAATGAAATTCTGTGAGAGTTAGCATCTCATTACAGTATGGTGACCCAACACACCTAGTTAGTTAGTTAGTTAGTTAGTTAGTTAGTTGGTCGGTCACAGGTCTTTAATAACCAAACTTAAGGGATCCTTAAAAATGTTTATGTTGTGTGTCAATGTTAAAAAATACAATATCAGCTGATATTAGGTTTTTATCTATTATCTATTTATTAAGCTGTGTTAAGGGGGAGCCTCCATGATAATTATTGGCAGAGATAAAGTTGTGTTGATAACCTTAAAACTACATCATAGAAAACATCCATTCACAGGGCTCAACAGTGTGAGTGTTTCACTTGCATTTGCGACTAAAAATAGATATGTGCGAATCGTAAAATGGATTTAGGAGCATGTGTGCGAATACATTTGTTTTACAAAATTCAGCCCAAGCGACGGTGAAGAGGTGATGGACGAGGAAGGCGACAAAGTAACGTTAGCTTCTCTCTGTCCTCTCCGAGGGCGGGGCTCAGCTCCTACACACACACACACACACACACACACACACACAGCCGACAGCAGAGCAGCAGAGAGGATGCAGTGCAGACAATGAACCATGCGACATTTCCACTTGTTTGTCCACGATTGTTGTTACAACTACAGTGTGCTTGCTACTAGGCTAATAGCGAATTGTTACGAACAAACTAAAACGAAGCCTTTCTGTATGTTCTCTTTATACATCGATGGTATGTAGCCTAACTGTTTATCTTAGTTTGTCAAGAACGTTAAAATTTGGCAAATTCTGCTATTTATGTTACTGACATTTTAGATTTGTTTCCAGTGAAATATTATTGAGTGTATATAGTGACTTTACTGTTGCTGCTCAAGAAACTATTTGTAGTTATATTTAAAATATAAATCAGTTCTAATCCTGTTCTGAATTTCTGCATTAAATTATTATTAAAAATGATAATTTAACGAAAAACATTTCTTTAGTAATAAATTTAGTAAAGTAATATGAGCCGGGCCGATAAGAGTAGGAATAAGATAAAGATACAATCCTATCAAATCCCTTCACTATAAGCCTTGTTTAACCAATGTTGTTTTGTGATTATAATTTTTTATGGCACACAGTGCGATCACTCACAAAATGTGACGGATTACTTCAGGACATTAGAATTAATTAATCAGTTTCACTTATTTTCTTGCTAATGTCTGAGTGTAATGTGAAAAACTACAACCTGTGTGTTTTTAATAAATATTGTCATAATAATTGACTAAAATTATGTGTAAATGAATAGTTTTTAGTCAAATAACATCCAGTTTCTTTGGGGGAGGACCCCACTGGACTATTGGCCTTGGTGAAGGTCTGCGCTCTCCTTCTAGTTATAGATGTGTTCATATTGTTCATACCATTTATACCGTTTAAAGTAGTTTAAAGTATAAATAATTGCATAATTATTAAATAAAGACAGTTTGGCGCATGAATAATTAAAAACTTAGTGTACTTTATTCAAATAAGTTATCTAGTGTGGTAGCATGTATATACAGAACAAGGGACCTAGGATGGAGCCTTGGGGAACACCACGGGTCAGAGGGGCCACTGTAAACAAATATAAGTATTTATAAAAGAAATCAAGTAAACAGTCTTCTCTAAAACTTTTGATAAAAATGGTAATTTAGAAATGGGTCCATACATTTTCAAATCGGCAGGGTCAAGGCTCGGTTTCTTTAGAAGTGGATGCACTACTGTGTGTTCAAGGCAGGAGGGAACACAGCTAGTTGACAGAGAGCTATTTACAATCGATAAAATAGTGGGACCAACACTGTTAAAAACCTCTTTGAGTAATCTGGCAGGCACACAATCTGAAGGACTCGATAAAGGCTTTAATATGGCCATTGTGTCCTTTAAAGTGCACAGTGAAAGGGCCTCAAAGTTATTGAGCAAGGCAGAGGGGTTGCAGTCTGGTCAGCGGTGGCATGACCAATCTGGAGTTTTATTTAATTTATTTTGGTTGTGAAGAAGGATAAAAATTGCTCACAGATCATTAGGGTAGCTTCAGTTTGTTGGCTACACTCGTAGAAGTAGAAGAGCCTCGAGGAACCTTTTGGAGTTCCTCACCATTGCCACCTTTTTGAACTGAAAAGGTTCCTCTCAATTCACAAGTCAAGTGACTGAAAATGATATGATATAATAACAAAGCAACATTCATAAAAATGTGTAATAATAATAATATTAGAAGTAGTAGTTCTTGTAGTAGTAATACATAGGCCTATAATTTGCGTAAATATATAATTCACAAAATTCTTCCATTTCTGTCATGATGCTGTGATCAATGTCATCATCAAGCAGATCTTGCGACTCTGTGAGGAGCTGTGAACAACACACACACCACATAAGCAAAAGTTCACACATAACCAACAATCTTGACAGAATACAGCTATCAGCTAACAAAAGTGAGTTACAGACACTGCCCAGTATATAATTAATGAAGTTTATAGCAGAAAGACAGTTAGTTACCTTACCTGGCTTAATGCTGGCTAACAGCTAAAACTGCTAGTGAAAAACTAAGACAGACACAAGCAATGGAGCAATGGATAGGATTAATGTTAAGGCCTTTAAAACATATTCCTATTAGCTGGATTTTCTGTATGTAGCTAATAGCTGGTTGCTGTTAACAACATGACAGGTTTGCTTTTTACATTTTCCAGCTTTACAATTATGTTAGGGTAACCAAGTGAGAGAGTGAACAAGACAACATTTCTTATTTAGTGGGAAAAAACCATTAAGCATTAACACCGTTAACATAAAAGCTAGCTAAAGTTAGCATTAGCGACACAGCCGTTAGCATTGTTGCTAATGTTAGCTAACACTATAGGAATTGTAACGCTACATGTATGTCCTGTAATGTTTAAAGTGTAACTAAACCCCCAAACCACTTTTTCAGCTGAAAACCAATGTATGTGGGTATTTAGTGGTGTTGTTGATGGTTTCAGGTGCAAATTTTGACATTTTAGTCTGACTGGGTGACCAGCCATACCAAGCTGGCCAACTATACTGACAAACCAGCAAGACCAGCTTGCCCAGCCTGGAAAACCAACTAAACCAGCTAAAACCAGCAACCATCTTAAGCTGGTCTGTGCTGTTTTTTTCAGCAAGGAAGAATATCATAGAAATGTTATTATTTTTTCATTCGCTGAGACATTTGAATATTAGTAGCTAGCTATAGATAAGTAGGACTATATCTTTCCAGAATTATTTTAAGAAACAACAATTATAAAATGACTAATATTCTGTTTATTTTCACAGGCGGAAGGCTTTCTGTAGCCTCATTTCATAAAAGATCCTCCAGGAACATCATACCATTTATACCGTTTAAAGTAGTTTAAAGTATAAATAATTACATAATTATTAAATATATACAGTTTGAAGCAGAAATAAAAACTTAGTGTACTTTATTCAAATTATTAAAAAACATTGCTTGTAAATGTCTCCTCTTATCCCTTTATTAAGGAAAAACACATTATGTGATGAATTTTCATTGCGCTCCTAAAGTTCTTTATGTGCTCCTAAATGTTTCAACTCAGGAGCACATGTGCTCCTTGGGAAAAAAGTTACCGTCAAGCCGTGAGTTTAACCTTATTGCAGCTCTTCACTTGAAGTGGTGCAGCTAAGGCATCAGAGGGCATGTAAAACTCAAACATGTAGGGGTTTACTACTGATTGGACTACTCCATATTAAACTGAATATATATTTGTCTGCTGACTTTGCTGAAATTTCTCATATTTTGCAAAAGGTACTAATTTCTAAAAAGCAATATTTGTGTACAGAGCAATATAAACAAAATAATGTTAATTAATAGGTAGGTGTTAATTATAACCTCAATTAGATGTTTAAAAAGTTACGAATGTACGAAAGTGTTGATACCATTAACACACACACTCAGTCACCAATGGCATCAAGCAACCATGCACGTCACTACCCATCAGGAGCAATCTTTGGTTCAGTGTCTGCTTCAAGGACTTCGACATTACCTTTGAAACTTTTAGTCCTAAAAGTTGCAGTTGCCACTCTTCTGTCAGTTCAGTCAATTAATACAAGTCTCTTTTTGTTTATCTCAGTTGACTTTCCCCTTTAATGGTTTTTAAATCAGTGACATGGTTTCGTCTTCACTCTCTGTCCCACAGGGACGATCTCTTTCTCTGTGTTCCTCTCTCATCTTACTTGCTGTCTGGTTGAGTCGTTCCTCCCTCTCTCCCTCTCTCTGTCTGTGTCTTCCCCTTTTAGACCGAGATCCTGGCTGACAGCTCTTTATTTACCTTGCTCTCTGCTTTGTTCTTCTTCCCACTCATTCTCTTGCTCTTTCCCTCGCTCTTCATTCTCCCTAAACTTAAGTACTCACTTGACCCCAACTGCAGAACATTTATAAGTTTACAATAAGTAACTTATTTAACAAAAGTGGGTGAGTTTCATTTAGAAAAGGATGGGTAGGATCACCCAAACAGAGAAATGCATATATCTTTGTGACTTTACAGCTGGGAGATATCAACAAGATATTGTGTATTTGTGTCCTTTATACTTTACTGATGTCATCATGCAGAATTGAAAGTGTATGTGGGGTTTCTTTTTTGGTGGCCACATTTTTATTGGTTTTGCTTTTTTTTTCTCTTTTGCATTCATGGAGGCGACATTACATATGAAAAACAAATAACTGAAATATTGTGTTGACATTTCGTAACACATCTACATCTATTCACTAAGACAATCATACATATTAAAAATGTACATACATTTACTTTCAGATAGTGACATGGAATGAAATACGAAAAAAATAAATGGTGTGAATAATACATAAAAATTATGTATACCTAGGAGAACCCCAGATAAGCACATTTCTGTGCTATGCCCTAGCCAAAACTTTCAATAAAATTCAAACGCAATTTATTATAAATAATTTTCCAACCTCTATTTAAACCTCCAATAAACCTAATTATAACTTAACCCACTCCTACCCCCGCCCTCCCATCCATCTTTTTGACGCCCTCCTACACCTCCCCAGTGACCTGAGTTCTAATTACTATTCCCCCCCCCCCATACTGAATCGTAAACCCACATATTGTGGGTTACTTGTGGGTTACTATATGCCCCAATTTAATATTTTGGTTAAATGTACGAGTTAACCTATATGGACAAGTCGGCTACTGTAGGCCGAATTGATAGGTCCCACGTAGGGTAATAATAAAATGTGCATCATATGAGCACAGCTTGTGGCATAGCTTGTGTCAATTGTAGCATTCACAGTATTCCAAAAAAATAAAATAAAATACATGTACATATTCACATTGCCACATATACACATACACCTGTACATCCCTACACATACACATCCATAATCCCGACACCATGTAGCTATACAATCTACAATGTTACAGTTGTGATTTCACTCTTTCCTTTGATAGAGCAAGAGCTTCTGTTGGCTCAGCCTTTATTCCCGTATTCTTCCTATTGATAATTCTAAAGAAAGAGCCTTATAAAACTATGAAAGCCAGTGGTGTATATTTAGATCGTGCAGATATTTCCATCTCATTCCTACCATGTCTTTTGGTGTTGTTATTTCACAAAACGTTTTTTTTTTGATGGCTTGATAAAGCAAAAGAAGAATCTGTGGGAATTGTATGGGTTTTCGACCTATTTGTATGACATTATTAATTTTCCAAGTTGTTGCCACGCATAAATCGAGTGGCTTATAATTGGTCCAAATTGAGTGTTACAATACTGATGTGATAAACCTGAAAAAAGCACATCTTTAAAAGTAATAAGTAAATCCTTAGTTTTTGTCCATTCCAAAAAAACTTTTGAGACAAGATTTTGCAATCTATTCCAATAACCCGCTGAGGGAGGAATTTGCAAATTACCATTGAAAAAACCTTCAAGTATTACTCATGTTGTGGGGACATAAATCCGTTTACACAGTCACATTGTGGGGACTTGCCCTGTGTGTGTGTGTGTGTGTGTGTGTACCTGTGTCCGGTCCATAAGTGCTCTCGCTTGGCCCTTTGGTGACGATGAAATGAACTATAGATTCATTTTTCAAAAGAAAAGATCATTCAGACTCTCCTATAGTCGGACTGGCCATCAGAAGCACCGGGAGAAGAGTTATTAAAGAGTTTCCCCTCGGGGATCAATAAAGTATTTCTGATTTCTGATTCTGAGAAATCCCGGCGGGCCTGTCGCTCTGTGGGCCGCTTGAGCAACCCATTATACAAAACAAGAGTGAGAGAGACGCGTCGTCGGCCCACTTTGATTATGTACCAGGCCACCTCGTCCTCAGTTCAACTGTTAGTCAAGGTTTTGCAGCTGAAGCCGTAAGACAGAAGACAACAGGGATAAGATAAGCAAGCTTTGGTTTTGGCTAGCTGGCTATTTAGCTGTATCGGGTGCCTTTAGTTGGAACACAAGTCGATACGCTCGTCAATGTCACTTTTCGTGAACTGACCAATCACAGCCTGGATGGGGCGGGGCATTATTAAGAGGTTGACGCGCTACAGTAAACTTTCGAAATGTTGAACTCATTGTTATGCATGAATGGTTATGGTTATTGACTCAGTACTTAGCATTAACAAATTAGAGACTAACCGCCGATGTAGCCCATTTTTCTTGCACGAGGATTTAATGAAGGAACAAAACCTACAAAAATTACAAATGTTGGTTGTGTGTTTCTTAAACTGCTGTATTGTCCAACTGAAGTTAATACTAGTGGTAGGCAATATAGTATACGATTATATAAAATTATAATGAATACACTAACATTATATAATTAATATATTAATATAATACTGACATTATACTATTATATTAACATAATACTATTTATTTAATGTTATAATACACTCAAAGTTACTTATCTAGGTTGTGGATAGTGCATCTGCAGTGGACAGTAGATTTAGCCAGAGCCAGAATGCCATTATCAGTAATACAGTTAAGATGGAAAACATATGAATGTGTTGCATTGCATGTCAATGTAAGTGGTGCTCCGAAAGTTCTCAGTAGGAAGCACCAGTGCTACTAGTGGGAAAAGTTAGTCTGGAGCCCTGAATTGTACTCCTTAGTTGTGTGAACACATCCACTCAGCACAAATTTGATATGACGTAATTTTTATTCATTCTGCTGAGAGGAGATATGAGTTACCATCATTACCACCCACCTGCGGCTTACCTTATAAACACACGAGCTGTAGTGTTTTTGCAAATCTGTATTTTCATTGTAACAGAAACCTCTATGAGACGGTGTAGTCCCTCATTCGTCCAGGAGTGTTCTATCGTAGAAAAGGTTTCAGTCGTAGTCGTCTGGACACTGTTTTCAGAATCAGAACATGAAAACAGTGACCAGATGACTACGACTGAAACCTTTTCTACGAGAGAAACCTCTATGCTTGCAACATCATTATTTGTTTGGCTTTTTGATAGGATTGCTTCTTCTCTCTCTTTCTCCTGATCTCTCTCTCTCTGGATTCCGGATCAAGTCTCACCAAGTTAGTTGGTGAAGATCGATGGGAGAAAAGCAGTCTAAATATATATCAGGTTTTACAGCTGTTTCTAAGATTCCTGTGTTTGAAGATAAATCGGTACCAGTTGAGAGTAGGAGGTGATGAATTTTGTCTCTAATAATTAGAATTTTATCATTAAAGAAGCTCATGAAGTCATTAATACTGAGGGCTATAGGAATACATGGCTCAATAAGCCTGTGACACTCTGTCAGCCTGGCTACAGTGCTGAAAAGAAACCTGGGATTGTTCTTATTTTCCTCTGTTAATGATGAGTAGTAAGCTGCTCTGGCATTACGGAGGGCCTTCCTATATGTGTTAACTATCTCGCCAGACTAAACGGGATTCTTCCAGATTGTTGGAACGCCATTTCCTTTCAAGTTTTCGTGATGTTTGCTTTAATTAGCGGGTTTGGGGGTTATACCATGGAGCTAACCTTCTTTGTTTTATTATCTTCTTTTTTAGAGGAGCGATAGAGTCTGTTGTCATTTGCAGTGAGCCTGCAGCACTATCAGTAAGATGATTAATTTGTGAGGGACTGAAGTTAGCATAGGAGTCCTCTGATAAATTGAGATATGGCATTGAATTAAATGCTACAACACTATCAAATAGGCATGTAGTGTAGGAAGTTTTGCATAATGGTCTGTAGTCCATTAATAGGAGTTAAAAAGATGGCCCTATAAAAAATGATTCTGTGGAAAGATTATTAAATGTCATATGCTAGAACAAGGTTGAAGGTGTGGTTAAAACAGTGCGTGGGTTTATGTACACTCTGACAGAAGCCAATCGAATCTAATAATGAGATAAACGCAGTACTAAGGCTATCATTTTCAACATCCACATGAATATTGAAATCACCTACAATAATTACTTTATCTGTTTTAAGGACTAAACTTAAAAATTCAGAATAAGGACCAGGAGCAAATAAAACAAATAGAATTGGCTGTCGTGTTTTCCAGGTTGGGTGTGAAAGACTAAGAACAAGGCTTTCGAATGAGTTATAATTTAGCTTAGGTTTAGGGTTGATTAAAAGGCTTAAGTGGAAGATGGCTGCAACTCCACCTCCTCGGTCGGTGCCTTGAGGAATATGAGTATTAATATGAGTGGGCGGAGTGGATTCATTCAGGCTAACGTATTCTTCATGACCCAGCCAGGTTTCAGTAAGACAAAATAAGTCAATATGATACTCTGATATTAAATCGTTCACTAGTACAGCTTTAGATGACAGAGATCTGATGTTTAAGAGTCCACATTTAATTATCTTATTTTGTTGTACTATTATAGCAATGGTGTTCATTTTTATTAGGTAAGCAAATGCGATATGTACTAACCAGGAGTGTCTATCAGGTAAACTTCAATGTTTCCCGAAGTCAACTGGTGGCCATTCTTGAAGACTATTTAACCAAACGTCACCAGGCAAACTGTAGGGACTAGGGTTGGCCACTTCCTGAAATGCAAATACAGAATGCCGGCAGTTAAACCTGAATTCCAGGAGGGTCTGCATGAGAAACCGACCTAATGATGATGTGGTGTGGGATGATGGAGGACATTAATTAGCAGTTACTGTAAACGTCAAGAGCAGTGTTTTTTGCTTACTCACCAAATTTCATTCATAAATCCTGTTGATGTACAAAGGCATACACATAGTGATCTCACTTATTTTAGATGTTTTATTAATCAAGGGGGAACGCAGAAATGTAATGGGATGACATGTTGACATATGTACCGGGGACAAATATATATATAATATATATTCTTCACAAGCTCAAAACGGCACCTCTGACGGGTTTGTTTGGTTTGTTTGCACCTTCAACAATAAGGCGGATGGTATTGCGCGTAATTGTGGGTAGAGTGTGACGTCACAGTAGGTAAAAGAATTAACTAGGATGAGCTAAAGCAGCAAAAATACACTGCCAGTAACACACAAGCACCGGCAACCGAAAATGAGACAGTGCGCTTACCGCAGCACGTCAGCACCTTCACCCTGAGGCCAATACTAATATCGATATTTGCGAGTTAAAAAAAAATCTGATAATATTTTGACTGGAACTAAATCTTTTAAACATAAACTCATAACATAAACAACCAATCTTGATATGGATCTTAGATTTGTTTTTTCAAAGAATTGTAACCAAATTATATACTAAGCAGGAAATTTTTATAGTCGTCAACTTGTCAGTGCTCTCTGGTAGAACAAGTAACTGTAATGGCGACACTGTTGCTAAATTACCTCAAACCTAGTTTCTTCAGCTGATACCAATATATCTGCAATAAGTTTATAGGTCTAGCTCTAGTTATGGGAAATGGTGTTTGTTTGGTGTAAGCCATTAAAAACAAAAACATTAAATAAACAACAATATATATATTCTTTAACTAAATTGTGTTATTACAAATGTCAAAGTGATTTTGAATGAGATCTCTTGAAAAAGAAGCTGGATGTTAAACGTAAACTTTCTATGCTTTCTGTAGCGGGTAAACTAACCCGCTAGCTTACTAGCTGGCCTGCTAACTACTGAGTGGTTTTCAGCCTAATGACTGCATGACTGTCAGTCTTTTCACAGGTTACGTGTGGTTCATGGTGTCCGTAAACTGTACTAGGCTAGACTATGGCACGATTTTGTTGAGGGAGGGCAGCTCACAGTTGGGCCGTACAGTCAACCTTGACCTTGGAGGCTGTGTCCTTTTGCCTTCTGCAGCACTGAAACTAAAGATGACGTAAAGACAAAACTGTCTTTATGATTCTGAGATGGCTTCAACTTTTGAGCTGTTGATGGCATCAAGCACTTTTTAGGCCAAGTCTGAATATACGCAGTACACTCTGCCTAGAACAATTGATTCATTGATAGATTTGATAGCTGAATTTGATTAAATGTGTTGTTTTTACTTTGGTAGTAGGTGCTTTGTATTTGTGTACCATGACCTGAACTGAATAGAGATTCAGACAGCCAGAGAGAAGCGTCCCTCCTCACAGCCATCGTGTGGTTGGTCGCCCTCATACTCGAGGCATAAAGAATCAGGGCAGAACAGATGCAGATTTTCCTCTTACTCACACATCACATTATGTTATTTTTGTTCTGGCTTGACTACTTCATGATTATGAGTCCTCACAGTCAGGAAAACGTTGTCGTAAGTGCACAGATTGGTCACAGCGTTTCTCCCAAACCAGTAGTCCTCAAATGGAGAGGCATGCACAGTAATGCCAGAATAATGTTCACAGTAGTTTGTTCGGTTTCAGGCAGCATAACTTGCTACTTGCGTAGGTTTTGATTTACAGTTGTAATACAGCGAAGGAAAGGTAAAGAATATAAAGGAAAGACGTAGAAAAGAGAGAAGAAGAAAAAGTATTGAAGAGGAGAAATAAGAGAAGAGAAAAGGACAGCGAAGGACAGGAGATGAGAGATGCAGAGTCTGCTGGATGATGTTTGCATGGATGTCAGCCTCGTTTAGCGTCTCTACATCCCTCTTCTCTCTCTTTATCTTCATTCTTCCTTTTTCTTGCTGTCTGTCATTTTAGCTGCTCTCAGGTGTCAGTGAAAAGAGGACTAGGGGCTGACAGCACTGCTAGAGCTGCTGTGGAGGGCTAGAAGAGGATGGACACGTGCACACACACACACACACACACACACACACACACACACACACACACACACACACACACAGTCTGCCGTTCACATTTAGAGTTATTCAAGAAGCACAAACATTTATTCTAGTTGACAGTTTGGTTGTAATCATTTTTTACTCTCTCAGACACTCACTTATTTACAATTCGGTTAGAACCACACATACACACAAACACACGGGCTGCTAATATTGACATTATTAATCAAAGGAACAGTTTGGTAAATACACTTTCTTTCTTAGAGTGAGCTGAGAAGATCAATGTCAGTCTCATGTCTGTGTGTATAAGTATGGAGCTCGTTCCAGGACGTGGTCAGCCTAGCTTAGCATAAAAGCTGTGTTAGAAATTGTTTGTTCACTCATTCACTATTCCCTTTCTCTACAGTGAGCAATAAGTTGGAATTTTGGCCATTTTGCATCATCACTGACATGAAATGTTGCACGACTTGTAATTCAATCTATCAAATGCGACGCAATGCATTGTGAGATTAAGAAAAAGTAGTGTACATGCCATATAATCTTTGAGAGCACGGTCTAGATCTGCTCTGTAGGAAAAGTGCAATGAGACAAGTTCTGTTATGAATTGGCGCTGTATAAATGGAATTGAATTTCACACTGAGAATTTGGATACTCAAAGAAAATGGCAACAGGTAAATGCAGTGAACATAGTAACAAATAGTTTTAATAATTTCAGACACAGCTTAACACTGGAAGCAGGGGGAACAGTTAGCCTGGCTCTATCCAAAGTTAAAAAATATGCTGACCAACGCTTCTAAAGCTCACTAATTAACACATTGTATCTTGTGTGTTTAATCCATTAATTAGGGAGCTTTAGAGGTGTTGGTAGGCATATATTGGAGGCCAGGCTAGCTGTTTCCTCCTGCTTCCAGTCTTTATGCTAAGCTTGGTTAACCACGTCTCATCTCCAGAAACAAATTTAATGCACAGATATATAATTATTTTGTCAATTAATCGATGGGTCCACAAAATGTCAGAAATTAGATTTGACTTGATTTCTTCATAGCTCTACAAAACACACCACGTTATCCAAGGGATAACATGTTTAAGTGTTTATTTCAACATGGCCCCAGATGTAAAAAGACAAACATTAAGCATTTAACATAAAATTGAACAATAGAATCTCAAAACAAAAACCAAAATTGTGCAAAATAATACATATCCACATCAATACACCTAAATATAACAAAAACAGATTAATAGCTCAAGTAAAATTTCATTAATAACCCACCCTGACCTTTTGTTTTTGTCCACCTCATGTTTGCTTCTGGCTACATTGTTTACGTTAGGCGTTATATATGAATGCACACTGGCCCCGGTGTTGTAGTCATATTGAGTGTGGACAGAAAAAAATGTGGAAAATGCTCATCTTAGGTTCCCAGAGACCAAGATGACATCTTCAAATTGCTTGTTGTGTCCAACCAAAGATATTACTTTGATATTTAACAGAGAAACCAGCAGATCCTCGCATTTCAGAAGCTGGAACCAGAGAATGTTTGGTATTTTTGCTTGATCATTTATTGCTGATTAATGTTCTGTCGATCTAATAATCGATTAATCAAATAATTGTTTTAACACACATAGTTCATAGTGTACCCTGGATACCAACAGCAGCATCAGCCCCCAGGTTGTGAGTCTTAAAGGAGACAGGGAGACCCAGTACAGAGAGAGAGAGAGAGAGAGAGAGAGAGAGAGAGAGAGTAACACTGCTTTCCTCTCTGCCAGTGGGCTGGACTGTGTTGCAAAAGGATGAGAGGAATGTGACTGAGAGAGAAAAAATAGAGAGACAGTGCGGGGATGTCAGCAAATAGACCCAAGGGAGAGAGAGAGAGAATGAAAAGAGAGAGTCAGAGAGGCATGGCAGGCAGGGTTGAGAGGAGGGAGGACTATACTTAGACAGCAATAAAGATAGTCAGCCACAGCCAATGCTGCACTATAGTGCCAGCATGGAGGGGGACACACTGGATCTCTTAGCAGCAGCGTGGGATTCTTTCCAGTTCTAAAATCTGGTCTGACAAGAAACTGCCTTCTCAGCTCAACTGGTCCAGGGATGGAATTCAACTGGTCTGGGATAGATTCGCTTCTGAAATCCAGAGACGAACACTAAATTTAAGCCAAATCGCACAGCAGCAACTAACCACTACTTCAGTGAAATGAGTATGTTTTTTCTGACATGGAGACAGTTCTACTCTGAAAGCTTTGAAGAGGACTAGTTGAAATTTGAGAGTACTATAGTTACCTTGGGGTCAGTGCTGTTTCTAATGCTATTTCACATTCAAAACGCAAGGATGCTATTCAAGCCTAAGAATTCCTCACCTAGAACTGTGAAGTGGACTAAATGAAAGCTGAAAGAAGGCAAGAAGAGGTTGAGATTTGTTGAACAGCTGTTTTGATCACAGAAGACAAGGCCCAAGTCAAACCCAGATTGGTAGAAAATGAGGACTAGCTAGAGACAACATGGTAGACAACTAGACAAAATATGACAAATTAAGTCTAATCCAATCAAAAATCGGATGCTTTCCCTGGCTTTGGATGGGATTGTCATGGCTTGACCACCTATACATTCTGATGAGTTGCCCAAAAGAAGATATACACAAATGATGAAGCTCAAGCTAAATCCAACTCAAGGATTACAAATTCACACATTCAAGACTTGGTGTTCTGCATCCGTAGTGCTGACTGTGACACTCCAATAGTAGATTTACTGTATAGACGTGTGTTTTCCTGTGTTGGTTTACCCTGGATTGTCACTTCTGGCCATGATGCATCAAGCAGAGATCGTGCTGAGGTGACCAGATATCCCAGCTGTGGGCTCTGAAGCCTTGTGGCCCCTGGTGTGTACAGTACATGACAGTACGTACATGTGCGTATGAATGTGGAGGTGCTATGCTGAGGGTGTCGGGTGTTGCACCAGCTCCAGTGGGCCACGAGTGGCGATTTCAGTGTTCTGTCGGGGTGGACTGTAGCGACACGGAACCTCGTTGCATCTGGGTGGCAGTTTTAAGGGGTGTTTCACCTCGTGCCTCACCCCAGCTAACCCCCATCGCATCACCAAGAAGACGGGGCTCCCAGAGGGTCATACAGCGCCATCGCTTGTCCTGGGTAAGAGGGGAAGCAGTTTTGGGCTGAAACTGCCAATACTTGATTTCTTTCTTGCCAATATTCAGAACTATTAATTTTATTCAGGTCAAGGGTCAAAGACATTTTCTTGTTAGGATTGAAAAGAATCTGAAACATGCTTTAGATCATCATTGGACACTAACTTTACTCATTTTAAGCCAGACTTATGAAATTCTATTAGGATTAGCAGGTCTTTGAGGAAGAGCATTCGATTACACCTCTTTAGGTGGGAGGTTCTTCCAAAAACATTATCGAACAAGTAGATGATGTCATCTATGATGACAGTTTAAGTGGCCTTCTTGCACTCTTTGTTAGCAAAAAGAAAATAAGATATTTTTATACCATCGATGTACCAAATTATTGGATGAACTGAACACTGGTCCTGATACTCCCTTCTAAAACTGTTTATAGGTGTTTTTGGACAAGTGCTTTGTGCCCGTATGGGTCAATGTCACGAATACGTCATAGAAATTTGTCAGAATAGGCAAGAGAAGGAAAATGATTCTAACACTTAAGTTTTTGTTGGGACATTGTGAGGTACCCCAGATGCTGCATCAGTTGTACTTTACTATGGTAAAATACACTGGATAAAAGCAGCCCTTGTCGTGCCCGACATTCATTTTATTCAATAATGGCCTGTCCCCACATCTGTCGGGTCAGGCGGTGTGTAATCTGATTCCAGCATTATACCTTTTAAGAGGAACTGTCATATTTGGCCGCAACTCATCGCTGACCTGTTTGGTTGTCATGGTCTTCACTGCAATGCTCCCCTAAACAAAAGTGCGGGGAAAGATGAATGGTTCTTTTGTAATGGTTTTATTTTGCCAATGAGGGCACTTCTTCTGAATAGTGGAAGCTTGTAGTTTACTTTAATCAGCAGGATAATGTAGAGCTAGTGGGTTGTTGGTGATTAAAGCATTATTTTGAACTGACCGACTTTGTGTACTATCTTCTTCATGTATATCACTTTTTCATTACCAAACTTCTTAAAGCTGCATTAATCAGCTTTTTCAGCCACTTTTGGGGGGCAGAAGACCACAGCAAGCTGAATATCACATACACATTTGACATATTGTGGCCTTATAAAGTTGATATGGCTAATGTGTTAGCAAACGGTCATTTACAAATCTAAAGTCGTGTTTCTGGCGACCTGAATAATTTAAGTCCAATATTCACTCTCCTTTTAGCTTTGTTTTGGTCTCCACCAACTCCTGAGAAAAATATCTGGCTTTTTAGCTGCTAAATGTTCCACTATGTTCACAACTTTGCTATTTGGTGCTGGACAGATACTGTGCAGTGCAGTTTATCAGAGCTTTTTCACTGAAAACAACTGCCAGCTGCTGCTGGAAATGAGGTTGATGAGAGCTGTGAGACTCAAGCGTTTTATCGCTCTGTAGAGTTAAAGGGAACAGCAGCCGTGACTGTCATCGTTCTGAAGGGTCCTCATCTCCTGTCTGATCTGATGACTGTGGACAGGTGTGCTTCGGGTTGCTTCTTCCACCATCTTGCTTTAACCTTTTCTGTCTGCTCTGATCAGTGCAAGAGAAGCATACCATTATGAACCGTCCCTGTCCTCGTCCACCATGTAGGTGTCCTGGTTTTATCACAGGGAGCCAAAGTTCGTGTCATTGCCATCAACTTTAGGGGTGACCTTAATCTTTGTCAGGATCGGGGCCGCACAGTGGAGTCGAATAGAATAGCTATTACCAACCTGTCATCATCTACAATTTGGAGGAAGATTCAGCATGTTGTGTTTGATTCATTTGTGTGTGTGTGTGTGTTTGTGTGTGTGTGTGTGTGTTATGCCATATCTCTGTGCCTCCTTTAGGTGTTATGTAATGAAACACTGTGGGGGCCTGTTCACTAGCAGAGGGGAAGCGAGATGAGGCTGATGCCCTCACTACGCACAAAGATTCATGTAGCTTTATATAAAATCTTGTGTGTGGTTGTGCTTTTACATCATCTGTTCAAGTGTGCATCAAGGATCATACCGTTTCCAACACACGTGTTTGCATGCTGGTAGAGTGACTGTTTTAGTAATCCAGCTTCTTGTATACACCGTGTGTGTGAGTGTGTGTATGCAGGGTGGATGTGTGTCTTTTTGCATTGTGTCAGTCTTTCTCTCTCAGTTCAGCTCATTCTGCATTCTGCTGTGGTCTGACTGTCAGATGAGCTAAATCATTTCAATACCCAACAATAAAGGTCTGCAATTCAATACTAAATGCAAGTGAGCAAAATGAAGTGACTAGTGCAGTAGACAGAAAAACAAGTAAATTGAGTGAGTGGCCCATGTTAATGATGAGCTATATTTGAGTCAGCACGAGTTGTCCTCAGGCAGAGTGTTCGGGATCAGGTAAGGACCGAAGAACCCAAATACAAACAAAATATTATATAGTAAACAATATCATACATTAATTATATTTGAGTTCCTTTTATGAATGAATTACATCGATAATTTTTTACTACTGTTTGTAACTTTTAATGAATTTCATCCACAAGACAGAGAGAGAGATTTGAATGAATGAGGCATAAAGATCAGTCTTCCTGACTGAACTTATGATGAGCTTCATATTAATTGGAAGTATCTTTCTTGCCTGCAACACATTCTTTTTTTTCGGTCAAGTTAGCAATAATAAATATGCAACGTCTGGTTAGAATTTTTCAAAATAAAGCTTGCTGAGAAACATTTCAGGTGACTGTCGCCATTTAGTTTGGTTTAGGCACCAAAACTACTTGATTAGGTTTAGGAAAAGATAATGGTTTGGGTTCAAATAAATACTTCCTTAAAACAATCAATGTTGACTATTGGTTTCACACAGGAAACGAACCCCGGTCTCGAACCCTGATGATGATCGGATGATGATCCAAGTGACATTCAAATGGTTGCTAACTGCATCTTCATTGTTAGATGCCACTAAATCCTACATACCGGACCTTTAATGGCTTGCTATATTGCTCGTTTTTGTATAAAATCTGTGTAGAGAGGAAGGTCTGGATTCAGGGCTCGACAGTGCAAGCGTTTAATTTGCATTTGTGACTAAAAATAGATATGTGCGAACCGTAATATGGATTTAGAAGCACTTGAGCGAATAAAAACTATTACAATATTCAGCCCAAGCGACAGTGAAGAGGAGATGGACGAGGAAGGCGACAAAGTAACGTTAGCTTCTCTCGGTCCTCTCCGAGGGCGGGGCTCAGCTCCTACACACACACACACACACACACACACACACAGCCAACAGCAGAGCAGCAGAGAGGATGCAGTGCAGACAATGAACCATGCGACATTTCCACCTGTTTGTCCACGATTGTTGTTACAACTACAGTGTGCTTGCTAAGCTAATAGCGAATTGTTACGAACAAACTAAAACGAAGCCTTTCTGTATGTTCTCTTTATACATCGATGGTATGTAACTGTTTATCTTAGTTTGTCAAGAACGTTAAAATTTGGCAAATTCTGCTATTTATGTTACTGACATTTTAGATTTGTTTCCAGTGAAATATTATTGAGTGTATATAGTGACTTTACTGTTGCTGCGCAAGAAACTGTTTGTAGTTATATTTAAAATATAAATCAGTTCTAATCCTGTTCTGAATTTCTGCATTAAATTATTATTAAAAATGATAATTTAACGAAAAACATTTCTTTAGTAATAAATTTAGCAAAGTAATATGAGCCGGGCCGATAAGAGTAGGAATAAGATAAAGATACAATCCTATCAAATCCCTTCGCTATAAGTCTTGTTTAACCAATCTTGTTTTGTGATTATAATTTTTTATGGCACACAGTGCGATCACTCACAAAATGTGACGGATTACTTCAGGACATTAGAATTAATTAATCAGTTTCACTTATTTTCTTGCTAATGTCTGAGTGTAATGTGAAAAACTACAACCTGTGTGTTTTTAATAAATATTGTCATAATAATTGACTAAAATTATGTGAAAATTTATAGTTTTTAGTCAAATAACATCCAGTTCCCTTGGGGGTGACCCCACTGGACTATTGGCCTTGGTGAAGGTCTGCGCTCTCCTTCTAGTTCATATCGTTCATACCATTTATACTGTTTAAAGTAGTTTAAAGTATAAATAATTACATAATTATTAAATAAATTGTTAAGCAGAAATAATTAAAAACTTTACTTTTTGTACTTTATTCAAATAAATTAAATTATTTTGCTTGAAAATGTCTCCTCCTATCCCTTTATTAAGGAAAAACATTATTTGATGAATTTTCATTGCGCTCTTAAAGTTCTTTATGTGCTCCTACATTTTTCAGTTTGGGAGGACAAAAAAGTTAGCGTCAAGCCCTGGGATCAGGAGACAGGAAGGTTTGGGCAGGAATTTCACAAGCTCTCATTATCTCCAGCATGAGCATGAAGTTAAAATGCAGTTTTTAACCAACAGCAGTACTGTAACACAAATCCATGTCCCCCACAGCTTGCCTTGGGCCTCTATTTTTTCCCCAATGAGACCTGAGATAAGAGCGTTGTGTAATTCAGCGAAAATACAAGTTTTTGGAGCAGAAAAATAAACAGAGAAAAAGCGGATTATACTTTTTCCGATGTGAAAACCATATTAATAAGAATAATTTTACAATATGAATTTATCTCACAATATAGCAAATGTATAAAAAATCACATTGAGTAAACAAATTGATTTTCAATGCAGTGAACTATATTCCACTTTTCTCCATTACATCAGACATTACTCACACATGTAAAACATGAACTTAGAAATAGTTTTGTTTTTAGTTTTAACTATAATTTGCTTGAAATCATTAATTTGGACAACAGAGATTTGTAAAATTATAACAAAATATGATCATATAGTCATAATACATAGGTCCACAATAATAAAATAATAAATATCCCTCTAATTGGAATCCACTGTAACTGATATGAATTCAGGTAAACCACAGGCTCCAGTTTTCCATGAAAAAGGAAACTACAAACTTTTTACAGCCACCTTGAAGGTCTAAGGATTTTTAAAACCTAAAAATCTATATTGACTTTAATCTATTCAATTCAGTTCAATTTTATTTATATAAAATCATCAAACTTTCCAATTCATAACAGAAGTTATCAGAGCAAGTCTAGACCGTACTCTTTAGAATATTATTTACAGAGACCCAACAAATCCCACCATGAGCAAGCATTTGGTGACAGTGGCAAGAAAAAACTTCCTTTTAACAGGCAGAAACCTTGGACAGAACCAGACTTAATGGTGGGCGGCCATCCACCGCTGCCATGTTAGGTTTTAAGAGAGAAAGAGAGAGCGAGAGATGCAGAGGTTTAGAGAGAGAGGTTTAGAGATAGATAGATAGATAGATAGATAGATAGATAGATAGATAGATAGATAGATAGATAGATAGATAGATAGATAGATAGATAGATAGATAGATAGATTTGGGGTGGGGGGGTGGCTAGAGAGGGAAGCACAATGCAAATACCACCTAGATTTTTTTAAATAGTAGTAATGTGATTGTAGTGGTAAAATTAATAAATAATAATTATTATTAATAATAAGAATAAGAATGAATGACAGCTATAGGAAAAATAATGACAGTATTAGTAACAGAGCCAATAACAACAACTGTAGTAGGAACACGGGGGCAGCAGGTGGCCCACAACCACAGATCCAGTCTCTGCAGCTCTGGAGGTAGAAATACCTGCGGAAAGCGACAGAAGGAGAGAGGAGAGAAACGAGAAAGCACAAAACTACAGGAGAGAGAAGATGTGAAGTTAGTAACATGCAGTAATGGGATAAAAATGCATACAGATGGTGTGCGAGAGAAGGAGAGAGGAAAGAGGTGCATCATGGGAAGTCTCCCGGCAGTCTAGGCTTATAGGAGCATAACTAAGGGATGGTTCACGGCTCACCTGAGCCATCCGTAACTATAAGCTTTATCAATGAGGAAAGTCTTAAGCCTACTCTTAAATGTGGAGATGGTGTCTGCCTCCCAAACCCAATTTGGGATCTGATTCCACAGAAGTGGAGCTTGATAATTGAAGGCACTGGCTCCCATTCTACTTTTGGACACTCTAAGTAACATTCTGTGTTGTAACATCAAGCATTCTGGGAGCGCAGTGTTCTACTCGGGTAATATGGTAGAATGAGATCTTTAAGATAGAGAGCTTTTTAGGTGAGGAGAAGGATTTTAAATTCTATTCTGGATTTTACAGGGAGCCAGTGCAGAGAAGCTAATATTGAAGAAATATGATCTCTTTTCCTAGTTCTTGTCAGTACAAGTGCCGCAGCATTCTGGATCAACTGGATAGTCTTAAGGAACTTATTCGGGCAGCCTGATAAGGAATTGCAATAGTCCAACCTAGAAGTAACAAATTAATGCACTATTTTTTTGGCATCATTTTGAAAAAGGATGTGCCTGATTTTTGCATGTTGCGTAGGTGAAAGAAGGCAGGCCTTCCTTGTTTCATGTGGGAGTTAAAGGATAAATCCTGATCAAAGATAACTCCAAGGTTCCTTATGGTGGTGCTGGAGGCCAGGGCAATGCAATCTAGAGTAACTATATCTTTAGATAATGTGTCTCAGAGATGTGTTTGGGGCCAAGTACAATAACTTCAGTGTTGTCTGAGTTTAACATCAGAATATTGCAGGTCATCCAGGTCTTTATGTCCTTAAGGCATGCTTGAAGGTTAGCTAACTGGTTAGTTTCTTCTGGCTTGATTGATAGATATAATTGGGTATCAGCCGCATAACAATGAAAGTTTATGGAGTGTTTCCTAATAATATTGCCTAGAGGAAGCATATATAACGTGAATAGAATCGGTCCAAGCGCAGAACCTTGCAGAACTCCGTGACTAATTTTGGCGTGCATGGAGGACTCACCGTTAACATGTACAAACTGAAATTGATCTGATAGATAGCATTTAAACCAGCATAGTGCGGTTCCTGTAATGCCAATTACATGTTCCAGTCTCTGTAATAGGATGTGATGGTCAATGGTGTCAAACGCAACACTAAGATCTAACAAGACAAGTACAGAGAAAGTCCATTGTCTGATACAATCGATCTATAATTGAGTCTTAAATGTTTACATTTCTCACAACAGTTTTCAGTGCTATTTTATGTGAAAGGAAAGAAGTGTTTGAATGTTTTGGTCTTTTTTCATTGCTGTTTCTTTGTATCTAGCACCCTTTTGTTTTGTGGTAGTGTGCCAAATTTTGGGAAAGGAATGTCCATTAAATGTAAAATTTGATTCCCTGACCTTGCTTTGTCATCCAGGGGCCCAGGCTAGACATGACGCAAGACCTGCCATCTCACTTGCAATGCCTTCCACTTCAATTTTTTTTTAAATTCCCTATTACCCCACTTATCTTATTTTTATCTCACCCCACTCACACTTACCACTTACCCAACTGAGTGAGTGCTACTGCTATCAGGTTCAATTATAGTAATTGTTGTGCATTTTTGTTTTGTTATGCATTGTCCATGTTGTCCATGTTCTTTGCACTGAATGTAAACCACACATTGCATAATTTTTGTATGTTCTGTTCTATCTCGTCTTTCAATAAGAAAAGTTTCAAAAAAAGAAATGTAATGAACCAAGCAACAGCATATTAAGTTAAAGGGACTCAGATAAGGATAATGTCAGTGTTAATGCACACAGACTTGCACTGAGTCATCTGGCCAAGCAAAGAGCTGTGTCACAGACAGCTGGCAAAAGAAATCACATTGTTCAATAAAACACTGTGGCATGTTGGCATTTCACACTCTGAGTGGGTGGGCAAGTAAGGTAGGTGTGTGAGTGAGAGATATGGGGAGAGAGAGATAAGCGTGTACAGCATCTCACCTCTATGTGAAATGCCACCTGCAAAGATGTCGGATGATGAGGAATCTAAGACAACAATGTACCCAATTATCTCGCACACATGCAGAGATACGACTTCATGCTCTGGAGCTTCGCACAACATAACTCTCAACACACCCACAGCCACGCATACAGAAATGTCAGTGGGCAGGAATCCTCTATGGTTTTTTCATTGTTTGTGAAGCCTGATGGTGAGGATAATATATGTTATGTAATGCTATAAGAGTGGGTCATTTAAAAAGTTTGAAAAAGTCAGTAGGAAGTGTAAACCTAGATTAGATGATTTAATTCTTTCAGCACATTATGCGGGTGTATGTTAAGCTATAAATCAACCAACAGATTCTGTCCATTCACTGATATTAAGGCAAGGTCTGGTTAGAAAGCAAGCAAACATCACAAACTAACACTTGTCAGTGATTTGATAAGAGATAATATAAATGATTGTTACTTGTTGGAACATATAATGGAAAAAATAATCTAAAGTGATTGGCTTCCCTCTGGAAAGTGTGTGTCTCTTCCCTGCTCTCCTTGGAACTATTCTTAGAGGCGAAGGTTTCCCCAAATCACGCCTCTGAAGGGCTCGGCCATCCACTTCCTGCCTCAAGAAACAGGCTTCCTGTTGTTTTCGTATGGGATGAATATCGTCATATCTCGAAACTGAAAAAACAAAAAAAGCTTAGAAAGGTTGAAACTCAGTGTTTGAAAGCTTGAAATCTAATAAAAAAAAGTTTGGCAAGATTGAAACTAAGTTTTGAAGGCTTGTATAATATAACAGCCCTTGGCTTGGATAAGCAAACGCAGAGAGTCTCAAACTGACGCTTTATTTTGCTTCTATTCACCCGTCATCATCTCAGCCACCGTAGAAAACACAGTGAAAACCATAAAGAAATGTACAAAAATGTCAATTTATATTTATCTACATACATTAAGAATAAACAGTACCAAGAATAAACAGTACATTAGCACCAAGTGAGGACATTCTTGAATAAATCTATAATAAATCTCTGTAGCCTCAAGTTAAATACAAAAATGTTCACAAGCTAATTGAACTGTACTAATGTTTACGTTCTGATTCACACTACAATCATGAAGCTATTTAGACAAACCTTATTATAAGCCGCAGCATAAATACATTACACCTAAATCTATAACACACCAAATTACTTTCCTTGTACAAAACCCAAAACGTACATACATTTTACTTCATACAAAGAAAAAACAAATCCAGTGCTGCTCTAACGTTAGATAGCGCTACGCTAATAAAGCAAACAAAATGGAGCAGAGAAATGTTTCCCTCTCTTCAAATGAACAACTCTTCCCGCAGTACCTGTAGTAAAAGCAATCAACTTCACATACCTCGTTCCGCTCACCAAGGGTGTTAAACCAGGATATACAAATAGTTTTCTCTCAACTTTAACAAGGTTTTCGTCTCAGGATAAGTTGGGCGTCTCTTCTACTCTCTGTATGTTTTACTCTTCCGTGGTCGGCATGCTAGCGATTTACGGCAGGTGGTGAACTGGCTTTATTTAAGACAGGGCTTCCTATAGATCTCTGCACGGGCAATTGACCAAACAGCAAAGGTATGTAACTATTAAATAACAAACTTTATGAGTCACAAACCCACGGTTTGTGACTCATGAAGTTATTGTTATTAAGTCGGGTCCGTGTATCATCCGTTTATGCTTATGTTGTGGGTTTCTGCCACTGCTCTACTCTGTGCATGCACCTTGCAAGAAAAGTGGATTTCTATCAGTAATTTTAATGATTTGTGAGGAGAATTTGTGTTCATATTGTGTTTAAGTGTATTAATCTAGGAAACGCTCCTTATGTGCACTTGGTCACTCCAACATTCATAACAGGCTACAGTCCATCTGTCATCACTGATGAACCTGTTTATTATCTCTGAGTAACAGTAGTTTTTCAAAAAATAATTTAAAATTCCTTCAAATTTACCTTAATTTTCAGTTTAAAAAATGCTTTACAAACTTTTTCTTTGAATCTGCGTGCTCCCACGAGGTAAGTGCACACTGCAGACCAGACTGTGCATGCGCAAAGTGGAGAAACAGTACAAAACAAAATAACAGAAAAACAATGAACGGATGACACGGACTGGACCTGACTTCATCAGTCACAAACCTTTTTAGTGTTCTCTGGAAACACTTTGTTTTGTGTATTTGCAGCGCATTTGTGTATTTGGTTTGGCTGACCCCGTTGTAACCCCCACTCAGGCTTCCACAGATTTGTCAGTGTGCCTCAGTAACTATACAGCCTACGAAATGCAAATGTGTGTGAGACAAATCTCCACACGCATTTGCAGATCTCTGCCACGGCAGAAGTGTAGCAAAAGTCACATGTAAAGTTGTGTTGTAACTGATGAAGCGCAGACTTAGACTTTTTAGCCATTAATATCTATGTACGCATTTACAGATTTGTCTACACAATTACAAATCTCAGTACACTTGTAAATCTAAATACAGATTTGGAGATTTTCTTTATTTACATTTACAAATCTAATTACGCACACACGGATTCTGAGTACACATTTACAGATACCTGTACACATTCACAAATCTCAGTACACATGTAGAGATTCTTTTACACATTTACAAATCTGATTACGCACACACAGATTGAGATACAGTTACACAACTCTCCACTCACAGTTATAAATAGTTCTGCTACAGTAATGGCCCCATATGTTTGCACCATCAGTGGTGTGTACATGAGCTGACCCCATCCTTTTACTTGTGTTGAAAATTTTAGCATTGATATTTTTTTGTTTAATCACCCCAAACTAATGATCAAGATCCATGTTGTTATGTAGATAACTGTAGTTTCCAGGCATGCTTGAGCTACAGTATATCCCCTTATCATAGTGGATTACCAACTGAATTGTGCTCAGTGTTGGAGAATCCACTGTGTGTTTGTATCTGAAACACTGGCTTAATTCTCCCCTCCTGTAGCCTATAGAAATATCAGTGGTTTTTAGTCACACTCTTTGTGAAGTTGTGTGCTCCCTTTGTCTATTGTTTATCTGATTTTACAGATCAGTGTTTATGAGCCCTAATACTTTCCTGTTATTCCATGACTGTTATTTATAAACGGTCTAGATTTTTAACTCTGCCATTGTTGCCTGGAGGTAATAAATGTGATTATAGGTGAGATTGTTGGTGAACTAGAGCTTCCTCTTTAGAGAGAGGAACTCTCTGAGAAATTCCTGGCATTGATGGAATCTTGGTCGGATCTGGGCAGAGTCCTCAGTGAATGGACCCCATACACCGACATCCACTTCCCTTATGTATTCAACTATACAAGATACAAGATAGATTTATTGATGTTACAACACAGGGTTGTATAACACGATTTTGTTTTGTAGTTCTCTTTATGCTACTCAAAATAAATGATATACAGTAGATCAGTGAGTAAATAATAAGTCATAGAAATGAAAACCGTTTTACATGGTGAGTGCTGGGGATGAATTTAGTAGTCTCACAGCCTGAGGGAATGTAGTGGTAGTGGTGATATTAATAAAGTCATAATAATAGGAATGATAGTGATAGAAATAATAATGATAAAAATAGTAATAAGACTAATAAGAACAATTGTAGAAGCAGTTGTCGATCAGGAACACGGGGGCAGCAGGTGGGCCACAATCACAGATCCAGACTCTGCAGCTCCGGAGGCAGAAATACTTGCTGAAAGCGACAGAAGGAGAGAGGAGAAAGCACAAAACTATGAGAGAGAGAAGATAGCGAGTTAGTAACATGCATTAATGGGATAAGAATGCCTTTGTAGTCTGTGATGTTTTTGATCGCCTGCCACATAACTTTGGTGTTGTTGGTGTTGAGGTCTCTCTCCAGTCTCTCCTGATCGCTCCGTTTTGCTTCCTTTGAGCTTTCAGTCTTGCACTGGCGGTGCTGTAAGCTTCCTTGTCTCCTGACCGAAAAGCAGCTTTTTTGGCTCTGAGTAGAGCCCTCACCTCTCCATTCATCCAGGCTTTCTGGTTGGGGAATGATTTTATTGTCTTTGTGATCACCACATCATCAGCACATTTGCTGATGTATGATGTAACTGATGATGTATATTCCTCAAGGTTGATGTGGTTCTGCTGGGTGGCGGTATCTCTGAACATGAGCCAGTCTGTGCACTCAAAACAGTCCTGTAGAGCTGCCGTAGCTTCATCTGTCCACACTTGAACTGTTTTTACTGATGGTTTGACCCTTTTTATCCGCTGGGTATAAGTATGCAGGAGAAGCAGGGAAATATGGTCTGATTGACCAAAATGGGGGCGGGGGAGAGCTTTGTAGCTGCCAGAAATGTTCGTATACACATGGTCCAGTATTTAGGTAAAATAGTTCTGAGGTCTGTTTGATTAAAACCACCAGCTACACTAAAAACACCATCCGGTTGTTTAGTCATGTGACTGTTGATGACCTCATACAGTTCCTGAAGTGCATTTTCTGAATTTGCATCTGGAGGAATGTAAACAGCAGCAACAAAAACACAGATAATATGGTCGACATCTTAACAATAAAAATTCCACATCTGGGGAACAATGTCCATCTACTTTAACTGCGTTTGAGCACCAAGCATCATTGATGTAAACACAGAGACCGCCTCCTCTCGTCTTACCGGAGTCTTGTGTTCTGTCAGCGCGGAACAAACTCCTCCCGTCGAGTGCGATAACTTCGTCCGGGATGTTGTGATGCAGCCAGGTCTCAGTAAAGATGAGGGCACAGCAGTCTCTGATTTCCTGAGTCTCAGCTCATCCATTTTATTTTCTTGCGACTGGACATTAGCCAGGAGTAGACTGGGTAGTGGAATAGCCTTAGGTCTGACCTGGGTTATCTTAGATCTCTGTTTCCTCTCTTCCTGTTTTGGTCACACCGCTTGCGGTGTCGTTTGGCCCGGCTGGTCTGGTTGTCAGAATGGGAGATGCCTTGAGCAGTGATCGTCTCAAGGTCCACTGCACTTAATCCAATCCCTGCACTTCCTCTTCCGATGTTGATGTGTATTACTGTCATAAGTAATACATGCTTCAGTAATGAAGGCGAGAAAATAACAAATTAAAACAAAAATGTAGTGAAGTTTGAAGGAGCTACTTGCTGCCGCATCTTCATGCGCAGTCGTTGCCATGGTTCTATGGATGAATACACAGTCACACACACAAGTTGAATGGAGACCCCTGAAAAGGATACTTACGATTTACTTGTAAGACTCACATGGTAAAGTAAAAAAAAAAGGAAAAAGGAAAGATAAGCATTACTGATCTAAACATCCATCTTCTCTCCTCAATAGGCTAAAGGGTGGCGAGATGGCATGGTGTCGTCCAATGAGAACAGGCGCCGTCCGCTGTCATCGGGTGAGGTGGAGGGCGTGTTGTGGCAGGGCCCACGGACCATTTTCCTCCAAAAGAACTCACAGGGATTCGGCTTCACTCTGCGCCACTTCATCGTCTACCCACCAGAGTCCTCCCTCCACAGCATCAAGGTTAGTGGACTGCTCTCTGCCGTTGGACTTTGGCCTGGACACAAAAAACATTGGATATTTTAGCTGAATTTGATACAGTCTGATGTTTAGGGCAACTGACTGCCCGTATAAAATAAATAAGACAGTGGTTCAAGCAGCCAGTAAAGAGAGAGAGCGAGTACAAACATTAGTATTTATACACCTCCATCCCATTAAAAGTAGAAGGCCGATTAAGTCTTCATGAAAATTATCTTTCAGGAGATCTGTATAAAAAACTGATATTGGACATAGTTTGCTTTTAAAAATAAATGTCAACACTGAGAATCAAAAATTCTGCACTAGCCTTTCAGCTGCAGTATGAATGTAGCTTTGGTGAGACTGGACTTAATCCTGATGTTTTTAGCCACACTAGCGACACGGCTTTATGCATGGCAATGTCAGTTGGTCAGCTGGTCCACTTTGGTCCAGACTGAAATATCTTGGCAAATATTGGATGGATTGCTATGACATTTTTTACAGACATTCATGGTCTCCAGAGGATGATTCACAATGACTTTGGTGATCCCTTCAGTTTTTATATGGCACCGTCAGCAGGTAAACCTTTTCATTTATCCAGTGAAATATCTCCACATCTACCAGATGGATTGAAACAATCAATTCAATTTAGCACCGTCATCAGGTCAGAAATTTTATTTGGTTTATGACCAAATACCTGCAAAACTAATGACATTCCCATCAGCCTCAGCTGCACTGTGTTTAGTGCTAATTGGAAAATGTTAGCACGCTAGACTAAGACTATGGTAAACATGGTAAACATTACCTGATAAACATTAGCATGTTAGCATTATCATTGTGAGCCTGTTAGCCTGCTGATGTTGCTCAAAGCACAGCTGTACCTACAGTAACTGCAGCCTCACAGAGCTGCTAGAGTGGCTGTAAACCCTTACTATCATTACACAGAAAAACAAAGACTGACAACTAAATCCTACAAAATTGGTTGGAAGTCATATTGTATAAATGTCAGTTGATAGTTTGCTAACCTGTGTTGAAAATAACTTTGCATTTTATTTTAGTACAGCACTTTTTGTTTTTGTTACATGCAGGGAAATGGTGGAAAGTTTGGGGAGTCCAGGACCCTGGTCTTAAGGGCAACACACACACCACTGTTTTCCATTATAGCCCAACTAATACTTTATTAATGATATTTGAGAGTTTAAATAGACTGATAACAATATATTAGCAGATAATCTATTGTTACATAAACACATAATATAATCAAACATTTTTGATAAACAGCCCTTAAATTTGTGCTTTTGTTTAAGAATTGTGATGACAATATGTACTATGTGGGATATTTTATAGTTAATATAATATAATCTTACTATTTAATGGAGACACTGTTTCTAAACTGCCTAAAACATATCTTTGGCATTTCTGTACTTCAATTTCTCATTAGTTATGATGTTACTTATGATATATCTGCAATAAGCTAATATCAGCCAAAAATATTTGCCGGGCCAATTTATTGGTCTAGCTCTATTTTCAGTGTAAGCCCAAACACTGGCGGTGCTTTTGATACTACAGAATACTACAGTCATATTTCTCAGCATTAATGCTCATCATCACTTCAGAAAAGCAACAATTTTATCTCATTCATTCCCTGGATCCCAGTACCATGACTGCTTCCTCTGTATGACGTGTCTGGAAGGAAGTAACAACTATGTGTTGTTACTTCCTTCCTTACTACGTGAACATGATAAAAAGAATAACCATAATACACAATTTTGTGCATTACAGATGGTAGCTAGAAAAAGTTCCTCTCCTGCTGAAAATGCGTGGGAATGCTGACAGCTGAAATAAATTGCAAAGCATTGCTGAAAATGCAGAAATGTGAAATGAATTGCCAGAATTGGAAGCTAAACTGCATTACTTAAAGAAGCTAAGAAGTGAAATTAGTGTCCTTAAAGAGCAAGTTTTAACATTTGAATGGTTTCTGTAGCTTTAACTATGCAGAAGTAGTAGTTGATTGAAAAATGGAAGTAGAATGCGTTACCTAAAGAAGCAAAGAGCTGAAATAATTTTCTCAGAAAAGGTGTTACTGTAATATTGCCAGTTAGTGTATGTATGTGGAAGGCCCCACGAAGTAAGAAATTGTGTGTTAGTTTATTAATGTGTGTCTGTATGTGTCAGTAATTGTGTTTCTATATGGATTAAGATTTAAAAAGCTGAATCATAGCATAAATGTCATTAAAGAGCGTAACATTTTGATATTTGAATGGTTTCTGTAGCTAAATGGATGCAGTATAAGAAATGGAGTTTGTTGAAGAGGAGGCAGACAGACAGCAAGAGTGAGAGACAGAAGGACATAGAGAAAGAAACACAGACAGAAAGACAGAGAGAGGCAGAATGAGGTGTGTGTGTGTGTGTGTGTGTGTGCGTGTGTGCGTGTACGTTCCAGCTGGGACACACAAGTATGCATACATGTCTTTCTCCTATACTGTATTACTGTATGGTTTAAAGGTCCATGAGTTGAGTGCTGGGATTTCCTACTGTAAGTGAATGCACTTCAGTGTAACTTGTGTGTGTTAATTAGCTCATCTCAGGCAGCTGTGTATGAGATCAAAGGTTGCAGAAGCAGTAGAACTTTAAAAGCTCAAGGTTTAAATGTATTAACAGTTAAAAAGGACAGAGATCTTAACTGCCAAAAATAGATCAACAGCAATCAGACCAGAGGAACAAACTGGAGGTTTAACTAGCTCAGAGACAGAAAGTAAAAGTGTAAAAGTTCCCTTCAAATAAGAAACAATGAAGCTTAAACTGTAGGTCATACTGGTGAAATGACCTCACCATCATCACCGGAAGGCATTGATGAACATGTAGATGTTTAATTTGTGTTGATAAAGTTGAAAATGACCGAGAAATCACAGTTTCCAAAGTCGGCACATTTGTGGTTTTGCCTGAGACTGCGAGAGGTAGAATAGCATTACAGTCAATGAGACAGCTGAATGGCTCTCTTTGTGCTTTGAGGCAGACAAATCAAAAATTGTTAAGTCCTAGTGCTTAAATAAGCGCATTATCTGAACCAGGACAAGTTTATCTACTAATTGATGTAGAAATTGTGTATGAAGAGTGAAAATTGTGGGCATGAGAGCAAATTTAAGAGAAGATTTTCAGAAAATTCAACAACTCCTCTGCACTCTAGTGATGCTGTCACCCACTCTAGCTCGCCCAATACACACGCATTATAAACTCAGAAAAGGGCTGAAAAAAGCATCAAACATAAATTGCGATATTGAAAATGTTATCATTAATATATTAATTAATTTAGTAGTTGGAAGTCTTGTGACCAGTTTAAAGTTTAAATGGAGTCTGTAGCCGAAAGTATGCAGAACTAGTAGCATTTCAAAGTGGAGTAAGTTTGAATAGGATTTGAAGATTGCTCCATTGACTTACATTGTGAAAACAATGTTGAAAAAAGCTTTTTAGTAAGTATAAGTATAAAAGGTAGAAAAAAGTTGAATACAACAATGCATGTCCTTAAAGAGCTGAACATTTTGATAGTTGAATGGCTTCTGTAGCTGAAAGTATGCTGAAGGAGTAGCGATCCAAAAAAACATACGGAAGAAGAATAAAAATGTGGTTCTCCTTTCTAACAGCTGCTCTGTTGTTTCTCCCACAGGATGAAGAGAATGGAAATGCAACTGGAAAAGGTGAGTGTTTCGTGTCTCTGACTTTATCAGCCACACACTCTTTGCCAATGTTTAGGCATTTAGCTCTAATGAATCAGTACCATGGTTTCTTGTAAGTGGGGGGGGGGGGACTTTTTGTTTCCATGTGAAGCTGGAGCTGATTCAACTTTGTGGGTTTTGCTGATATTTTCAGTACAGGAAATGTTTGCTGAATTTGGATTAAGTTAGGATGTGTATACACATAATCTGTGTGTGTGTGTGTGTGTTTAAGCAGGTTGTCAGTGGTCTCCCTTGGAGCCAATGGACACCATCTTTGTGAAGAGTGTCAAAGAAAATGGCCCCGCCCAACAAGCTGGACTGTGTACAGGTAGAAGACTACCACATCCACACACACACGCAATAAACATAAGATACAGCAGAGCTTAGGTCATCACACTCACTAAAATCTCTCTAATCAGTGTCCTCTGACTGTCCAGCTGCCTAAATCCAAATAAGACTTCACTTCACTGTCAATTATTACCGAGTGCCCACAGCAATAAACTTTCCAGACTTTTATAAAAGCTAAACGACTAATAAATCAATGTGCTGATTGTGACCTGTTCAGGAAGCGATCTGTAGTCGATCTGTATTAGATATAGATAGAATATATATATATATATATATATATATATATATATATATATATATATATATATATATATATATATATATTAATAAGGCTTATAATGAGTTATTTCTTGGTTAGCTCTTTGTGACACCAGAGAACATAAATATACAGATTAGAAGCATTAAAGTGCAGAATAACCTGCTGTCAGTCACCAGAATTTGATTTCCCCACATGGGTCCATGATAATGCTTTCTGTATGACGTCATAATTACTCCTTTTGGTTCGTTTGTAAAAAGTCGGTGTGAACATGAACTGGACCAGAACTAAAATGCAACAATGGTCATTTTGTCCCTTTGTCCGGATCAGACAGGTTGAAAAAAAGTGTTGCGACACACTTGATGGTCACGTGGTTCACGTAGCTCTCAACAGTTCCAAACAAATCCGCGCTGTCAGCCTGTTTGAATGGTTTCCTGTGGGACAAATCGCAGCAGCAACTATATTTGCAGAAATTTTCCGTCAATATTAATTATTAATATTAAAAATTATATTAATAATAAAAATTAGTTATCTTATGTTAAGACAATCACATAAACATGCACAACAAGTGAATATAAATGAATGCCAGCAGCTGCTCAATATAAGCCAATCTCCCCCCCACCCCCGTCGCCAAATGCTTGCTCATAGTGAGATTTGTTGGGTCTCTGTAAATAATATTATAAAGAGTACGATCTAGACCTGCTCTATAGGAAAAGTGCAATGAGATAACTTCTGTTATGAATTGGCCCTATATAAATAAAATTGAATTGAACTGAAAGAAGTTTGGTCTATAGTGCAAAATATACAAGGTAACCAGTTACATTCAATAAAACATTTTATTATATAATATGTCCAGAGAGAGGGTAGATAAGTTGTTCCTTGAATGGGCAGTGTTGGGATTTACAATGGTTAAAGGGGCACCAAATTGAGTAGGTGCAATCAATTAAATTTGGCAAAATCAAATCATCAAATCAAAATTATCAAAGATAATCATAAATAATAACTTTAATTAATAAAGTCCTCTGGGGAACCACCCTTAAACACAGGAAAGGATAGCCAAATTAATTGATTTAGTCTCATAAACTACACTAAACTATCAATTTGTAACTCAGATTAATAATTAAATTAATAACTATAACCAAAATTACCATTATTAGTGAAGGATTTGGAGTTCAACAAAGAAGAGGTTGGCAAATTATTCACTCTTGTGCAACATTATACACAAGCATTTATTAAAAGATAATAAAGCAAAACACACAATATGAACTCTAAATGCACTAAGCTAAATAACAAAAGGGTGTGTGTATGTGTAAGATCCAAAATGGCTGCTTGGGTCCAAAATGGTGTCAAACAAAAGAAATCTAATTAAAAATGGCGGCAAGGCCATGTATGCTAAAGAGTGTGGCTCTGTTAAAGGGCCAAATTGAAGTGTATGTGTGAACTGTGTAGAATAAACTGTGCCAGGTTAGAATGAGGATAGTTAGTTGTGTCCTTGTGTCTGTGTGAACATCACTAACATCGACTTAGCATGTGGCTAACAGTGAAAACACATCACAACAATAAAACTCAATGAACCAAATCAATACAGATACATTCACAAAAGTAACACAGTCCTGTGCTTAGCCGTGTACTCTGCTATGCTATATTATGCCCCGTTATATGTCCAGTGGGTACATTACCAGTCCATAAAGGAAGAAGTTGCTTTGCGGTCATCCTTGTTAGCTGGCCATGAGCCAGGCGGGGAAGAATTTTGGTTCAGATTGGGAAAAGACCTTGCTGTGCAGTGTCTTTGTGCAGATGGAGGAACCGGTCGCTCCGTCTGTTGTTCTCGTCACAGTTACTTCTTAAAGTCAGCTGGCAGGCTTTGTGTAGTAGCCGTTGGTGCTAACTAAGTAATGTTGCAGAAATCGTACGCAGGCCCTCGCATCGCTGCTGTAAGAGAGAGTTTGGTTCTGCTGTGTGTCTGCTCCAAGCACATTATGCAGTGGTGGTGGTGGCAGCTGCTGCTGAGCAGCAGTGCTGTAGACAAAGCCAGGAGGGGGGAAAAAGAGAACAATGGCCGCTCACCCTTTAATTGATTATATATTGATATTGAAAAATACACATAATGATGATTAAATAGGTTTAGTGCATTAAAAATACAGATATTAGTACAGCATTTACATTTTTTTATTTGATGGAAGGCACGATTGAAGAACCGTTCATTGTGTCCCCCTACCTCTAAAGCCAAAACCTTGCATGCAACACATATTTCACCCTTCTTCTTCTGCGTGTGTGTGTGTGTGCATACTCCAGGGGACAGGCTGGTGAAGGTGAATGGAGAGAGCATTCTGGGGAAAACCTACTCTCAAGTGATCACGCTCATCCAAAACAGGTGAGAGACTAGTGTTTATAAATCTTATTTTATGTTCATATCTGACCTGTTATTTATTTTGTTCTTTTTTTTGTGTGTGTCTGTGTGCTTTTTTGCAGTGAAAACATTCTGGAGCTCTCTATTATGCCAAAAGATGAGGATGTGTTGCAGTTGGTAAGTGTGAGTATTATCTTTCTTCTATTTTCTCTTCTTTCCTTCTTTTCACCATGTTACTGTGTGAAGTCACAGCAGTTAGCTAGGCTGTTTAAGTAAAATCATGGATTGTTTATTTCTATTATAAGTCATGTAGCTCCTTATTAAAGTTTAACTTCAGAAATTTGGAATTGTGCATGGGCAGAAAGGAGTGAATGTATCCTACTAACAAGGATTGTGTGTATCCAAAGCCTGATATATCTTATTCCTTTGTGCCAGAGAGCTCCATTGTTGTCCAAAAACTATTAAAAACACATCAATGAGCCACACTGCACTGGGTGACATGTTCCTTCATTACCATGAACACACACAGTACACACTGTAGTTTATTTTTACTCAATCCTACATACACTGTCCTGCTGTCTGAATTACTAATGTGTATTAATCCGCCACTGAAAACAGTCCCCAACAAATGCACTATTTCCTCCTGTTTGCGAAACTGCACTGGCCAGCTGTTTTAAGAAATTACTGAGCCTGTTTTAAAAATTAAACATTTATATCATCATATATTTGTGATGTGTTTACATCTCGAGTGGGAGTGGCTTGGGGCTGGTTGGAAAGTATTGAGAGACAGACTAACTCATTGTTGGTTTTGGTCTTGTAATTTATACTGCAGCAATTTTTGATTGAAAGTTTATTTGTATAGCACAATTTAAACATAGTGCTTTAGATAAAGTAAGTAAAGTAGTAAGTAAATACAATGAAATGAAAGATAATATCAATTAAAGCAGAATAGAATAAAATCAACTTAATAAAAATAGACAAAAAATAATAGACAAGGTGGAATACAGTTAAAATAAGTATACAGTAATAAACTACCCAAAATTTACTAAAGGGAATAAAGTTCCAGTGTTAGTTGTAAAATAAGGATTTAGCTTTTATAGAACAAAAGAAAGAAGTATTGCTGCATGGTGCATGTTGCATCTGCCTCATTCTGCCCACTAGCTGTTCCTTCCATCTTTTTTCTTTTATCCTTTCTGTCATGTTTTACACTGTGTCCTATCCCCCCTTGTCCTCAGGTGTACTCCCAGGATGCCTACCTGAAAGGCAATAAGCCGTATTCAGGCGAGGCCCAGAACCTCCCTGAGCCACCGCCTCTCTGTTACTCTTCCACTAAGCCCAGCTCCACTGCCCCACAGCCCAGCCACAACCTCCACAGTCCCCTGGACAACTGGCAGTGCCGACCCGGTCCCACCACCTCTCCACTGGACAATCACCCCCCTGCTGCTTCTACCCCAACCTCCGGTTGGGCAGGGGGTCCTGAGGATTCCAGTGGCCACTTTGCCCAGCTGGGGCGGCACCGTGGCCACTCCTTGTCGGCCATCAATGCACTGGACTTTCACTTTGCTAACCACAATGCTGCCATCTCCTCTGCAACTCTGCCTCCACCACGGAAGAGTAGCCTGCCGGCCTCTTCCCGCACTCGCGCCGATGCTCTCTGCCACCAGGCTCTGTCGGACTGGTACTACAGCCAGGCTGAGGCTGCCGAGCACATGTCCCCCCGCCACCGCAGTATATCTCAGGATTGTTTAGCGGAGCTGGGGCTGGGGTTGGCGCTCGGCCCCAGACCTACATCTGCTTCCAAAATCTCTGTGGAGCAACGCAGAAGAGAAACCCTCCTGTACCACCACCAGGCAGCTGCTGCTTCCCATGATTCCTATTGGCTAGGGGGCTGGGATGGTGTATCAGGACCAGGAAGCAGGTCGTGCTCAGAGAGCCTGCTGGCAGCCTACGCCGAGTACGAGCACAACTACGGCCGTTCTGTGGAAACACTGGCACAAGCCTCAGCACTGGTCTCACCACGCTACGAACACTCTTCACAAGGCTCCCAAATGACAAAATTCAGTAAGCAGAAAGACCAGAAAGTCTCAGCAGGTCATCAGCACCAAACCACGTCCCCCATCACAGCCGCCTCCACAGTGCCTCCTAGTGGCAGGCAGTCAGGTCAGCAGGTAGCTGAACCCCAAACAAGGCGAGTAAAAGAAGAAGAGCTGGTGGGCTACAAAAGCTACAGCCCTTCTTTCTCCTGCAAAGATGGCCACCTCCTCCAGCAGGCCCACTCCTTCAGAGAGCCCAGCTACAATGGCCTTCATCTCAACTGGAGCCCTGGCAGTAGCAGCAGCCCTGCGGACAGTGAGGGGGGGGTGGTACCCAGGCCCCAGTCTACCCCCGCCCTGTCTGCGTCAGAGGAGGAGAGAGCCCGACTCGGTGAGGACAGGGAGGTCATCTCCCCCATCTCCCTGAATCAAGAGGTGGTCCTGAGGCAGAAGCCACCTTCCGGCCACCGAACCCCTGTTCAGGCCCTTCGGCATCCCCACTACACCACACCTGTGGAGTCACCCAAGCCCCCTGGTTTGACACCTACACCAGGGACCCCTTCTCCTGTCGCTGGGGGGCCCGGCCCGAACCGCAGGGTTAATGGTAGCCTGGCACAGCATGCATTCAACTCCCTGTCCTCTATTCCCTTCATAGGTTAGTGACCTTTTCTCTGTAGCAACTGACTACTACGCTAACTGTGTTATAAATTACTACATTTTCTGCCATTGTCATTAACAGGCATATATTTTGAACAATTATGTTGTCTGTTGCTACAGAGCTCTTCAATATTTCACTTAATCTATGTGAGGCTTTAGTAGTGCACTGTGTTGATGAATACTGAATATTAAAAGTTCTAATATGTTTTTGCACCTTTACATGTCCGATGTTTGTATACTGTAAATAAGCAACAGTAGATGGAGTTTAGTTCTGCAAACATTTCTCAGAAACAGAGCTGCTCTGAAGTCAGAAATAATCTTACAGGTTCAGTCAACAAGCCAAAACTATCATAACTGTGGGCTGAAACTTGGTGAAAAGGGTAAGGAGTATGAGAGGAGAGCTGTTGAGGCTTACCATTATTGCTACAAACTGAAAAAAAAGCAGTCCAGCTGATACTGCTGTCAGTGTGGCCTAACTTACCTTACAAGTTCAAACTGAATACTAGCCCATACTTATCCGGGTATGAATCTCAAAAAATAGTAATTGCTGCCATTTTAAACTGTAAAGCAAGACTATGTACTATACAAGTACAGTCCATTTACAATGTAAGTTTTGAAAGAAAAAGTAACACATACTCCCTCTTAACAAATGGAAAGTTAAACTTATAAGCAATAAAACATCCTTCATTTCAGTATATACAGTGGTTTTGCTGCTACAGCCTTACTTGGTCTGGTATTACTTATGGGTAATGTTAACATTAGCTAACATTGATGTGTAGTGCAACTGACATTACTGAGTCAGTTCACGTATTATTCCAAGATGGTTACCCATACTGCTACTGATTCTTGGAAAATGTAGTGAAATTCAATGTGCCATTATCCTATAAGTGCCACTTGGTGTCACAGTGACTGCTATACAGTAAAATTTCAAGCCCGGAAGGGACTGAAACCCTTTTATGTTTGTGCCGGGTTATTATTATCATTATTATTATTATTTGTTGTCTGCCGCTTCGGCTCAAATGAATGAGCTAGAAACACGAAACTTGGCTCACTAACTGGAAATGTGCATGTGCTTCCACAGAAATACGAGTCCAGTCAGCCACATGGTGGCGCTGTAATTAAGGAAAAATGCAATTTTGAACAGGCCACGCCCCTATCCCCACCATAAGTCCGAATGACCTGAAATTTCTCTCACAAGTCCAGCTCAATGTGCTCTACAAAAAAGCCTCTTGGATCACTAAAGTCCGCCTAACTAGATTTTCCGCCATTTTGAATTTTTTGAAAAACACATTTTTAGGAGGCGCTACAAATGCAGAAAACTGGGCATGGCATAACACAAATCAGACTATAAATCAGGCATTGTATGTCAAAACTTCCAGGATATGTCCACATAAGAACCTGAAACATGCCCTGAAAGTTTCCTTCAATCGACCGCTAGGGGGCGCTACAAGGGCAAAAAATGTGCGTGGTATAACACGAATCAGACTATGAATCAGAAATTGTTTGTTTTCTTTATTCTATTTGTAAAAATGCAAAAAAGGGAGATTTCTCTGCTTTTGTCACGTCTAGGCCACATTTGACCAGGTCCAGATCAAAACGGTCTGTGCTGGCTTGAACCTGGAATTTTAGGTTTGTCAGGTAGTTCTAATCTTCCCTGTGAAAAACTGTGGTTCTCCATCAGAGGTTATTTCTGCCTCCAGACTAGGTCCACCTCAGAGAGATGTTCTAACATCCTAAACACCACCTGAGGAAACTCTTAGTTTGTCTTGTCCTGCCAGTGTGTTTAATCATTTCTCACCCCTTGTTGCTCACCTGTGATGATGACCTTGCAGATGAACCCACCAGTCCTAGCATTGATATACAGGCCTGCTATGTTCCAGCCTGTTCTGTGGTGTCCAGTTCCCAGGCCTCTACTATGGCCACCCTCACTTCCACCTGTGTCTCCCCCACTCTCTCCTCCATCTCCCCCTTTGTCCGACTTCGTTCTCAGGACTGCAGTGAGTCTCACTCACCCTCAATAAATACTTAAAGGCTTCACAAAGGGCTAGACTACTATAGTATGTTCTCCAGTATGTTTGAACTGACATTCCCTAACACCACTGCCAATGTTTTTGAGCCAAAAGGACAAGCAGTTATGTAATGCCTTTATTTTTGTACACTGATATATTTGTCTAGCCTTAGAATCATCTCAAAGGAGTACCGTGACATTTACAACTGAAGAATTCCCTTCACTTTTATCCATACAGTTCATCTATTGTTAATGAAGTACTCAAAGCCACTGTGTGTAGAACTGGAATTTGGCGCTCCCTACTAGTATCTAAAAACCACTGTGGCACCCAGCAGAGCCATGGGAGGAGCTGTTCGTTCCAGAAGTCTTCGTTACCACTTTCCTTTTTTTTTTTCCAGTTTTCTTTCACTGAGATTGTACATTTTCCTTAACATAGACATATATGAGTCTCCTGGCAGTCTTAATTTTTAGTTATTCCAACATAAGACTACTACCAAAGAAATCATGTTTTTTTTCATTTGTTTTTCATCAGTTTGGTCTTGCAAATGGCTCTAAATACTACGATAACCATTGCTATGCACCAGTCAGTGGTGCAAATCAGAGCTGGAACAAATTCAGAATGCTTTGTTGTTGCAAAAGTGAAATGACTTAGTGAATATATTATTAAGTTTCTCCAAATTGTAATCTTGAGCTTTTGTATGTTGTTGCAGTGCATGCAAATTAGTTACAGCTCGATGATTTGATGATTGTCTCTGAAACTCTCCGTGGGTCATAGTTGATTTCTCTTGTTAAATGCCGTCAAAATTATTTGAAAAATGCTATAATCATAAAAATTCTTCACTGTGTGCTTGCTACATTGGGAAAAAAAGTTTCCCCATCTTTTCTTAATTTTTATTTAAAACTCTTGATAATAAAGGGACACTGTGTGCTGTTAGCATTGTAGGTTAAAATGTATCCAAAACCAGAAACTAAAAATCTAAATGTCAAGGTATTCCTTTAATATGCAGTATGTATGTTTAACCCCTTACTTCATCCATCTGGCTAATGGCATATTAACAACAACAAATCACTTCAATCACTCATCTTCTAGTCATTTCACATGTCACTACAATACTTTGCATATTTTATACCCTGTTTGTCTTTCTCCTCCTCCTTTTCGCTCTTCAGGCAGTATTAAAGGTCGCCGCTCCTCTTACCTGTTGGCCATCACCACAGAGAGATCCAAGTCCTGTGACGAGGGTCTCAACACCTTCAGGGAAGAAGGCCGTGTCTTCTCGTAAGTCAGAAACTCAGGGTACACACTAAGATCTGCATTCTTTACTAAAATGGGTCGATATAGTCCTAGAAATGCGTTTGTCTTGTACCAGTAGCCTATACAAGTATGTACCCCAAAACTGCAATGACAAACATCATTTAAAGGGGCTTTAGCATAGACACGGGGTCATTGATCATCTATGATATATACTATTTAGTTATTCTCATTTCATTTTTAAAAACATGCATATTAAAGCTTTAGGGTAATTAACAATAATGAAGTTATTAGTACAATCTCTGTTCTACTTTTTGGAGTTTTCACTTTTTGATTTATGTTGGTTGTTAAGCCTTATATTTACTATGTAGCATACATATTTCTCTTCTCAAGTCATTTAATCACTTGCCAATGATTTCTACAATATACTGTCTACACAGACACTGTCTAGACTCTTTAGGCTTGCTGCTTTTGCAACTTGTGTGCTTTCTGTTCCACAGCAAACTACCAAAAAGGGTCAAGAGCTTTTTCACTGATGAGGTGAGTCTTCAACTCAGTTGAAATTATTAGACTTCTTACATTCATATTCCGAAAACCAAGCAAACACTGTCTAGCGTGCAACTCACAATACCCCTAAATTGTGTTTCAGTCTCTAGAGAGCCTGCGAGCCCAGGAGGAGGCCCGGTCCAAGCGCCACTCCACCTCTGAGCTGGGAACCATCACCTTTAGTGATGTTTGCAAGGAGGGCTGGCTGCACTACAAACAGATCCTCACAGAGAAGGGAAAGGTACAACACACTGCTTGTACACACTGCAAGCTAACTGACCCTTCCATAAGCCCCACCCCCTTACTAAGGGCCTCAGTTACAGTTATTACACCTGTCAAGCTTTCCATTCTACTACGGCACATATGCATGTTGCAATCATAACGGTGGCAGATTTACCACTTGAAAATGTTGGTAATTTTTTAAACAGTGGGTCCGTGACTTCAGACAGAAGTAGAAGTCTCATTGGTAGCCAGCAAGTGTTTTGCCGGCTGAACTGTCACCTGTAATCAACTGTAACCAGCTAATGTTAGTTAATTAACTACTTAAAAAATGGTCTTAAATGCACATTTGATGGCTGCGTACAGAATATTATGTTAATTCTGTATTTTTTAAAGATGCAAAAACTGAATAAATGTCCCAGGCAAAAGGGTAGAGCTACATAGTTCACAGTTTAGCCATACATTATTATAGGCAAGGCAAGTTTGCTTGTATGGCACCTTTCAACGAAAGAAACACAAGGCAATATAAAAAGACATTTAAATAGGGTAAAATAAAACAGAAGATAAAAACAAGCTTAAGCAGCATACAACTGATAAAACAGGAGAATACAAATTTCAGTGCACTTACAGTGCAATGCAAGATAGAAATAAATACATGAAGACCTGCAGTTTTCTGCGAGTTTGTTCCAGATATGTGGTGCATAAAAACTGAACGCTGCTTCATGTTTAGGTTTGACTCTGGAGACAGTAAGCAGACCTGTCCCAGATGACCCGAGAGGTCTGGACAGTTCATAACGGAGCGTCAGATCAGAAATGGATTTTGGCCCTAAACCATTCAGTGCTTTATAAACCATCAGTAGAATTAAAAAATCAGCTCTTTGACACGCTAGAAGCCAGTGCAAAGAGCTGAAAACTGGACTGATTTGGTCTCTCCTGGTCTTAGTGATGACTCTAGCAGCAGCGTTCTGGATCAGCTGCAGCTGTCGGATCCACTTTTTAGAGAGACCTGAAAGTTTTTCTAAATCCTGCTGAGACAGAAATCCTTCAATTCTTAATATATTCTTAAGGTGATAGTAGGCTGATTTTGTAATTGTCTTACTGTGGCTATTAAAATTTAGGTCCGAGTCCATGACTACACCAAGTTTCCTGGCCTGGCTTGGTCTTTAACGTTAGTGACTGGAGCTGAGCACTGACTTTGAATTGTTCCTTGTTGGCTCCAAAAACAATTAATTAAATGTTCAATTTCAAAGCCATATACCAGAACAAGGTCGAGGGTGTAGTTAAAACAGTGAGTGGCTTCATGTACACACTGACAGATAAAGTAATTATTGTAGGTGACTTCAGTATTCATGTGGATGTTGAAGATGATAACCTTAGTACTGCGTTTATCTCGTTATTAGATTCAATTGGCTTTTGTTTTAAGGACTAAACTTGATAAAAACTCTGAGAATTCAGATAAAAACTAAGAATAAGGACCAGGAGCGCAGTACGCTATAACAAATAGAATTGGCTGTCGTGTTTTCCAGGTCGGGTGTGAGAGACTAAGAACAAGGCTTTCGAATGAGTTATACTTTAGTCTAGGTTTAGGGTTGATTAACAGGCTTGTCATGGCTAGTTACGGTTACCAAGCTAGGATTTTTTTGATGTATCTATTTACGTTATGTTCTTGTTTCCGTCTTTGCCACATTGTAGAAAGTAGGTGGTGGCATGCGTCCGTGGAAACGAGTGTTCTCCGTGCTCCGTTCCCATTCACTCTTCCTCTACAAGGACAAACGAGAAGCCGTCCTTCACGGGGCAGGGGCGGGGCCCAGCCAGGACGAACATCCTCCAATCAGCATCCGTGGCTGCCTGATCGACATTGCCTACAGTGAAACCAAGCGTAAGCACACCCTGAGGCTGACCACGCAGGACTTCTGCGAGTACCTTCTGCAGGCCGAGGACAGGGATGACATGCTGGCCTGGATCAGGGTCATCAGGGAGAACAGCAAGTCTGACAACGAGGTTAGAGCTTCATACCCAGTTAATCTAATAGAATTTACACAAACCGAACTAATTTGTAATCTCCATTTGCTCTAGGAGATCGGTTTCTCAAGACAAGCTCTCATCAACAAGAAGCTGAATGACTACAGAAAACACAGGTCAGTTCGGTGGATTATATTTAGCAAAAAGTATTTGCTTGATCACAACTGTCCCTAATCTTTTGTTTAGTTAGGAGTCACTGTTGCTCTGGGCTGTAAGAAACAATAACTTTAAACGCAGTTTCCAAAAACCAAGAATAACAAGGCATACCGTAAAACTGAGGTCATCATTATATTTTTATAAAGGTATTAAAACCTGAAAGACCCTCTTTTTTACTAAAATATTTAAAACCCCATCTTCAAAAAAATCACACAATTAATTTTATTTTCATTGTGCAGTCTGACAGGTAATAAGCCGGACTCCTCTCCCAGAGCCCATCGTATGATGCCTCCCTTCCTCCTGGCTAAGACTGACAACACCTCGGTGAACCGAGCCTCCAGAACTGGTGGGTGCAAACACCATCGTGGCCTACGTTCACCAGTATACAACAAACTAAAGGGAAACGCAGTTAGATTGGCCACTTTGGTCCGGACTGTAGTATTGTCATGACTTTTTTGTCAATTTCACATTCATGAACCACAGAGGATGAGGCCTACTGACTTTGGTGATCTTCTTCCCTTTCCTCTAGCGCCATCATGAGGTCAAAATTTCAATTTGTCCAATACTTTGGTTTATGACCAAATACCTGCAAAACGACATTCCCATCAGCCTCAGCTGCACTTTGTGTTGGGTGCTACTTTGCATGTTAGCAGATGTTAACATGCTAAATTGAAATAGTGAATTTAATTAATAAATTATACATGAACAATAAAAAAAGGACAAGGACTCACTACACAACCAAGGACTGTATTTTGAAGTTTAAAGTATATCTATATATTCTAGTTTATTAACTTAGAAAGTGAAAGGACCGTTCACTTCCTGTGTGACCTATAGGAAATTATAGGTTGCATCTAAACTATAGCTTCCGCCAGATGAACAGTGAATAATCACTTTGCGTGCCTCAAAACAAGCAAAACGTGTCTTAGCTGAAACTACAAATAAAGCACAGGGTAACTAGTTTCTGAAGTGAACTTAAACCTATATAAGATCATTGGAATGTCCTTGTTAGCACACATGGCGGGTTTTAGTCTGTGCCCAGTGTCCCGTGAGGATGAATTCTAGTCGTTTTGATGAGAGTTTACATTCACGGTCACCATGGGGTCACAGTTTTCATTTGTCCAATAGTTTGGTGTACATTGTGAACAATAACAGTTCAGTTGTGAACTACAACAATTCAATCAGTGAACCCTGATGTGAAATGTAGTCATTAGAGGGTGGATATCAATTATTTGCCTATAGTACCACCTTGTGGTCAGAATGTCTTCTTTGCTTTGTACACAAGGCATCTTACACACTTGTCACACACACGCCATTGCATTTGTTAAGCAAAACCAATATTCCCCAACACCTGTGTTTGATTTAGGTGTCCTATAGAGCTGCTAGCGTGGCTGTAGACTGTTAGTCTTGTTATTAAAAATCTGATATTGACCAGTTAGTGATATTAAGTGTCCATACTAAGTTATTTTTCCATGTGGATATGATTATCAAATTTGTGTGTCCATGTCTGTGTGTGTGTGTGTGTGTGTGTGTGTGTGTGTGTGTGTGTGTGTGCGCACTCAGATGACAACAAGGCGCTGTGGGGCATCAACATCATGAAGAAGGCCAAGAAGACAGGCAGTCCGAAGGCTTTTGGTGTCCGACTGGAGGACTGTCAGCCTGCTGTCAACCATAAAGTAAGCCTTCAGGATTTTATGACGAGGCCAAAAATGAACTATACCAACAACATGATTCATAGCATAAAAATAACATGAATTCTACTTCTGTCTAAAAAACTGCATGCATGCCAGTAGCCATTGAGTCGGTGTAGTGATCTGTCACTGCTGGATCAGAAGCCAGATCAGTAGCGGTGAGCGTATTTGGGTATTTCAAGATAAACTAGGGGTGGGAGGTCTGGATAAAATCTTCTATCAATGTAAATTTTATTATATTACATATGTTGCGCATGCGCAAACCCGTTATAGTTAAAGTGAAAGGTGTCCCGCCACTAAACATACAACAAAACATAACAGCCACCTCAAACATCACTGTAGAGACAGATGCAGCAAGTATGTAAGAAATAACCATTCAGGGGTGAGATTATGAGGCTTCAGCCAGGCACAACCATATTCTGACATGTTGTAATTCTAAGAGTTTTGGAAATATATCCAGACATAGTGATTTGCATATCATAGAAGACTGGACTATTAGCCTTGGTGGAGGTCTGCACTCTCTGAGTGCCCTTCTAGTTTTAGTAGTAGTTTTCTTGCTATTGTAAAGCAAATCATTAAAGCTGCAATGTGTAAGAATTAAAACTACTCTCCACCTGTTGAATTCATACTCCAAAAAAATGGGGGGCAGCATATCACATATCAGGTCATAACTGCTGCTAACTGCCGTTAGCTAGTTAGCTCAGTTAGCTGTGCAGCTAACTGAGCGGTCCTAGCACAGGAGCTTTAGTTTGGACCACCGGCAGGAGGAGGTTTTCAGGCCCGGGACGGGGGGGATGCAGAGTGGAATGTTGGCGGGCCCCGGAATGGGCACCAGGACCGGAGCCGGGCGAGCAGGCAACGGTAGCAGCCTCCCAGTGAACACGGCCGGACCGGGACCGACAGAGTTGTAGATTTATACGGTTGTATATTTCTGTTTAATAAGGAAAAGAGGTGTACGAGTATTTCCTTTCTTGACAGTTTGTGAATTGATTTTGTTTATTTATTAGACAAAAGAAGCTAAGAGAGTGTGTGTAATGCTGCTCACACACATCTCCCAGCTGTAACTACGGGGACCACTACTATAGTACATTTAAAAAAAATTCAATCAAGGATCAAGTTATATCTAAAAATAACCACTCTGGAATTGTAAATTAAATAACTGACAAGGTCGTGGTTCTTCATCAAATTGATGATCAAATCCTGTAAATCAAAAAGCAGTCAATAAACAGGACGGCTCTTATAACTAACTTAACTAACTTATTATCTTTTTAATGTTAGTTATTACAAGGATAACTAACTTGGTAAAAACAGTAAAACAGAATTTCTACCAGCTGACCAGCCTCTAACATCTCACAGTACAACATATATTGTCATATCACCCAATCCTAGGATGAATTAATAATTCAAATGATTTATGTGAACATTGTAACCGAGATGTGACATCACTTGAATGTGTACATCCTAAAGGGCCATTCAGTCAGTCAGTTTCATATTAAATGTTGCAGTGGAGAGAATCTGCAACTCCCTGGTTTAATCAAAGTTGGCTCAGATTTGTTAGACTGGTATTGGGTTGATCAGTTAAAGTAGAATTTACAAAAACAGTGTAATATAATAATATAAATATATGAGAAATGTTAATAAAAGCAGTACAGAGTTAATCATATTAACTGTATTGATAATATTTTAGTGGAATAATAGGGGAGCACTGATTGAATTTGGGCGAATCATCACTTCATAATCACTGTTTGCATGTCTCTGTGTTGTATCACTGCTCGAAGTTATTTATTACTTTATCTTTGCCTCTTTTTCTCCTTTTCTTTCCTTCCAAAACACCACCCCTTTTGTTGCTTCTTCCCTTCTATTCTTCGCTTCATCCCTCCATTCTTTCTCCAACCATCTACTTCTGACTCTTCCACCTTCTCTTTCACCCCACTTACTTCCCTCTTCCTGTTTTCCATCGATGTCCCTTCCTTTTTCTCTGTGCCTCCCTCTCTCCCTCTCCCTCTTTACAGTTTGTCCCTCTGATTGTGGAGATGTGCCTTGGTGTGGTGGAGGCGACGGGGTTGGAGTACACCGGTATCTACCGGGTGCCGGGGAACAACGCCATGGTGTCTAACCTGCAGGAGCATCTCAACAAGGGCATGGACATCAACACTGCTGAGGAGGTGTGCAGGATACATGGTTACATACTGTATATCACGCAGAACAACACTGTCTTTTAAAACTTGTTTTGTAATAAAAGTCTTAGCTGGAGTCATACCTAAGAGTATTTTTTCTAATGCTGCACTAGAAATACTAAACCCTCACACTTTCTGTCTCCACAGAGATGTCAGGACCTGAATGTAATCAGCAGTTTGCTTAAATCCTTCTTCCGAAAATTGCCTGAGCCGCTGTTTACTGATGGTGGGTCATTTGGTTATTATGAAGTGTAGCACGAATCATAATCAACATGTATAGTGTGTGATATAAAAGTAGGGCTGCCACTGGATTATTTTCTCAGTTTGGATACAATAAAAATGCCTGTTGTTTGCATGTGGACATGACCATACTTAATGCTGAAATATTTAACTTTTTGTAATGTAACCCGTTTATTGTGTTTGTCATACACCTTCTCTGTCTACAGACAAATACAATGATTTCATTGATGCCAACCGTATAGAAGATGCAGAGGACAGACTGAAGACCATGAAGAAACTGGTATGTGTCAAAGGACAGCAGAATTGAGCAATGAATATGTTTGTCATAGATTCTCTCTAGTTCATTTTAAAATCTAATCTACCCTTTTCTCTTCTTCTGTGCTACACCCATTTCTTGCTTCCGTCCTTCTTTATCCAGATCCATGACCTCCCAGATCACTATTATCATACTCTGAAGTTCCTGGTGGGCCACCTCAAGAGGGTGGCAGATCACTCTGAAAGGAATAAGGTAACCTGACCCCCTTTAATTAGCAGTTAGGTTTTTGTGTTTGGGCAAACTGTGGTCATTAATGGAGCCAGACATGAACATAACTTTTTATTTCCAGATGGAGCCGAGAAATCTGGCTCTGGTGTTTGGTCCCACTCTGGTGAGGACGTCAGAGGACAACATGACCGACATGGTCACCCACATGCCTGACCGCTACAAAATAGTGGAGACACTTATCCTGCACGTAAGAGCCAACAGTTGCGCCCTCCAATACTGCCCCATTCTTTATTTCTTTTAAGTTAGTTATGTGTTTTGTCTTAACATCATCCAGTGATGCTGCGTTTTGTTACTTCAACAGCATGACTGGTTCTTTAGTAATGGAGAGCTTGATAAGGAGGAGAAGGTATGTTAGACCACAGCAGCGGCTTTGTTAATACAAGAATGTGAATGACATGAATGCAGGGATTTTTTTGTACTCAGATGTCCTCATTTGTACTTTTATTTTGGTTATGGTGGTGTATTTCTGGATGTGTGTGTGTGTGTGTGTGTGTGTAGGCCCCAGAGGATAAGCGGGACATGCAGCCTGTGCCCAACATTGACCATCTGCTGTCCAACATCGGCAGGCCGGGCATGCCAGGAGAGGCATCAGGTTAAGAAGAATCATAATCCAAAATTGAAGTCATAATCTAATCTGTGACATTGTTATAGAGATACTTGTTCACCATGACACGATTCAATTGATCTATCTGATTAACTGATAGCCAGTTCAGAAAGTTTTTCTGTTCTTTTTTTAGGGTGATACACTAAAGTTTTGCTTTTAAATATGCTGTTTGTCTATAATCATGATGAGGGTGAAAGTTTTGTACTGGCAAAATGAAAACATTGGCTTTTCTATTAACTGTTTGTTTGCATTAATGCAGCACGTTTTTAGGATGTTGGCCACATATGTTCCGAGCAGGGCCGGATTTACCCACTAAGTCCCTTTGGGACAAAAATTAGCGATTAATATGCTGATTATTTTCTCAATCAAGCAATTCATTGTTTAGTCTATATAATGTCAGAAAATAGTTTAAAACAAATTCACTATTTCACAATCTTCCACAGCCCATGTTGATATATTTAAATGTCTTGTTTTGTCCGACCAACAGTCCAAAACCCATACGTACAACTAAGAAAACCAGCAAATATAAACATTTTAGAAGCTGGAACCAGTGACTGTTTGGTATTTTTGCTTAAAGAAAAGAAAATCACCTTATAATTTCAGCTCTATTATAAATTAGTAATTAGTTTGTGTTAAAATAAATGAAGCAGAAATGTATTTAGTAAAATGCACCATGTATATACTAAATACTACAGGCTGAAAAACTAGATTTCAACACATGGCCCCTCTCCAAGAGGGGACCTCAAGATTAGGTAATAATACAGGTGTTGCCTTAAGTCCCCTATCATTCCAGTTTATAATGTGCATTGGTGGTGCATACAGTAATAGCAAACAAATTTGCAATGAATTAAATTACCGTAAACTAATTGCCACACAGACCACAGACCCACACAAGGCTTCAGGCCCCTTGTCGGTCTGGGGTCCTAGGGCAGTTCCTTGCTTTGTCCCAGTTGGTAATCCAGGCTTGGCTTGGAGGGAATGAAAGTTCAAACTTGGTTGGTTGGCTGCTAACACTGATTTATCATTACCCACACCCACAGAGATACTCATTAATGAAGTAACAACATTCCAAACATTTACTAAGGCCACAGTTTAATTCATATAAAGTGATTTCTATTACTGATAATACTACAATCTTCTTAGAATTAAAAGGTATGTAAAAGTAATGCAGTAGGAGTTGTTCAACACAGTTCTAAGGAAAGGAAGAGAGGGAATGACCTGAAAAGATACAAAAAAGGAAAATAATACAAACCATTACATTGTACATGTAAGGGTACAATCCAGAGTGCTGGTGCTGTGCATTTGTTTCTGAACTAGTTGGGTGCAGCTCCCATTGTCTGCTGTCTATAGAGTAGTGGTTGGTTATGGCCGTCCTTTATTATAGTAGCGCTAATTTGAACCTGCTCTTTGGTGGCAGTGAACTAAGGGATTGTGTCAAAACTGACCTTCCCAATTAGTGGGAACCTTAGTTAACCCAGCAGATTGCACAATCATCCAGTTATTTGTGCAATCCTTAAATCCTTATGTAGAAAGCAGAGAGGCCCCTCATAGCAAGATGCACCTCAGATGACTGGCTGACTGTGCTTCCAGGCAGGTGTAGCTGAGGAAAAATAACACACTCATCTCTGGGCAAAGAATGCATCTGAAACAAAACATCTACATCTATCCTAGACCTTTCCGATTGGACTGGAAAAAAAATATCTTAAGCACATGTATCTTGTGGGTTCTATTATGCATTTTATATTGCATGTTTGTTTTGAGCAAATAAACATTAGCAGCGATAGCCTTGTGCCACTTACAGAAATGTGACCTGCAGCTACATAAAATCTAGGGAACAGATGTTACAACACTACCACACTAATAACTGTCAGGTGAATTTTGGTACAACAATGAGCACTTTAGGCCGGGGTATGTGGTCGTACGATGTGCAGTCTGACCATGTCAGAAGAAAAATTTGTTTTTAGCTGTACCAAACAGCCGCACTCAAAGGCGGGGAGAAAATCTTGCCATCACACAGAGGTGGGAGAAGTGGTAATTGTTAAAATGGGGGTAATCGCACACACTTTTGGACAATCTTTCCTTAAGGCCCTCATGGTGTTGACATGAAAATTGACAGAAGTGGCTGTGTGAAGAATGAAAAAAAACTTGAGAGAGAAGTTAAAACCCTGCCTACTTTCTCACCTCAGCACACCTGGCCAATTACTGCATGACATGGGTGTTATTGTTGGTTCTAGAAAGTTTTCTAAATAGTCAGAAGCAGCCTCCACAATTCCGATGTTGGAAAGGTGTGGAGGAAGGGGGGTTCAGACGCTATTCAATTATCCAAAAGGCACTCTGATGAATACTGACCCCTTTAGAAAGCTAGATACCTACAAGAATGCACAAACCTTTCTATCTGGGTCTTACAGGAAATCTGTTATCTGCTTGTGTAGGTCCAGGGTAGTTCAGTATGACCTGACTGGAAGCGTAATCTCGCTAGTTTGCATTCACCCCAAAGGAACACAGGAAACAGTCTTTAATACAGCTCAGGGAAAAGAGCTTTTCATGAGGATGACTAATGCTAATCAAAACCTTAATGTTTAATTGCTTACAAATCTAACCTACCCTACATTCTGTACTCCTAATGCATTATCAAGTGAGACTTGGCTTAGTGTCTTTTCATCCCAGTAGATCTCTGTACTGTTATGTTTTTGCCTGTGTATACTCATGATGTTTCCTACTTTATCTCAATTTCTCTTTATTTCTGGACCTTTGTGCACTCCTTTTCTCAGCTGAGACAGTGGATCAGCCTCTTCGGTAGGACCAGGTGTTCCTCCTTGTGTGTTTGGTGTTTCTATTGCACTTGGATTCATTTACCCATTCATTTTCTTTACGTTAGTCTTGGTTTCCCACCAATGCACCACCATTCCTCTGTCTTGCTGATATTAATGGTGAACTCTAGCCATTTTTGCCACTTAAAGTAAAAGCAGAGAAAATTGCAGATGTTCGCTTGATTTTAAAGACGAATCCTTCGATAATGGCTAGAGTTCTCCTGAAAGGTTGAAGTACTGGTAGTGTGTGCTGTGATTAGCCAGATATCACACCTTTGTACCACTCCTATAATTAGTACTGCTTGTCCAGTGATGACATGGTTCTAATCCACATCTCTGCACATTCCTTTCTAATAGATTCCACCACCAGCGATTCACTTAAGTCAAAGGTAAGCAAGAAATCTCTTACTTGTACTTTAATTCTGGGAATAGGATCATGGATTCTGGAATATGAAGTCTGGAGTGACAGTTATTTGACTGGAATTTGAACCTTTCAGCTTTCTTCATGCTCCAAGAAAGACCTGAATGCCAGGGACTTCCTGCCCATGTCCATTATCTCTGCTGAGACCTGCAAACGTAAAAAATGCCTCAGTACCCACCTGCAGGGCAACAGCGCTGACGAAGACTCTGAGCATGAACCAGTCAAAGCCAGCAACTATGGGGGAGGAGAAGGAGGGGGAGGGGAGGAGGAAGAGGATAGAATAGAGGAAAAGGCAGCCAAGGGAGAACATACCATTTCTAAAAAAGAAAAAAAGGCTGGAAAGGAAAATGGGGTGAAACCTAGAGAGATCACAGAGGGAAAAGATTCATTGGTGGGAAAAGAAGAGGCTGAAAAAGATGTGGGGAACGAAACAGGCAATGGTGCAAACAAATCTGAAAGAGAGAATAGGCAGAGAACAACCTTGCCGGGAAATCCACAGCAACTTCGTTCAAACTGTTTCCTCTGCTCACATCATCAGATCCATGTCCCATACCCAAGACCTGTGACTAATCTTCCTTCCCATTTGAGGCCTCACAATCTGGCCAGAGGATGCCCCACAGTCCCTTTCTGGATCTGCCCCACCAGGCTTCCCAACTTCTACCAGGCTTTGAGCTTTCATGAGGCCCAGCAGCCAGACTGGAACCAGTCAGCACCAGTCCGCTACATGAACACTAGAGGTGGGAGGATGAGGGCTATGTCCATGAATCTGGACCTTGAGCTGGGCAGGAGTGAGGACAGAGTCAGAGGATGGAGAGCAGAGAGGGTGGAGGTGATCAGAGTCATTGAGGCAACACCAGGTCTGCATGGATGTGTTGGGGTTCCTAAGGGATCAATTGTAGGTCCTGGGTCAATTCAGCAAATAGATCCCGTTCCTCACCTTGCACGGGAGGATCCCCATCTCCCCTCCTCTTCCTCTGGATGGGTAGATCAAAGCTCCCCAGAATCTTCCACTGTGGTCCTGAGGAGATCGGCCCTGGGCCCACGGAACAAGACGAGAGGGTGGCGTCGCCACACAGTGGTAGTTTAACCTGACTGTTTCTTCCACTAATGGAGTACCAAGTACTTGCCCTTTACTCACAAACACTGGATCACCTGTTTCACTGCTTCTAAAGCCAAGAGTCATGTTGTTTTAGGGATCTCAGTTGTCTCAAGACTCTTCCCTCTTGGCTTTTTAGTGGCACTAATGTTGAAGACGTGATCTCATGGAAAAGGAGTTCTTTGACATTGTGTGCAGTTGTATAGTTCCATTCCAAAATGAGATAACCACCATTCTTTTGAACTATTCATCTTTACTCCTTTACTTGCAAAAATAACTGTGGATATAATTATCCATGTCCTTATACAGTATATTGTGCAAAGAATATTAGGGTTGAACACAGTGAATTGAGATCCTGGTATATCCTGGAAATTCTCGGCAAAATCGAATCATGTTTCCCGGGAAAAATACCTGTGGGATCCTGTGATTGTTTGTTCACAGACTGCACTTCCACACATCTGTCACAATAGCTTTTTGAGCTACAGTAGGTAGTTTGCTAATTGACAGTTAGCTTGGTTGCTAACCAGACAATAAGTTCACACAGTTTGTAACCATCTACAAATCATTCCTCTTTTGTGGAGCATTTTACTCCTGCAGAAGAAGTTAAATAAAGTGGATGGTGCAACACAGCTAATAAACTACAGTAGCTTCCAACTCTTTGTTCCTTCAAAAGGGCCGCACTGTCAAGACAGTATTGCAGTTTCAAAGATTTACTTCACACATACGAGCGAATCCACTGATAGTGAAACTTCTATTGAAATTAATTGATTTTGCTGCAAAATTTTGCCATTTTAAATGCTGATGTTAACTTTTCATGCTAATATGAAAATTTAGCATATATTATGGCAGCTGTGTGGCAAAATATTTTTTATATTAAGTGAATGAAGCAGAATGCAAAATCTGTAAATGAAAACTATGCAGACAGTTCAACAAGTGCCGTAATCAGACATGCAGACCTCCATATCAAAAAAGAGCAGTACGATCGATTGCAGTGTTCAAAAGGCGAAACACTGAACGCAGAAACTCATCCTAATGTTACAACTAAATGTCCAAGAACAATGCCCCCATTCCTTAAACCACCAAAAAACTGCTGAAATGGCTGCATGTGAGGGATTTCTCTTCCCTGCCACTGCAGCAGTAATATCCTTAGGTCTGCTCTATGAAGGTGAGCAGACACTCCTGTATAACCACTCGGAGTATACGGGATAGGATATGCTGAAAAAGCAGAGAATCAATCCAAGGTATGGTTTTATGTTTTTCCCCTTCAAAGATGGTGTACTTTTAATTTTAATTGTTTTGATCAAGTATCCACAGTTCTATTTTTAAAATCAAACTTAATTTATGGCAAGAAATCCAGGGTATGATATATTCCTGAGAAGTAATCCTTCTAAAATGAAGAAGAAAACCTTCAACCCAAATGAATAACAGTTAAAGCAACTATGTGATTATAGCATATTTCCAGTTATTCTGATGAAGTTGTCATTTATACAAAATTTAAACAATCTCGGCAAAAATTGATGCAGCCAATGTTTTACAGTGTTATTCTTGATACTACCACTAGGTGGTGCCAAAGTAAGGAGTTTTCCAATCCTATACATAGGGGCTTTAATATATGTTTCTAAATAATGTTTTGGAATGAAACCCTTCAATTGTAAATTTAAATTGATGAATGGTAATAATACATATAAGTAAAAGATGAGAGAAAGCAATATTAGACATTTGAAACTCAACTCCAGAGCCCAGCTGCTGCTGTTATGCTAACCCTCACTAACAAAGACTTCAGCAGAGTCATTGGAGTCATTTCATTGCAAAGCGACTCTGCTGTACGTGTGCTGGTGTCTTCCACGACTGGTTTTCACCAATGATGTCTTTGACGATACCCATGTGGGCAAATATCACATGTGCACACTTACCTGCCAGCCTGAGTACAGCACAGTACAATAATTCAACATTCAGCGCTTCAGTTCTTCCAAAGCCTCCTGTGGATTTCCGGGGAACTTAAATGATCTGTGGGAGCAAATCAACTCACTCTCTCTCTCTCTGTATGCATGGGATCAGTGGCATATAAAAATATGCAAACCCTAAGTGTTCAACACAAGCCTATCGTGCTTCCCTATATATGTGTGTGTGTGTGTTTGTTTCATGTTCATATATTCCAGTGGGGACTTTAACCTGAATGCACACTAGCCTGCTTTTTGAGGGTTAAGACTTGGTTTTAGGGTACAGGTTATAATTGGGTTAAGGTTAGGCATTTAGTTGTGATGGTTAGGGTTAAGGTTAGGGTAAAGGGCTGGGGAAAGCATTAAGTCAATGACTGTCCCCCACTGGGATAGTGAAACAAACGTGTGTGTGTGTGTGTGTGTGTGTGTGTGTGTGTGTGTGTGTGTGTGTGAGTGTGTGTTGGGGGAGGCGTTTTGAGGATACTAGCACCTGTTTCATCAGAAGAGCAAAGTGTTTAAGGCAGCTATGTGAAGTCAAGCCAAAAAATGTTTTTTTCTATGTGGGTAATTGTACAATATCAGCAGTATGGAGCCAAGAGAGAACTTAAGAGAACCTAAGCACTTAGTGCAACAGTGAGGCTCCAGTTTATATATCAGTGTTACTAAGAGAGCATTGTCACAGGAGCAGTTGAAAGTGAGCGAATAAGCTCCTTAAATCCAAAACCACAGTCTTACCTGAGTGATATTTTTGCATTTTTCTTTTCACGTTAAGTATTTTTGCTCCCTTCCTGTAACTTTTGTTTTGTTAAGCAGAGTCTGAAAAAACAAAATGGAGCATAACCAAACTGTACTGCCAACCACTGTCGTTCAACCAGACTCCATGTTTGTCTTAATCATATCTAGACTCCGTCTGTCCTTTTCTCTATCTGTGCCCTTATGCATGTACTTTATGTACGTGGCTGACTGTGCATGGACCAATTTTGTAACAGTTGTACAAAGCCTTGTTAAGTTAACCTGTGTATATAAATATTATACATAATATATTAAATTATTTGTTTTGGAAATGGGGTTGTGTTTATGTTTTGCTTCAAATATAGGCATTTAGTGAATTCAAATGTGAATTAACGTCCCACAGTGTAACAATAATTATACCAAGCAGAATGTGGAGACAGACTGGCACCTCTAGTTTCACAGCAGTGTGTGTGAAGCCAGCTGTAATGAGACTGAAAAGGTGAAGCGAATGAAAACTAATGTCCCTCTAGCCATCTCAGATACTGACATCATGAACCTCGTCACAGCTTAACAGAAGTTCATCTGTAAAATGCCAGTTCACTACTGAGATCCATCAGCCTCCAGACTAGGGTTGCAAAATTCCGGGAATATTCGAGGCGGAAACTTTCCATGGGAATTAACAGGAATTTATGGGAATTGACCAGAAATAACGGGAATAAAATGGAAATATAGGGGTTATTTGTTCAGGCTGTATTACCATGTCATATGCAGATAGAAACAAACCTTTTATCATTTCATAAGCATACATAATTGTAAACCCTTCTAATAGAAATGAACTATTTAGTTAAGTTGAAGTTTCATTAAATGAGTTGACTCATTTAACATTGTATTGAACTTTCATTGAACAACAAAAAAAAAACATTCCCTATGCCCCACCCCTTCAAAAACTCATTTTCCTCTCAGGCCGCCATTTCCTCTCCAAGCACTTCCTCGATGTCAGACTCCGATGCCTCATCTTCACTCTCCAAACTTGTTGAGGATGGCTCAAAGAGCCTTAAGTTTGCCCGGATGGCCAACAGCTTTTGTGCATGCAGAGGGTTGTAATTTTACTGAATTCCTGTTTAATGGGATGCTGGCAATTATCTGTACATGTGATGGAAGCGTGTGCTATATAAATGACGTACATAAATGAATTGTAGTGTCGAGGACTAAAAGTCAGGACATCTCAGCCTCTGCTACTTCAATTTTGACCATCGGTCTCTTGCGAGTCCCCTGACTTTATGGAAGAGCAACACTAAATTGCTGGAGAACCACTTTAAAATAACGCGTCCACCACACCCTCTAAGCTCATTTCATTAAGTGATTTATTTAATCCAAGTCCGTGAATTTGAGATTGATTATGCCAAATATTTATCATGAAGGCAGCGGGAGATGTTGTACATTTATGGGAAAGTTCATTTATTGAAGGTGTCATTACACATGGAAGTGCAGCGGGATCAGATGTTAATATTGCATTGCCTAACCCTATCCCTGATATGAAAACGTAGTCTCGGCTGTTTTTTAGCATGTGAATAATAAGTGTAGTCTGTACTTTTGGTGTGCTTTAGTATTCCAGCTCCTCCTATACTGGATGTGAAGGTAGACTCAAACGCCTCAAACGCCCCCACACCACACTGTTTCTTAAGATATTGTATTTCCTGGCTTTGAAATGAAGCTCTTGACGAAAGACAATGTTTGAGGAATTTAAAAAAATAAATAAATAAATAAAAAAAGACCTACAACTTCCAAGGGGTTGTAAAGTATTTAAGGAGAAAACAAAAAATAAATAAAACGTAGGTTTCGACTCCCCCCGTGTAATTCATTCAATATTTGCTAGTAAATAAATTCCAAAAGCACTTATCTTATACACATCCTCCCCCATCTCATAAACAGTAGGACACTTTATCTCATCATCTTCACACCCATCCGCCCACACACCCACACACACTCACCCAACCAAGACTCTCCCATTCACATACTCCCACCATATACTTTTTCATCCTTTCTGTTGCTGTCCTTCCGTCCCGAACCTACAAAGGATTCATACTCCTCCTCATCCCCCAATCCCTGTTACGATGAAAGAAAAATGAAGATAGAAAAGAAATATCCAGAGATCTAACAACTTATTTCATTACTAAACTTAAAATGGTCCACAGTTCATTTCTTAGCCTATGACTTTTGTCCAATATTGTCCTTATACCATAAACAGCATTAGCGGCTGTTACTGTCAGTTTACTGCGGCCAAACTAGAGGCCTTGTGCTGACACTCTTGATATTTGCCACTGAGTCTTGATGCAACACAACCAATCAATATAGATTTTTAATTTGAGTTCATGCTTTAGTATTATACATGACTGTTCGTTACAGGGCAGTCTTGAAAACAGTTCTTCCATCATTAAGTGACAATAGTCTCAGTTACACAGTTGCTTTACTGTGACTCCAGATGTAACAAAACTATCTGATTATGTTAACATTGATATTGGATCCACAAAATTAGATACATGGTGTCACTGTGATCAGAAGTTGCATTCTAGATGTAATTAAAGTAGTTAGCACACAAGCAGTCGAAGAGATTGAGTACCAGAGCACTGAAAAGAGTTTCTTAAATATACTGTAAGTCAAAAGAGACTGAAACAATCTGAGGTCAAGAATCAGATCTGAAAGATCCCAATCAAATGACAAGTGGAGCCACAGAGTCATCTCAGCCAATACAGCGCTGTTCCTCCATTTCAGTATTGTCAGTGGATTTCAAAGTGACAGTGACATTATTACAACTGCATGACTTATTAGTAAGACATCCGTAGACGGACTTCTTTCACTGGAAAGAAGATACTTTGGCTGCATTGTGCTGTTTTTGACACTGATAGTATTCTGACAATATCCTGTATATTACAAAAGACGTTGATATGGTAGCAAAACCCAAAAGTAAATGGACTATGGTGAACGTACATTATGTGTCACTAACTTGGATAATTTAATAATATAATCCAATTCTTCATTCAGGCTTCTCATGATCAGTACAAGCACTTATCCAGGTTTGGTTCAGTATCTGCTTCCTGCTGCCCAACAGAAGCCATCGGATCAATCCGCTTGAATAATTTAAATAAAGATGTATGTGCTGCAGTGAGTGAGAGGATTTCTGGATCCTGAGGTGTATAACACAGCCAGACACATTTCTCTGCAAGTCCACAACTCTAAAGGAGGATGAAGCCTTCCCGTGAATTCATATTTGATTGAATCCTCTCTGCTGTAGAAATGAAACTTCTTGCACCGATGGATCACTGCAGGTGAACGGTTGAATGTCTTCGTCAGCTCACTTCATGAAGATATACGACTTCTCCTCTGGGCTTTCCTCAGCAGGTAGACTACACCCTGAGCAACAAACGGCCACAACAGGAAGAGGAAGACGGTCTGACCTGACACATCAAACAGCCACCACCTCTCCTGAGAAAAAAATCAAACATCTCAGTATGTGGCCAGGAGCTGTCACAATACTGGATTTTACTGTGAAATCTGCACATCACACATCAGACAACTAACTGTGGAACTTTTGCTGAACAGTGGCTGCTGCAGCCACAAACAGCAATTACCGATAATGGCAAACTCTTAAAGCAGAGACTCCTGATGCTACCACCGCGCAGCACCAAGTCTGAAATGTTGAAATTGTACACACAGTGACTAAAGAAGTGTGGACTGTTTTCTCAGCCAATTGGGGGCAGCCGAACAGGCTGTAAACAAAACACTGACATATTATCACCTTATACAGTTGTTAGCAAACAGACACTGAGCAACATAATCTTACATGTGGAGTCGTGCTCGTGGCGACCTGACAAACGTCAGTCCAATATTCACTCGTTTCAGCTGTTTTGGTCTCAGTCCAGCCGGGTCTGCCTGCTGCTTGGTGCTGAGCAGGCAGTATACAGCGGGTTTACCAGAGGTCAGGGAGACTGAACCCAAACAATAAAGCTGAGGGCCATTAAACCCAAACCCACCTTTCACTCAACAGATCTTTTACATGGCCATAAAGTCAGACAAATAATCCTAACTCAAGGTCCACTTTCTAGCAGTTTCCACTTTCATGCTCACATTCAGCAGTTAGGTTGAATACATTATCTTCAGTTTAGTATGTTCAGGAACAAAGCCAACAGTGCAGTGACAGACTGCAGCACAGAAAGAAGTAAGTAACTGGAACTACTTCTCAGAATATCTCGCAGACACGAGCTGAGATGCTGCTTCTCTCTCACCTGATGTCGTGAGGCTGCGGCTGCACACTGCTGGCACGGTCTCCACTCTGAACTCAGCGTCTGTCACACAGAGACCAGCAGTGAGCTGCACAGCACTGAAGGCAGGCTAAAGACTAAGTCAGGTGATATTCTACATTTTTCTTCTTGTCAACAAATCCCATGTGCACAGCCAAACTAACAATGAATGTATCTACTAACAACAGGTATTGTGTGTGAATCACAGCCTGATATATCTCCTTCCTCTGTGCCACAGAGCTCCACTGTTGTCCAGAAACGATTAAAAACACATGGGTGACATCAGAATCAGAATCAGAAATACTTTAATGATCCCTGAGGGGAAACTCTTTGTTACAGCAGCTCTCTACCACGTCAGCGCACACAGGGATAGAAGTACTAAGCAAAAATATAATACACTATAATACAGGTCAGATAAATTAAGTACCAATTGGGTATAAGTATAAAATTAAAATAAGTGTGAAGTACAAAGTGGGTTTACCGGTTGATGATAATAATACGGTATAAAGTAATAGTGCATGAACTGTCAAGTTAAGTGTAGCTTATTTATAATGAGACGGAGGATATTGCACAGCAGTAACAGAGGGATGAATAAATATCAATATCAATAAATAGGGAATTTTAAACTGAAATATTGCACTATTATGTCAAGTATTGCAAAGATGTTAATGATCAATGTCCAGTTTAATGACTTCGGGTCACACAGACTGACACTTAGAGGGAGGAGTTAAAGAGTTTGATGGCCACAGGCAGGAATGACTTCCTGTGGCGCTCTGTGGTGCATTTTGGGTGGATGAGTCTTCCGCTGAAGGTGCTCCTTTGTTTGACCAGCACGTCATGGAGCGGGTGGGAGACACTGTCCATGATGGCATGTTGTTTGGCCAGCATCCTCCTCTCTGACACCATCGACAGAGAGTCCAGCTCCACCCCCACAATGTCACCGGCCTTACAGATCAGTTTGTTGAGTCTGTTAGCGTCCGCTACCCTCAGCCTGCTGCCCCAGCATGCAACAGCATACAGGATAGCACCGGCCACCACAGACTCATAGAACATCTTCAGCATTGTCCAGCAGATGCTGAAGGACCTCAACCTCCTCAGAAAATAGAGGCGGCTCTGGCCCTTCCTGTACAGAGCATGAGTGTTCTTAGCCCAGGACATGTTCCTTCATCACCACGAACACACACACTGTAGTTTATTCTGACTCAGTCCCACACACACCGTCCTGCTTCCAGGGTAAGTATGTCGGAAAGTATTGAGAGATGGACTAACGCATTGTTGGTTTAGATCTTTTCGTGGGATTTGTTGACAATGAGAAAATCTATAGAATAACAGCAACCTACTTTTGCCACAGGCATCTTGCTTTTCTGACATTTTCAATTTCCCTTTTCACCTCTGCACTCCTATACTCAAACATCAATTCAAACGCAACTGTAAAATTAAACTGACATTGAATTTCAGCCTCAATGTCCAACTATGTCACGTTATTAAGTACAAAATGACCACAATTTACCTGCAGGAGGATGAAAGGTTTGCTAATCAATGTTGTAACAATTACTTAGCCAGTTCAGTTTCAGTTCTGTAGATTTCAGCTGCTCCATTGTTAGGGGCTTGGTTTTTATATTTGAAGCTTAAAGACAAAATCCATTCGTTTGCTCAGGTGAGCTGAGCTTTTCGAATATCTATGACCACATTTCAAGTAAAAATTGACATTAATGTTAAACATCAATTAGTTTTCCCCTATAAGAATCCAACACTTTTGCTGTCAGCAATGAACAGTTGTGATATACGTGCTTACATGTGTGGCAGCGAGCCTCTCCACCACCTCCAGCCTGTCCATCACACTCCTCATGTCCTCTCTGAGCCTCCGCAGGGCCAGGATGATCTGCTGCTGCAGCTGGGCATCATGCTGCCTCTCAGCCCCGCCCTCCGAACCGTCCCCTCCTCCTCGGCCGGCCCCTCCACCACCGCCCGGGGCCCCCCACCTCGCACTACCATGAGGAACCCCACCTACAGACCGATCATTATTTGAATCCTGACATATCCGACAAACAATACATGCAGTCACAGTAACAGCAATGTGAAGTGAAGCACTGCTCCAAGTCAGACTGGACTTGTCATGCAAAAAGAGGAAAAAAAAGGTCATTATTAAATAAATAATTGATTTAACTAATCATTGTTTCCATTTATATATTTTATACAATTAATATGGTTAAGAAAAAATTAAAACTCAACTCATAAAATGTTATTTGATCATTCTTATTTTCATGAGTTTTATAGGACGTTATTCTTTTTTTCAAAATGTCCTTTTTCAAAAGTGTTTTTATGAGCTAATGGCATTTTTTCCCCAATAACACTTTTTATTTCATGTCACTTTTCATGACAGGGGTGTTGTCAGTGCTTTCTCACCTTATCACATGCCCCTGCCTCTTAGTAAACTCAACAACTGCTACCAGATTTAGCCAGCTAGCTCGTGTTAGCCAGAGTAACAACAATGCTAAAGTACTTTTGAATCAACTCTTTAGCTGCTGCTGTAAATAAACAGTACACAGACAGAAACTAACATCTCCCTTTATTTATTTAGCTTAACAAGGATGCACATGCTAGGCAGGGTTGTGAGGTTGGTTTATTATTGAGATCATTTGATAAAAGGATATGATATTTAGTCAGATACGCGATATTATTCTTTGTAGTGTTTGGACATATTCACGCTGAATCCAACATGTCATAAACCATTACCATCACTGGACTGGTGTGGCGCAGTAGACCGTGGTGAATTGTGGGATACACTGAGAAATAAAAATGACTTAATAAAACTCTGAATGATGAAATAACATTTCATAACAATGAGTTGAGTTTTAATAATTTCTTCAATTACTTCAACATTCATTTCTATATTTTACACAATTGATTCATATAATTCATAATTCATGTCTTTTGTTTTCATTTAATATTGAACACTGAGGTTCCATATTGTAGCAGCTTACGTTCTCTCCAGTTTTGGAAGGCCCCTTCCCGCTCAGTGTCTCGACTCCTTCTTATGGGACCCTGACCCTTTCCATCCTCTGCCCCCTCTCCACCTTGACCTGCTCCGACCTGTCTGACCGCCAGGCCTCCTTCCAGCTGATGGCTCTGAACCGGAGAGGACTCCAAGGACACGTGGCTGTTGTGAAAACCATTGGACTTGACAACTGGAATCTGTGAACAGAAATCAATCTTTGAAATAGTCTTATTTGCATATAATAAAACTCCATTTACACTTTTCATTCATTACTTTCTTTTCATTTCACATTCATTTCATGTACTCTCTGGAATAGTTAGCTGTACTGTGTCTGATACTCTGCAGTAATGTTAATTTGCTCTGTATATTGCCAACGCCACGCGCGCTGCATCCACCGGTTGCGGATGTGAGTGAGTCGTACCTTGATGTTGCCGAGTTGCTCCACTGAATCCACAGAGTCACAGAAAATCTCGCTCTCTGAGTCGCTGGTCAACACCAAACACTCAGACACACCGGAGTCTGCAGAAGCACAACAAGCATGTTGTATTTGTGTTTATAGAAAGCAGAATAGTCGGTGTAGTCCCTCATTCGTCTCATTCCATCGTAGAAAAGGTTTCAGTCGTAGTCATCTGGACACTGTTTTCAGAATCAAGACGTTTCGGCTCCCTTCCGGAAGTCATTCTCAATTGTGAAAATGGTCTGAGAACTCAGCAATTTAAGGAAGACTCCTCCCTGAGGGCAGGGCCTAAGCAACACAGAGTAGCTTAAATTTCTGAGTTCTCAGACCATTTTCACAATTGAGAATGACTTCCGGAAGGGAGCCGAAACGTCTTGATTCTGAAAACAGTGTCCAGATGACTACGACTGAAACCTTTTCTACGATGAAAGCAGAATAGTCTATTTATATCAGTTTGAAAAAATAATCCCCAATTATTAGTGGATGATAACAGGGATCATTATAGGAATTGTAACTTTATGATAGCTGACCAGTCACTGTCAACTGTGTGGCAGTGTGAAGTAAAGAAGACATCTTTCTTTCAGCTCTAACTTTCTGTGTGATCACTTGAGTGTGTTCTAGACAGGAAGAGAGGTGTGAACGGTCACGTTCCTGCCATTACATACCGTGAGGGATGGTGTTAGCAGTGAGGTCTATAACCTCAGACAAGTTGAAGTCCTGATCTGGATCTGCACCCTCTGGAACAGAGGAGTATTCTTTAGGGCCACCTTGCTCCTTATCCTCATTCTTCATCTCTGGTCTGTCAGCATGCTCACTGCCTTTAAGACCTGCAGTAATGTACAAACACTCTTAGGTACATCCACATTGTGGTTGATCAAAAAGTCACCACAGGTCCATTAATTTCCTATAAAGAGTGAAAAAGGAAACTGCAGACTGTCAACACGCTTGACAGCAGAGAAACACTGGCTAATAGCTGTTTAGCTGTACAGGACAGTTTACCAGCCAAAGTTGAATGTACTAACATTTACATTCACTAACAGATGGTAAAATCCAACCCCACTTGAACTGCTAATATGTTAGCAAACAGTGTTCTATTTACACATCCAGCAGGCACGGAACAACATTAGCATTCATTAGGAGTAATGTTTGTGTCCACCTGATGTATGTACAAGTCAAATATTCATTCTCTTTTAAGCTCTGTTTTGGTCTCCACCAGAAGAATATCTGTCTCTTTAGCACTTCAGCTAGTCTCAGACTGTGTGTGTCTGATGTTTGGTAGTGTGTATTAGGTTTTAGAGCTTTTTCACTGAAAACAGCTGTCTCCTGCTGCTGGAAACCAAGTTGATGAGAATTTGCTAGCCAGAAAACTAAAACAATGAGGCTAAAATTCTCCACAGAACCGCAGAGTTGGTGCTAATTCTCTGTGGTTTTGCCACTGTCAATGACCCTGTCATTCGATCTGTTGTTAATGTGAAAAAATATGAATTAAAGCTGCAAGCAGCGAAACGGGCTGTGGCACCTCACCGCATGTCAGGGCGTGCTGCAGTCGCAGCGTGGTTGCTGGAGGTTGGTTGACGCGGCTCTGAATTTTCACGTGTTTTGGACGCTGCACGGAGGAGGTGAATGTCACTTCCTGCGTCCACTATTTGGCACTATAGAATACTCAGTAATTATACATCATGTTCTAGTAAATCATGTGTAGACCACACCCAGAAGATTTCATGTAAATCAGAAATATTTTATTGATCCAAGTGGGTTTACCGGTTGATGATGATATTACGGTATAATAATACAATGTAATAATATAAGTAATAAGTAGTGGTGCATGTACTGTCAAATTAAGTGTAGCCTATTAAGATTATTATGAGACACAGCAGTAATGGAGGTATGAATAATATCAATATCAATAAATAGGAAAAACTAAATATTGCACCAGAGTATTAACACAGAATAGTGCACAATTATGTCAAGTATTGCAGAGATGTAATGATCAATGTCCAGTTTAGTGACTTCGGGTCATACAGACTAAATCAAATGATGATTGTCACACAAGGCTTTACTTCCTGTTGCCAGTAGGTGGTGCAATGACTATGACTCCCAACTGGCATGTAGATGTCCTCAGGCCAGGACTCTTATCAAACATGTGAAATTTGGGGCAGATTGGACGATGTGCACTCAAGTTACAATAACTTCTTGTTTCATGGCGAATAATGCGTCGCCACGGCAATGGCGTTTGATTAAAATTGAAAAACTTCACAATGAAGCATCATCAAGGTCTTGAAGATTTTCTGTCCAAATTTGAGGTGGATCTGGTCATCCTGCTAGGAGGAGTACATCAAAGTATAAAACATGTCATTTCCTGTTGCCAGTAGGGGGCGCTATGACTATGAATGAATATTGGCATGTAGATGTCTTCAGGGCGGGACTCTTATCAAACCAAGCCCCCAGGAAGTGCGCTGGGCTTTGAAGCCAATTTGACATAGCGGCCAAACTGTGGAATAATGACTTCCGGGTCCGTCAAGTGACGCATTATTTTATCCCTATTCAAGTTCGCGGACGGCAGCGGTTGCTGCTCGGGCCCTAATTAGTGCAGTTTTAAATTTAGCAATGTGCCGGTTACATTTATTACTGAATTTATACTTTTGGATTCATGGAAATGATCATTTGATAAGAAAATATATATATATATATATATATATATATATATATATATATATATATATATATATATATATATATATATATATATATATATATATATATATATATATATATATTTTATGTCTATGTATAGAAGCCACAAGGGCAGAAATTCTAAGAAAAATTGGCTTTCTGGCCCTTTAAACACAGAAAGCATTTGAAAAAGTTTACTCTAGGAGCACTCAAAATAGATTATTTTAGTGGCTGAACATTTTAGCTTTAACAGAGGTTGTTATTAATTATTTTATTAAAATAATAACAGCTCCTGTTATTCCTTCTGCATATTGTTTTTCTTATTATATTTTCAAATAAGTACCAACATTACCAAATTAGCATTTAATGAAATGCATACATAATTCTGTTTCTTAGAGAATGTGATAAAACTAATTCCTGATAACAATACTAATTATATGTGTAAAAAAAAAAAAATCAGTAACAATCTTAAATAATGGAAATAGTCATAGGTGGAGCAACTGACGGGGCAGATCTAATTTCTAATCAAAGATTATTGCTGCGTGGTTGGTGCTGGGTAGAGGCTGACCCTCAGGGTCTCTGACCTTCTCTGAGTGTGAGCAGTGACTCTGGAGGCCGCGGCATGTCATCAATCACCAGGTAGAGAGGCTCGAAGTGGTGGAAGAGCAAGGCTGTCTTCTCGTTCATGGGCATGGTGTCGATGACCTGCAGAGTCAGTGGAAACCTTTAGTTATCACAAGATTGTGAATTACAAGTCCCTGCGTTCATCTGACCAGGCATCTTTTTGTTTTTATCCGAGAGCTAAAAAAACAAGTAGGAACCTGATCTAAACAATATAGTTAATAGCTAAACATCACCTGACAGCCAAATGTGGGCTTGATGTGCTCGCTCAGTCATGGTGTAAGCATTCAGCTGAGATTTCAGCTGATGCTCTTCACATCAAAATTATTTATTAATTCATTGTTGGGGACGTTAATTATTGTAAATTAAATGTAAATTGGGTTTTTTCATGCCAGAAATATTCCATGAACTTTAATGTTGCATTGAAATATCTGAACAAAATAATTCTGTCATGCACCTCCTGTGCTACTTTCTTCATCTCGTCCACGTACGCTGCCATGGCACGCTCACTGCTCATCTCACCCAGGTGGCTCCAGGCATCCCTAACACATGCACAAGAACAATCATTCAGAAAAAACGGTGCACATCGTCTCATTGAACGACAGTACTTCTGATCATGTAGAGTGTACTGTGCTACTCTGCTATGCCATGTGAATTCTTAGCCAACTTTTGCAGCGTCACTAGTTCAATTCAACATTGGCAATATGAAGATAATATGCTTTCTGAACACAAAATGTAGTCTTTTAAGATCTGATTAGCAATGACACTTTATCATTCATCAGCATCAATAAATGTTGCCCTAAAGATCTGTTGGCAACTACTTCTCTTTTGATTCCAAAAACACAACGTAACTGAGCAAGCTACAATACAGACGTTAAAATCTGGCAATCACAAAACTTTCTTCAGTTAAACTCAGATAAATCAGAAGCTGATTCATAGGTCCAGACTATTCCACTGATCACCCCCCCCCACACACACACACAGGTTATCTGTCCTCCTGCATTAAATCCCATTGTAGAAATCTAGGAGTTATATTTGACAACCAGCTTAATTCTGTCAATACAACCTATTCACTCTTCATCCCGAATGCAGGAGTAAGTCTTCTCACAAGATCCAACAAATGAATGCACATAAGCCCAACCATCCCTGCATTGGTTACCTGTACGTTTTAGAACAGAATTTAACATTTTAATGACTACTTATAATGTCATGATTTTAATTTTAGAGTGAAAACACATAACTGTACTTGTCAATATTCTGATATTCACTGATAGGACTTGCCAAAAATAACAGGTAAAGAGAGCACTGACAAGACAGCATGTAAGTAACGCAGGTTGTGGACAGAAAATCTACCAAAATGTATGGTTCATTTCAGGATGACATTAATTTGACAGTTGTGTATAGGGTATAATTTTATAAATAACAACATAACACAAGCATTACACATTCTCAGTTAGGGAGTACTAATTAGTATTTTCATTTTACGTTAGTCTGTTGATAATTCATTTAATAATTTAGACAATAAAATGTCAGAAAATACTGGGAAATGTCCACCAGAGTTTCTCAGAACCCAAGGTGTCATCTTCAACTGTCTTGTTTTGTTTGACCAACAGCTCAAAACCCAAAAGTATTTAATTTACAATGATGTAAAACGGAGAAAAGTAGAAAATCAACACATCTGACAAGCTGGACCGCGGAGCGGTTGGCATTTCTCCTTGAAGATTTTGAAGAAAAAAAAAAGTTGTCGATTCAATTTCCGTTGATGGACGAGTTGACTAATGGACAAATAATTTCAGCAGTATTTTCAGTACGGAGAAAGTTTAATCAAAAATTGCCAATTAAATTCCCTCCAATTCAATAAATCAGATTTGCAGGATGTTTTCAGCCATATGCAGTATGCTCTACCATGCCATGATTGAGGTCACCGAGGTCCGGACCTCTGTATTTTTTTCCGAGGCGTATGTAATAAAACTCGTTAAATAATTGCCTAAAAATAACTTTACTTTGGTGCGGCAAATATATTGTACAACGCCAAGATAACTGACTTGTTCATCTGACCACCGTCATTGCTTGTGTGTGGTGAAGTGCATGATCTTGTTACTACAAAAGCTTTACTCAACACGGTGGTTCTTTGATTATGTCAACAACTTGAGGAAACCGGACAGGCAGCTGAATCCATGCGAAGCGTGATACAGGTAACTAGAGGATTTTACTAGTGGACTGCTCGTAGTTCAATGCCGTTCATCCCAAGACATCATCTGACAAACAGCTACTGTGCGGTCACGCTACGTTAAACCGTGGCCATCCATCATGATGCCGGCTAGTTAGTTTGATTTGAGGAGTCACGGAGAGGGACGGGCAGTGAATACAGAGGCTGAGAGAGAACAAAGAGTAGATGTCTGCAGTGTGAATTTCCCTTTAATTGAACATAGTCAACATTCATTTTCAGATGTTTCCTGATCAGTTTAGCCTCTTCTGTATTTCCAGATTGTAGTGTGGATCGTTCATTGCAACATTTAACCTTCTCATGCTACTGCCCACTGACATGGCTTTAAAGCTATTGTTATCCAATTTTTGCTCTCCAAACATCTCAAACTGCACTTATTTTGATCAGGGAAACCAATTTTTTTCCGGGGGGGACATGCCCCCGAATTTCTAAAACTCTGCATACAGCCCTGTGCTCTACAGAAGGCCAAATACAAGATACACACAATGAAATGTTTGCTAGAAGCAGCATGCGCCTTAAGGATTTGATTGCACCTTCTTAATCTGTTAGAAGTGAACTGAACTGACAGTCCATCAAGTTCAAACCCCACTTTAGCCTTTGTGCAACTTCACCTACAACACGGTGGGATGACACAGTGTGGAGATGAACTGAAGTATCTGGTACTTATACCTAAAGACAAAGTAACTAACGCACAGAGAGAACATCACACCAAACTCCATGCAAATGTAGCAAACTTGTGTTGTAATGTCTACTGGCCAAATTAATTCAAAAACACCACATTAAAAACTGATTTTTAAATGGAAATGTGATGTACAGTATAATCTGCATGGCATTCTGTTGGTAGAAGAAAGAGCAACTGGTGGTGTATCTGCTACAGAAAACTAACCTGACTGTGATTACAATGATATAATACAAGCAAACACACACATCACAGACCATTTGTAGCGACCCACTGGGTCCCAGAAGCCGGGTCGAGGCACTGTACAGGGTCCACACACTGCCTGCTTGTAAAGACTGTAGAAACGCAGCATCACCTCATAGGACGGCCGGTAGGAACCTGCAAGATAACACAGACATTTATCAGGTTTGTTTAACTGTCTGCTTATGTCTCTATTTGTCTGGACAAGGGGAAACCGAAGAAGATTGCAGACACATTGTCAACTTCAGAGGTAGTTTTTTCAATAAAATGCGCAGCTCACTCTGTTATGAAAACAGCATTACACCAAAATCCATTAAGAAATTGGCCGCTGGGTGTCACCTTATTATTGGCAACAATACATATTGGATGAAATGCTTAACAAATCATTCAGTTTGTGCTGCATGTAATAATAATAATAATAATGTGAGGTGAGATTGTATTCAGTCCTGTTTCTTTAGATGACAAAATATCCAGGAGATAATACATAGTTGTTAAGGTCTTCCATTATGCTGGCTGATACATTTGGCTACACTAAAGCCACCCAGTTTTTAAATGAAGCTTGGTTTTATACTCTGTACAAGAGAGCACAGCATGAATCACAGCTGCACTTACAGATTAACTGCCCTGAGGCTTCTGCGTAAAGATACAGTTCATGAACTGTTTCTACAGTCTAACCAGCAACAAACATTCGGTCACATGGTGTGAGAGATAATGTGATGGCTGTAAAAGGTTAAATACCATTTTTGGGAAGGTTATGGATGACATCCACAGCAGCCTGAAACTGTTTCTGGTGATCAACCACAGGCTCTGCCATAGCCGGGACCGGCATGACACTGTGACTCCTTTAATCTAGCTGGAGGGACGAGTGCAACTGGAGCTGAGAGAGCACACAAACACAGCTGTTGCAGGGAAAATCAGTTAGGAGAGTGGAATCGAAAATGAACATTACATTTTGATCTATGTCACGCGCAACACTGAACACCATTTACTGTATTTATAGCATGCTGCTTTTTTACATCCGTGACAGGCTCATATATCTCACAAAACAGGACATAAGGTTTTTAGGTCCATCAGCTTCAGCATTTGCATTAACCACCAAGCACCACTTTCATAAATCCAGTAAATCCAATCCCCCCTCCCCTTTGACTTTAATGTTTAAGTGCCAACTCATCCCTATAAAGTGATAGACTCATAAAGGTATTTTAAAAAAAAACAACACAAAATTCCGGATTCACCCCTTTAAAGTCAAGATTTAGCAGAGATTGTTTTCCCCATTCAGCTGTATCTTTGCATCTCTGCCACAAAGCTTAGTCTGGTGAACACGCAACAACTGTGCACATTCCCCATCCATCCTGTAGCTCCCCCTGAATGTCAGTAGGCAGGTTTTTGTCGTAAAACTCTAAGGGGGAGTCTGACCCTTCAGATATGTATGTTTAATATTAAAACACTTGAAACACCTTCATTTTTTTATTTCATGTATATCAATTTGTAATTATTCGCTTTCACTTTGCGATATAAGTATTTTTCTGGTCACGGCTTTCAGAAAAATCTAATAACAAAGAAAACATTCAAGTCCAATGGAGGACACAATACCTTTTATAGGTCCTGTAGTGTTGTGCTTATACCGCCCACTGCTCGGTGTTTCATTAGAGGTTGTTGGGATACAGGTTAATCCACATCCGTAAAGCGTAATTACTAGTTATACTGATTATAGCGCTGTTTTTATGCAAATTTACTGATTTAAAAGCATGATACTCTGCTGCATATTTATACCGAGAAACCCCGTATTACTCATTTCTAACTAAGTCTGATTTGATAAGGCAAAAAAACAAGAATGCGAAGTGCAACATTAGGGAGTTAGCTGAGCTAGCTAACTTAGCAAACCAAGTTAGGAACCCGACTGTAGCTTAGCAGTAGTTAGCTTATTAACTTGATTTACCTCACTGGCTGTGTGTCCTGCCACTTGCCATCACCAACACAGACGGTTTGGTCTTGAACAGAGACACCACACAAATACGAAAATGCTCACTGAGCCGGCTAGAAATTGTGGTTTCGGCTATTTATGGGTTCACTTTGACGGTAAAGTTTATTTGTGAAACTGCCCATGGACCTACCTGGGATGAGACTGACCAATCATCTCCGGCTCCAGCCCCGGCCAACGGATGCATTATAAGAGCTGGATACTGGACACCAAAATGGCGCCTATTCATTCCAATGACAATTGTCAGTGCCCGATCCCGAACCCTACTATGGCGAAGGCATGACCCGCCCTATCCTGCCTCTGATTGGCTTACCCTGATATTCTTACCCTAACCCTAACCAATCTCACTCCTCTTGCCTAAACCTAACCAAACCAACCAACGAAGACAAAGAGTACTAGCCAATCAGAGGCACAGTAGGGCGGGTCATGCCTTCGGCATAGTACCTATGCATTCCAATACCCATACTACCATACTACTTAGTATGTCCCAATACATAGTATGTCAAATGCAGTATGCCTAAAATTCCAGGATGCAAGCCAGCATGCTTTTCTGGCTATTCTTATATTTCATAACTATTCTCAGTCCTGCCAGCACCGTTAGGGTGGTGCTAGAGCAGCTCCACTTCATTTCATACATGGTTTATCTACAGTTTGAGATACAAAGGCACTACGTATTAGGACTGCAATGACTATTTGATTTTTTATTTAATAGGGACGATGCAATTTAACATAGTTCCTATACAGATCATGAAACTGATGTGCTTCCCAGCGAGTTTATAGCTATTGTTAATTTTCAGCTCTCGTCCCTAGTTGGGCTTTTACATGTACAGTGTCAATAAAATACACATACAACAACACACCTTGGTATTCAGAGTACAGTTAGCTACAAATGGGTACAGCTCTGGTTGGCTTTTAGCAGCACTTAACCTTTGGTGTAAAAGATTTTATATCAGGAATTAGTTTGACTTCAGTTGGTTATGTTCCAGAGTTGACAGCCCTTTATCTGATTAAACACTGTCACATATCATAAAGTTTTGAAAAATGTATATATACCCTTACAAAACAGAATTGGCAAGTCTGTTACACAACACATAAAATGAAGTGAAATGTAAGGCTGCTTGGTGTGCAGACAGAACATAGTGCCAGCAGCTGCATCTCTGCATGAAAATATATTCAACAACAAACCCCTGAGCCGGAGCAGAGCGCTGTGTGCAGGGCTAACACGCTGCCGGTGAGCAGTCCGACACGCGGGAAAGACAGGAACGTTAAGATAACCGATAACAACAAAAGGACATAGCTATGAAGATAACAATGACAGAGAACATGGTAATATAATGCATACTGCATGCTACATACATTACAAAGTAACAACAGCAGAGCTGTGCTGGTGGACCTCCGTCGCTGGCGTGTTGCTGTATCTCCATGGCAACGCGTTACAATGTTCCCAACCGCTTCCGTTTTTCTTGTGACTTCCAGCGCCGCGCCACGGACTGCGACGGAACTACGCGCAAGAAGGTCAGAATCAAGACGCCATGTGATGACGAAATATGTCCCACTAGGATGCATGCTGCAGGCAACAGCACGTCCTTAGTAAGGGCGGCTGCAGTGCGTACTACAAGTTGTTTATTTATTGATTTATTTTTTAATTAAACATTCAATATTTCAAGTAGAGCAGGTCGAACAATTGAACATAAATGAAACCAAGAACAAAGAAAGCCGAAATTACAGAGTTACAGGGTTCAAAGAAAGAGCATCCCAATTATTCCACAGCCGAAGTGCATTCTTAGATTTACAAAAATTCAAAGAGTCTTTTAAAGATGTGCGTGCTACAAGTAAAAAGAATAAGCCTAAGACTGGAAACGCAGGGTAGGACTCGGGTCGCGGTCCGTGCCGGCGCATGGGTGTAGAGAGCCGGAGACAGCGCCGCGCGCACGGCTCCGTTCTTTCCTGTGAAAGCTGCTCAGCGGCGCATGGGGCCAAACACTTCCCTTCCTATAGCTACTGCTCTGTGTGGCAAATCATCCTGATTACTGAAATCCTTAAAATCAGTTCTGAAACAAAGTTATCTGTATTTCCATTCTCCTCATCACTCTTTTAAACCGAATCTAGTGTGGCCCCCGTTTAGGAAGCGGTTGAGCTGGCAGCGCAGAGGCAGAGAGGCCATCAATTCATTTAGGATCCTGTGCGCTCCGACACGGGACACCTGGGCCGATTTGTGTATAAACCATTATGCGGTACCATTGCCCCAATTACAGCGGACAGTATTAGAGGATAAACTGTTTATCAGTCCGCTCATCACTTAGACTGTGATTTGGATAAAATCAGTAGACCGAGAAGAGGAAGGCTATTTCTGCGTCTCTCCTCGGTCTATAATCCGTTTAAGTCCCGTCTGTTGTCAAGCTGCCGGACACACACAATACAAAACCCGGAAATATTGATAATTTGCCTTTAAAACCAAAGCATGACACGATTGTGAATTAAAAGAAAAAAAAGTGTTTCATTTTTATTGATACAACAGAAAACGGCGGGAAAAGGACACATCATTAGGACAATATTCAGTTATACTTCCGTAGTTTGATGGGCAGAGATTGTAGCCCAATTCAATTTACCACAAATAAAAAACCTCTATGAAATACATTTCTGGATAGGTGTCATTTCTGGTCGCTACGGCCATGCGCGATTTTGCAGGTTTTCGCAGTATTAGTCAGAGCAAAGATGAAGACAACAGTAACGTAGAGGATTTCAGCCAGATCTGAAATATATGAATAATGTAATTCTATTACATGTAGCACAGCAGCAGTGACGTTGCAATTACGGAATCCAATCACTTTCACAAACTACAAGAACACTACAGACCTACAGAGCAGCATTTGAGAAGATTATGTTTTATCTGAGAGATTTTTATTTGTATTAAACTCAGCCTCTAAGCTCAGACGGCCATTCCTTTTCATTTACAGATGGAGTTCATTTCCATTTGCATTTCTTATAAGCAGGACTGAATACAGCCTGGAGGGAGATATTATAAATACATGATAGCAGTTTAGAGTGAAACTCATTCTATCCATGGTCATTTCAGTTGAGCTGTTTCCATGACAACAGCAAACTCCTTCCACTGAGGAAGACCATGAGATGTGGTTGAAAGCTGCGGGGAAAGCTAGTAATTGGACCTTGAGTTAAGAATATTTAAGTTATAGATTTTATAATATGCTAATAAATCTTATGGTTGTTAGACCTACGGGATTCATAATAATTCTTCTGATAGCATTATAATACGATTTACACTTTTCTGGAAAAACGAGTCGCGTGTGTAAAGCTGTGCTCAGCTGGCATCCAAACCTAACGTGACAGCCGAGCGACTTTAGCGACTCTTATTGTGAAACTCCCCCCAGGAAGCCTTCAGCTGTTTATAAATCCTGTCTCGGTGACATCAGCGGGCTGAAGGCTTGGCCGGGCGCCTGCTCGCCTCCTCCGGGATAAAAGCATGAGGTGCAGCCTGCGCTGCGTGGCCGTGGCGAGGAGCTTCATACAGCCGGCCCACTAGACTGCTGATCTCCTGTCTGACTAACAACACAGGATCCGGCCACAGCGAAGGCAAAGGAAGCCAGGGAGGCAGAGCGAAATAAAGCGCATCTTCCTCGCGCTATGTTGGGCAACAGAAAGAAAGCAGCCCCGGTGGTGAAGAATGGAGCCGGGACGTCCGAGTCCAAGGCCATCGATCCCCTGAGGAATCTGGGTGAGTGTTTGTGTTACAGCTCTTGGTGATTCAGTGATGACGGCTTCTCCCTCTGAGGTAATACCTACATGAATGTAGGAGTCCCGTTATCTCCCTCTGACTGGTGCCATGAGGACATATTTAAAACCTGCACGGAGTGGGGGAATGAGAATGATACATTCAACTCTGAACACTAAAATAAATACTTTTCCCTCAGCCCTGTGATTTCATGTGTCATATACTGCGTGGCTAAATACCACTAGAGGAAAATGAGAAATATGTTTTTTGTAATTTGGGTAAACGGAGCCTTTTAATCGCTACTAAGTATTCAGAGCTGTAAGGTGGAGTTAAAGCTGTGTTCAGGGTTGTCAGCCAGCAGGAAAATGATCTTTACCAGTGATTTAGCAGCAGAGTCTTCTGCTCTGTTCAGATGGCCAAGCTGTATGTTCAACCAAGTGTTCACAGCTGGCAACCATTAATATAGCTGTCATATGATACTTACTTCTCCTGCAGGAGAATATGTGGAATATTATCATGACAACAGATCTCATTAGTGGGGGAAATTAGTTTAGTCATAGTAAACAAATATGTTTACATGACTCAGGAGTCAATTCAAAAATCCAGGAATTGTCTATTTTGTTATTTTGCATGTCCACTTTGCATCAGCACTGTCCACTATTCCCTCGTGTAAATATTTGTCACTTATTTCAGCACCAAGACCTGGAGCCAGAGTTATTTATCACCTGTGAGAGTGCAGATGTGCCTCCACTTGCTCCATTGTCTCTTGCTAATGGAAGAAGTTGTAACATGTGCTTGTCTGCATAATAAAAGCAGGGTTTGGAGGCAGATGACAATGTCGATACTGCTGGAGTGAAGCTGCTGAGCTTAAACATCTGTAGCCCCAAATATAACTCCCTAAATTAGAATTAATTAGTATTTTCTGCAACATTGTATTATTTCAAATTGCACACAGGCCTCACAAACAGTATTTAGACACCAAAATTCAACTAAAATCCAAGATATATTCGTACAGACTTAAATGATATGGTAAAAAATGGTCACAGACATCCAGCGTAGTACTGATCATTTCTAAATCTGTAATCAAACATGTAATCATCACGTTACACATAGATGAAAATCAGTGGTTCATATTCAGATTCAGATTACGTAGATTCAGACAAAAGGAAGTTTTGACATTTTTCAAGTCTGGAAGTTACAGTATCAGGCTGCACAGTGGGAGGACAGAAGAAACCACCCACATGTTAGAGCTCAGTCACAACTACATTTTAAACAGTAAAATTAAAAGCCAGTTCATTTGCATTGCATCGCTGTGATCAGTGGATTCACTCGCAGAGGTTAAGAAAATTCAAGCAGTGCTTTTGAGTTGAACTTTGGTGAACTTTGATATGCAAATTTGCACCACTGACCAATTGCAAACCATCTTGACAGTGCTGACCTCGGACGAATAGAAGAAAACCAGAGTTCAAGGAATTTAACGTATTAGCTGTGTCGCACCATCCAATTTCATACAACCCTAAATCTGCAGAATAAGAAGCAATTCAAAGCTTTCCTCGTTGTACCCATTTTGCCACGAATGAAACTAGACAAAACCCACGATGGCTGCTGGATGCCAGTAGCTACCAGTAGTACTGACTGCAACATAGAGCTTCTGCATAGAAGTGGAATTTGATGCCGAAGCTAAAAAAAAGTTGCTGAAAACAATTAAGTCGGTTAAAAAGTACTGGATCAAGTGTCATGCCTTCAGGGACATCCTACCTAACAGTATGGAGAGATTAACAGTTATTATTAACAGGCTATACATACAGAAATACTGCTTCACATATTGCTTGCAAATGAAGGAATGAGTGTATTACATAATCTTTTATGGCTGAAATAGAGCCACATTCAGCTGAGAGGCACACCTCATCACTTTAGGTGTCAGAGGTCATAACAGGCCAAAAGCACTTAGTTAATTGGAATTTTCTTTCCTCTGGAATCAAAACTCCTCCCTCCCTGTCCCCGTCCCATCTCATCACCATTCAATCTTTGTCTGTCTGTCACTCCTCATCTTCTCTCTACTTTTTCTTCTTCCACAATATCAAGTCCTTCTGTCTTTCTTTATGTCTCTGTCCATACCTTGTCATTTCTACCCAACTACTGTTTCAGGACCATAATGTCAGAATTACAGAGCTCCCACACGAGCTGCTGCGGTCCAACAGATGTGTATATATACACCAACTTCTAATTCTGACTATGCTCTACCCTTTTTTTTCTCTTTTCATCCTCCCTTTTCTCTCCTCACCCCCTGCCTTGTTTCAGTGCTACTGAGTTCAGATCAGATCAGGATTCTGTGCAGACTTACTGTCATCACATACACAATCAACTACAGTTTTTATCATATCCTATCTGTCTTTCTTCAACCATCCTTTTTTTCTGTTTGCTTTCTAGGAGTGCACGATGACGAAGATGTGAGGCAGATGTTGCAGGGCTCCAGTATGGTAAAGGTATTACTAATTTTGAACTACTAATAGTTGTCAGTTATTAGTAGTAGCCGGTAATAGTATTAAAATGAATGAGCTTTAATGGTTTCATTTATTATATGTAAAGGTCCGCTCACCTCGCTGGCAGAAGCGACGAACTCTGAAGCTGTTGGAAGATGGTGTCACTGTCTGGTGTCAGTCCCACAAAACCTCCAGCCGGGCCAAGGAACAACAATCCTGTAAGTGTGTGTGTGTGTGTGTGTGTTATTTTACATGAATCAGAATCAGTTTATTCATGCATAGGAATTTGACATGGCAGTCATTGCAGAAACATACAACCACAAACTGACAGGACAACGTGCAGGGTACAAGAGGACATTTTAGATCTAACAAGTGGACATCCTCATGACAACCACAGATTGACAGATAAGGACATTTCATAAGTGAAAAGATTTTTACAGACCTTGTATATCTCTGAGGTGTCATTTTCAGATTAGGATTTGGTTTTAGCATTAAAGGGGAACTGCACTGATTTTCCACATGAAAGTGTTTCCATGTGTTGGGGAGTACTACTGCACATGTAAAATAATAGTATAAAGCATATTGTGCCACAAGTGATGTAACTTGAGTCAGCATCGGTTGGGGCTGAAGACTACAAGTTTGAAAATGAAAAAAAAAAAAGGAATTAGGCCATCACACCTATAGTTCCTTTCCTGTGGTCCGGATCAGTTGATGAGTTTGTAAACTTGGAGCGTTTTCCCCTTGGTTCGGTTTCTTTTCACACAGAATAAAATCCTAGCGAACCAAAATGCATCACTACAAACCATGTGAGAACGCTCACTCTGCTTATTGGTCAGATGTGTCTGGAGCGGAAGCAAGAAAGTAAATACAGGAAGAAGGTCCTGTGTTCTGGACTAGTGTATATTTCTGTGAGAGAAACACTGCTATGCAATTTAACATGGAGCAATGGCACAGTTGGCATTTGTTCATAACCGTGGTAAATATTTGGGCAATATACCAAGCAAAACTAAACCAGCAGAGTGCCGAATGCACTTTGAGGAAACGTCTTGAAAATACTATCCTGTTTCACACTTTGCAAAGAAGACATGCTGCCTTCAGACGAATAAGCAGAACAAGGAAGCTAATATTGAGCATGTAACTTACAACAACATGCTAACTGTCAACATGTTAAACCGAAGACGTGTTTGGTAAGCGTGATATGTCAATGGAAATTTATGGTAGTTGGGTAAGATCGAGGTTGGATCACAAATGATCCACTCCAGAGTTTGTTTTGGACCAGACCGAGACCACCTCCTCTCAAGGGTCTCGGTGCGGTTGTTTGGCCAGAGTTTGATTGACAGCTTTCCCATCAGCCCAAATGAATCGTACTAACTGGGCAAACACACCAGGGTTTGTTTTAACCAAACCAAACAGGTTAGGTGTGAAAGCACCCTTAGAAAGAAGTCAGCTTACCAGACCTCTGTAGCCAGCGGCATGCGGTTAGCAGCTTGCAGCTCACAGCTACATTAGCCTCTACTGGCTTAAAACACCAGACTCTCCAACCAAACTGTTGGTGGTCGGTGATCAGAGTTGATAGCGAGCCCACTTGGGTATTAAGGCATCAGTATGCCTAAAAGGAAGTGCTCATTCAGGTCATTGAATGGCATCTAGAACCCCTTCCCCCCACTCCTTTCCAAGGTCAGAAAAAGAGGGTTTTATGCAATAATTTTTGTAACTTTCTGAAAACGACACTCCCACGCCCACGTCACGCAATGATAGAAAGAAAATGCACATACCGATGAGCCAAGGAATACTGACCATAGACTGTAGATAAGCCGAGCTGGCCTCAGCTGTCAATCTTGACATTAAACTTTTTATAGCATCAAATAACTAATTAGACACTACCTTAAAAAATGAACACTTGAACATACATCAGCGTGATAAGAACTACCTAAAATGACAGAACCCATCTTTGGGAAAAATTTATTTGATGTGTACTTTGAGTTTTTAGTTTGGCTCATGTCCCATCCGCTAACATGGAGGATTTATGACCTATACTGTAGCCAGTCACCAGGGGTTGATCGAGATGTTTTGGCTTCACTTTTGGGGAGCTGTCATGTTGTCCATCTTTATATACAGTCTATGGTATTGACACTGACATGTATTGATTTTATTTAACTATTTAATTTGCTGTGCTTATAGGTATATGCACATATATATACAGCTCCCAGGCCTCTGGTAGAGGACCCGAGCTCGAAGGACGAGACCACCCGCGGAGGGTGAAGGACAAAGTTGTTTTTTTTTATACATATATATATACATATATGGTATTATGACAATATGTATTGTCATAATACCAGATGTGGTACATGATTGCAATCTTTGAGCCTGTGTAATACTGTCTTATGTTTATTCATAAGATATGTGAGCTGTTTGGTATCTTTCAGCAACTGAGAAGGCCATGCTTTCAAACATGGGAAAAGTAGACATGTGTTAAACTTTATTAATTCTTTAGAAAGAAACAAATAAATTGGATGGAGATAGGATGGGGGGAGTGGAGTTTTCCCTTGACAGAAGACTATAAAACAAGAATTCAATTCAATTCAATTTTATTTATATAGCGCCAATTCATAACAGAAGTTATCTCATTGCACTTTTCCTATAGAGCAGGTCTAGACCATACTCTTTATAATATTATTTACAGAGACACAACAAATCCCACCATGAACAAGCATTTGGCGACAGTGGCAAGAAAAAACTTCCTTTTAACAGGCAGAAACCTTGGACAGAACCAGACTCAATGGTGGGCGGCCATCCGCCGCTGCCGTGTTAGGTTTTGAGAGAGAGAGAGAGGTTTTGGGGGAGGAGGGATGGGGAAGAGGGAGGCACAATGCAAATACCACCTTGAATTTTTTTAAATTGTAATAATGTAATTGTAGTGATAATATTAATAAATTAATTAATAATAATAATAATAGGAATGACAGCTATAGGAAAAATAATAGTATTAGTAACAGAGCTAATAACAACAATTGTAGTAGCAGTTGTCAAGCAGAAACACTGGGGCAGCAAGTGGCCTACAACCACAGATCCAGACTCTGCAGCTCCGGAGGCAGAAATACCTGCTGAAAGCGACAGAAGGAGAGAGGAGAGAAACGAGAAAGCACATAACTATGGGAGAGAGAAGATGTCGAGTTAATAACATGCAGTAATGGGATAAAAATGCATACAGATGGAGAGCGAGAGAAGGAGAGAGGAAAGAGGTGCATCATGGGAAGTCTTCCAGCAGTCTAGGCCTATAGCAACATAACTAAGGGATGGTTCAGGGCTCACCCAAGCCAGCCCTAACTATAAGCTTTATCAAAGAGGAAAATCTTAAGCCTACTCTTAAATCTGGAGATGGTGTCTGCCTCCTGAACCCAAATTGGGATGTGATTCCACAGGAGAGGAGCTTGATAACTAAAGGCTATGGCTCCCATTCTACTTTTGGAGACTCTAGGAACCACAAGTAACCCTGCATTCTGGGAGCGCAGTGTTCCAGTCGGGTAATATGGTATTATGAGATCTTTAAGATATGATGGTGCCAGACCATTAAGAGCTTTGTAGGTGAGGAGAAGGATTTTAAATTCTATTCTAGATTTTAGAGGGAGCTAGTGTAGAGAAGCTAATATTGGAGAAATATGATCTCTTTTCCTAGTTCTTGTTAGTACACGTGCCGCAGCATTCTGGATCAACTGGAGAGTATTAAGGGACTTATTCGGGCAGCCTAATAATAAGGAATTGCAAAAGTCCAACCTAGAAGTAACAAATGCATGCACTATTTTTTCAGCATCATTTTGAGATAGGATGTGCCTGATTTTTGCAATGTTATGTAACGTAAAGAAGAAGCCCAAATATCAAGCTCCGCTTTTCTTCTCTCCTATTTGCCGTTTCTGCTCTTTTGGGCTGAACTCTCTTGACCTTCTTTAACTCTTATCTATTTTTGGTGCTGCCTTCATTAAGTGGTGTTAACACTACAATTTGCAACACCTATGAACAGCTTTTGCTTTTAGACATGGTCAGCTGAAACTAGTTTGTTTCAAGCATACTCCTGCCTTTAGACATATTGACACACCGTCCTGAGATCTGTTTACCTAACCTGATTAGTTGAATTTAATTTAGATTCAGCCTAACACAGGTCCCAGGTCAGGTCTTGGTTAAGGACCTCTATCATATACATTAAACACTCAAAAACATGTTTTCTAAACCCTTTAAAATCACCCTTTAAGGGACCCCACCCAGAGGTTAACAACCATCTCCATGGGATAATTAATAACAAGCAAGCCTTCCCATTGAGGTCTTCCCAAAAGAGCTCAGTGCTCTAACTGGGCGTGTAAGGTGAAACATGAATATACAGTATCTATTTTTGTTAACTTTAAATGGTACTTACTGCTCTGTACAGACATAGACTGACTCTCTCAGCTACTTTACCTTTCCTATCCTTTACCCTACTATCTGAGGGTCACACACGGTGCCTTGATTACAGAGCTCATCTATTTTGAGCCTAAGATGGCAGCCGATCCTGCTGTAGTTCAACCAGTGAGATTATAGGACATTATATGGTGTTGGGAGTTGGCCCTGAAGCCTGTGGTTTGGTGTTATATCGTTACCATATGACTCAACCACTAGGTTCGCCTCCCAAGTACAGTACAAGGCCTTTAATTGCCACAAGACTAGATTTTCTTGTGATGTGGCACAGTGTGTGTTTGGTGTGCAGGTGTGTGTGTGTGTGTGTGTGTGTGTGTGTGTGTGTGTGTGTGTGTGTGTGTGTCATGCATCTCTTGCTTTCATCACAACCTGGACCATTACATATATGTGTCCCCTCTATATCAGAGAACTTCTCACCTGGACACACACTAACAAGCTAAAGTTAAATTGATGTGCTTGTTCATGTCTTGTTTATAGCTGAATCGTCTGTATTCTATACTCCTCTCTGATCCATACCTGCCTCTGAAAACTCCTAAGTAGAATTAACTGGATTTGACATGTGGATACGAGAAAGTGGAAGCTTGTCAGCCACATCAGCCTAACACAGGTTACAGGTCAGGTCTTGGTTAAGGACCTCTATCATATGCATTAAACAATGAAAAATGTGTTTTCTAAACCCTTTAAAATCACCCTTTAAGAGGCCCCACCCAGAGGTTAACAAGCATTTCCATGTGATAATTAGTAACAAGCAAGCCTTCCCATTACCATAGTAAGTGTTCCAAAAGAGCTCAGTGCTCCGACTGGACGTGTAAGGCGAAACAACAGATATACAGTATCTATTTTTGTTAACTTTAAATGGCACTTACTTCTCTGTACAGACGTAGACTCACTCACTCAGTTACTTTACCTTTCCTCTGCTATCTGAGGGTCACACACGGTGCCTTGATTACAGAGCTCATCTATTTTGAGCCTAAGATGGCAGCCGATCCTACTGTAGTTCAACCAGTGAGATTATAGGACATTATATGGTGTTGGGAGTTGGCCCTGGAGCCTGTGGTTTGGTGTTATATCGTTACCATATGACTCAACCACTAGGTTCGCCTCCCAAGTACAGTACAAGACCTTTAAGACTAGATTTGCTTGTGATGTGGCACAGTGTGTGTTTGGTGTGCAGGTTTGTGTGTGTGTGTGTGTGTGTGTGTGTTTCATGCATCTCTTGCTTTCATGACAACCTGGATCATTACATATATGTGTCCCCTCTATATCAGAGAACTTCTCACCTGAACACACACTAACAAGCTAAAGTTAAATTGATTCATGTTTGTTCATGTCTTGTTTATAGCTGAATCGTCTGTATTCTATACTCCTCTCTGATCCATACCTGCCTCTGAAAATGCCTAAGTAGAATTAACTGGATTTGACATGTGGATACGAGAAAATGGAAGCTTGTAGCCACATCCAGTAATTTATGCCACTAGTTTTAGATCAAATGTGTTTGCTATAAAGTGACTAGGTGGTCGAGTGCAGTGGTCCCAAATCTTTTTGTCTTCTGGCGCTTTAAAATTAAGTAAATTCTAATACCTCTAATCCAGAGAGGGATTTTTCTTTCTGAGATAGTTTCATTTATAAATAAGTATGGACTCCTGAAGAGTTGAAAGTATGTATTAGTAGTAGTATTTTTTCCAAGAAAAAAACTAAAATTTATGGAAAAGAAGTTTTTTTCGTTCTCATCCCTTTAATAATCTTATGACCCTTTACATGGGTACCAATCCTAAGGTTGGGAACCACTGGTCTCATGGTTTGCCAGAAATAGAAATACTATACTGTAAACCTCTGCTGTATTGTTAATGCACTAACTCTACTTAAATTCTGTTGAGTTTAAAGTTTAGTTTCCTTGATTGAGATGATAGCTAATGTTGAATTTGCATCTTTACTACAATGAGCTCTGTGCTTTACTGCCTTATTTTTTATTAATGCTTTATTCAAGCGTCTTTTTAGGAGAGCTAATATACAGATTAAATGTTTTTTTATCAGAAAAAACATGCAGAGAATGTGTATTTTTTTCAGCCCTGAAAGATGTCTGCAGGTCTTCCCTTCAGACTCCATACAACACCAACATCCTCTAAATAAGGTAGAGCAGCCTGTATATAGCCTGAGTGGCAAAACACAGAGCAGAGAAAGCCCGAAAACCCCTCGCTGCAGCACTCCTACCTGTTCATTAAGCTTATTGCTTTGAGCGCATTGTAATAACTGAAGGTACTCAGATGAGCATGTCAACATTTTTATCACTGGGCTGAACAGTAAGATTTTAGCAAGAAAATCAATCTGAAATATTAAAAGTGTGGGGGACATGTGGGGGAGACATGTCCCCCTCGCTTTTAATATTTCAGGTTGATTTTCTTACTTTTTTAAAATTTTATCTACAGTGGCAATTACGCCCTTCTGTCTTGTTGTTGAAAAGGTCACAGAGTTGACCTCCTCAGCATAGCCAAGTGTCCTAGTAAAGCAGTCCTTTGCTAGGACACTTGGTGCATCAGTAAACTATAAAATAAAAATATATAATACTGAAGTTTAGGTTAAGGGCTTCTTGTAGATAACCAGTGCAGCATTTGGTAATACTTCAACAAACGTATAATCAACCTGTCCATTGTAGCAAATTTGCAGTGACAGTGACTAGACCAGATCTGATTCTTAACAAAGGTCTTGCTGTGTGATCTCAGGGTGAAGAGACTGAATGTAGTGCACCGTGAAGCGAAATTTGCTCCAATTTGTTTTCAGTGGGATGAGTGAATTGCCTCTCAAAGCATTGTGGGGAGTTTTTCCTCATTCAAATCGAGGTTCTAAGGACAGAAGGTGTTGTATGCTGTACAGATTGTAAAGCCCCTTGAGGTAAATTGTGATTTGTGATATTGGGCTATATAAATAAAATTGACTTGACTTGTTACTGAAGTACTGTACTTAAGTAAAAGTCTGAGGTACTTGTACTTTATTTTGGTATTTCAATTTTATGCTACGTTATACGTCTACGCCATTTCTTTGGTTTGAATGCCAATTTAGTAGCCCTGTGTCCCTAGGAATTACAGTCTTATTGGCCGATTCCACAGGTCTTGATGTGTGTGTTCACTGTCCATGCAGATATAGTGTGAGATAGTGTGCCCTTTATGTGGAGATGTGGAAAGTTAAATGCTTGGTGTTTGGGGGTGTGAAGTTCATTTAACTTTCATGCAAGAGGCCAGAGCTTGAGTGCTGTTACAGGGGTGGGGGGGTTGTTGTTACCAACCAAGCTTGAAGGGTCATTGAATGGTTTGATGAGTATGGACATGATGTAAATCATATGCTATGGCCTTCACAATCACCAGATCTCAAACCAGCTGAACACACATGGGAGATTTTGGAGCAACGTGCGTCAGCACTCTCCACCACCATCATCAAAACATCAAATGAGGGAATATCTTTTGGAAGAACGCTGTTCATCCCTCCAGTAGATTTCAGAGACTTAGAGAATCCATGACAAGGAGCACTGAAACTGTTTTGGGGCCTCTTCAATGCTTATATTTTATGGACCTCAGGGGGAAACTGAGAACTTAACATGTACCTGTTATCTGTCCTGACCTCTAAAACAGCAATTACCTCAAGTATGAAAGCGTCATATACCTTATTTCTGCATAGTTCTGGCCACAGAAGCTCCATTCTCTCCTTTTGCTCTTTTAGCCCTCCATGTTTGCTGCACAAACATTTGTCTCCTCTCTAGAGAAAACCCACAGCAGACAGACTCCTTCTATTAGTTGATAGTTTGTAATTTGCAAAGATTGCTCCCAGAAGAATGGCTTCTTAATTACTGTGTTTGTTGTTGTGGTCTCCTTTTTAAATGTCTGGTCCCAATATTTTCTGTCCATGCTCTCAAATATTTCCTTTGTGGTAACAGAGGTTAAGGATACTAAACAATACCTCAGAAAAACTGTTTACTGAGTACTAGTTTCTCATTAAAAGCAATAAACCTCCGAAACAACAAAGCACTCATACCTTCCTCTTGGAGTGAATATCACTTGATAACAAAATGGATAGTTAATTGGGCAATACTTGCTCTTTACTCACTTGTTCTTTCTTCCTCTTCCTTGACCCATCTCTTTGTTCCCCTCATACATCCCCAGTCTCTGTCATGGAAGTGGAGTGCATTCGTGAGGGTTGCCAGTCAGAGACATTGCGGCAGATGGTCGGCTCAGTACCTGAGGGCCGGTGTTTGACGGTGGTCTTCAAAGGGCCCCGCAAGAGCCTAGATCTCCTCTGCCAGAGCCAGGAGGAGGCTCAGCACTGGGCCCGCGGCATCCGAACCCTGCAGGAGAGGGTGGAGAACATGACCCAGAAGGAGAAACTTGATCAATATCCTAATTGTTGTTAATCTGGAATTGTAGAACTGTCTACACTGTATATGGGGACAACAGTATAACAGTGCCAAGAATAAAAGCACAAGAAACTATCAACTACCTTCAGAATAATTTTTGAATAATTTTTGTTGGAGGCCCCATAAGCCCCCTGCAAGTACCCTTGAGTCACAAACCAGAGTGCCAATAGTGTAACATGTATCCAATGACAACACATGTTGGTACTTTTGTCATCCTCCACCTTTTTTAAGGAAATGTTCTAAAAAAAACAGAATACCAACACAAAGTTTCTACAGGCAGAATTAGTATTAATATTAGTTCTGTGCTTCAAAACTCTACATTGGTCAAACTATAACACCACCAAATACTGTACATTTTCTGCTCTTGCTGCTTCCTTGACTATGTTTGTGTGTCACCTGGATTCATGCTTACCTGAGTCGGGCCGACCAGAACCATGATGATAAGATGAGCTATGCCGAAGTCCAGACACTGCTGCAGATGATCAATGTTGACCTGAGTGACCAGTATGCCCGCAGCCTCTTCCAGGTAGCGGAACGCACACACATACTTAAAAACATTGGCCCCATATCAATCAGTAATTAAAAGTGATTTATAAATGAATTTTCATTGACTGACAGACCTCCATTAACTGTGTGTCACTTGGGTCTGACAATTGAGACCAGCTTGAAAATGGATGTTTACACCTAAACAAAGAGTGATTATATGTGTCTCACTCTGTTTCTCTGATAGAAATGTGACCAGTCAGCCGATGGTCGTCTGGACCACAGGGAGATTGAAATTTTCTGCAGGGAGTTGTTACGGAGACCTGAGCTGGATGCTGTGTTTATCCGCAACTCTGCAAATGGCTGTGTACTTTCCACTGTGGACCTGAGGGATTTCTTAAAGGACCAGGGGGAGGACGCTTCACTCATCCATGCCCAAAGCCTCATACTCACCTATGAACTTAATGAGTGGGGTACGGTGCTAAGTATCAATATATTGCAAAGTACCAACATTTATCTAGTGCGTGTTTAACAAAACGGCTCTGATAAACCCATTGGATGCTACCTGCCCAGCACCAAATGGGAGACAAAGTAAGCAACTAGATGTTAAACACAGATATTTTTCTCAGGAGTTAGTAAAGACCAAAGTAGAGCTAAAAGGATAGTAAATATTAGACTTACATAAGTCAGGCTGCATTCCAATGGATTTTGTTCCATGTCTGCTGGATATATAAGTAAGCTATTGTAAAAGGATGGGATTTGTAGCCATAGATGACATGAGGGGTAAACTGTACCACAGTCTGTGAGCAGCAATGGAAAACACTCTGCCACCTTTGGACGTAGAATGGTGAGGAATAACTAATCAGAGGATCCGAGGGGTCTGGAGATAGAACAGGGACTAAGGAGGTCAGTGATGTAAGCTGGTGCCAGTCCATGCAGTGCTTTAAAAATAATTAAAAGAATATTAAAATCACTTCTATATTTGACTGGTAACTAGTGAAGGGGGCCACTACCGAAAAAACACATTATAGAGCCAACATTGTTAAATATTTAGTGGTATTTTACAAACTGCACTATGTCTACCAGCACCAGTTTGTTCACTATATAATAATTCCCCTCCTTTATTGACTTTTGACTGTTTGTGCCTTTTGCCCAGTACAGCCCAGAAGAATCAGTTCATGACTCCTAATGGTTTCACCATGTACATGCTGTCTAAGGAGAACTGTGTGTTTAACCCGGAACATGCTCGGATTTACCAAGACATGAAACACCCACTTACACACTACTTCATCTCCTCCTCCCACAACACCTACCTCACTAAGGACCAGCTGACTGGGGACAGCAGCACAGAGCCATACATCCGGTGAGAATGAATAGGACTGCACGCATAGTGTTACACACTTTGTAACATTTTCTGAATGAATGTGTCAATGTACTGTACTTTGCTATGTAGTTTGCAAGGCTAGGTAAAACCAATTAATCAGCAGCTATAAGAAATCAGGCCCTGTTTACACGTGGTATTAACATGAGTCTTGGGTGATCCGATCACAAGTGGACAGCTCTAAGTACAGGTGTGAATGCACCCAAGACGCATTGAGGATGCATTGAGATCCAATTGCTCAGACCACATTTGGAGGTGGTCCTATTAACGCTAGCTGAGTCTGTGTGGAACGGGAGCTCATTTGTGGTCTGATAAACATTAAATTAATCAAATTCAGGTAAAAAACTATAACGCATTTGGTCTTATGTACATGTTAATTGCATATAGAGTGGGGAAGTGAGATCCGATCACTCTAGATGACTCCAGATGCATGTGGAGACGCATTCTAATGCCAGGTGTGAACTGACGTACTTGGAGCTGTCCACTTGTGATCGGATCACCCATGACGCATGTTAATGCCAGGTGTAAACAGCCTCTCAGATAGTTGAGTGCCATTACAGGGTTTGCTTGCCACCGTTGAAGTCCTTAGTGGGGGCTGCTCAGAATTGTCCCGCTGATAGAGCCCATGGGTCTCCTGAAGCACCAGCATCACTGACGTTGTGGGAGAAAAACCTTCAGCTGGGCCAGATGTCTTCAGGTCCTCTCACATACTGTTTAATTCTTCTTCAATAAAATACTTGAGTCCAATGCAATATAGATTTTACTGTAATATCAAAACAAAGTACATGTGAAACTGAGTTGGTTCATGAAGCAACTGAACAGGCTCAGTTGTGCATTCAAAACATGCTCCTCCTGGCTGGTTGTTGGGATGTTCATTGACAGTCTCTGATTGGTTATGAATTATTATAACATTTCTTGGTGTGTTTTTTATGGGTTGCTACTGGAATAAGGTATGCTGGGGCCAATGCTAGGAGTCACCCGGTCCTTGTATAAACACAGTGAGAGTCCATATGTGTCCATATTCTTAGCAGAAAGTGAAGCATGTTCTGTGATTGTCATAGGCAGAATCTCTGGATGTAGCCGTGAGGTGGAGAGTGTCTAGTATGATGGCCTCAGAATTGCGTCTCTACTCTTTGCAAATTATGTGGTTCTGCTGGCTTTACCGACCTGTGACCTCCAATGCGCACTGGGACAGCTTGCAGCTGAGTGTGAAGTGGCAGCGATGAGGGTCCGCACCTCTCCCTGAGTTGGGAATGAGTTGCTACCCCAGTGGAATATGGACTGATGGATTGATGCGACGTCGTGGATAGGAGTGCCCAAAATGAGTTTCCTTTGAAGTGTGGTTGGTCTTAGACATCTGGAAGGAGCTCAGAGTAGAACTACTGAGGGGGTTCCGTCTTCTGATAAGGATGCCTCCTGGAAGCCTCCCTTTAGAGCAGAGGTTTTCAAACTCTGAGGCGAGCCTCCCCAGAGGGGTGCAGGAGAGTTGAAGGGGGGGCACGAAGGGAGTGACATGGGTCAAAGATACTGCATGAGATGATAGGGTCAGGTGCATGCCGAGGTTCTGAAAACCACAGTCATCAGTTGCAGCTGCAGCCGTGGCTGTGACACACAGCTCACGGAGGCAATTATGGTATTAGAAGTAGCGAAAAGAAGTGTATACTCTATATTTTTGAATGGTCTTTCATGCTTTTAGGTTGTAGAAAGTCCTCTTTACAAACAGTTGTTATTTTATATGAAGGGTTTGCAAAAACAGTAATGTTTTGTACATGTACAATGGTTCAACCAGAAATGATCTAGGGTCACTTGTGCTTTTCTGGACTGGAAAATAAATTAAAAATTGAAGAGTATTGGGGGGGGGAAATGGCTACAACAGTATTCTCCCCTGTCGTGCAACACTGTGCTGACATCGACTAAATGGAAGTTTTAATTATTCATAACATATAGTAAAGATGGTAGGAGGGGCCCACAGTGTCAGACTTTGAAAACCTTTAGAGACCGGCCCTCAGGTACTGAGCTTTAGAGATACTTTGTCCATGTTTAACTGGGAAGAGATCCCAGTTGACCCAGAGCAGACCCAAAATGGGCTGGACAGATCCCCCAGGAGGAGCTGGAGGACGTGGTTAGGGCGAAGGATGTCTGGGCTACCTTGCTAAGCCTGCTGGCACCATATTGCAGATCCACATAAGCATCTTAAAAAGGACAGATGGATAGACTATAAAGTGCCATGTTGTTTATTACTCACTATAATTCAATTTGCTGGAGTACTAGACTGTTATTTACCACTTCAGTACAGGTTTGAGGGAAACTTTCTCGTCATCACAAGTGGATGAGGACCAAACAAACACACTATTAGCTTTGGTCACTGTGGACAGGAACACGGCTACTCTATGGATGCTGTTGCATTCTCTGCTAGTCGCCAACAGAAAGAGATAAAGGACACAGATTAGTTACAAGCTCTTAGAGATGACTCAGTGAGTAAATTACACCTTTACTCACTGAGTCATCTCTGTTTTTAGAGATTCCTAATGATGATTTTTCTCTTAGAGCCCTGAATCATGGCTGCCGCTGTGTGGAGCTGGACTGTTGGGATGGAGATAAAGGAGAGCCAGTCATCTACCATGGACACACACTCACCTCCAAAGTGCCCTTTGTCGAAGTAATTGAGACTATCAATGAATATGCTTTTAAAGTGAGTACAGTACTAGAATCAGAGTCATATTACTTGTCAGCTGCAAAAAATACGGGCATACAGTATTTTGCCTTGGTCACATTCATGCAGAGATATACGGTACAGATAAATATCAAAAGTTTAGACACATGGTCTTTCTAAATTATTTAATTTAGGGACGGCTGTATGGGATGAATATAATGTCATATTTTTAAACAGAAAAAAAGCTTTGAAAGGTTGAAGCTCAGTGTTTGAAAGGTTGAAATCTAATAAAAAAGGTTTTGCAAGATTGAAACTAAGTTTTGAAGGCTTGCATGTTTTAATCTCAACAACATATGCGCACCAGTTTTCGGTTTCAAACCCGATCACAGGGTTGGCGGTTCAATCCCCACCACCTCTTGTCACATGTTGAAGTGTCCTTGGGCAAGACAGTGAACCCCAAAAATTGCTCCCGATGGTCAGGCCAGCACCTTGCATGGTAGCTCGCTGCTATTGGTGTGTGAGTGTGTGCATGAGCGGCAAATACCTTGTAAAGCGCTTTGGATAAAAGCACTATATAAATGTAGCCATTTTTAAGATTAATTTGTGTGGCCAAAAATGTAATACTTCTAAAATCTATACGGTATAAGAATAACAATTTTGCTAACAGGACAAAAGATGTCCTTCCCCCCTTCTCTATGGATAAAATCCTTTTCTCCCTGACCATCATCCCTCTCTCCCAGGCATCTCCTTACCCTCTGATCCTGTCCCTGGAGAACCACTGCTCAGTGGAGCAGCAGACAGTAATGGCTCGACACCTGCGATCCATCCTGGGAGACAAGGTGCTCACTAAGCCCCTCAATGATCTGGATCCTCACAACATGCCTTCTCCAGAGGTAAGGAGACACTGTTCCATAACTGGATGAAAGTTCAATCCCCATAAGAACTACTATATCTATTGAGACTAATAGTGTCTTTAATCAGGGACATAGATTATGCCTGCGTGCACTGGAACCACATTAAATTTTCTCACACAATGGCAGTTTTTGCAATTGCCTGAAAAAACAAGATTAAAAAACCTGACATGATTAAATTATTTATCCAGATAGAGTGTTTTTGCTACATTTCAATGTGGATGTGGTTAAAAATAGCCAATGACGGACTCTCAAGGATTTCACTCCGACACACTTTTTAATACCCAAAACCTCTCCAACTGGGTGGCAGGACTTTCTCTGTTATGTACAGTATGTGAGACATTTGTAAACAGTTTCTCTGTCTTGATGGCAACTTTTACTTTGTTAGGATTACGTGTAAAGCAGAGAGCAGACTGTTTGTGTTAGATGAGGAAATCTGGGCCCATCTGCTTATCTCTGTCCCACTTATTCTACATTTCCACATAATCATAATATGTGTATAAGGGTTGGTGCATGCACTCATGATCTGTGCCCCAGTAATCACACTCCCTTGAGGCACCTTCACAAGTAAGTAAGTAAGTAAAGCTTTATTTTTATGTTACTTTTTAAAACACACAGTTAGATGACAGGGATGGAGATCTATAAAAAGGCTTGCCTATAGAGATAGGTTTTTAGAAGCCACTTAAAGCAGTCCAAAGATTCAACAAATCTGATAGTTTGTGGAAGACTGAGGCACGTGTAGAGGGAATTACAATAATCTAGATGGGAGAAAATGAAAGTGTGAATTTATTGAATTAATTGTTCCAGATCCGTAGAAGACAAGCTACATCTGATTTTAGCAATATTTCTTAGCTAAAGAAAACAGGTCTGGATGAGCTTGGTAACATGATGGTCAAAAGTCATATTCTGGTCAAAGATGATTCCAAGATTCTTAGCGGTAGATTTGATATTAGAGTGAAATGGTCCAATAAACTGATCAACTGCAGTGGCAAAGTTATCGGGTCCAATTAAAAGAACTCCTGTTTTGTCAGGGTTTAGGTGCAGGAAATTATGAGACATCCAATCTTTGGTGGCGGCTACGCATTCATGGAGGGAGGACAGTTGATTCAGGTTATTGAGTTTGGCAGAGGAATAGATCTGTGTTTCATCGGCATAACAGTGATATGACATGCCATGAAAGCGGCTGAACAAATGACCCAGAGGAAGCATGTACAATGAGAAGAGTATTGGTCCAAGGATTGACCCCTGAGGCACTCCACACAGCAGGGGAGCTGAGGAGGACACACGATTATTGATACAAACATTAAAATATCTATTAGTCAAATAAGAATTAAACCAGTTTAGAGCTATACCAGAAATGCCAACCCAGTGATGTAACCTATCAAGTAAAATGGCATGATTGATGGTATCAAAGGCAGCAGTCAAGTCCAGTAGAATCAGGATTGAATATTTATATTTGTCTGCATGCATAAGAATGTAATTTGTCACTCTTAGTAATGCGATTTCAGTACTATGATTGTGACGAAAGCCAGATTAAAATGATCAAATATCAAAGATTTTATGACCCTCAACCAATTTCAGGAGTTGGTCTGTAACGATTTTTTCAAGGATTTTGGATATGAAGGGTAGCTTGGAAATCAGTCTAATAGTAATATTAGATAGCGTTGCTATCTGGCCACTGTCGTGTGTACCTGTAATTACACTCAGATACATTATTATTAGCATGTCATTACAAAGGTAGCAGTAGTAGGAGGCAGTTGTGGAAGTAGTCCCAGCGCCAGAGGAAAGTAACTGGCCAGGCATTTGGTTTTTATGGGCACATTAAGACTACATGCACATTAAGACTACATGCAGCCTATATTCTGTATTATAAAACTCACCTTTAAACTATTCGTAGTCGTTTCAGCTGCACCACAATCATCCTCACTCATATTCACATAATCTCCAACATGATATGATAACTATAATAGGAATGTTCCATCAGTGCGACCAATCACAACATGACAAATGATTGTTTATTGATCAATGTCTTATGTGTCTTCATACAGATTTGTTTTATTTAAAGAGTGATAGAGTAATGTATGGTAAATGTGTCGGTGCAGGGGACCTGTTGACAACCTGACAGCTGCCTTCATGTAATGTCCACACAGTCACAATGTTATAAAAGACAATGTATAGATTTTATTCAGAGCTGAGGATGAATCCACGATGTCTCTGTCCTTACATTGATGACAGATTGATCATAAGAGCGGTCATGTTGTTGAAGTAAACCTGCCAGCAAACAGCTTCACAGAGTCAGTCAAGTTATCTCTCTTTCTGGAACGGAAAAGAGTTTCTCTCATCTCAGGGTTAACAAACTCAGAGTTTTCACTAAACCTGCTTTCTGAAAAATGGATGTTTGGATATAAAACTTGTTTTTTATTACTTCGGGATTGTTGTTTGTTGGTCCACATTTGAGCCACATGATTCACAGGAGAACCCGTCCAAACGGTTTTAATTTTGTGGTATGTGGTCTACACATACCACAAGTGGTATGTGTAGGTACAGGTGTCCCAGCCTTGTTTCTTGTGCTTGTCCTAAGTCTCTTGGATTTATTTCTGTGCATCCTTGGACCTTGCCTGGACTTTATTGCCTGCTCCTTGTCTGATTTGTTTGCTTGTCTTGGACTGCCTTCCCGATTTGGACCTCTGCCTGCCTGACTACCCATGTAAGCCTTTCCCACAATAAAGTAATGAACTGCATCTGCTCTGCCTCTAGTCTGCATGTGGATTCTATTCCTTGTGTTCCCTGCTCCCTTGCATGACATCCATTACGACAATGTTAAAAGGCTGAATTGTTGGCACAAGCTACCAGGCTGACACAGAAACAAGCTCTGGTTAAGGAAGAAGCAATTCTAAAAGCCAAAAAGGAACGGCTCTGGAACAGAAATAGCAGCAAACACTGCAAAACTGAGCCTCATTAAGGGATATGAGGATTCACATGCTGTCGTGCCCCATTTAGGAGATGGGATGAATCAACATTTGGAAAATGGATTAATTGGAGACCCATTTAATGAAATGAGAGGTGTATACTCAAGCAAACAGAGTAAGAGTGGTTTTGTCACAAGTGTATCACCAGTACCTCAAATGACCATTAAACATGGTGACAAATCGGCATCAATCCGATGCATGTATTGTCAGGGAGAACACAATCTTGATGCTTACTTTCAGATTCTCAAGAAAACCCACAAGGAGAAACTTGAATTCCTCAAAACTAAACGGCTGTGCTTTGGGTGTCTAGAAAAAGGACACGAGTAATGGATGTAATTAGAAACTTACCTGCAAAGAGTGCACCCTGAAACACCCCACTGTTCTGCATATTGCCCATAAAGAATCACAAAGCAAAGGGCTGTTGCAAATGCTTCCAGTGCTTTAGTGGATATGGATAAAGACGGATGGAAGGATACTGGGGCCGGCGAGCCTGAGGGCACCCTGGCTGTTGTTCCTGTAAAGATTAAAACAAAAAAGGGTAATAACATTATAACAACATATGCCTTTCTAGACCCAGGTAGTACTGCTACCTTTTGCACAGATCAGTTCTTCAGCAGCTCCAAGTGACCGGATGAAAGGCAGAAATACTTATGCGAACAATGAATAAAGAGGAGTTCACTTAAATATCTGTTGCATGTGACTTGAAAATATGTGGCCTAGAGGGTAATGAGTATGTGGAACTTCCACATGTATTCGCACAAAACAAGATTCCAGTACGAAAAGAAAATATTCCTTCCCAGGAGGATGTGAAACAATGGGCATACCTGAGAGAAGTTAAGATCCCTCAGATTGATGCAGATGTTGAAGAGAATGATTTTAAATTCTATTCTGGATTTTACAAGGAGCCAGGGCAGAGAAGTTAATCTTAAAGGATTTATTGGGGCAGCCTGATAATAAGGAATTGTAATAATAAAATAACAATAAAAAAGTAACAAATGCATGGACTAGTTTATATGCATAATTTTGAGACAGGATGTGCCTGATTTTTGCAATGTTACATAGGTGAAAAAGGGCAGTCCTTGAAGTGTCGGGAGACAGAGCTTGGAACCCAGAAGCAGGACACACGGACAGAGGAGATAAAGGTTCGAACAGTTTTATTATTCTGATTGTCAAGGGAGTATGAAGTGTCCGGTGTTGTTCGTGGCCGTTCCGTGGACTCGACGGGACCAGGTCGGAGACTGGATGGCGGCTCTTTGAGCGGGGATAACGGGGCTGGTTCTGGGCTGGCTGGCGTGGTGGGAGGCTGGGCTGACCTGGCGGTGGAACCGTGAAGTCTGGCAGATACATAAGAGTACAAGAGGATCAGGGGGCATAGTGGCTAACTATGACAGGACCCCCCCTCTAACGGGTGCCTCCTGGCGCCCCTCCCGGGCCCTTCAGGGTGAGCCTGGTGGAACTCCCAAATCAGCCGCGGGTCCAGGATGCGGGAGCGAAGAACCCAGGGTTCTCGAAGAACTCCCGCTCCTCGGGAGCATATCCTTACCAGTCCACCAGATACTGGAGCCCCCTACCTCGCCGGCGAACGTCCAACAGCCACCGCACATTGTTTGCTGGATGATCTTCAATGACCCGGTGGGTGGAGGGGAACGGCTGGAGGGCACAGGTCACTGACAGCTACAGGTTTGATTTGCGAAACATGAAAAGTCGGGTGGACCCTCATTGACTGGGGTAAACGGAGTCTTACAGCGGAGAGGTTAATGATACGTTCAATGATGAAAGGTCCAATGTAGCGGGGGGATAATTTTTGGGACTCAATTAATAATGGAATGTTTCTGGAAGATAACCAAACTTTCTGACCTGGCTTGTAAGCGGGGGCTGGAGTCCTACATCGATCTGCGATCTGCCGATTCCGCTCTGACAACCGACACAGTGCTGCTCGGGTCTCTCTCCATACCTTGTGGCAACGGCAAAGATGGTGGTGAACTGATGGAACCGTCAGCTCCCTCTCCTGCGACGAGAAGAGGGGGGGCTGGTAACCTAAAGACGCCTCGAAAGGAGAGAGACCAGAAGCAGAGCTGGTTAGTGAATTGTGGGCATATTCAATCCAGGCGAGGTGGGAGCTCCAGGTTGACGGGTTTGCGGCAACCACGCAGCACAAGGCGGCCTTGAGGTCCTGATTGGCCCTCTCGGTCTGACTATTATATTGGGGATGGAACCCCGAGGAGAGACTGGCGGTTGCCCCCAGCGCCAGGCAGAAGGCCTTCCACACCTGGGAAACGAACTGGGGCCCCCGGTCGGAAACTAGGGGTATGCCATGTAGGCGGAAGACGTGTTGCACTAGGAGGTCGGCCGTCTCTCGGGCTGAGGGAAGTTTGGCTAAGGCTATGAAGTGGACCGCCTTCGAAAAACAGTCCACAATGGTGAGGATGGTGGAATTGCCATGTGAACGGGGAAGACTGGTGACGAAGTCCAGGGCAATGTGTGACCATGGACGACCGGGGATGGGGAGAGGTCGAAGCAGGCCTGCTGGTGGCTTGTGTGATGTCTTGCCTCGGGCGCAGATGCAACACGCAGCGACGAAAGCTCAGGTGTCGACCTCCATAGTAGTCCACCAAAAATACCTCTTTAATAGTGAGAGAGTGCGGGTCACTCTGGGATGGCAGGCAAAGCGCGAGTTGTGTCCCCACTGAACAGACTGACCTGGGAACAGACTGAGTCCTGGACAAACGGTCAATTCGGGGGGCCGTTCCCGGGGTCGGGCTGATCACGCTGGGCTGCTCTAACAATTGCCTCTATCTCCCATGTGACGGCAGCCACTATGCAGGTAGACGGGAGAATGGTATCAGGTTTAGGGGAACTATCCAGGGTGTAATGTTGCTGGGAGAGGGCGTCGGGCTTGGTATTCTTAGATCCAGGGCGGTAAGTTAAGGTAAACTTGAAGCGGCCAAAGAACAGGGCCCAGCGTGCTTGGCAGGAGTTTAATCTTTTGGCTGTCTGAATGTACTCCAGGTTCTTATGATCAGTCCATACAATAAACGGCTGCTCCGCCCCCTCCAACCAGTGCCGCCACTCCTCCAGGGCTAGCTTGATGGCGAGGAGCTGTCTATTTCCGACGTCATAATTCCGTTCGGCTGGAGAGAGTCGTTGAGAAAAGAAGGCGCACGGGTGGAGTTTCTGGTCTGTGGGGGAGCGTTGCGAGAGAACCGCTCCGACGCCGGTGTCCGAGGCGTCCATCTCCACAGTGAACTGTCGTGAGGGGTCGGGTTGGATGAGGATTGGTGCCGATGTGAAGAGGTCCTTTAATCAGGTCCAGGCCGCTTCTGCCTCCGGGGTCCAGGAGAAAGGGCTCTTGGGGGAGGTGAGTCTGGTCAAAGGTGCCGCCACCTGGCTATAATCCCGAATGAACCACCGATAGAAGTTTGCAAATCCCAAAAAACGCTGTAGCTGTTTGCAGGTGGTGGGTCTAGGCCACTCCGCCACTGCTTACGTCTTGGCGGGGTCGGTCCTCATATGACTGCTCTCCAGGATATACCCAAGGAAACTTACTGATCGGACGTGGAATTCGCATTTCTCCGCCTTGACGAATAGCCAATTCTCCAGGAGCCTTTGCAGTACTTGCTGGACATGGAGGACGTGGCTGGATTGGTCCGGGGAGAAGATAAGTATATCATCCAGGTAAACGAAGACGAAACGATTGAGGAAATCCCGTAGCACATTGTTTACCAGAGCCTGGAAGACAGCTGGGGCGTTCGTGAGTCCGAATAGCATTACTAAATGCTCGAAGTGATCAATAGCGCAGTCATATGGGCGATGTGGTGGTAGAGACATCGCCAGATCTTTGCTGAAAACCTCGCTGAGGTCGTGGTACTCTGGGGGAATTTGAGACAGGTCCGGAGGATCCACCCTAGGTGAGGTTGAGCTGCTCTCTGGTGGTGATCGAGCGGATTGCAAGCATGTTGCGAGACAAAAGGGGCTCCAACCTCCTATTCTCCCCTTGGCCCAGTCAATGTGGGGATTATGATGATGCAGCCAGGGGAAGCCCAGGACCAGTGGGAGACGAGATGAGCTGGAACTTGATTTTCTCACAGTGGTTCCCAGAGAGTACCAGGGATACCTGAGTTGTACAGTGGGTGACGCGAGCCAGAATCTTGCCATTTAGTGCCTCCGCGTTACATGGAATCTCCAGTGGTTCCATGAGGAGGCCCGCCAGTCGAGCCAGCCCCGCGTCCGGCAAGTTGCCCTCGGCGCCGGAATCTATAAGCGCCAGCAGAGGAATAGACCCATCTCGGAAGTAAAGGTTAGCTGGAACCTGTAGTCTGGGTGGACCTGGGTTATGGGGTTGTTGCGGCTCACCTGAACCCCCACTGTGACCGGTGAGCCTACTCTTTTGGCCTCCGGGGGCATCTATCCAGGAAGTGACCCCTCTCGCCGCAGTATAGGCACTCTCCTGCAGCAAGTCTGCGACGGCGCTCCTCTGGCGTCAAATGGGTCCGGCCTAATTGCATCGGTTCCTCCTCTGGGTCGGTTGCGGTTGGCGAGGTTGCAATAGCTGGAGTCGGGTTGGACACTCTGATACAGGGATGAACGGTGGTAGCCGCATGGCGAGCAGGAATGGGGCGTGAACAGTTGGTGCGCTCCTGGTGCCGCTCGCGAATGCTGGAGAGTCCATCCGAATGCACAAATTCTGTGCGTCCAGCTCAGTGGGTTGATACCCGCGTTTCCACCGTCCTCAGGATGGTCGAAAACCCTTCTCATCCTTTCCAGGAACTCAGTGTAAGACAACGATGAGAGGGGTTGCCGAGCATGAGTAGCCTCCACCCCGGCTAAAGCTTTGTCCCGTAGTAAACCCACTATGTAGTTCACTTTGGACTGGTTGGAGGCAAAAGTGACGGGGCGCTGACTAAACACCAGAGAACATTGCAGCAGGAATCCCCAACACTTCGTGACGTCACCGGAGAACGGAATGGGATCAGAGGCGTGGGATTCCCGGAGGGGTGGGGCCGCCAGTGGATCCGCAGGAGTGGATGGTGACGCTGACGGAGCCGTCGTGGAGAGTTGGTTGGTGAGTTGGGACACTTGCTGCATCAACTGCGTAAGCTGGGTTAACATGGCCTGATTGCTGTCGTTGAGAGCCTGTATTTTCTGCTCATGCTGCCCCAGAAGAATCCCTTGGCTTGTTATCGCCTGGTGGAATGGATCTCCTACCGGGTTAGCGTCTGCTGGTTCCATTGGCCAGATCATTCTGTCGGGAGACAGAGCTTGGAACCCAGAAGCAGGACACATGGACAGAGGAGATAAAGGTTCGAACAGTTTTATTATTCTGATTGTCAAGGGAGTATGAAGTGTCCGGTGTTGTTCGTGGCCGTTCCGTGGACTCGACGGGACCAGGTCGGAGACTGGATGGCGGCTCTTTGAGCGGGGATAACAGGGCTGGTTCTGGGCTGGCTGGCGTGGTGGGAGGCTGGGCTGACCTGGCGGTGGAACCGTGAAGTCTGGTACTGAGGTCCGGGAGTCGGAGGACAAGAGCGTCGTGGCCGCTGGCGTGGTGTGGGAGTCTCGGGGATGCGAGGACTGACAGGAACGGTGATCACCGGCAGAGCGTAAATCTGTGACAGAGACAGACGAGGTTACCATCAAGGTAAGAATTGAAGCACTTAAACAGTTTGCTTACGTGCAGAGGCCGTTTCACGTTGTGCATACATAGGTATGAAGACGATCTGGCGCTGGTAGCGTGGATGAGCCCAGTAGATAAACTGTTGCAGTAGATGATGATGGAAATCAGGTGTGCCGGTAATCCACCGCAGCCGAGAGATCGGGGAGCCAGCCAGAACACAGACACACTTACACAGACAACAACAGACAGGGGACAACCAAGAAACACATGGGAGGACAGATACATAAGAGTACAAGAGGATCAGGGGGCATAGTGGCTAACTATGACATGAAGTTTGTTTTATGTGGAAGTTAAAGGACATATCCTGATCAAAGATAACTTTGAGATTCCTTACGGTGATGCTGGAGGCCAGGGCAATGCCATTTAGAGTAACTATATCTTTAGATAATGTGTCTCAGAGATGTGTTTGGGGCCAAGTACAATAACTTCAGTTTTGTCTGAGTTTAACATCAGAAAATTGCAGGTCATCCAGGTTTTTATGTCCTTAAGGCATTGAAGTTTACCTAATTGATTAGCTTCATCTGGCTTGATCAATAGATATAATTCAGTATGATCTGCATAATAATGAAAGTTTATGGAGTATTTTCTAATGATATTGCCTAATGGAAGCATATAAAAGGTGAATAGAATCGGTCCAAGCACAGAACCTTGTGGAACTCCATGACTAACTTTGGTGTGCATGGCGGATTCATCGTATCAACATGTACAAACTGAGATCGATCTGATAAATAGGCTTTAAACCATCTTAGTGCAGTTCCTTTAATGCCAATTAAATATTCCAGTCTCTGTAATAGGATGTGATGGTCAATGGTGTCGAATGCAGCAATGAGATCTAACAAGACAAGTACAGAAACAAGTCCTTTGTCTGATGCAATTAGAAGGTAATTTGTAATTTTCACCAGTGCTGTCTCTGTGCTATGATGCACTCTAAATCCTGACTGAAAATCCTCAAATAAAATATTGTTATGTAGAAAGTCACACAACTGATTGGCGACTGCTTTCTTAAGGATCTTAGATCATATCTAGTAAAGAAGTGCTAAGGGTAAAACTTCTTTAAGCAGCCTAATTGGGATGGGGTCTAAGAGACAGGTTGATGGCTTTGATGAAGAAATCGTTGAATTTAGTTGGTGAAGGTCGATAGGAGCAAAGCCGTCTAAATATATATCAGGTTTTACAGCTGTTCCTAAGGTTCCTGTGTTTGAAGATATATCGATACCGGTTGTGGGCAGGAGGTGATGAATTTTATCATTAAAGAAGCTCATGAAGTTGTTAGTAGTGAGGGCTATAGGAATAGCATTGCTCAGTAGAGCTGTGACTCTCTGTCAGCCTGGCTACAGTGCTGAAAAGAAACCTGGGTTTGTTCTTATTTTCATTTATTAATTGATGAGTAATAGGCTGCTCTGGCATTATGGAGGGCCTTCCTATATATTTTAAGACTATCCTGCCAGACGAGTGTCTTCCAAGGTGGTAGAACGCCATTTCCTTTCAAGTTTTCATGATGTTTGCTTTAATTTGCAGGTTTTGGGGTTACGCCATGGACCTAACCTTCTTTGCTTTATCATCTTCTTTTTTAGAGGCGCAATAGAGTCAAGTATCGTTCGCAGTAAGCCTGCAGCAATATCAACAAGATGATCAATTTGGGAGGGACTGAAGTTAGCATAGCCTCTGTTATATTGACACATAGCATTGAATTGCCAATGGAAATGCCGATGGAATCACTTCCTTAAATTTAGCTACAGCACTGAGATAGACATCTAGTATAGAAATGTTTGCCTAATTGCGTGTAGTCCAGTAATTGGAGTTCAAAAGTTATTAAATAATGGTCCGATAAAAAAGGATTCTGTGGAAAGACTATTAAATGTTCAATTTCAATGTCATATGTTAGAACAAGGTTGAGGGTGTGGTTAAAACAGTGAGTGGGTTTATGAACACTCTGACAGAAGCCAATTGAATCTAATAATGAGATAAACGCATTACTAAAGCTATCATTATTGACGTCCACATGAATATTAAAATCACCTACAATAATTACTTTATCTGTTTTAAGGACTAAACTTGATAAAAAAATTCAGAATATGGACCAGGAGCGCGGTACACTATAACAAATAGAATTGGCTGTAGTGTTTTCCAGGTTGGGTGTGAAAGACTAAGAACAAGGCTTTCGAACGTTAGAATTGGCATTAAATTCAAAATAGTTTAACTATTATCGATCATTTTCAAACAAGTTGTTAATTTATAGTGTGTGTGATGTGTTGTGTGTACAGGATCTTAAGGGTAAAATCCTGGTGAAGGGGAAGAAGGAGCGTGTGGTGGAGGAGTGTTCATCCAGCTCTTCAGACCTCAGCTCCTCAGACGAGGAGGCCAGCCACACCGAGGGCAAACCCAGGGGAAAGAAAGAGGACAAGAAGGTGGGCACAACACCAGCAGCTCATCTTTATCCTAGCAGCAGTGGCTCTCACCAGTTTTTGGGGGGATTTTGGTGTATTTGGTTAGGATTGCTGCCTTGGAACCACTAAATTTTGAAAATAGTAATGAGGATAAACTGATAGTGACCAGGGGTCTCATTTATGAAACTGTGTGTAGGATCCTTACTAAACGTGCATGTGTATCTTTTCAAATCGAAACCTGCTTATGGAATAGTTATGGCTCACTACAAGTGCAAGTACAAATAACATTGCTGGTTTGAATGTTTATAATAACGTGGATCTATAATTAATGTGATATTAAGTGAAATTAAATGTGTGAGAGGCATCATTATACAACCTGGCTTCAATTCACCACTGCGTCGCAAATTTCCCCTCTCTCCAAAATGTTTGTACGCATGGGTCAGAGTTTACAGGTGTGCACATTCTCCCGTCAAGTTTGTTTTTATAGATCACAACTTTTGCTTGGGAAGTGCTGTACACCTCTTTCAGGCCCCGTTTTGTCTCGGTTGTAACTGATATAAATGAGACCCCAGTTGTTTACCAGTTGTGCTGGTAAATAATGTGATGGTTTTCTGTGTGTGTCATCTCAGCCAGGTGTGTCTAAGCTGAGTCCAGAGCTGTCAGAGATGGTGGTGTACACCTGCAGTGTCCCCTTTAAAAGCTTTGAAGAAGCAGCTAAAAACCCAGCAACTGACATGTCCTCTTTCTCTGAAAGTGAAGCGCTCAGGCACATTAAGGACTCAGGTATGATGTGTGCATGTGACTTAACTTACTTTCTAAAAGTAAAGGGAAATGGTTTGCATGCTGTCCACAATTTAAAAAAACCCAAATAGAAATCATACAGATTAAGATTAAGATTTGGATGGGTATAGTCAGTTACCTATTGATTCTACTTTGTTCAGGCAGTACAAGGACAAAAGCAAAATGAGTTTTTCTTCAGCGTACCATTGGACTAACTGGACTAATTGGACTTGTCTTGTCCTGCCCCTCCAGGGATGCATTTTGTGCGTCACAACAGCCACCAGCTTAGCAGGATCTACCCCTCAGGCCAGCGTCTCCAGTCCTCCAACTACAACCCTCAGGAGATGTGGAACGGGGGCTGTCAGATTGGTGAGAGCTCATTTTATGTTATTCCGTTCACAAGAGAAGCAGACAGACTAATCAAGAGTTGTTACTCAGACACAAATTCTTACCTTCCTCTCTTTGGTCTAATTGTGTGCTACCCATGTGTTGTTGTTTTTCCAGTTGCTTTGAATTTTCAGACACCTGGTGAGCAGATGGACCTAAACCACGGCAGGTTCCTGCAGAATGGTCAGTGTGGGTACATCCTAAAGCCTCCCTTCATGTGTCAGCCTGACACCACGTTCAACCCAGAGAATGTTGGTGGAGGTCCTGGCCACAGACCTGTCCTGCTCACTGTTCGGGTAAGATGGCGATAGCAAGTACCAAAATAAGTGAAACTGAAGGTACCAAAAGTATTTTCCCAGCTGTCAATTTGCATTGGAAAGATAATGTTTTTCCTCAACATAGAACTACAGGAGAAGTTTAGGCTTGGTGAATGGATGTTTTCTTACTGCAATGGTTCTAGGGTGTAACTGACAGCATCTTGAATCCAAACATGACCCATAGAGGAAATCTATACCATAAGAGAGTACTCAAAGATATGCATTGCATCGGAGTGTCAGAACTGTTGCTAGATAAGCTGTTCTTGCTCCATTCTATAATGATACTCTAATCAAATTAAGGTCTGTTATTATTGTTATTCCAGATTATTTCAGCTCAGCAGCTCCCTAAACCAGAATGGGACTCGCCCAGCTCCATTGTGGACCCTCAGGTGTGGGTGGAGATACATGGCGTTACCATAGACAATAATAAGAAGAAAACCCATCATGTCGACAACAATGGTAAATACCTAACCCTACTAACTAAAGACCCTTTGCAAATTGAATGGCTTCAGTGGCAGAGTTTAATAATTAATTTCTACACAGCTTTAGATTAGAAAGCTTTAGTCATGCAGTTAATATTGGAGCTAATGAAAACCATGAGATGCGGTTGAAAGCTCCAAAAAAAAACTCGTAGGAGACCCTGGTTGAAAAAGTCTAATTGTATGGGTTGTAAATGGACTGTACTTATATAGCGCCTTTCTAGTCTTTCTGACTACTCAAAGCGCTTCAACTACATATCACATTCACCCACATTCATACACTGATGGCAATTGCTCATCAGTTGGGGTTCAGTGTCTTGCCCAAGGACACTTCGACATGTGGGCTGGGATCGAACTGCAGACCTTCCGATTGGTGGACGACCTGCTCTACCACTAAGCCACAGTCGCCCCTAAAACAACTTCAAAAAAAGGTACCATGACCGTGTCATCTTTGAAGTGTCTTAAAGATGACAGTGACATTACTGTGGATTAGTGATTCCAAACCACAGGTACTTGTACCCCAGGGGGTACTTCAGCAGTTGCCAGGGCGTCCTAATACCGGTAGACTACAGTAGGTGTTGTGATTGAGAGTAAGTGAAAAACAAGCAAGCAAGCAGAGAAGTATAAACAGTTCGCTACAAGTAATGGATAAATGGTTGAAATAATTAGCTAAAAGTAATGAATAAACTGTTGAAATAGTTCACTAAAAGTAATGGATAAACAGTTCAAATAATTAGCTAAAAGTAGTGAATAAATGGTTGAAATAGCTAAAACTAACTGATAAATGGTTGAAAAGGAAATTGCTAAAAGTAATGGATAAATGGCTGAAACATCCAGCTCCTGCAACTCCAAGTGGTAGAAGTAGGAATGCAAACTTGACCAAACCAACCTACACATTGACAGTTCAGTTTTATGAAAAAGAAAATATTGTAACAATATCCATCCATCCATCCATCCATCCATCTTCTTCCGCTTATCCGGGGCCGGGTCGCGGGGGCAGCAGTCTAAGCAGGGACTCCCAGACTTCCTTCGCCCCAGACACTTCCTCCAGCTCCTCCGGGGGGATCCCGAGGCGTTCCCAGGCCAGCCGAGAGACATAGTCCCTCCAGCGTGTCCTGGGTCTTCCCCGGGGCCGCCTCCCGGTGGGACATGCCCAGAACACCTCCCGAGGGAGGCGTCCAGGAGGCATCCGGATCAGATGCCTAGCCACCTCAGCTGGCTCCTCTCGGCGTGGAGGAGCAGCGGCTCTACTCGAGCTCCCCGTGTGACTGAGCTCCTCACCCTATCTCTAAGGGGCGCCCAGCCACTCGGCGGAGGAAGCCCATTTCGGCCGCTTGTATCCGCGATCTTGTCCTTTCGGTCACTACCCAAAGCTCATGACCATAGGTGAGGGCAGGAGCGAGATTGACCGGTAAATCGAGAGCTTTGTCTTTCGACTCAGCTCCTTCTTTACCACAACGGTCCGATACAGCGCCCGCATCACTGCAGGCGCTGCACCGATCCGCCTGTCAATCTCACGCTCCATCCGTCCCTCACTCGTGAACAAGACCCCGAGATACTTAAACTCCTCCACTTGAGGCAAGGACTCCCCACCCACGCCAAGAGAGCAAACCACCTTTTTCCGGTCAAGAACCATGGCCTCAGATTTGGAAGAGCTGATTCTCATCCCAGCTGCTTCGCACTCGGCTGCAAACCGTCCCAGTGCATGCTGCAGGTCCCGGTTTGAAGAAGCCATCAGAACGACATCATCTGCAAACAGCAGAGATGAGATCCTGTGGTTCCCAAACCGGACACCCTCCGCCCCTGACTGCGCCTAGAAATTCTGTCCATATAAATTATGAACAGAACCGGTGACAAAGGGCAGCCCTGGCGGAGTCCAACATGCACCGGAACAGGTCTGACTTACTGCCGGCAATGCGAACACAGCTCCTGCTCGGTTATACAGGGACGGACAGCCCTTAGCAAAGGGCCCCGGACCCCATACTCCCAGAGCACTCCCCACAAAGCGCCCGGGGCACACGGTCGAATGCCTTCTCCAGATCCACAAAGCACATGTGGACTGGTTGGGCAAACTCCCATGAACCCTCGAGCACCCGATGGAGTATAGAGCTGGTCCAGTGTTCCACGACCGGGACGAAAACCACTCTGCTCCTCCTGAATCCGAGGTTCGACTATCGGACGAATTCTCCTCTCCAGTACCCTGGAATAGACCTTACCGGGAGGCTGAGAAGTGTGATCCCTCTGTGATTGGAACACACCCTCCGGTCCCCTTCTTATACAGAGGACCACCACCCGGTCTGCCAGTCCAGAGGCACTGTCCCAGACCGCCACGCGATGTTGCAGAGACGTGTCAGCCAAGACAGTCCCACAACATCCAGAGACTTAAGATACTCAGGACGGATCTCATCCACCCCCGAAGCCTTGCCACCAAGGAGCTTGCCAACAACCTCAGTGACTTGCCAGGGTGATGGATGAGTCCGCCTCCGGTCCCCAGCCTCCGCTTCCTCTTGGAAGGCGTGACAGCGGGATTGAGGAGATCCTCAAAGTATTCCTTCCACCGTCCGACAACATCCCCAGTCGAGGTCAACAGCTCTCCACCCGCACCGTACAAGGTGTTGGTGAAGCACTGCTTCCCCCTCCTGAGCCGTCGGACGGTTTGCCAGAATTTCTTTGAGGCCGACCGATAGTCCTCCTCCATGGCCTCTCCGAACCTCTCCCAGTCCTGAGTTTTTGCCTCTGCGACCGCACGGGCTGCAGCACGCTTAGCCTGCCGGTACCCGTCAGCTGCCTCGGGAGTCCCACGAGCCAACAAGGCCCGATAGGACTCCTTCTTCAGCCTGACGGCATCCCTTACTTCCGGCGTCCACCACGGGTTCGGGATTGCCGCGCGACAGGCACCAGAAACCTTGCGACCACAGCTACGAGCCGCCGCATCAACAATGGAGGTGGAAAACATGGTCCACTCGGACTCAATGTCCCCAACCTCCCCCGGGATCTGGGAGAAGCTCTCCCGGAGGTGTGAGTTGTAGACCCTGCTGACAGAGGGCTCCGCCAGACGCTCCCAGCAGACCCTCACGATACGCTTGGGCCTGCCAAGTCTGTCCGGCTTCCTCCCCGCCAGCGGATCCAACTCACCACCAGGTGGTGATCGGTTGACAGCTCCGCCTCTCTTCACCCGAGTGTCCAAGACGCGGCGGAGGTCAGATGATCGACAACAAAGTCGATCATCGACCTCCGCCTAGGGTGTCCTGGTGCCACGTGCACTGATGGACACCCTTGTGCTTGAACATGGTGTTAGTTATGGACAAACTGTAACTAGCACAGAAGTCCAACAACTGAACACCGCTCGGGTTCAGATCAGGGGGGCCGTTCCTTCCGATTACCCCTCTCCAGGTGTCACTGTCGTTGCCCACGTGGGCGTTGAAGTCCCCCAGTAGAACAACGGAGTCCCCGGGCGGTGCACTGTCTAGTACCCCTCCCAGGGACTCCAAGAAGGCCTGGTACTCTGCACTGCTGTTCGGCCCGTGAGCCGCCACAACAGTGAGAGACCTGTCCCCCACCCGTAGGCGGAGGGACGCGACCCTCTCGTTCACTGGGGTAAACTCCAACACGTGACGGCTGAGCTGTGGGGCTATGAGCAGGCCCACACCAGCCCGCCGCCTCTCCCCGCCGGCAACGCCAGAGAAATGGGCGTCCAGCCCCTCTCGAGGAGACGGGTTCCAGAGCCCAGGCTGTGCGTGGAGGCGAGGCCGACTATATCTAGCCGGTAACGCTCAACCTCCCGCACAAGCTCAGGCTCCTTCCCCCAGCGGTGACATTCCATGTCCCTAGAGCCAGTTTCTGTGTCCGGAGATCTGGTCGCCGGCCCCTGCCTTCGACTGCCGCCCAGATCTCTCTGCACCGCCTCACGGATCCTCCTGCGGGTGGTGGGTCCACGGAGGACGGCCCCACGTCGCTCCTTCGGGCTGTGCCCGGCCGGGCCCCGTGGGGAAAGGCCCGGCCACCAGGCGCCGCTGTCGGGCACCCACCCCAGGCCTGGCTCCAGGGTGGGGCCCCGGTAGCGCCAATCCGGGCGACGTAACTGGCCTTGGTTTTAAATAATCCATAAGGGTCTTCTGAACAGTAACAATATCCACCTTTGTATAATTAATAGTGTTAAATAACATCCAGTTTGGAATCAATTCAAATGAACACAATTAGAACATGATGGGTGGTGTTGATAGAGGGGTACTTGAGTTCATCTGACACAGCTGTGGGGGTACATCAGACAAAAAAGATTGGAAACCACATACTGCATGAATATGATTTCACGCAATAGTTAATCAAGTAAAATTGCACAAATTGGTGTAAATAAATCTGCTAGTAAGTGTTCTATCCTTGTTTCAGGTTTTAACCCGCGGTGGGACTGTACCTTTAACTTTACCGTCCATGTTCCTGACCTGGCTCTGGTTCGCTTCATGGTGGAGGACCATGACTATACTTCAAGCAATGACTTCCTGGGACAATACACCCTGCCTTTCACGAGTCTCCGCACAGGTGCGTGTGTATCGATGCCAAAATCTAAAGTCACTGTCCTGGGTACATATGTGTGGGGACAGTAGAGTTTGGCTATTATGGGAGCTGTACCAAAGATTTGTTTGAGGTTGCCAACACAGTCTAAATAACCATTTGCTCCTCTGACCTTCTTTCCTTTATCTCTGCAGGTTATCGTCATGTCCGATTGCTCAAGCTGGATGGCTCCAGCCTTTCGCCGGCCTCACTCTTCATCCATGTTAAGGTCACCCCATGTCAGAGCAGTCCCCTGAAATCATCAGCTAAATCACCGGCCAAGTCTTTAGCCTAGAAACTTTAGTCCCATCTCTACCCAATAGCAACCTGAAGCATGGAAGCCACCATGGAAAGATCTCAGGACAAATCTGTCTGGATGCAGGCAATAAAACATCTGGGCCCTAATTCATAAAACCTAATGGTTATAACCTTGTCTCAACCTCAAATGTTGCAGCTATATCCTCAATCTGTCTATATTTTATAGAACAAGAGAATTGTATTGTTGCAAAAATGCAAACAGTGAAACTGACTACTTGTTATGCTTACAGACGAGTATGTTATCTTCCCAAGGGTGTGTAAACCAAAAAAAAAAATAGAGATACAATCCGAGGTGAATACCATCAGCAACAAACCAAATGTCAGTTTTGGCTGTGGTTGGTAGTATTAACTGCACTCCCAGCCTCATTCCCTCAACAAAAAGTCTACCAGTCACTGTGACTGGTGGATACTTGAAGCCAGAACTGTCTCTTTAATCCCTCATTTAATGGAGGGTTGATTCTCAGAGCAGGACTCAAGAACTTAATGACCATTAAACCAGCCTGCAGAAGTCTACATCTACGAGACCATGACCATAAAGTTTGTCTCTACATTTTGAACACACAAGACTCCTAGCTAACCTCTCAAACTTCTAAGTCTCAAGCCTTCTGCAGGAAGGACTTTTTTTCATCACAAGTATCTTATTTTAGTGTCTATTTTGTCTGAATAGTCTCGAAATGCCATCTGGTATGTGATTCAAACATTACTTGGGTAGCGTAGAAGTGATCCCTTCCTAATGCAACTCTACTGTAAAAGATGGGGGACAAAATCCACAGTCATCATTCTGTGCAATTTTGCAATCTCCAACAATTTTCGTAACTTTTCTGAAACCAACAATCCAACAAGCATGCCCACTTCACGCAGCAATTGGCCAGGTGTGCGGAAGTGAGAAAGTTAGGAAAATCTGAACTTCTCTCCGAAGCTCTCTTTTTTCGTTCTTCAGACAACTATGTTATATAACTTTTTGTATAAACAACTGTCTGAAACAGTACACCGTTATCCCCATTTGTGCAATTATTACACCTTACCCCTCTCACTTCAATTCAATTCCGTTTTATTTATATAGTGCCAATTCATAACAGAAGTTATCTCATTGCACTTTTCCTATAGAGCAGGTCTAGACTGTATCCTTTATAATATATAAGTAATAGTCAAATGTTCAGCGGAGGAAGCTAATTTAGGCTACATTGAGTTAGTTCAGTTTCAGTCATACTTCGGATGGAATTCTTTAAAATACGGACGCATAACTCTGTCCTTTTGTCCACCCACCCCACTGTTACTCTCCCTGTCTGAAGTCTTTTGTAATGCACATGCGTACTTGTAAAAATCTGATTAGAAACCTGGTTACCTGTATAAATGGCAGAGAAATTATCGCTCTCCAGGAGAACTTTTTCTAGTCTCCTACCCCAATTACAGTAACCAGGTTTCTAATCTCCTACACCTATTACAACAACCAGATTTGTCATTTACATAGCAGTTGACAGTAACTAGTTTACTTGAGAAAGCTGACTGTAACCCTGTGACTTAATTACATGTAAACACAAAAATTGCCAATAGCAAAATGATAATGCACTAGATAAATCAGCTGCCTTTTGTTAGCTTGTTAGATGGGATATACAGTACATGGATATGCTTCATAGTTGCAATGAGTTTTCTTTGTTTTCTTTGACTTTGTCTTTGTTTACATTGTGTTTAGATGTGTACTGTGCAAGGAAAGTCACTCACTGATGATCCTGGCGACTGTGACATAAAGGCTTTATTATTGTCAGTGTTTGAACAGATTATTAAACACATTTCTAGACATAACTCTGTTAAGTCATCTACTGTAGGTTATCATGCAAAAGAAAATGTTTTATACAGTTTTTATTGAGGAGGGACATTTGATTTTATACATTTTTTGTCAGAGTTGGTTTTAGAACATTCATATTTTGTTGATTTACACATGATACAAGAACTGTGAATATTTCATATTAAGATAATCTTATAGAAAATCTTAATTTAGAAATTTTAATCAGGACCGGGTGCTGTGCAGATGAAGAGATAGCCTACTTGAGATCAGTATTAGTCTTCAACCATCTTATAAATGTATGAAATAATCAAACAGCTTCGGAATATGTTTGGTATCATGACTGTTAAACATGGAACTTTTTTTTTCAGATGAATCATTATCTGCTTTGTCAATTTAGCAAAACATTGTAGAATTGGTGTAAAAAGTTTAAATGTTTTGGAGCCAGTGCCAATACTTAATTTCAAACAAATCCCAGCCCTGTTTCTGACAATACTGCACTTACTCACATGTATCAGGAACTGTAAGTGTAAGAACTACATATATGGTTACGAGACCAAAGTTTTTTGAAATGTAGCAATAAGAAAGCTGTAATTGTACAATTAAAAGCATAGACATTGTTGTTGTTTATTTATTATATCTGAAGTATACTGTTTGCTTTGTGCTGTACCAGCTGTATAGTAATCAACCTGATGCTATTTATTTAAACAGGTGTTGTATACACAATGGTAAAATAGACATGCAATAAAACATTCTGAAAATTGTTGAAAAAAGTTAAGAACCTCATTATGTCAGATTATTAAATTCAGCATTATATTGTCTTTTATAATCATCCTATTATGGCTCTATACAAAAAACAAACAAAAAAAATTGTATTTAACAAGGTAATACTGAATTTGTTAAGTCAGTGTTTACCTTTACCTCCAATGACTGAAGTGACTAAAAAGCAAAATTATGTTTTATGGATCACTTACTATAAACAATCAATGGATCACATTGATTAATGTCCATAAAACTTTCTTTTTATGAGCTGCCCTGTTTGCATGGGTGAGCACCTAATCTTTTCCATCCAAGCATGCACCCTCTTTGACTGGAAAATATGACAGCTCGTATTTGTATTTTCCAGTCAAATCTCAGTCATGAAACATATTTCCTTGGATCCAGTTTAAAAACCCTGCAGTGCATGGAGCCACATGGTAGACATTAGTTTTTAACTTTCAGACTTTTAACTTATGAATCAGTGTTCGGTATCCAGAGGAACAGGACAGAGCAACCTTTTTGAGGTGGTCTCACCAACCAACTGGAGGAGTTATGCTGCATTCCAGACAACTCGGAACTCGAAAATTTCCAACCTCCTACTAGAAAAAGTACAATGGAAAGCCACTCAAAGTCAGAGTTCCTACTTGTGAACTCGGGGCAAATTCATCTATTCAATTCAATTTATTTATATAGTGCCAATTCATAACCTATCTCATTGCACTTTTCCTATAGAGCAGGTCTAGACCGTACTCTTTATAATATTATTTACAGAGAACCAACAGAACCCACCATGAGCAAGCACTTGGCGACAGTGGCAAGAAAAAACTTCCTTTTAACAGGCAGAAACCTTGGACAGAACCAGACTCAATGGTGGGCTTCCATCCACCGTTGCCATGTTAAGTTTTGAGAGAGAGAGAGAGGTTTAGAGAGAGAGAGAGGTTTTGGGGGAGGGGGATTGGGGGTGGGAGAGAGGGAAGCACAATGCAAATACCACCTAGAATTTTTAAATAGTAGAAATGTAATTGTAGTGTTAATATTAAGAAATACCTGCTGAAAGCGACAGAAGGAGAGAGGAGAGAAACAAGAAGGCACAGAACTATGGGAAAGAGAAGATGTTGAGTTAGTAACATGCAGTAATGGGATAAAAATGAATACAGATGGAGAGGGAGAAGAAGGCTCACTTATGCAGAAGCTGTAAGAGTGTCAAGAGAACAGAACAATGCTACTAATAAACAAGGAGCAATGGGGGTTCGAGAGCAACAACAAAGATCAAGTGACTTTTTATGTGGACAAAAGGGCTTTAGTAACATTCATTGCAGGAGTGATTAACAGCACAGCTGAAGTAAAGTCAAAAAATGATCAAATCCAGCTGGTTATCAAAGCAGCAGTGAATCATTTAGGATTAGTGGGACTGACATGGGAAGAAGTGAGGGAGAACCTCACAAATCAGTCAAGCCAGGAAGCAACATAAGTTGGTTAATACTAATTATGGTAATTATATTACAATGCCAGGAGCTTACTGGCCAATGGCCAGAAATTGAAGCATTTCATTAAAGAAATGGCTGTTAAACCAGATGTAGTATGTGTTCAGGAAACCTGGTTAAAACCAACTTTAGACTTTATGGTACATGGATATACAGTGATAAGAAAAGATAGAAATCATGGGGGAGGAAGAGGTTGTGCTACTGTCATCAAACAAGATGTTCCATATAGGGTACTGGAAAAGGGAGATGATCAGGTATACATAGTGGTGGAAGTCTGGGAAAGAGGGGAGCAGGTGGTTATAATAAACACTACAATCCATGTAAAAGGTTGGACTTGGATAGCCTACTAAGGATACAAGGACTAAACAGATATAAAGTAATATGGTGTGCAGATTTTAATGCTCACAATACAAGTACAATGTGCATACAGACACAAATGGAAAAGTAATTGAGGATTTGATGGATGACAGAGACTTGGTCTGAATGAATGATGGTAGAGGAACAAGGGTAAACATAACATGTACTGAATCAGCATTAGATCTAACATTAGTTTTAGGCAGAATAAAAAACTGGTACCATGGTGGACAGAGGAGTGTCGTCAGGCTGTAAGAAACTGGAACAGAGCATTCAGACAAGTTAAAAGAACCCATAACATGCACCATTTGATTCAGTATAAGAAGGCACAGGCAGTGGTGAGAAGAACAGTATGCCAAGCTAAGAATGTCAAGTTGGAGAAATTTTTGCAACAAAATAGGAAGAACACCTGTGGGAGAGGTATGGGGAATGATAAAGAGGATGGGAGGAGACAGAAGGGAATGGGAGTATCCAGTTATGACATCTGAGGAGGAAATGGCAGTATCCAATAGGGATAAGCCAGAGTTCATGACCAGTCAACTGGGTAAAGGATTTTCTTTTTGGAAGAAAAATCAAAGTACGGATTTGGTCAGACTTGTCAAGTCAGTACACAGTTGGAAATAGCACACCTCAAGGCAGTGTGATAAGCCCACTACTTTTCATCATTATGATCAATGACGTCTTCTCAAAAGGTACCAGTAGATATAGGTAGGTCACTGTTTGCAGATAATGGGGCCTTGTGGGAGAGGAAGGAACGTGGAGCATGCAATCAGGAAAGTGCAAGGAGCGATTGATGAGGTGGTGGAGTGGGGTTATGATTGGGGATGCAGGTTCTCAGTAGAAAAAACTCAAACGGTCTCTTTCACCAGGAAAAGAATTGAGTAAAGGATGAAGCTAAGAATGTATGGGAAAGAATTAGGTAGGGTTGCAACTCTTAAATTCTTGGGAGTTCTTTTTGATTTACGGTTAACATGGGCAGACTCCATCAGGAGAATAGAAGGAAAATGCAAAACAATTAAGAAGGATGCAACTGATGGCAAACTACTGGGCTAATTTGCAGGGACACAATGATTCTCATCCCACAAAAGGAGTGTTGCAGGAGTGCTGGGAGAATGGGAGGAATCAGAGTGATAACTTTGGCCGAGTAGGGAATGACATTGCAAAAGAACTTGGAGTGTTTGATCTGAGGATTAGCCCTTCAGTAGTTTATCCTGTGGTGGCTCCACCAAAGAAAAAGATCAAATTGATTTGGTAAGTGCTTTCAACTCATGTAATGAAAGAGTATAGTGCTTTTATACAGATTTATACAGATGGTGCTAAGAAACTTGAGACAGGAGTGACAGGATTTGGGGTGCAATACCAGCAAAAGGAATTGGAATCAACAGGAGAACATCCAATATGTCAGGGCTTTACACACTAGAGATGTTGGCAGTGTTGGTTGCACTACGGTGGGTGTAAAAAACTAGCAAAGATAAGGTGTTGATGTGCTCAGATTCATCCTCAGCCCTAGCATTTTTAAGGTCTTTCCATTCAAACAGCCGTCAAGATATACTATATGAAGTCCTTCAGTCAGTCACAAAAATAGCACATCCGGGAGGTCACGTAAAATTGATATGGGTTCCAGCGCATGTAGGGGTGAGGGGAAATGAGAGGGTGGAGTTAGCAAAGAAGGCACAGAGAGAGATGATGAGGAATAATCTGAGAGAGTTAGGGCTGCAGGAATTCACATTAAAATAATTACTGAGCATGAGTGAGAGAGAACATGTCAGGGTACTGTTAGCTTTTCTAAGGGTCTTTAAATAGGATATGATGGAAAAACAGGAAGAGGGTGCTAGGGCGGCTGTCATAGATAGCATGGAGGATAAAAGGTAGTTCAGGGTGTGCGTTTTTTGTTTTTTTTCCTCATTTTATGTTATTCTGAAGGGATTTAGATTTTAAGTCTATTGTCAGTTCCACACTCCGGAGCGTTTTTTTTTATGACAGCTCACTATAGAATTGAAAATGGCTGTGTTTTTGACAAGTAAAATGGCGTGGAAAACAGTGTTTTAATGTAAATCGTGGGGAAATAGAGGCATTTAATATGCACGTTGCACTTTTTTCCTCATAAAGCAAACATTTTTTCATGATAATTTGAGTCGATTACTTGGTCATCCTATGTTACCCTTTGGAAGCTAGATGCAGACATGCGGTAACCTGTTGTAAGGAAGTTGTTCATTCAAATAGCTCCGGTCAGTACAGTAAAATCAAGATCACTGGAACCATTGCTCGCCTCACTTAGCCTACATCTACTTGACTTGAAATGTACATTGAACTGGATGCAGCATTGTAAACAATATTTTGTCCTTGTAATCCACGTTTACATTGCAAATTATAGCCTACCTTTGGATATTGTTGTAAATGGTTCTGAATCCTATCTCCATAAAGGGTTAATAATAATAATAATAATCATAATAATCATAATTTGCATCATAATGATAATGCATTGTATTTAAATATCACTTTTCATAACAAAGCAATTAAGGTAGGTTACTTGCACTACCAGGCTGGACATGCAGTTCATAATGCACAGATGATGCCCTACTATCAAGTATTTTATTTTGTGTATACTTCACATGTCTAATAACCTTGGTGAATATGGAGAAGTTTCTTCTGACCTAGCAAAAGTTAGAGTGGGATACACATTCTTTCAGATTGCATTTTTGGTCTGCCACAAAATGTTTGTAGTATATTTACATAAACACAGAGTATTCCTTGTGAGTTGGCGTCTCTGCCACATGTGCATTTAGAGGGAAAAACCGACTCACCTACAACAGCGGGGTCTGTGCAGGGCCATGACCAGACATAAATCCTTGAATGCAGATGAGATCTGTCCAAGGTTTCTGCCTCTTAAAGGAAGTTTTTCTTGCCACTGTCACCAAATGCTTGTTCATGGTGGGATTGTTGGGTCTTTGTAAATTATATTATAAAGAGTATGGTCTAGACCTGCTCTATAGGAAAAGTGCAATGAGATAACTTCTGTTATGAATTGGCACTATATAAATAAAATTGAAGTTATTTTGAGGACAAATAGAGTTTTAGCTCTATCCCTTTGTTTAAGATTCGCAGGTCTGCCCGCCATTTGGCTTTGTCCGTGAAGACCACCCATGTGGCCGCCACCTTCCTCGCACCCCCCCTCCCATGCTTGCTCATTGTTGTATGCTTGTTGTGTTTAGACTAGACGAAAGTGGTTGTTGGTCGAAGTTATTGTGAATCAGTGCTAAGGTTAAATAAATGCTATTGTATCTTTTAAAGAGCAGTTGCCTGTGGTTATGGTGTGTACATGTTGTGATAATAGCTGGTTGCGACGGTCAGTGCTCGGATCTCACCCTTCACTGTTCCCCCTTTTAATGTAAGATAGTTCCTTAAATATCAGCATTTTTAGGTGGTCACCTTTTTCATGTTTGGTTATTGGTCCCTGATCCCAGGGTGGTGCCCCGTAATGATGAATATATATTAATAAGTTGGATAATATTAATAATTATATTAATATTCATAAATATCATTCATTTGATATTTCTGCTAATAACCAGACCTGCCCTACCTGAATCCCAACAGCAACAACCCTCAAACCTTACTCTTACCAGCACAACTTAACTGCAAAATAATAACTTACACAAGATTAATATACAATAGAAACAGCATTTAAGCTGCCACTGCAGACAGTTAAATCACACTGAGAGTGCTTGAACACCACATTGTAAATGTCATATATTCATGTCAGATACTGTATTTGTTGTGTGCTTTTCTTGGGTGGTGAAAGCTCCAACACCTGTGCTGCTGGTGAGCAGGAACTCCTTCGGTGCCGGAGGGGAAATCTCTCTTCACATAGATGGAGCTGACATTGCGAAGCCAGATGACATCTTAGTGAGTTGGTGCGCTACTGGGGATCTATTTGATCTTCGGATTTAGATATGCAGAGAATACAAGGAACAGTGAATGGTTGGTTTGAAGTCTAATGATAAAGTTCCAATAGGGGTCATTAAAATGGCAAATTTCTTGCTCTGAATGACGTATACCGATATTGAGTCAGAGACATTTTGTCAGCTGCCTGTGATTATTTTGAGACATTATATTGTCAGTCAGAGTGCATGCAAATATTTTTATGGGAAGTACAAAAAGTGAGCCTCATAAGATTCCTCACACAGAAGCGCACACACACATTCTAGTTGAGTCAAGTCCGTTGTATTGAATTGTTGGAGCTCACAGCAGGACAAACTAACTTTTTAGCGCCACAGCGTTCAAACACCCTTTGCCCAAAGGTCAAACACCTAATGACAACAGTGACTTCCTACCTTTAAACCTGAGCCCTTGATAGCACAGCGACACCCAATGTACACAAAGGAAATAATTACATTCTGATTATTTCAACAACGTATTTGGCTCTTACAGACATTATATAATGTTTTATTGTATTTATTCCTGTGTAATATTTTGTTTATTGAGTTTCCTATTTATTTATTTTTGCAAATTATAAATGCTCAATCCTCAAAATCATTATGGTTGAACTTTTCAATATCTGATATATGTAAATAAAACCTTGCTTAAAGACAGCTGCTGTTTCATTGTAATCATTTATTATTATTATTATTATTATAATAAATGTTATTATTTTCATTACTACAGCAGAACTTCTAAAAGGTTCCTCACAGAGCTTCAAAAGGTTCAGGTAACCCTTTTCTTGAAGGTTCCTCAAAGCACCTTAAGAGGTTCCTCCACAGTTTCAAATTGAAGAACCTCCAAAAGTTCTTAAGGATCTTGTGGTTTTAACAGTATACATGTGTCAGCAGACGAACACAGGACACAGAGGTAAGTGCAGATATGAGGAAGGTTTATTGCCACAGTAGTAGGTTACACAGGAGGAGCAAAGCAGTAACCAAATATGCAAAGACTAGAAATGTCTATGAGAGTCTTATCTGTCGTAGATGTCCGTGCCGTTCACTGATAGTGACAAGGACACACACAGGTTGAGGGGAAGCCAGGATACGCGGAGGTCTTCAATAGAGAAGTAAGTCAGGTAGTACCTCATGGTAGAGTTGAGACCAGACAGTGAGTGAACCGGGGAAGTGTTGCTTTATAGTGCAGTGGGTTGATTGGTGGCAGGTGTGTGTAATCAGTATTCAGCTGATTGTGACCTGCTGACTGTGGTGGGTGGAGCTGGTGGTGTCTGTGTTGGCTCCCTGACAACATGCAGTGGCCATACAGCAGTTTTTCAGGACCTGTACATCAAAACCATATGTGGTGGGTGCCACTAACAGCAGAAACTGAACACTTCCTAACTAACCATTTTTGCTCCTGTTTTGAGCATACCCTTCTTTTAAATACGAGCAAAACTATACATGTCCCGAAACTCTTGGCCATTCGGTGCAACCTTTCTTATTTTAATTTAATTATTGTACATATTCTTTATTATTTTCCTATAATATATAGAAATATAAAATTGACAATATGATATAAAAAATATTACTATGTATTACAATATATACATATATGTATATATTGTAATACATTGTAATATCTTTAATATCTTATTGTCAATTTTATATTTTAGATGTATGATTCTTGACCTGCAGTACTTGCTTTATATTTCTACTATGTTTATTGTTTTGCACCAAAATACCAAAGCAAATTCCTTGTATATGTAAACCTACTTGGCAATAAATTTGATTCTGATGCTGATAATTTCCTTAATCTGTAACATCTATGACTGCCAGGAAATATGGGATGGTAGAATCTCTAAGAAATAAAATTTTCTTTTCCTGTGAAGAAATACTGTGACGCCTCTGTAGCCCACTGATAAGTACATACATACATACATGGTTGCTCATACTTGCTTACTTGCTCATCTTCATTCATTGTTGGCATAAACATGTGAATGTGCATAGGGACGCCTAGTGGTAGGACTGGTAACATAACAAGCAGACAGATTTGGAAATGATTGTAACTCATATTGATATTGAAGTAGAAATTGAATGGGATGCAGTGCATCAACATGATAAAGTTAACTGCAGGCATTCAAGGTGAGCCATAGCTTAGCCTAATATTTTGGTTTATGTGCTCCACGAACTGCTCAGCTGGGAACAAAAATCGCTGTGCCTCAGACTTCCTTTCTAACACCCCTATTATAAAATGGTCATATAACTTAAACACATCACTGCCCATAAAATAAATCCAACTATGGTAATATAGTAACATAGATTCACCTTTTTATATGTTTGTTTTATGGTAATACAGTAACAATGACTGACCTTTCTGTAGCTTTTTATTTTGTAATATAGTAACATAGACATACCTTCCTGTACATTTTTTTACATAGTAATATGAAGCATAAACACACCTTTCTGTATAGATTTTTTACATGGTAATATAGCTATAAAGATGCATCTTTCTTTCACATAGTAATATAGTAACATAGACATAACTCCTTGCACAGGTTTTTTAAAAATTATTATTATTTTATTTTATTTAAATCCTCGGAAATCACAATGAGGGAGAACCCTCGTTTATAATGGTGCTGAGGTACAGACATACAATAAGAGCAGACACAAGTAAAATCATCAAAGAAAGCTAGGAGATAGCAAGGAAAGGTGCTAAAAACAAGGTAAAATTAACAATGTTAGAAGGTGCAGAAATTGACAATAAAACAAATAAGAACAAGATTAAAAGCAATAACAATTACAATTCATACAATTAGCAATTAAACCTTGGAATTGTGTCAGCGATATTAATGAGGTCATCTTTGAAACAAATTCCAAGTATGTGGGGCACTAGCTTTGTAAATAAATAAATACAGGTGCTGATCTCTCCTCAGTGATAGAGCAGGTATGCCAGTGGTTTGGTAAAATAAACAATGGTGTGTCCCATAACTATCTCCAGTAATGAATCTTAATGCAGAGTTATATACTGCATCTAAAGGTTTGAGAGTAGAATGGGAGCCAGAGCCTTCGGTTATCAAGCTCCTCTCCTGTGGTTCCAGTTTGGGTTCAGGAGGCAGACACCATCTCCACATATAAGAGTAGGCTTAAGACTTTCATCATTGATAAAGTTTATAGTTAGGGCTGGCTTGGATGAGTCCTGAACCATCCCTTAGTTATGCTGCTATAAGCCTAGACTGCCGGGAGACTTCCCATGATGCACCTCTTTCCTCTCTTCGTCTCTCGATCTGTATGCATTTTTATCCCATTACTGCATGTTACTAACTCGACATCTTCTCTCTCCCGTAGTTTTGTGCTTTCTTGTTTCTCTCCTCTCCTTCCGTCACTTTAAGCAGGTATTTCTGCCTCCAGAGCTGCAGAGACTGGATCTGTGGTTGTGGGCCACCTGCTGCCCCCCGTGTTCCTGCTCGACAACTGCTACTACAGTTGTTGTTATTGGCTCTGTTACTAATACTATCATTATTATTCCTATAGCTGTCATTCCTATTATTATTAATTTATTAATATTAATGTTACCACGACCATTACATTATTACTATTTTAAAAATTCTAGGTGGCATTTGCATTGTGCTTCCCTCTCACCCACCCATCTCTCTCTCTTATAACCTCTCTCTCTCTCTCCTCTCTAAACCTCTCTTTCTAAACCTCTCCCTCTCTCTCTCTCATCTCTCTCTTTCTAAACCTCTCTCTCTCTCTCTCTCTCTCTCTCTCTCTCAAAACCTATGATGGCAGCAGCGGATGGCCACCCACCCTTGAGTCTGGTTCCGTCCAAGGTTTCTGCCTGTTAAAAGGAAGTTTTTTCTTGCCACTGTCGTCATAATAGTGGGGAAAAATCAGACCCTGGTCACTACCGTGGCATCTGTGTCAGCAGTTATCTAGGTAAACTATTCTGTAGTAATTTTAAATATAAGAATACTAGATTTCCTTGAAGAACACTCCATCTTGAGTAAAAATCAAATTGGCTTCTCCCAAAACACCGCACCACCTACCATGTATACACCCTTCACACTTTAATTAACAAACATGTACACCAAACAAAAAATGGTAAGATATTTGCTTGTTTTATTGACTTCAAGACAGCTTCGACTCTATTTGGCAAGAAGGGCTCTATTACAGACTTTTACATTGTGGTATAGGGGGCAAAATGTATGAGCTGGTTAAATCAATGTATTTGGAAATTAGATGTGCTGTACAAATTGGAGACAAACAAACTGTTGCATGAGTGTCACGCAGGGAAACAGGGAACAAAAGGGAGTGGGACCCAAAGGCAGACAAGCAGCAGAGCTGGTGAAGTTCAATGTGAAGTTCAAGTTCCAGTGTGGGCAAACAAATCTAAAGGCAGGCAGAAAAGTCCAAAAGTCCAAAAAATCCAATCCACAGGGAAGGTCCAGGAAAAACAAAGAACAAAAACACCAGAACAAGGCTGGGATACTTGACATGGGTACAATGTACAACTGAAAATGCACATGCAAATGCAAATGACAACGACGAACTGACACTGAACAAAGGGGCTGGACAGGTGTGGAGCAGGGAACCTCAGGTGGACGGCCTGAGGGCTGGATAGATGCAGGGCTGGGAACCTCAGGCGGACGACCCGAGGGCTGAACAGATGCAGGGCTGGGAACCTCAGGTGGACGGCCTGAGGGCTGGACAGGTGCGGAGCTGGGAACCTCGGGCGGATGGCCCGAGGGATGGACAGAAGAGCAGAGCACAGAGAGTTCTGGAGACCACTGTAGCTCAGGAACTGGTGGCTGCTGCAGATATGAGCTTGGTGGTAACTGCAGCACCGAGAGTTCAGGAGGTTGTGGCCCAACCCGAGCAGGAGGCTGCTGCGATCCAGCAGAGTTCAGGGGTGTGCTGCTGCGATCCAGCAGAGAGTTCAGGGTTGTGCTCTTTCACCTGTAGTTTCTCCGCCAAAGTTCTCATCTCAAATGGATCTTGGAAGAAATTTTACCTGGTTAGGGTTGTGTCTTGGATGACTAAGTTAGTGATCGCGCTCGCCATTGTCATGTAGTTAAAATGGCCTAACCTGACCTGAGCAGTGGCTCGCTTTGGGTGATAAAATAATTGCCCTTTTCAAAATTTTATGTCATACATTCATATCTTTGGCTAAACTGCTACTTAGACCTGCCTCCTGTGGGCGATTTCTCCATCGCCTCAGAGCTGGTGAGATATTCAGACAGGCGAAGGGGACGTGTAGGAAAAGCATATATGTTGTGCAGATAATTTTCTATCATATTTTACACATATTACTGGGTGCATTCCATATTTCAAACACACAAATATTGGCAATTTGTTTAATTTATTGTTATAAGTAGTAGTAGTAATGGGTTTGTTTGTGCCTCAAGGGCTCAAGGAGGGCAGCGCTATTTATTGGCCAGCCGCCACTGTATGTATGTATATTTTATTTTACTATTTATGTATTTATAGTATATTTATCCTATGTATGTATGTAGACACAAAAACTTCCTTGGGGATGAATTAAGCTTCATCTTATCTTATCAGCATTGCGAAGCATTGAATTGTCAAGCTACAAAATAAGAGGCAGCCAGCTATTTAAGACAGCAAGCTTCAGGTTTGCAGTGCATGCATAATTAGGTTAATTTATAAATGAAATGCAGCATTGGGTCAGTGTGACAGACTAAATCTAATTTCAAAAAAAGAACATTCTTTTCTTTACTTTGGTGCTCCACCAGGGGGCACAAACCGCCCTGAGTTCTGACACCTGCCTGATTCATACAGCTCTGTATTTAGAAATCCAACCTCAGTGACATCAGCAGGGTGAAGGTTTGGCCAGACTCTTATTTTCCGCCTCCTTCCTCCACCAAAAAATATTTGGGCTGAAGCCCCGAATGATTGGCCCTAATGATGCCACTGAATAGAAGCCATTTGCTGTTATATGTTATATCGACAGTTACATGGTGTAAGATCGTATGGTACCAGAAGTGCACTGTAAGTAGTAAAGTTTCACTTGTACAGAGTATAGCTCCAAGAAGTTTCAGTTTGAGTAGGGTGAGCGGGAAGTTTGTAGCTGGAGCTGCTAAACTGGCTTGCTAGCACTCATCAAGGAAGAGAATGGTTCCCAGGGAACATAGAGTCGCTATAATGCAGCCGCATGGGGAAATAACACCGGGATAAACGCCACATTCAGAATCCAGCCGCCAGAGTCATCTGACTTTGTGATTACCCTTTATACATTAGCTGAGCCTTGTGAGAATGGACAACTACATGCTGAATTCATAAGAGACAGGGAGGTGGTACAGTAGGTGGTACTAGCTGATAGGGGCTATCACAGTGCATGCTGCTGAATAAAGACAGAAAGCAGAAAGTGTGCAGAAGGTGTGCAGTGACAAACACCACCTCAGCCTGCTCTGTGGACAGAGTGATTAAGAGCAATGCAGCACAGAAAGGGGAAAGCTGATAAAACAGAGACTGAGTACAGAGAAGCAAGAAAGCAAAACGTGGGAAATCTCCCACACATCCCAAATGTCACTGACCGGCAAATGATGTGAACTGCTGCTTGTGTGGGAAAAAAATTCAGCATGTGTGCAGATCAGCCAAGTCTGTACACAAAATTATGGAGGAGAATAGCATGTTGATAATGTATGTTGACAATGTATGTGAAAAGAAAATAGTTGTGTGTTTGACAGAGTACGATAATCTAGTGGGGACAATGATTGTGTGTTTGAGAAATTATGATGTACCTGTACCTGCCCAGAGCACTGCTAGCTAAATTGGAGCTACAGGGCACATTTAATTAAGCATCAGCACTTTTAAGGAAAACTTTTGGTCAGTTTTTGTTTGTAGAAGTCTTACTATTTTTTTCACTAATACAATGTGGTGTGATCAGGAAACTGACAGCATGGGACCTGATAGCATGATTTTGGAAAGATTATTCTATGGGCTTGATGGATGCAAACGGACAATTTCTTCCTTTTTCTCAATTAGCCAGCAGTTAGAAGGGAGTGGTAGCAGGGGGCGTGGTTATGGCGCTGAACTAAGCACACGTCTTTTTGCGAGCTCCTGGCGATATCGGATAAAATTCCTCTACACTATCCTCTAAGAGTACAGACACGAATACCAGTTGTTTGCAATAACTTTGCAGTGTACACAATCATTAATATCAGGGTTTTTCCTGGTTCAGAATGGGCCTTTGGGGGGTAACTACGTTCAACAGTAAGCATGATCGGTCCGCGTACAGGAAGGGCTGGGTGATATGGCTTATAAATAATATCTCGATATTTTTAGGCTATTCTGCGATATATGATATATATCTTGATATACACATTTTCTCTAAAATAACATACCGGAAATTCTCAAATAGTGCAAACATATGATGATCTTGTAGAGTATGATGCATAGTTGTAGATTAAACTACCCAACAGTATATAAAGTAGTTAAAATTAGCACAACCTTAAACATCTACAGCAGTAAAATGCAACATACACATTAATGCAGCAGTAATATTAATCCAAAAACATCATATATAATAGTAAAACACTGAAATGGTACATTTTACAGCGCAATGAGTACTTTAAGTAAATTTTTCTATAATATTTACATACTTGTACCTTAGTATGGTTTAGAATGCAGACCATAGACTGTATATAAAGATGGATGACGCGTCTGTACTTCCTCCCACTCTGCAAAAATGAAGCCAAATTATTCTAGATATGGCCGCTGCTATCTTGCGCTGGTGGCGTAATATGGAGAGTTTGCGCAGTAGCCACGGTATCGAGGTCCCGCCCATACACCCGGCCGACTCAGTCTTGAGCAGGGCTCCGCTGTCAATCATGACGCGAAACCCCCTTTTTATAGCATCAAATAACTAATTAAAACCAAACTTATGTTAAAAATTAACAGTTGAATATACATCAGCGTGATAAGAACTACCTAAAATGACATTGGGAAAAATGTATTTGATGTGTACTTTGATTTTTTGTTTGGCCCATGTCCTATCCGCTAACAGGGTGAGGGCGAGGTTTATGACCTACACTGCAGCCAGACACCAGGGGGTGATCGAGATGTTTTGGCTTCACCTTTGGGGAGCTGTCATGTTCTCCATACATACATTTATATACAGTCAATGATCTGGACCAACTCTGCTGTGAAGATAAGATGATGCCGTAAGCTAGTAACGTTACATAAACAGGGACTTTTTATTTGTATTTCTGTGTCAGACTCAATCTCACCTACTGGAAATACTCCATTTGGTTTAGGGCAGGGGTGCAATAAAACAACATTTAATTTATGAGAAATCACAGGAAGTGCTCTTGCCCCAGGTCCAGTCTTATATATATATACTGTATATATACAGTCCATGAGTCCAAACAATGCAGCTTAGCTGGCTTCCAGCGCCAGCCGCATGTGTGGTAAAATATAGCGGCTGTAGATGAGAGGGGAGTTGACTGCTGGAAGTCAAAGACATTGTATTTAAGTTTATGTAATGCAACAGTTGTTTGATAAATTGCTGATTAAATACATTCAGAGAGGATTTAATTGCTATTTTTATTCTCAAATATTTTCATTGGTGCTGGCTAAAACCTCTTTGGGGGACGCCGAAATGATCCTATGCAGGAAAAACCCTGAAAATGCTGCTGAAAAAGGCAAAGAACAAGAATAAAGCAGACTCTTTCCCGGTCGAGGAGGACAACGAGTTGAAGCAGCAGTTACTGTAACCACTCAAAACTTCGATGTTATTCAAAAACTGGACATGATAAGAAGTGTTGTGATTTACAGAAGTTAAAGGTGCTCACTTGTGTAAGTGCGATCAATTAATTATAGCTATCAGAATTATCAAAGATAATCATAAATAACTTTAATGAATAAAGTCCTCAGAGTACCACTCTTCTTAAAGAAGATAAATAAATCAATTGATTGAGTCTCATAAAATATACTAAACTATCAATTTGGAACTCAGATTTATAACTAAATTAATAACTATAACCAAATTACCACCAACAGCTAGTAGGTTGAAGGATTTGGAGTTCAACATAGAAGAGGTTGGCAAATTACTCACTCTTGTGCAACATTAAAGAAGCCAGCATAATTATACAAAAGCATTTATTTAAAAGATAAACAAAGCAAAAACACATAATGTGAAGACTAACTCTAAACTACAGAACAAAAGTGGTGTGTGTGTGTGTGTGTGTGTGTGTGTGTGTGCGCAGGTCTGGGTTCGCGGAAAAAGGAATGTGTGTGTGTTTCTTTGTTCTGGCTCCGTATGTCGTGCACGAGCATGAACCCACGTGGTCAGAAACAAAGGAACATGTGAAGCGCGAGCTTTAAAGTTACTCTCCGCTGTGTGTGTGGTTGTCTTTAAGGGCCAAACTAGAAGTCTATGTGTCTGATCTGTTTAGGATAATGGTGCCAAGTTAAAAGGAGTTAGTTTGCATGCAACGACTGTCTGTGTTGAGCATAACATAAACTAACATCGACTTAAAGTGTGGCTGCCAAATTAATTAAAGATCACAACAATAAAACCTCAGTGAAAACACATCAGTAATGTACATCATTAACTAAATAGCTCGGTGCTTAGCCAAGTACACAGTTACTCTATGCTATGCCCAGTTGTTATGTTACCGCCTGGAAAGAGCGATGGCTTTGGGGCTGCTGTTAGCTGGCGGACAGACCGCTTGTCGAGATCGGAGGAAGCTGGTCACTCCATCTGTGGTTGTCCTTACAGAGTTAACCTGCTTCGTGCTCCTGTTAGCATGTGAAGTTAGCTGGCAGGCTATGTGCAACAGCTGTTGGCACTAAACTTCGGTTCTGCTGTGTGTTTCTGCTCCGAGCAGATCACATGGCAAAGCCAGGAGGAGAGAGTTCAGGTGGGTGTCTGCTGGTGAGCAGGCCACACTGAGAGGGGGTCGGCCACGGCCGTCCGCCACAGTGAAGGATTCCAGGAGAAAGAGAGAGAACAAAGCATTGCTGACCTTTTTATTGACCTAGTGACATCCGGGTCACAGGTCAGACTGGCCATTACTGCGTTCCATGGCTCTCAGGATTGTGGGACAAAAGAGGATGCAGTTAACACCCAAATGAAAGCTTTCATCTGTGGAGTCCCAACAGAAGTGACTTTGCCACAAAGATAGATGTAGGGCTCTACAGTGCGAGTATTTCACTCACATTTGCCCCTAAAAATTGATATGTGCGAACTGGAAAAATAATTTACGAGCACAGTGTGCGAGTAAAGATTACAGCCTACTGTGACCTTTTTCCCCCCTGCAGCTAATCGTTCAAAACATAGTTGGACTGGCCATCGGGAGCACCGGGAGAAACCCCGGTGGATGCAACTAGGCTATCCCATTTCGAAGGCTCTTTCAAATGCGGCCGACAAATGCAGCCTTCTTTTCCTGAATTTGGAGGATCCAACGAGTGGATCCTTCATGGCCCAACCTGCATTGCGCGCCGGTGATGAATGTGGCATCCCCAAACGTAATGTTGACAGCGGCCAAGGAGCTAAGCCGCTGCACTTAGCTACTGCAGCTCGGCTGCCCGCATCCGACCTAAGTTACAGCCTTTGAAGCCTTTAAAGCCTTCACTTTCAAACTTAAGAGGTTCAAAGGCTGACTTCTTACTGAGATTGTGGTGATGTTATAGATCATTTATAATTCATATTACGTACATAAATGGACCACGGTGAACTAATTTAGACAGGTCCAGTACAAATGTTGGGATTGATTACACGACTAACCTGAACTTGATCAGTGTGATTTTCTGTGTTGCCTTTGTTTTTATTTTTGTATTAACAACATGATAATATACAAACATTCAGATAGAGAACAACAGCACATACAAATCAAACTTAAATGATACAAATACATATGAAGAACTTTGTGTGTTGCACACGCTCCTCACACTTTGTTGACCGAGTTGACTGACTTGCTGTGTAGCCATGGTAACGCTGGGTCAACATGAGTCAGCTGGTTAGTGCTGCAATAAATCGATCTCTGAACTTATTTTGATGAACCGACACAGAGTAAAGTTAGACAAATGGCTCCTAAAAGAAAATTTAGGAGTGGCGCTGTGAGGAGTGATGTGAATCTGACGTTTTTCTTGCAACATTAAAGTTGTGTTTTTGAATGAAATCGAATTAAACAGAACATAGCCACAGTTGATTTTAACCTGGCAAGCTGCTAGAAATAATTAATGCATTACAACATTTAGATGCTGATGCATCTGAAACGTTTTTCATTAGAACATGCTTGCCTTTTTTCACCACTTGCTAACGTTAGCTAACCTGAGTAGGATTGTAAGCATCAAATAACCTCCTTGATTTAAGGCTAGCTTTGCTTGTTACCTGCCTACCAATGTTGCAACATTAAAGTGGTTTTGAACAAATTAAACTGAACATAGCCACAATAATTTAACCTGCCAAGCTGGCTAGAAAGTGATTTCTTGATTTGAAACTTGATTGAAACTTGATTTCTGGCCATTTGCTTTCTAGTTATGTTAAATGGTATTTCTGCAGATCACATTTGGACATATTGGACATATTTGAATAAATGGATCATTTGCATATTTGGATAAAATTGCACTTGTTGTGTGGTTAATAAATAGGCCTGGAAGATACATATAACATCTATGTAATGTCTTCAAGGCTATATTTAAAGAACAATAATAATCTAATGTATAATCTTTTCAGGGGCGTTATTGAAATATTTTGGAGCAACCTCCGCTGCACCAGGACAATCTATCTCATCAGCTGACATGACTGCTGCTGAGGGAACATGTTGCAAAAGTCTTTCTTAACTTATCAAATTTGAATATCTTTTAATGAACATTATTTTCAAATAAAGTTAGAGTTTTCTAAGATTCCTTTGTCCATCTCTATTGTGTGTTCATTCAGTTATGAGCAGTGTGTGTGATTTGGTTGTTTGTGCTGGGAGTGTTTTGGGGCCACAAACAAAATCTTGTTTAGGGCCTCCAAAATCCCAGGGCTGGCCCTGGGGTGCGGTTCTGACCAGGAGTTCCGGACTGCTGCGTTTGCACCTGATGGAGAAGGTGGTGGTGTTTGTGTGTGCATGTGGGGGTGGATCAAAAAACAACATTTTTAACGGACTGACCCATGGCGTAGTGACCAGTGTTTACACAGCCCTGGATGCCAAACAGTCATCCCACAAATAGAGTCCTTTTAAATCGCCTGGAGATTTTGTTCTGTGGATCCTGAGAATAAACTGTTGTTTCTACCTGCACGCACGGCCCGAAAATAACCCTTGTTTTTTATTCTCTTCTTGCCCCCTGGGCCATAAGGCTTCCCTTGGGGCTAATGAAGCTGTGCGATAAACATATTGTATTGGAGTGCCTTTGCGCGTCTATGCATAATAAACAGTTAACAATAATACTCCTGTGGTGTCATTTGAACACAGCGGCCACCAGGCACCACCATCACACTCCTTTTTCAGTCACCGGCTGTAAGTGAAGATACTGCTGCTGCGCCAGCTGTGCGCCCGCTGTGCGCAAGAGAGAGGACTCCTCTCCAGCCTTTCAGCGGTTCTGAGGTGTTCCCTCCTCCACCCTTCTCCCTCAGTGCACACACAACTAGTCCGTTACGACTGGCATGAATGCAAAGGCAGTGAGGATCTTATTTTATTAGTACAGAATAGGTGGATAGCGGCTTTGGAGCACAGACTGTATATACAGCCTACGCTTAACAAGTCAAAACAAGTGCGATGTGTTTCCATACAAAAGTCTACCTTGATTAATACTTTTAAAAAAAAGATTCACATGGGCAACTCTGACCCCCATTCAATAAATCAAACGAACTGATGTGTCATGTGACGTCTTCCCACCAATCAGAGTTTCACAATAAACTTTGTCCACACCACCAGGAAGTAAAAAGCTGCTGACATGTTATTTTGTAAATTTCCTGGGTCATGCGGAAGGTTTTCGCGCGCGTGTGTCATCCTCTCGGCCGCCATTGATATAATTTGTGTTTAAACTAGCGGTAGAAATTGCCTATTGCTCAATGGCCAGTTCATTTCCAAGTGTAGCCGACCTGGTTGCGGTTGCTCGGCGTTTGTATGGGCAGGTGTTCGGGGAAGAGGCTCCTCACATCGCGGTGTGTGCTCCTGGAAGAGTCAATCTGATAGGGGAGCACACTGACTACAACCAGGGATTTGTACTTCCAATGGTAACATTATGGCTGTTCACCTGGTGGCAAAGAGCGTACCAATGTGATTTGGGTGAAGTGAAACATTATGTTTGTCATACCAAGGGGTGGAAGTATGCCGGCAGGGAAGAGGGGACAGCAGCTGCCTGCCAAAACCCCCGTACAACAAGCCGCCACGGTCCAACAAGAAAACGCAGCTGCTAACGCTAGCTCAACACTAACAGTTCGTTTTCTTGATAGTGCTGCAGTGTGTTTGCGCCCAGCACTGACCCGCGCTGCCTTCCCACACAGTTACTGCTGCAGCTGGCTGTGACGTAGGCGGCTTTACTTCCTAAACACACACACACACACACAGTGCTTGGAAGGGTACTTTCAATGTTTTCATGGGCAAACCACGCACTTTATTAATGTCATTCGCACCGGCGTGCAACTGTCAAGCTGTTGTCGATGAATGTATTTATTTTAATGTGTTACCTTTTTATTTACTCATTCACTGAGAGGAAGCCTCTCTTTTGCAGGAACGCCCCGATCACATGCGCACAGTTACACGTCCGTTCACAGCTGGAAGCTGCCCGGTCCATCAGCCTGCTCCGCGGGCCACCGCGGGACGCGGGGTCGGGGTTAAGGGCCTTGCTCAAGGGCACCTCAGTGGTGGTAATGAGGGCGGGGCAAGTGCTGCTTTTTTAATTTAGAAGTAATTTTCTTCTAATTTAAAACAAAACAGATTTTTTTTATGATTTTGAAAATGTTGTCAACATTCACAAATTATTCTGTGGCACTTACATTTAATTTGCTATACATGATGTCGAGTCTAATTTCTTTCTGCACCATACGGGCGTTAAAAAATGCGATGCATGTGTTCGGGGATGCATGAAGCTGGGGACAGGTGGAGGACAATGTGAAGCGATGAAGGTTGGGGTGGTGGTAGTAGTACTGGCAAGAACTTCAATCCGCTTTCACCCCTGATCATTCCAAATGTCATTCAAAATCGTGACATAACTCTGGGCCTCTTCAAACACTTTTAGGGCGTCACTCTAGAGCTCAGCATGCATGCGGTGCACCCAGCAACAATTACTTGTGCAAAAATGCAACTTTTATCACTGACCGGCCTGTTGTGTAATCTTGCATTAACAACAGTGTTGTAGTTCAAAATATCAAGATTTCATCTGCTGTTCGGTGGGTCCCTTGCTTGTCGAAGAAACGTTATACCTCCTAATTGTTTAATGGAGTTTGGCAAGATATCTCCTCTCTGGCAAAGAGGAAAAGATAACCACCCAGCTGCATGTGTTTGTGTTTGGTGAGTCAGGCGCTGCCCCTGGTGACTGTGGTGGTAGGGAGTCAAACCTCCGGCCAGGATGTTACCGTGGTAACAGCAACTGAGGATACCGATGAGCCTCGGAGGGCGGACTTCAGCCTGCCCAGTGATGGATCGCCGCTGTCTCCAGGGTTACCCAGCTGGGCAAACTATGTGAAGGGTGTTATACAGCATTACAGGGGTAAACAAATAAGCAATGACTGTACAACGAAATAAAAACATTACCTGGGATTTACTGCAATTAGGGTTAAAAACAACAAACTTTTAACATGAGTTTATTTTTCACCCCAAGTAGTGAATCTAGTCCTGTCAAAGTGAATGAGAACAGATCTGCACCAGAATCTTGTTGATCTCACAGATGTTGTGTTACGCTGCCTTGTTTGGACACCACAGGATATTTATATAATGTGTACTTTGTCCGTGTCTGGTATGCTTCAGCTCCTCCTGTCTCAGGGTTCAGGGCGGTGATAGCCAGCAGTGTCCCCCTGGGAGGAGGTCTGTCCAGCTCTGCCTCTCTGGAGGTGGCTTTCTACACATTCCTGCAGCAACTCAAGCCAGGTCAGAATCTGATTACAGAGACTACAGTCAGACCAGTGTGACTCTGATATTCACTAAGTGCAGTCAGGAAGGAATCTTCATTATATCACAGATAGATGATGTCCACTTATTTTCAAGGAAAGGCTAATATTGGATCAGCATATCAGCTGAATTAATTACAGCTCTGATGCAGCTGATACTCAAAATGCAGTAAAGCCCTTTATTTCTACAACCCTTCTGGTTGATCTTCAGGTATATGAGCCTGGATCTTTGGTATTAACTGCACATGTTTCTTCATCTTTCAGATGACGGAGACAAGGTGCTCAAAGCAGTAGCATGTCAGCAGGCAGAACACACTCATGCTGGTGTACCCTGTGGCATTATGGATCAGTTTGTGTCTGTTCTTGGCAGGGAGGGGCATGCTTTGCTCATTGACTGCAGGTAGTGTAAACATCATATCAGCGTAGATTAATCCATTAGTCTTTGGTAACATCGTGATGGCTGGTTCGTCCCTTTTTTTTATACTATTGGCATGTTTTCAGTGGCAGAGGAAATTCTACATATTTACATCCACTATTATCAATCATGTCCTTTGTGGTTTGATTCAGGTCCCTGGAGGCCACCCCTGTCCCTCTGGCAGATTCAGGCCTGGTCATTCTCATCACCAACTCCAATGTGAAACACTCCCTGACCGGCAGTGAGTACCCCATGAGACGGAGACAGTGTGAGGAGGCTGCCTCCATCCTGGGAAAGGACAGTCTCAGAGATGCTACTGTGAAGGACCTGGAGGGTGTGAAGTATATTTTATTATCCTGTGCTGATCCATTCTGTCCCATTCCGTCTTATTTTATTATCCCCTGTCCTGCTTTGTCCTCGACTAGCTTGCTGTCCTGATTCCTGCCCCATCCTATCCCCTTCCATTCCATTGATGTAATTCTCTCTTGTCATGTCTTTTACTTCCCTGTCAGAAAATGCAGTTTCATTTCAGGGGCTTTACCCCTAACCCGTTTTTATTCACTCACCTCCACACACCCACCAGTCCTGTCAGCCAGTGATATGGCTCTGATTACCGGCTTTCGGAAAGTTCAGCCCCTTTATATCTCTTTATGTTGAGTTCGAAGTCAGTATGGCGGCGGATGCCGGCCAGTGAGGGAGAAGTCATTCCTCCACTTCGCCTACCTAGGCTTTAGTGTCGTGTAAAGTCCACGTTCAACTCAGATTTGCGTGTGTCTCTCCGTGAACCTGGCAAATCATCTCATCATTTCAGAAAACTGTTTCGGATCCAACAAGTAAACGTCTCTGGAGACTTGACTGCCGTTAAATAATCCCTCTCCACGGTAAACTGTGAGTTGGCGTAAGCCTGGTGACTAGTTTGTCCTCCTTTTTTTTCCTTCTCGACAAAATCTTTGGGTTTTTTTTTTTTAATTAACTAAGTTGGAAATACTTCCTTGTTTTGAGTTTTGATGTTGGTTACCCTGGAAATCCGAGTATTTTTGTTGTATGAACTGAACTGACAACCGGGAAATCCCAAAGTTGAGTGTTTTTTGTGTTTTACCTTTAAAACCCGAACTGAAACGGGACTGAACTATAACTGTTTTTCTTTATCTTTGCTCAAATATATCATTGGAAAATGTAACTGAACGTGTGGTTGAGTTTAAACGAATTGATTGTTTTATTCCACTGCCTCGCAAAGTAATTATCAATTTGTTTGTGTTGTGAAAAACTATATATAATGTATGAATACATGTATCCTTTGTGGGGTTTGATACTGACCTTTTTACTGCTTTAAACTTGGTCAAACCGCTACAAACATCCAATACTATTCAAGTCCATTGAAGCTTTAGTGTGAAGTTTTGACCTTCCCTATCATTTCAGAGGCAAGGGGCAGATTGGATGATGTAACCTATCGAAGAGCTCGTCATGTGATTGAGGAGATAGAAAGAACTGTCCAAGCTGCTGAAGCCCTGAAGAGAGGAGCCTACAAAGAGTTTGGCAAGCTTATGTTGGAGAGCCACAACTCCCTGAGGTACAGTTAAAGCAGCTGTGGCACATCTGTTTAACCTAGAGTCATTGTTTAGGACAGAATGTAGGAAGTGTGTGGTAACTTGATGTCCCTGTGTCAGAGACTTGTATGAGGTGAGCTGCAGAGAGCTGGATGAGCTGGTGTCGGCAGCCATGGAGGTGGAGGGGGTGTTTGGCAGCCGGATGACAGGTGGAGGTTTCGGCGGATGTACTGTGACTTTGCTGCAGGCCCATGCCATTGACAGGACTATACTCCACATACAGGTTAAAACACACGCACATGTTCATTCACACACATACTATACGCTATAGCGATCATGTGTACTATATGTAAATTATCAGGATCATCGCCAGCATTTTGGCAAATATCTTGTTTGCTGTCTTACTGGGGCAAAAAGAACAATATATCTACATGTATTCAGTTGAGAAATTGTTTCAGGGCTTATTCAGTGAAGCTTAGCACAGACACTAGTAACAGGGGGAAACTAGCTAGCTTCCACCAAAATAGATACAAACACGCCTTCAGTTAACACCAAAATTGCTTTTTACGTGTTGTATGTCTGTTGTATGTAATACAACAGATTGACTCTCCTCAGTAATCAGAAACGGGAATCAGCTTTGTTGCCAAGTAGGTTTGCACATACAAGGCTTTAGGTTTGTAGTTGATCTGTCTGAGCCCCCTCCAGACAGAAGCAGAGTTGTAGGCTGAGAACTGTTGTTGTTGTCTCTCTGAGTACAGTCGTTTAGCTTCTCTCACCGCCTTGCAAAACCTGCACTTTGACTCTCTAAACCTGTCCCTGTCTCCACTCCTGAACGCATCTTCCTCTTCCAGCCTTAGCTGTCTGAGTTTAGCGGTGAACCAGGGTTTGTCGTTGTTATAACTCACCCTGGTGTGTGATGGTACACAGCAGTCTTCACAGAAGCTGATGTATGATGTCACAGCCTCTGTGAACTCATCCAGAGTGTTGGTAGCAGTCCTGAAAATATCCCAGTCAGTGCAGTCCAAGCACGCACAAAGGTCCTCCATAGCTTCACTGGTCCACTGCTTTGATATCCTCACAGGTTTATAGAGCTTTAATTTCTGCCTGTATGCAGGAATCAGGTGGACCATGACGTGGCCAGAGTGTCCCAGTTCAGCACGGGGGACGGCGTGATTTGTTGTGTAACAGTGATTCAGAATATACTCCTCTCTGGTCGGGCATTTAATTAACTGTCTGTCTGTAAATCCAGTTATCATTAGAAACTCTGAACATCTCTCTTTCCCTCGTTCCTGCTCACCTTGCATTAGCATTACCATAACTACCTTTTCACTCCACTGCAAAGCAGTGAATCATTCAGAAGCTGGACTCACTCACCTGTTCTCTAAAATACTGTTCACTGTCTGGGTTTAGCTTGAGAGAATAACGTAGTGATATTTCTTTAGCAAATACCTAGAGGAAGATTTAATGGTTGACTGCCAACATTAATCCTGGAACTTATTCATTCCTTCTGATTGCAGCACAGCTGACTGAAAGTCACATTCACAGCACTGGATAATGTTACAGTAGCTAACCTTTTTATAAATGTTGGTGTGCTGCCTGCATGTTTTCATAGTTTGTCACAGCTGTTTTGTTGCTGCTTCTTGTCTAATTCTCAGTGGATATGAGATTAATTTAGACCATAAATCTGTTTCTTACAAAATCATCAGATAACATTACTGACAGAGACAGAACGTTACTGCATCTAAGCTGCTATGCTTCTTAATGACGGTAGTGCAAAAGGTCATGAGGCTAAGTAAACTTTTGAACAAGAGATATTTTGGGGCGGTGGAGGATACTGTTTTACTAATCAGAGCTACAGTGTGTGATTCTGCAGATACATACAGGTCGTTGAATAAGACTGCATTAAAACAGTAATTAGTTTGTCTTTTGTCTTTCACATTTGTCTTTCACATTTAGTTTTTATTTGTTGATGAAAAATGCAATACATTTCATCATAGTTCTCATTTTCAAATGTAACTTGTTATTTAGTTTTAGTTTTGTTTTCGACATGAAAAAATGTTGTCAACGAATATTTTTCGCCATAGCTTTCGTTGACGAAATTAACACTGGTTCAGACTGTGAAAGCACATGATTCTTAGATCCTCTCCTCTAAGCCATCTCAGATGTTTGGAAATTGTGTTCCAAGAGGTCACAAAAAACCCCACAACAACATCCAAAGAACTGCAGGCCTCACTTGCCTCAGTTAAGGTCAGTGCTCATGACTCCACCATAAGAAAGAGATTGGGCAAAAATGGCCTGCATGGCAGAGTTCCAAGACGAAACCCACTGCTGAGCAAAAAGAACATTAAAGCTCGTCTCATTTTTGCCAGAAAACATCTTGATGATCCCCAAGACTTTTGGGAAAATACTCTGTGGACTGACGTCTTAAAAAGGCAGTTCATGCTCGAAAACCCTCCAATGTGGCTGAATTACAACAATTCTGCAAAGATGAGTGGGCCAAAATTCCTCCACAGCGCTGTAAAAGACTCACTGCAAGTTATTGCAAACGCTTGATTGCAGTTGTTGCTGCTAAGGGTGGCCCAGCCAGTTATTAGGTTTAGGGGGCAATCACTATTTCACACAGGGCCATGTAGGTTTGGATTTTGTTTTCCCTTAATAATAACAACCTTCATTTTAACTGAATTTTGTGTTTACTTGTGTTATCTTTGACTAATATTTAAATTTGTTTGATGATCTGAAACATTTAAGTGTGACAAACATGCAAAAAAAAAAAAAGAAATCAGGAAGGGGGCAAACACTTTTCACACCACTGTATATATGTAAAATAATTTAGAAGATCATGTTTGTAGTGGTAGTATGAGGGTACTTTTGTGTCTTTATCATACAATCAAACAGAATAGGTTTGAGAGCACAACTATCGACACTACAATCAAAATGTTTTATTGCAAGTAACATAAATTTGTGATTAAAAATGTATTAATGCAAATCCAAAAGTTTTGTTTTTAAATCCAAAAGGTTTGTTTTTTTTGCTTTCGAAACCAAAAGCTTTGCTTTTGAACCCAAAGGTCTTGCTTTTGAAACCAAAAGTTTTGCTTCCTGTTGAGCTGACTCTCGTGGGCGGGACCTTATGGGATTATTTTCCTATCTTTTATTCAAAAGCGTCTTCTTTTAATTTGAGAGCATGACTTATTGATTTCAACATCTGCTCTCTGATTTTTTTGTGCAATAAGCTTGTCAAAATCCCCCAACCAATAGAATGTGTAGTGTTGACCAATGAAATGATCCCTGCCTTGTTACGGGTGCGTTCGCTTTACTGGTAAAGACAATAAATAAACCCAGTAAAGTAATCAATAGTAAGTACTGTAGCCACTGCCCCCGTGTGTTGACCTGACTACACATCAGATTAATAACACCAGTTGCAACCTGTCTACTAACAGCAGATGTTGCCAAGCTGTCACTCCAATCGAGGCTGGCCAATAGAGATGTATCTTACATCTTTCAACGTTGGTCCCGCCCATGAGAGTCAGTTCAACAGCAAGCAAAACTTTTGGTTTCAAAAGTTTAAACTTTTGGATTAGAAAACATAACTTTTGGATTTGCATTAATACATTTTTAATCACAAATGTATTTTACCTGCAATTTTAAAAAATTGATTGCAGTGTCGATAGTTTTGCTCAAAAATCTATTTTTGACTGCATTGTAGTAGTGGTGGTAGTAGTAGTAGTAGTTTTGGACTTTTTAAATATTCAGCTTTATTTTCCTCATTCTGCAACATAATATAGAAGTCAGTTGTGCTTTTGTTTAATTATTTGATCTGATTCTGTTTTCTGCATTCCAAAGGGTATTTGAAATGAAAAGTGTCTGAGGACATTTTCCATTTGTTCACAGGGGATAAAAAGCACTTTTCAGTGTTCTGGCTGTCACTTTAAGGGGGGCATTTTAGACAAATTACCAAGTCTCCCCTGTGTCTTGCTCAGACAGCTCCTCTGTGTGTGTGTGTGTGTGTGTGTGTGTGTGTGTGAGAGAGAGAGAGCGAGAGCGAGCGCGAATGTGTGTGTGTGTGTGTGTGAGTGAGAGATCGGGGCTATGAGCTATAAAAGCGAGCTTCGTGGAGACGGAGCCAGAAGTGTCCAGTTATTAGCATGCCGGTCTGGTCACTGTGGCCCTGCTGCCTTTCTGCTTTAACACAGTCAGACTGTAGGCCTGTTGTTGGCTGACACCGTTCAGAATCCTAGAGGAGAAATGTAACCACAGAAAATCCCGGGAAACACCCGCATTTATAAGGATGACATTTTGTTTGAAGCAACAGTGACAAAGAAAAGAGCAGCAGTCTTTTATAGATTTAAAAAAAAAAAAAGTCTTGGCAGATTTCCTTGCATCTTTCCTAACTCGGCCGTATCCTGGCTACTACTGTGGATTGCTAACTGTCAAAGGAACAAGTCTTTCTCGGAAACAAAAGAAACTTCCACATCCCTCAGTCCTCAGCATTCCTGACCAGAGCAGAAGGATCCTTGTCCTCCCAACAACAACATCGGAGAAGGCTTCACAGGATCATAAAAATCACTGCTTCGCCTCCACGATGCTGAACCTCAATGACAACAGCAACAGGAACTCTCTCCAGGACCCGATTACATTGAACGTCGGTGGAGAAATTTACACTACAACCCTGGACACTCTGACACGCTGCCGTGACTCGATGCTAGGCGCCATGTTCACTGGACAAATCCCTGTGCTTAGAGATAATAGAGGAAATGTTTTCATAGACCGCGACGGTAAAGTGTTCAGGTACATTCTGAATTACCTGCGCTCCAGCTCCCTTGACCTGCCGGATGGCTTTTCAGAGTTGGCACTGCTGTGGAGAGAGGCTGATTTCTTCCAGATATGCCCCCTGCTGGAGGAGATTCGCCGCTATGAGGCATCAGTGCCTCTAAGCCTTAGAGGAGGGCCGCTAGGAGCCATGATTATGATTAATGTTGATTCCAAGGTACGTGTTTTAAAGTTAGACCATGTTAGTCTGACAATAAATCAAGTCAGTGGGCCTGATGCAAGAACCACTTGTACGAACAAATTTGTTTTAAGTGGCACGTACGAGTGATTTAAGAGAAGTTGTCGCAGTAAGTAAAAATTCATGAGTGGCCCAGATCTGTCGTACGAGTCATGTACAGACAGTCTGCCACTGTCTGTAGATGGCAGGGGGGGAAGCACTTGTTTGACTTACAATGAATTATAATGCCTTAATCTGAATGAATCTGGAGTTTAAATATGATAGCAAAATCAAGTAAAATAAAATATATAACGACAAAAAACGTCATGCTAAATGAATATACTTTTCAGGGCTCCAGACTAACTTTTTACCTTGGTGGCACTGGTGCGCCTAACGTTTTCATTGAGGTGCACCCAATAATACATTTTAAGCGTTACTTTTTGGGGCGGATATATATATATATATATATATATATATATATATATATATATATATAAAATGCTAATATTTGAAAGAATACATTAATACATGACCCTATTTCTAGTAAGTTATTTCTTATTTCACCATTTTAATTCTATTTAAAAGGGATATTTCGGGTTTTTTGAAGTGGGGTTGTATGAGGTACTTATCGATAGTGTAGTACCTACAGTCGAGGGGGTCGGCGCGCAGCCAGTTTGGAGAAGCAGACAGCTGCTCCGCCACAGACGCTTGAGACGGTTGAGAAAATGTAGTGCCAAAGGAAAGGGCTGTCTGACAGCACGGTGAAGCCGTGAGAGAATTTTACTTTTATAGCGTAGACTTAGACTGATTCAACTTTTTTTGGCGGTTAAAATACATTTTACTGTTGATCCCCATTCACAACAGTACGGAGCTAAGCGTCGTAGGTACTACACTATCGATAAGTACCTCATACAACCCCACTTCAAAAAACCCTAACGATCCCTTTATTTCTCGACCTTATTTTAGTGTTTACACCTTGCTTTTCCCTTTTAGTTCTCTTTTTTTTTCCTCTACACACGCACACACCTACACCTCTGGTCTCCTTGCCCCGCCCTGCCTCTTTCTGTTTCTCTCCCTGTATGTCTGTTGACTTTCATCAGCAGCAGTATGTGTTATAAACATACTGTTGGTAGCAGTTTCATGAAGGAACTATCAGTAGAAAGAAAATAGTTCCTACATGAAACTGCTCACACCAAATCTGTGGATTATACTGTGGAATAACGGGTCATGATTTCTGTAAAGAGACGTGTTGTTGAGTTTTTCAAATGTATTTTTTTGGCGCTTTGAGCACCACAAGCCGAGTGCCATGTAGTTCCATTATGTTAAAAAAATGCAGACATCTCTACAGCCGATATCTCCAATACTCAGCAACTCCCACCAAAACAACCTAGATGGATAAACTACAGGTAAATAAGTAAGTTTTTGATTTTGGGGTGAACTGTCCTTTTAAGGAAAAGTTAGACATCTTGAAAAATAGCACAAAGACTGGAAACAATAGCACCTCTAAAGCTCACTAATTAACATGTTATCTTGTTTGTTTAATCCATACAAAAACGGAAGTGTAAACGACTTGAAACAACTTGTTAATTAATGAGCTTTTACCACGTTTCTATTGTCTTACGGTGTTGGTAAGCAGATTTAGTTACCATTCCCCGTGTGTCCAGTCTTTGTGCTTAGTGTTGTTAGCTGGCTGCTGACTGTAGCTTCGTATTTAGGGTACAGATGTGAGAGTGGTATCAATCTTCTCGTCTAACTCTAGTAAGAAAGTGAATAAGCACATTTCTCAAAATGTCAAACTTATTTCTTTTACCTGAATTGAAATTTTGATTGGATTCAACAGAAAAATATATATAAGAATATTTTAACGTCTTTCAGCCTGGGTTTCAATGGAGAATTATAAAACTATAGAAAATTCTGGCCTTCACTAACCTTTTGAGCGGATGTTTACCGTATATACAGTATATGTGCAGAGGATGTATGTGTGCATCAGTTTACACATCCAGAGACATGGAAACCGGTTCTTTGTTTGTGTACACTCTGGAGAATGTTTAGTCAGCATATTCTACCTTCTCATTCCAGGTCCGCGTTCTCCACTTTAACTTGCGCCATGGGCCAGAAAACTATGAGCTTCGCACATGCTCTGTGCGAGCCCTCACAGTTGACCTCTTTTGTACCTGGAGAGCTTTCCTGGCTCTGCTTTGTGAACGCTTCTCCTACAGAACATCCCAGGGTCTCACTAGCCCCAATCCATGCAACCCGAGGCAGAACAGGCTGAAACTGGAGTGGGTGCCGAGGCCTAATGAACTCCCGCAGGACCAGTACGACAAGCAGCGCTACCGGGGGCTGACCGTCTCTAACCCTGAGGTCACGCAGTCCGATGACTTCATGACAATGCACTGGAGCCAGTGTGAAATCACAGACATGCAGGGGTTTGTGGAGGAGCTGCTGAAGGTGTCTCTGGCTGAAGGGTTCAAGGTTGATCTGGTGACTCCTGACCCAGCGGAAATTCTTAACTGTACCTCACTTCGGCTTGTCAAGTCCTGAGCTTTAGGCGAAGAACAGAATCTAAAAGCACCAAAACATGCCAAGTTGATGAAATGTGGATTGTTCCTTGTAGTCACAACTGAAACAGTTATCCATTGTTTAATCAAATCCTTTATGGATTAGGGTTAATTTTGTAATAGGAACATCAAAAGGATACAGATTATGAATAGGAGGTCATTGGAAAAGTTTTTTGTCTGTGGCTTCTATGTCTGTTCTCCTCATAGTATTTTCCAAAATAGTAAATAAGCTGTGTTAAATAACATTATTTTTTACAAATGTTGACATGTCATATAATGGACATTTACATGTAACATTAGATGAAACTTAGCCCTTTTTAGACATCTGTAAGTACTGTAATCTAAAACATTGCAGGCTTCATCTATCCGTTAAAGTGAGTCAAAGTATGGAAATATATGTTGGCATTGCTCCTGGTGGAGCTCACTGGTGGTCAAAAAATCCACAGGGTACCTTTTAACTATGGAGCTAAAGCCGGGAGTCGATTAGCTTACCTTAGCATAAAGACTGGAAGCAGACGTGACGTCACATGCTAGAACTATTTCTCTCCGGACGCAATGACTTCCCGGATGCTCGTCGTCATCGTGAGGTTGCCAGGCATCCAGCGGACTCTTCAGTTGCTGTGACTGGCCGATTGCCAACAAATAGTTTTGAAGTTTGTTGAGCCAGACTAGCTGTGTCACAGTTTCCAGTCTTTATGCTAAGCTTAGCTAATCAGCTCCCGGCTCTAGCTCCAGTGAATGCACAAACATGAGTGTCAATCTTCTCATCTAACTCTCAGCAAGAAAGCAAATAAGCGTATTTCCTAAAATTTTAAACTATTCCATTGAACTCGATGTATAGTTGCCTTAAGGGAACTGCCTTGTCTCATTATTGAGACAAAGAGGAAAGCCAAAGCTGACCAATCACAGTTCTGGGAGTCCACACGTGCTATCTCGAAGCCGCCGTAGCCCTGACGTGTAGTTACATGTTTGAGGAGGTGTAGTAGTAGGTGTAGTGGTCACATGCATAGGCTCAGTAGCTATGCTGTAACCCCTTTCACACCTACACATTGAGCCTTAGACCTAAAACATAGAGACAAAACGTTACTTTGACATATGGTCTTATTTAGTTCCTATTTTACTAACAGTTTTCATTTTGTAAGTTTTTTTGCTGCGTTTTCTATACTACATAGTTTCCATGAATGGAAAGATGAAAAGTTAGACTTGGCCAGTGATTCATGTTATTTTTCAAGGGGTTTTTTCTTCTCCTTTACCACCTACTAAAAAAGTTTTGCACTTACATATTCTCAGTACTTCATGATTAATTCAACTGACTGTATTTCCTTGTGGGAGGGCTGTATCAGTCTGCCCTTTGTTGTTTGAAAGACTGGGGGAGTCAGATGAGTTATGGTCTGAGTGTGTAATTTTAGTTTGGAGGAAGCAGTAGTAAAGGAAGTTTGAGGAGGAAAAGATGTGTCTCGGCTGAAGAGGAAAACAAACCCAGCGGTTCTTTCTTCTTGCTCCCTCTCTGAACTTCCTTCCTAGGACTGTGAGAGATGTGACTAGCATGAATATCTCTGCAGCCTTTCTGGGTGGACAGTCTGGTTTTATAATGGTTATTAACATGATGCACAAGGGACATCACTATGCTCACATACAACTATAATGCTTAGCTCTCAGATTTAGGGATTTATTTAAGATTCATTATTGGTTGAAGGTTGCCATGGTTTAATGTACTCATTGTGTGTGTTTGTATGTATGTTTATTTTTTACAGGAGCGATACAGTGGAACCCCGACTTTCTATGTCACAACTCCTTCAGAGGGAGCTCGGGCTCTCAGTCTGTCCTGACCTTTGTCAACACATCTCTGCTATATGAGCACAACAGATTCACTTCACTTTATAGACTTTGCTATTTGATCTTTATTTTTTTATTTTCACAGTGAAAATGATATGCTGTTATGCAGACTGGATCTGATTTGCTTTCACAGTAATACATTGCTTTCCGGTAACATTTTTATTATTCGACTTTTTTTTTCTCTCTCAGATATGCAGTGCTTTATCATCTAGATAACTTGTAACAACTGTTTGTATAATTATGACTTACGTGTACTGTAAAAATACAGGATCCGTTTATTATTACCATTTGACTTCTATGGAATAAATCATGTTTAGAAAACGTGAAACTTTTTTTCTTAAATCAATATTTTTTTTAATATTAACATCTAATGTCTGTGTAATGTGAAAGAGGTCTCTGGTAGTTATGAACACATAATTATCAACTCTGCAGCTCTACTGAGCTTTTTAGCCTCTTCTAGCTCATTGTTTTGGTTTTACAGCACATTTAGAGTTAGGGTTCAGTCGCAGCGCTTTTATTTCAGCAAAAAAGAAAAAGCTCTGATAAACCCACTGTACACTACCTGCTCAGCACCAAACAGCAGACTGACAAAGTTAGAGACTAGCTGGTGAACATAGTGGAACATTTAGCAGCTAAAGAACCAGATATTTTTCATAGATGTTTGTCGAGACCAAAAACAGAACTAAAAGCAGACTGAATATTATTCTAACATCCATCAGGTGGAAACAAACCTGTGTCCATTGGGATGATAATTGCTCTGTGTCAGAAATAGTTTGAGAACACATTGGCCATAATGATTTTATAAGGTAATAAAATTTAAGAACTGTGTTTGTCAGCTCGATTTGGAGTTATTCTGCCCAATAGTGGCCAAAAAGATAGTAACGTTAATGCTTTAAAGGCCCTGAACATTCACACACGTGTTTTTAATATTTCTGGCTAATTAGACCTCTACCTACTACCTACTCTCCGGGTAAAATATTACATCAAACTCCCTTTAAGAAATAGGATATATTAACAATTCCTTACGTGTCTGCAAAAACACATAACTCTAGAAACACAAAATAAAAAGCGTCCTATGTCGACAGTCTTCTTGTCAATTCGGCACCAGTATAATCCATAAAGATAAACTGTGTTTCCATACAAACTTTACATTTTGTCGCCTCAACTTACCAGCCTCTTGTTAAGCTGAGCTATTTTAGTGGGAGAGGACCATGGGAATGAGGCGAACCGTTTCAAAGGTTAAGATTTCTCACTAAAATAATGCTGATTTGTAGATCAGATACAAGTCGAATTGAACGCTGACTCATAACACTGTTAATTCACTGTCTATCGTGTGTGTGACTATTTGAGGAGTTTTTTCAGCTGTTACCAAAGTAACTACCCAGTTTGCTGCTTCCCGTTTGGTGCTAGAGAGATATATGCGCAGACGGTAAGAAAAAGGTTTTTTGACAGCAAGGTTTCATTTGTTTATTTCTATTTTTTCAAGACGTATTTGTTGATGATGGAAACACTGGGAAAGTTTGTTTATTTGCTGCGTCACATGTAGCAGGTGTAGGCCTATTAAATGAGGAAATCCGCAACTTTCTTCTGTGTCGTCTTCTTTCCTTACAGCATACTCTGCGCTTGTTTATTAATGTTAGATATTAAGTAGACTCTTCTCATTTCAAGTATAAAAGAGGGCTGCATTTAAAAATAAAATACATAACAGCTTTTGAAAAAATATGCATCAGAAAATAAAGTGGACCTGACTGACCATTTCTGTGTTTTTTGTAATGCTACTATGTCTGCATCACAACAGTGTCATGAGTCTGTTGTTGTATAGCGAATCCTCAATAACTATGCTAGGACAAGGTTTTTAGATTTAGGTTTATGAATTCTTTTCCTCTACCGAAGGTTTGCTCAGTTGATGATCTAGTGCATAATTTTAATAATACATTGAGGTCTTCTTTTGAAACTTCTGCTCCTCCAAGAATTAAAACTTGACAAGTAGCCAACAAATCTCCGGCCTTAAATGATGAAGCCTCAGTTCTCAGATGTTCTCAGTTCTCAGGAATTTACTTTATTTTTTGAATTAAAAAAATCAACACCATTATATCCAGTAGTACAAATGCAGATTCATCAACTCTCTGTGATCTGCTGGTGGCTGAGCCTCCATCTACTATGAAAGTTTGACAACAAATGATGAAATTGTTGTCACCATCAACAAAATGAAGTCATCCACACACTAGACCCCGTTCCTACAACCCTGTTTAAATCCAGCTTCCAGTGCATCTCCCATGAAACAAGAATAATCAACACATCTCTGTAGTCAGGTACCTTCCCCCTCTGCTTTTAAAACAGCTCTAGTAAAACCCTTCCTTAAGAAGCCTGATCTGGACGTTAGTGACCTTGCAAATTACAGGCCTATCTCAAATCTTCCTTTTATGAGTAAACTTCTTGAGAAGATTGTATTTGAGCAGTTACAAGGTCATCTGAACACCAATAATAATTTAGATAAATACCGATCCGGTTTTCGATTCAACCATAGAACTGAAACTGCTTTACTAAAAGGTAGTAAATTACCTAAGAATTTCAATAACTTAAACAATGTAGCAGTTTTTTTTTTTTTTTTTTTTTAATTTGAGTGCTGCATTTGATATGATTGATCATGGCATTTTAATAAAATCGAATTGAGAAATGGGTGGATCTTTCTGGCACAGTGCTCGACTGGTTTCGCTCATACCTGTCTGAAAGAAAATTCTTTGTTAGTTTAGATGACTTTGTGTCAGACACTTGACATCAAATACGGCGTTCCACAGGGAAGCATTCTGGGTCCTATTCTCTTTTCTTTATACACGCAGCATAATTCATCAACATAATGTCAAATATCACTGTTACACGGACGATACACAACTTTACATCTCTGTTTCACCAGACAATTACAGTTCCTTAAATTATTTTTACCTGTCTCACTGACATTAACATTTGGATGAGTAAAAATGTTCTAAAAAGAAATGAGGAAAAAACAGAAATTCTACTCTGTCCAAAAGCAGAAAGGCAGAGGCTTGAGTCAGTGCTTGCTAGTCTGTCCAAGCAAATCAAAACACGTTACTGATCTGGGAGTGTGTTTAAGACCCTGATCTTAACTTTATTAGCCATTTAAACAAAGTCACAAAAACATAATTTTTCCTTAAACTCAAAACAATGCTGAAATGCTGACACATGCTTTTATAACTAGTCACTTGGACTACTGCAACTCTCTTTTTACTGGTCTTTCAGAACGCTGCAGCCAGGATCTTGACCAATACAAAAAAAAAAAAATATGAGATCACATTACCCCTCTGCTCGCATCACTGCACTGGCAACATGTATCTTTTAGAATTGTTTTTAAAGTCCTTTTACTTATCTACAAAGCGTTATATAATCTAGCACCTTCATACATTAGCGACTGCCTCTCATTTTATGTCCCAACAAGAACTCTCAGATCTTCCACTGCCATTCTTTTAGAAGTTCCTAAAGTGTCCCACAAGAAATCTGGCGAGGCTGCTTTGTGTTTTTACGGCCCTAAACTGTGGAATACTCTCCCCTTGGATCTCAGGACAGCAAACTCCCTTGGTATTTTTTAAAAATAAATTAAAGATTAAATTGGCTTTTAATTTGGGTTGACGTTGCTGGTATTTATCAAACTATTTATTTTCTTTCTTCTTTCTATTGCCTTTGTTATTATTGATATATGTCTTGTGAAGCACTTTGGCCTGCATCTTTGCATGAGATATGCTATACAAATAAAGTTATTATTGTCAATTACGCCCCAAAGCTATGGAACATCACTACCTATTCAGGGAAGCCAGCTCGCTAAATATTTTTTAAAAAGCAAGCTAAAAACTTCAAATCTCTTCACTTTAGCCTTTAATTAGCTGTGACTTTCCTGATACAAGTCAGAAACTCTGCACTAAAAGAAGTGCAGCAGTTCATTGCACTGCTGTATTATGTTTAAAGTGCTGTATTTTACGTGATTTTATGCATTCTATTTTTTCTACTTTATTTTTTTATTATTATTAAGTGGGTTTTATTTTCCCCATCTTATGCTATGCATTTTATGTATTCTATTTTTCATCTTTATTTTAATTTAGTTTTAATTTAATTATCAAGAGGGTTTTATTTTCCATCTTTCCATTTTTTACATAATTATGGCATTCTATCCCTGTTTTTATGTTCATTCTATGTCTTTCATGTGAAGCACTTGGTGCATGTAATTTTCTTTGTTGTAAAGTACTTTGAGCTGCATTTCTTGTATGAAAAGGTGCTATCCAAAAAAGTTTATGATTATTGATCCTTCCAAAAACAATAGGTTCCTTGCACTTTCGTGCTTGGGCCCTAATAGTAGTATTATTAAGTAAAAAAACAAGTTTTATTTCAGTTTTAACTTTTCATTTTTGGGGAGCTGTCATGTCGTCCATCTTTATATACAGTCTATGATAGAAACAGACAGAGATTCCTTCCTTTATAGTTAGACTAGTGCAGTACCCGTTCAAAACGTGCCTGTTCGAAATGGGACGATTGCTTGGCCTGCAGTATTGCTGCTTCAACGCATATAAAAGTTAATACTGCTGATTTGAGGTCTGAATGAGTATATACACCGACAACATGAAAGAAACTAACAAACATGCTGTTATATACAGATATTAAGTAGACTCTTTTCTCTTTTCAAGTATAAAGAGGGCTGCATTTAAAAATAAAATACATAAGAGCTTTTGAAAAAATATGCAACAGAAAATAAAGTGGATGGATCATATTGAGCTCTCAGTTTGTTTTCTGTGCCTTCCGTTCAGATAATTTGAGTGGGTATATTTGCTCAAAAGATTTGTGCTTATATGAGACATAGGGCCACTGGATTTGAATTAAAAAAAAAAAAAAAAAAGGTGATAATTACATTGTATGAAGACAAAACAGTCTAAAAACAATTAGGAGTCAGTGTATTGAAAAACAGTATTGAGTTTATTAAAACTGTACACTGAATCAAGCACAGCATGTTTAGGAAAGTAGTTTAAAAACCAACCATTTACTGCATACTGCCGTTAGAACTTTTACAATTTGCTGATAATTACCCTGATCAGCCACCATCAGTAATCAATACAAAAACACATTATTAGACTATAAACCATTAATCAAACCAATAACTAACCGCAGTCAACATCAGACATCTTATCTACTTTAACAGTTACCTAGTGTTTCTGTAGTGGTGACAAAACATTGAAAAATGTATACAGTATTCCCTCCCTAAGAAATGACTAACAATTCCTTACGTGTCCGCAAAAACACAACTCTAGAAACACAAGATAAAAGGCGTCCGACAGTCGACAGTCTTCTTGTCAATTCGGCATCAATATAATACATGGAGACTGTATTTCCGTACAAACTTGACATGATTTTGTTGCCTCAATTTACCAGCCTCTGTTGTTTACCTGTGCTATTTTAGTGGGAAAAAAAAGCAAACTGTTTCAAAAATTAAGATTCCTCATTAAAATAGTGCTGGTTGGTGGATCAGATACACGCCGCATTAAACGCCGACTCATAACATTGTTAATTCACCATTTCTCGTGTGACGGTATTTGAGGTTTTTGGCCATTACCAAAGAATCTACCCAGTTTGCTGTTTCCCGTTTGGTGCTTGAGAGATACAGTGGGTGCAGACGGTATGAAAAAGGTTTTTTGACAGCAAGGTTTCATTTGTTTATTTCTATTATTTCAACACGTATTTGTTGATGACGGAGACACTGAGTATTATTACTAAATTTGTTGCGTGTTTTCACTGTCTACTATACTTTTATGTGACTAACCGTTCAGCTCTGATCTCTGGCTGCAAGCAGCAGAGCCCTAAGCCCCGCCCAGCTGCTCCGTGCTCAGACACAGAGCTGAGCAGCTCGCTATTTATTCAAAGTTTAATATTAAACGTGTCGCATGTTGCATCAAATTCGTCACTGCACTCCTTCGGGTCCTCAACAATACAGCTGCCAAGTGTGAAGTTGATCAGATGAACTGTTCTCATACATAGATTCCTTCCTTTATAGTTAAGCTAGTCTAGTGCAGTGCCCGTTCGGAACGGGCCGATTGCTTGGCTCCCGGTATTGCTGCTTGCAGCGTTTTCGGGGGTCGTGCCTATTCGGTACACATGTCTGTTCGGTATGCATGACCGTTCAGAGTGGGCTGATTGCTGCTAAGTGTGTTGATTGGATGAACGATCTGGCCAAATTGCACCAAATTCGACACAACACTCCTTAGGGTCTTCAGCAATACACCCGCCAAGTTTGAAGTCGATCAGACGCACGGTGTATTCAAAGACAGAAAAAACAGATCAGTGTGACTTTCTATGTTGCTTTTGTTTTGTTTTTTTACTAACATGATAATATACAAACATTCAGGTAGAGAACAGCACATACAAATCATTTTAATTACACAAATACATATGAAGAACATAAACGAAAATATTTGCTACAAAGTAACATCTCCATGTCTCTCTGTGCAACCCGTTCTCATTCCCAAGTCGTCAAATACTGACGTTTTATCATGCCCATATAGCAATGTTTCCTGTTCTTAAAGCCACTGGAAATTTGGCTTGAAATAGTAAAAATGCATATATGATATCAAAGCTGAGCGTCTCATTAAGCATCCGCAAAAAATTGAGTTCATAACTATTACAAAACCTAGTTCAAAAACAGCTCATTTTGCTGTTTAGACCATTTCTCAAGACTGTAGGCGTGGCAGATCACGTTTTGATTGACATCTCCTTTTGTACAGACTATGGAGTATGACTGACATCTCCCTGGCTCAGCCTATGTCAATAATCCTCACGGCAATAGTCACTCACAGCAATGGTGCAAGCGATAATCAGCATAGTCCAGCCCTACATGTTTGAGCCGTCTGATTCGGAATCAGATCAAGCATTTTTCATTTCAGTTGGTCACTGAATGGTGAGTTACAAAATGCTTTGCTATCCATATTACTCCTGAGTAGAATAGTGAGCATACACATGCAAAGCTGGCTTAAGATGCCCCTATTTGTTCTGAATGAACACAATACAAAATGATGGGTCTGTAGCATTAGCTGTGCCATACAACAGCCGACAATATATGATCTGTGGCCAGCACTCAACCCCCCGCGGCCGAAAATAGACAACCGCTGCCGGCGCTCAACACCCACGGCCTAAACTAAAACCCACGGCCGGCAATAATCACCCACGCATGACGCTCACGTCAGGTGTAAATAGCTGAATGGCTGCTTGTGACCATCAAATATAGGCGATATATAGTTAGCTAGCTAATTGCAAAAGTCTAAGTAGAGACGAGTTGGCTCAGACTCAAAGAGGCAGACTGAGCAGCTGCCGAGACGTTTTGTTGCAACTGTTTGTGGGAAAACTGACGTGGCTTTTTTATGATTGGTTCATGGAATTATTGCGTAATTTTTGTAATAAATATCCGAGCATAACCACGCCCAATTCAAACCCAATATCAGGAACGTTTACAAAAACTCAAATGACAATATTTCGAATTTGGATTGAAAACGTGCATAATAGTCAAATAACGAAAAAAAAAAATACTGAAAATATTGAGTGTCCCTGCCTAAGTTGTTTTCACCAATAAAACTGTTTCAGATTTTTGGTACTCCATATTAATGAAATCATAAGCATGAGCACAGCCATGTCAGAGAAAAGTTTTTCTGGCGTGTCCTCTAAGAGAAAAATAGACTACTTCCCAAGGGCGGTTCAAACCAGTTTGTCTCATAAGAACAAATCTTTTGAGCAAATATACCCACTCAAATGATCCGAACTGAAGGCACAGAAAATAAACAATCTGAGAGCCCAATATCATCCATCCACTTTATTTTTGATGCATATTTTTTCAAAAGCTCTGTTATGTATTTTATTTTTAATTGCAGCCCTCGTTATACTTGAAATGAGAAAAGATTCACTATTACAGTAGGCTGCAAGTACTTATTAATTTTTCTATGCATTGAAGCAGCAATTACAATACCTGGATTCTGTGAGTCCAGACGAATCTATCCATATAGGCCATTCCCATTTGTGTCTGTGGAAGAAGATGGTGTAATCCCTCATTCGTCCAGGAATGTTCCATCGTAGAAAAGGTTTCAGTCGTAGTCATCTGGACACTTTTCAGAATCAAGACGTTTCGGCTCCCATCTGGAAGTCATTCTCAATTGTGAAAAATGTGAACTCAGAAATTGAAGCTACTCTGTGTTACTTAAGCCCTGCCCTCAGGAAGGAGTCTTCCTGAGTTTCTGCTGTTTACCCTGCCTAGTTTCACCTGAAACTGACCTTTTGTTTCCATGATGGCCCAGTAATCAGTAATCAGGCCTATTGTTTTCTGGCTGCACCTCCCTCATCACTGTTAAGTACCTGATTAGCATGTGATTGGCTTGACCATGGTGATAACACACTGATAGATCGTTGGCAAGTTGAATCTCAGACCACCATTCCTGTTCAAAGAGGGGTTTTCTTTTTTCACAAAAATGGCTTCTTTGACTCCTCTTTCAAACCAACTCTTCTCTCTACTTAGAATCTTCACCTCACTGTCTTCAAATGTGTGGTTTGTAGCTTTTAGATGCAAATGCACAGCGCTCTGCAATCCAGAGTTAGCGTGTCGTCTGTGCTGATAAAGTCTTTTGTGAAGTGGCCGTTTAGTCTCACCTATGTACCGTTCTTTGCAGTTTTCCTCACTGCATTGAATGGAGTAGACAACATTGTTCTGTTTCTGTGTGGGTAACTTGTCCTTAGGATGAACGAGTTTCTGCCTTAAAGTGTTGCCTGGTTTAAAGAAAACAGGAACATCGTGCTGTCTAAAGATCCTTTGTAGTTTTTCAAACAGTCCAGATACATAAGGGATGGAGACACCATTCCTTCTTGGTTCTGTTTCCCTTCTGTCCTGTTTTTTGGCTCTTTTAATATTGTTGATAGCCCAAGAAGGATACCCACAGGCTGAGAGAGCATTCTGGACATGCCTTTCCTCTTACCCTCTGAGCCGGTGGGCACTTCTTGGGCTTTATGTTGTGATGTCCGGATTACACCCGGCTTGTGCTGTAGTGGATGGTGTGAGTACTTGCTCTTTGACTCACACCATCCATTACAGCACAAGCTGGGTATTAGCTTAAATTTCTGAGTTCTCAGACCATTTTCACAATTGAGAATGTCTCAATTGGGAGACGAAACCCCTTGATTCTGAAAACAGTGTCCAGATGACTACGATTGAAACCTTTTCTCTGTGGAAGAAGTTACTTTTTCAGATTTCCGTGCTAAACTACATGTTTCAGTATACATATGGGAAACCCATGTGTCTTGTCCCTGATAAACAAATAAAGTAAACCTCAAGAATTTCTCTGAATTTTGGCTCTAATAATGTCTGAAACCAGCTGTGGCTTTGCCTCTTTCTCCCTGAATGCATTTGACGTTTTGCCAGGTTGAAAGCACCTGCCTTCCAAAGACCACTACCCACAGCTCCCTTTTGGGTTTTTTGCAGTCTCCCCACTTGATTGTGGTGTTTGAACCAGTTTTCACCTTCAGATGACAAAAAATAGGCTTAAAACAGTAACAGGAATGCTACAATCCTTTCAGATAATATACAGATTAATTTACAGAACTTACTCTTCAGTGACTGTTTACAAAATCATTACCATGTAATATCCTTAGGATGGAGTTATTTTCAGTATACACTGTACATGATGATTTTCTACAATTACAAAAAAAAAAGACACAGGCTCTAGCTTAAAATATGTACCTTTTGGAATTTCCCTCTGTGAGCCAACTGGCCTCTGGTGGAACTTCCCTGGGCCCCTGCTCTGCCGTATATTTACTACTACAGTGTCATGTATGTTAACCCTCCCGCGGCTCCGGCGGGGTCAAAGGGACCCCGGGTTATTGTCGTTTAGCTAGCCACTAGCAATAGCAACAGCACTATCACAAGCAGTAGCACCAGCGATATCAACAAGCAATAATAGCAGTACCGTTATGCATAACCCGGGGTCGCGCCCTCTATCACTGCAGAAAGAGCAACCAGGCCCGGGTGCAAAAGGTAGGGCTTACAGCACCCGTGCATGTGTGTGTATGCGTGTGCGCGAGACCAGGGACAGACAGAGCCCGCCGCCACCACCGCTCCGCCCTGCGTCAGAGGGACCCTGCGTCCATTTCGACAACACAATAGCGTTGTTGCCAGGCAATGCAACGCACCTCCACCCTCGCTCGTTCCACCCGCCGGGGTCAGTGTATGGACATCTATCCTGAGCTATTTGTTAGGACACTGAGGTCCACAATGACCATGACATTGATTCTGATAAAGACTATTGTGGTTTTACAGGTTTTAAATATTTTGGGGCACCCCTTTTCTCCGGTCAGAAATGACACTTGCACAGTGTGTGGTGCTTGTACTATCCTATTCCCTAAGGCACAACACGACTGCATGTGCTGTGAAGGACTTCCTAAAAACTTTAGTACTCTTTTACCATGTAACAACCTTTTGCCACAGACTCTCCACCTATTCAGGAAGATTTTCAAAGCTCCATCGGATTCACTCAGCATCAACTTATTATGTAAAGAATACAATGCCTATCTTCCAAAAGGATCCATGGAGTGTCCTGAGTGTTATTTAGGGTATAATGAACATGAAAATTTGAAGACAAGCAAATTTTTTTTAATTTTTTTTAATTTTTTTTTTTAAAAATCAGCCTCTTTGGCAGTCCAGATTAGAGACATTTTACAAAGAGAAGAGAGTACTCTTCAAAATGAGGATAGATTGAGTGATGTGTGCGAGGAGAAATGTATGAAACTCTTCCTCCTTAAAAAAGACAACATATCACTCTTTTGGAACTGTGATGGACTCAAAGTGTTGAATTCATCGCCATATTCTCTGTGGCTGATCAGGTATGTAAATCAATGAACTGACAACAAATATTCGTTTCAAAAACAGTCTTCTAGCCGGTGTTTGGTTTGGAAAGGGGAAACCTGAAATGTCTTTACCTCAAGCAGTTTGTAGATGACATTGAAAGAATCAACACACATGGGGTAAAATGGATGGACTCAAAAACAAACACACACAAAAGGTCTCCAAAGTCTTCCCAATACTTGCTTCAAGGCATACATCAATTCAATGGTGCATATAGCTATGGCCAATGCCTTAATGAGGGAAAAATTGTCGCTGAAGCGGAGACAAGAACCCATGACCATGTTGTATAGTTGTTACGGACAGCTAGGCAGGAGACACCGATACGGAAACAGAGGATGGTTTATTGGATTACAGCACGGAGTAGACGGGTATGCAGGTAAGAGGTGAGGATATGGACATGTAATAGGCTGAATACTGGCTGTTGCTACTGTCCTTAGTCTTACTGTTCCGTAGGCCGTTGATGAGAAGATGAAGCGTGGAGATGGGGAGAACACGCTGGAGTAGAATGGGGAAGTCTTGCGACATCGACATGTAGAATCCTTATGTTCAGAGACCAGACAGCTGGCTGAGGTGAGTGGTGTGCTTTTGTCCTAGTAGTGATGAGGTGCTGATGGGGAGCAGGTGTGTGTGATTAGTACTCAGGTGAGGGAGTGCGCTGTGACTGGGTGATGGTGGAGCCTGGCGTGTCTGTGACATCAGCGTGGTGAGAGGCTAACTGAGGATGGGCTTGAACACGTATTTGAGGTGAAAGCAGTCTCACCACTTGAACCCTTCCACTGGCTTTGACCTTTGACCATCGATGCTGACTTACTGGTCACGTGCAATGCCGTGTTGTGTTCGTCATGGAAGACGCTCCGTACAAACGTTCCATGCCGTGCGATTAGCTGTACAAATGTAAACTGCTCAAACTAGGATGGACATTTAATATTGTCATACAGACGTTCACAACTTACAGGTTACATTGTATTTAGAATCAAATCTACCCATCTCCAGTCTAGAAAACGGTAGACATGTTCATTAGATCGTAAAGTGTTGTATATTTACAGCGACTGCTGCAAAAACCAAGCAGCTTATAAACGTCAGAGTGAAAAATGAGAAGATGGTTACAAAAAAAGAAATGCCTCCTCTCATCTTCCAACAGCTGGTGGATCATGGCAACAGTTGCAGCTTTCAGAAAACTGAATTTCTGTTGAATACTTTATTTATTTTAGGTAGGCATACATTTTTTTTTTAAATCAGCAAATGTAAATGTATTAAGACACAACCCTTATTGGTGGTTTTAATGAGAACCAGCACTACTGCAAATCACTGAAGTATATGAAGAGAGACCCCTTCGGTTAGAATTATGTTTACATTGTGTGCTCCGTTTTATAAAGAGCCTACTACTGACGATGTATCACTTGCCATATAGCCTATTGATGTACAATTTCTACTTCAAAAAATAATAATAATAAAGTTGCCTCTTCTGAAAGATGCTGATACGAAACATGGTTATGAAAAATTATGACAGCTCCTGTTTCTGCCGTAGAGAGGGAAGTCTGTCCCGAAGCTTGCCACAGTGGATGTAGAGCTATTAATGCATGTATATGCAGACTATGCACATTTATCTATAATAAAAAAGAGTTTGAGTCAGAGTGGGGAAAAGTGTCAATAAGTTAGTACAATAAAGTTTTATTCAGTGTTGTCCATTAATTCATCATTTACCAGACCAGGCTACATTTCCTTAATGGATGATGAAGTGGTGGAATCTGACTGTGTGTTAGGCCATAGCCTACTTTAGATTCCGCTTTAATCTGACAAAACACACGGGCCATCAGCTGAAGATGAATAATATACAGTAGTCGAATTATTTTCCACCAGTGCGACCAATCACGTCATGAGTGATCGAGATAATTATTCATTGATCCTACGTGTCTAAAGCCTCATACCGATTTTTACCATTTAAACTGAGAGTACACTTTGTGTGCAATAAACATTTCAGTGGAACTGCTCTAACTGACAGCTGTCTTGTGGGCACAGACTCAGTGCACAGCGCATTACCTCTCTTTCTGGAACTGAAAACCCAGAGTTCCCTCATCGAGTTTTCACTAAACCTGCTTTCTGAAACAGGGCCCTGGATGAGAGAAATCTGAGTACCCATCAGGTTCTTGTAAACACAGGTTTTAGATGTTAGTGTAGTGTAATGATCGTATATAATGATTGTCTGCCATTAACCTAATGTCTCCCAATACCTGAGGGGTGTTCGTTCAAGCTGGATAAAGGAAAATCCTGGCTTATTTTGATAAGTCTCACTAATTTAAGTGAGAGATCCGTTCCATTACTGTGGCTTATAGGATTCCCTGCTCAGTAACCAAGGTAACTAAGGCCTTTTCACATCGGGGGCGAAACAAAAATGCGGAATATCCGCTGGTGATTTTTCGCGTTCAAACCTTTCACACCAAGTCCGACATGAATATTCCACCAAAAATGAACGCTTTGCAGCGACACAAAATCATCCATTCATCCTTGTCATGGGGTCTTCAAGCAGCAGCAGCAGAGACGACGAATTTCTAATATCTGTCTTTTGGGTTAAAAAAAAGAGGAAACACTGGCTAATGTCCATTGCATAACGTTATCTAATGCACTTGAAAATGAATGGTTTTACCTTGCCAACGAAAGATGTTTAACCCTCTTTTGTAGGCTACTCACCGTCACAAGCCAGTTCAACCGCCATACTTTACACAGATGTTGTATTTGAGTTCGTTGTGACATTAACGTCTGAATCTATTGATCGCACGAGCAAAAGTCAAGATTTTATTGGTTGGCTCGTTTGTCGGCACCCGAAATTTTCTTTCTAACATGATACTGGCATTTTCAGAGTGAGCTTTATTGGCAAAGTATGTACACATACATACATACAAGGAATCGGACTTCAGGTTTTGTTCCTCTCAATGTACTTACAGAGAAATAGAAATACAGCTAAAAAAACAAGGACAACAAAGCTGAACAAAGGTAAACAAACATTTAGCTATTAAGTACATACAAGTAGGTGAAAGAAGAAAAATATGTATAAAGTATATAAAAGTATATATATAAACAATACAACAATGAACAACAACAACAACATACAAATATACAAGTCAACTGTTTCTGTAACTTGTAAACAAGAATACAATAGTGCACTTTATTCATAATGTCAAAATTCAGTGTCCACTTTTTAATGGCTACAAAAATTTAACCACCATCAACAATATTTGTCAACATTCAACAACCACATTTCCCAGCAGACAAGCTCAAAGATTTATGGGAACTATAGTTGTTGAACCCCAAATAATTTTTCTTTTGTCCTTGTTAAAATTATGACATGTTTCAATTGTACAAGCCATACAGAAGTAGATACCGATTTTGCTAAGAATATGGACAGCATCACGTTTACAGAAAGAATGATGAAAGAAGCTGTTTATGAAAAACTGAACTGAGCTATGACAGCTTTTGGAACAAAAGCTAACGCGGAAGTGGGGCGGGATTTTAACTGTCCGTAGGAATTTACGAGGTGCACTTGAATGCATCATAAGGGAGGAGTTAGCAAAGCAGTGAAGTTTAGCCTAGCAGGAAACACCAAGGCTACCGCCGAAGCGGTGGAAAAAAGAAGGAGCAGTTTTTAGATTTTAACCGGTGGTCAGACGTGATATTTCCTCGGCAAATACGCTGTCGCTTGGAACCTGTACTCGCTTTCGGTCCGGTCATATTTTCCTTGACTCTGTATGAGGAGAGAGTTCCTAGACAACTAAAACACACTGGACGCTGGCCGGAGGTGGAATATTATCTAGCGGCTGTGAACGGTGGACATCGGCTGAGCAAAGACCGTTTACATTCAGGTGGGTTGGGAGGTGGGCCCGCACTTCACGTTTCCAGAGAGCTGGTGCCCACAGGTGTTTGCTCGTGATCCAGTTGGCTAACAATTGAACTACCCTGTTCATCACAGGCACCTGCTTTCTGTTCAACACCTGAACGGCTCCAACTCAAGCTAGCTGAAGTTGCTTGTTTAGCCAGACATTCTAATTTCACTGGCTAGCTGGCTAATCTTTACTCCTGATATTCCACCCAGAAATCAGGCGGTTTAGTGGCTTGTATATCAACTGATTTGCACATTTCGTAGAATTAAATTTACATTGTTCTCCACATAAATTGTTCTATTCCGTATTGATAATAACCAACAAAAGGTTGTTTACCTATATGTTTAAAATTGCTTTAAGTAACCTGCTATCTCACAAACATTACACCGCTAAAACACATACTTGGGTGGGCACTAAGTTACGAATTTGTTTTAGCGACAGTTTGTATTGAGTTTGAATAGTTTGCTTGGTGAATTGCTTTCATGCCAAATGTACCATATTAACCGTTACCCGAATGGCTCCTAAAAACTCGTCAGTCATGTTCTGTGAAATAAGTGGGATAAGTGTCTATAACGACGGCAGCATTAAATCGTTATTTTTTGTACAGAGATTGGTTAGGATGAGTTTTAATAAAAATCTCGTATTCTGGTTGGCTAACCGCTGACTAGCTTGTTGTCAACTGTAAACCTACAGTAACAATGCGTCCAGGCCAAAAACTAGCTTAAGTAGGCGTTAACACACCTGAGCATAATGACATCAACTTGAAGCCGTTCATTTAGCAAGACATGAGTCCAGAACAGAAAATTAGCAAGAAATTGATTAGCTGTTAGTGGTCTAACTTGTGATTTCAGTCGCACCGAGGAAACCGTGGCGTTTCTTGCTAACCTCAGGGAGCAGCCAGGTGAGTAGTAGTAGATGCACATAGTGTTGCATAACTACGGAAACGTGTAACTTCAGCAAGGTGTGTCTCCCCAGCAGGTATGTTAGTAAGCCCTTTGAGTCAACGGTCTGGTTTCAAGCATACGTAATTGGTGCGTTTGGGGAGGGGGGTGTGTGTGTAAGTAGCGTTTAACCTGTTTGGCTAGTTTCAGGATAATTCACAACAAAATGACAACATGTAGAGTAAAATAATACATTTCATACACAGTCCTACTCACATCTTATACATTCAACCAAAGCTAACTCTTAGTTAGCTCAGTTGTAGTACTTAACTGTGTCATACATGTGAGTCATCTTGTGTCAACTGCATGCTAACCTAGGCAAATATAATTTAGTCCTCCGCCTCTTTAAATCATAGTATGATTTAACTTTGACAGACAAAAGTTGTACAGCACTTAGACTGTGGAGCACAAGCAGCAAAAGTCCCATAATCTGGACAGGATACTGCTGAAGGACACAGGCTGCGTTCTTCCAACTCCACCTGCAGCAGTGCAAGACTAGCCAAACAAAAAGCCTTTGTTCTCAGTTGTCTTAGTGATACTGCACCTGCAAGGTAAAGTCCACCTGAAACTATTATGGTGGCAAAATAAATGGGCCCCTCCCAAATGTAGGGCAAGCCAGAGACACTGGCAGTAGCGCCGAGAACGAAAAGTGGCTGACGGTGTGCCCTAGTGGTTCAGCGGCATATGCCGGTTCCTAATGGCAGGTGCCACTTGAAAGTGGCCACTGTTGCACCAAATCAAAACAAGTTCTGCCATAATGTATATTTTTTTGTCCTTTAGTGACTGTGTGTGTGTGTGTATGTATGAGTTTGACTAGTATAAATGTTGTGCTCCTGATCACCTTCTTATTCTGTGTCTCCCTGGTTCTGATTACAGGAAAGAGGGAGTGAGTTGGTGGGAGATATATCCTGCCAGCCACACCCAAAACTGACAAGATCTCCTTTCTGTTTTGTTAAGGATATCTCTGTAATGTTTGCTGTATGACAGACTCCTCCTACTGCGCTGTGTTAGCTGCATTCTTCAGTTTAAATACACAGGAAAGCAATTTCTATTTCACATGTATTCACCAGTGCTTGGTCTTAGCCAAGTGTCAGCGTGACATACAGCTCAAGATCACAGAGGTGTTTTATTTGGTGCCTTAACAGTGTGTGAGTGAGCGAGCAGGTGTAGTCACGAGGGTTTTTGTGATCAGACCGTGTGCAAGCCAGTTCTCTGAGGCTATAGAGTCTAACAGCAGCTGTCAAACTGGTTCTGCTCCACCTGTGTGAATATGGTTTATTTTATAGCTGCATTTGTTGACAGCATGAATGTGACTGTCTGTACTTGAAGTTTATGACCTGATCAGATGTCATTCAAGGAAGGGCTGATTATCTTGGCACCTTTTTTTTCCTGTCTGGCAGCAAGTGCTGGCATAGCTGCTGATTGCATAGGTCCATAAGTAGAATGTTTTGGATGTCAGTCATTTCCCGGCCATTCATTCTTCCTCTGAAGAACTATGTCGCTGAGAGATGCAGGCCATGTAGCAGTCCTGCTGGTTTAGCTGCCTTCTTTTGAGGTTGTTACTGTTGTGTCTGGGCATGTTTTTAGGTATATTTACTTTCCTCCATTGACTCCCTTCTCAACTTTGATGGCTGGGTTGATATGCAACCATAAAGGACAACTTATCAAATTTTAGACATATTAGAAACTGTCTCTCTGGACACAGCCAAGGCATCAATGCATGCTATGATATTTTCCAGGGGTGAACATTAGCACCAGCCAAATGCGGGGTGAAGTTGCTCAACCTACCAGCCACGGTGGCGGATGAATGAAAGTAGCGTAAGAGAGAGATTTGTGACAACGCAGATTGAATCGCAAGTCTACTTGTTTCACTTGGACACTTTAACAAGGAGACAGTGTTGCGTTTTATCGCAGAGTTTCACATTTAAGGTGTCTTGATTTATTAACGACGTCAACTCGTGCATTGAGAAACATGCAAGAAAACATTCCACCTTTAAAAGTAGCCTGTAGATGCCGGTAGTCTTTGAGCAGCACTCTGTAGCTAACGTTAACTAAGAGATGAAAAGGCAGCAAAACATCGTCTCATTCAGGATTCACTCTTCTGATGGTTTATTTGTAATGCAAAGAACCAACTTGTCCATTGTGCTGCATCCACAACGCCTGCAGGAAATGACAGCTTGCTTACTGGTAGCTCCATTTTCATAGCCTAGCCTATTAGATGAGCTTGACCTCTGCATGCACTGCAACTTTCGTAGCTTCATTTGCTCGGCACAAGAAAGTAAATTAAATCATTCAAAACGCAAACTACTTGTGTTCATTCGCCTATAAGTTATTGCTTAATGCCACGCTAATTATAACCCATTACATCCATGGTATCACCTCGTAATAATTAGCTAGACGTTTGGCTGACTAACACGTAATATTCTCATCATGAAGAAACCATTCACAAAGTCAGTCTAACGTTTGATCGTGTGGTCAGTTATAGTTGGCTAATGTAGCCTATGTACACTCGCCACAGCGATTACATAACCTTCAAAACGAGCGACAACTTGAGAGAGACTTACTGCCTTGTCGAAAAATTCACCCCTGTGTTACAGGTGTGTATATCCCTTTTTTTTTTTTTATTAATTGGTCTTTATTTATGTTTTTTGATTACAAACAGGGGTAAGTGTACTGTAAGTACATGGGGAGCATATTTTGATACTTTATTATATCTTTATTTAAGATTTCAGAAGGAGCGTATTTCGATAGACCAATATAACCCCTGTCAAATAATGCTCCCACTACAGAATCAATTTAAATTACACCACTACTACATCACTCCATGTATACTTTAAGAATATGGGGATCATTTTGAAATACTAATATAATAATTCTATTTAAGATTTCAGGGAGTTGTGGGTCATACACAGAACCACTAAGCAGCACATCTCAATAGGTAGCACATATCGACAGCAACACCGGTTAAGAAAGTGGCTGGTAAAAACATTTAAATCCACCAGCCAGAGTGGCAGGTTAAAAGTTCATTTCCAACACTGATACTTTCCCATATGTCTTATTGCATTACAAGTTGGGGGCAGGCTGGTGAATCAGCCATAAGACTTCTTGAGTCCTTATACAAACAAACTATAAAAACAACTCTGCAAGCCACTGCGTTGTCGTCACTGTAGGGTTCTGGAGAAATACAATTTACTGAGCTTGGAGAATTTCTGATTATTTCAAATTTTGCCTGGCTTATAACATTTTAAATGGTTTGGCCCCTCCTCCACTACGTGACTTTGTGTATACTCGCTCAGTAAATTCTATTTGATCCTCCAGAATATCCTCTATAGAGACTGTAACATACCATTTCGCCGCAATCAGCTTTTCTTGTAAAAGCCACAAATCAGCTTTGTATTGCATGTTCCTTTTTGTTTACCTTTATTGTGCTGTTTCTTTGTTTTGACCTGCCAAGGGACTACAGATGCAAATTAGCTTAAAGCAATAATCTGGTACGGTGCATCAAATGGTGACATTTATGTTTTAAACTGTACATGGTCCCTTTTTTTTAAATAAAATAAATAAATGCTGGGAATTTAATGATGTCACTGACCTGTGGGATAAAAGATAACAAATGGGATCTTGCTGACTGAGAGTGAACACATTTTAAGTGAAGGACATTTGGGATGGTATATTGGACAGCAGAGACACCATGTTTAAAGCAGACTGTGTTGCTGAATGTGACTTTGTGAGAAGAGTCAATAAGTAGGGTTGGGTACTGTTCACATTTGATTTGGTACCTTTTTTTCCCAGTGTTTTACACTCTGTAATAACTAAAATGTAATTTCAGTTGTGTTTAAAAAAAAAAACGCTAGTAAAAATGCTAAGTTAATGTCAACCAAGACAGTGTAAAAAGCCTAGTTATTTCCAACAACAACTTATCCAACTAGCTAATTACCTGAAGATGTCGATGCCTCACTTAACGTTTGGTCGTCCATGGAGGGTTCAACTTCTTTGCCGCTGACTGCAGGCATGCTAATGTTAGCTGCGGCTGCTGTGGGGGACTTGGCTTTCAGGCTATCAAACAAATACACTCTTCAGCTTTTAGATACATTTTGTGTTTGAAAAGGTGTTTCCTCAGATTAGATGTGTTAAACAACTTTGCTTTTTGCGTTACAAATATTGCAGCGAGTGTTGTCTGCGTCAAGTTTTGAAAAGTGTAACCACACTTGCGACCGCTGTCTACTCGCCATTCCCCTGACTCCATGTGACTTGAACAAGCTGCAGGGGTGACGTAGTCTCGCTCTCTCCATTTCTGTATACTCTTAAGTTACTTTCTCACCCAGATGTGCTCAGGTACCACAATTTGGTACTGATTGATTTAACGTGAATCGGTACTTGGTAGTACCGACGTAATTCGGTCGGTACTACCAAAAAAAGTACGGAGTTCGGTACCCAACCCCATCAGTAAGCCAGTTGAGTTTGCTATCAAAGGTAAATACTGTACGTTACCTTATCTTGCTGAGAGAAGAGCTCATCTAGAGCTATCTGTTCCCATACAAGTTCACTGCTCTTCTACTGCCGAGTGAAATTCCTGGGAAAATCCATATGTGATAGTACAACACAGTCACATCACAGTGCTCTGCTGAAACTGGCCTGATGAGCTGTGTTTCTGTTTCGCTCACTTCTGACCTGCCATTGTTCTCCCGATTAACCTGAATCTAACAGATACTTCCCTATCACAATAACAACCTCTTGGCAATGATTACATACACAAAGGTTAATTTACCTTTGTGTATCTAGTCTGTATACTGATTGACATTTTCTGCTATACAAGTCTCCCTGTCAAGATGTTAATTGTTGTCAAACTGACTGTTTCCCCCCTACGATATGGCAAACTTTCCGTACTGTAATAACTAAGTAATAATACCCATGAATGACTCTACCATAATTTGGGGATGTTTTTTTTAATTCAACATACGCTTAGGTGTAACTTTTTTTTTTTTTTTTAAACACTAGAAAGTTGCTTTTTATGAAAACAAAGCATAGTTAGGATTGTATTTAGCTTGTATATTGTCTTGCAAAAGGCTGTGTTTTTGGGACACCATTGTTCTTGTTTAGATATAGCCAAAGTTCTCATGTTAAAGGGTAAGTCTGGCGTTGTTGTATTTTTTGCATCGGGGTCCTGCATCACTCTGTCGGGGTTAATTTCACAATAAAGCCCGGCTCGCTGTAAGTTATCCCTTACTTAGTATCCCATGAACAACCAACAATATGTTAGTCTGTCTCTCAATACTTTTTGACTTCCCGTCTGTGGCTCTCAGCCACATCTTTAAAGGTACCGTATGTAGTTTTTGACATGTATTAATCGCTTTTTATTGCCAATGTGTGAACGGGTGAACTATACTTAAAAAAAATGAAACCTTCCCAGATTTTCACGGTTGCCTATAATAGCCTGTGGACTGATTTTATTTATTTATTTTTTCCATGTAAAGAACTTGGGTCAGTTTTTCCGGGAAAATCCAAAGGATGTGACATTATGCACGCTCCTGAGTGCCTTCTCTTCAGCTCTCCTACATCAACAGTGTGCAACACTTGCTGAATTTGGCTTAGAAATGGAGTCCACTAGCAAACGACCAGCACCCACCGAAACAGAGTCAAACACAAAGTCCAAAGTCAAAGCTAACATTACTGCAAAACATGTTAAATATGTTGTGACACTGTGGTTTTAGCTGGCTAACGTTAGCTTACTTGCTAAGCGGACCATTTGCTAGCTAGCTAACCTATCAAAATACTGTCTTGGCTGGATAACGTCAACTAATTCGTCCAGACTTCAGCGGCTGATCTGCTTGGTAAATTGGTTGGCTTGCCATTTGCAGGTTACTTTGTCGGCTGGCATTGCGGGGCGGCCGGATACACGCAGCGTGGCTGGATTGTAGCTGGCTGGCTAACCTTAGCTTGTTTGCTCGCTAACGTTATCCCTACCAAAATACTATCTGAGTGATCCATGGTACTAACTTATGTATTAAGACACGGTGTTGATTTTAGCCAGCAATAAATGACGTAACGTTAACGGTACAAAGTAAAGGTGTATAATGATTGCTTTCTACTAGCCAAGAGCAATGTAAGGCAGGGGTGACCAACTAGCTAACTGTAACCTAACCGGTAGAGTTGTGACGTTCGCGAACGAACCGATTCTTTTGAACGGCTCATAAACATGAACGATGGGAGCCGAGTCGCGGCTGGAGGGGAGCCGTTCTTTTTTCCTATGCGTGTTTCACACAGATGCACACAAATGAGCTCCTCCGCGAGACAGAACAGTTATAGGGGGAGGGGCGCACCCAGCGCAGGCCAACCCTTTATAGCGTGATGATATTAGTTGTGCACGCATCCTTCACGTGAGTACTCCAGTGGAAAAAAACCCTGCGTTCCTCTGTCATTGGGTAGGAGCGGAGCCATGACGTGTGCACGCTGCCGTCACATGCTTACTCCAGTTAAAAAAAACAAAACAAACAAAAAACACGTGCGATTGCCTCTCTGTCTCAGTGCCAACGTCAGTAATAGCGGGTCGTTCGGACTTCGAAAGGAAGAAGACACACACGTGACACATCTGAAAATGAGCCAGAGGAAAAGGAGCAGCATTTGGGTGCACTTTTCTCGCGAAGAAAACAGTAAAGCTAAATGCAGCATTTGTCAAAAAGTCATTTCATTTAAGTCTGGGTCAACAAATAATTTACATAAAGTAAGGAACTGCTTTGTATTTATTTACATTGCATTTTGTGTTCATTTAAAACTTGTTCTTTTAAAAAGTTTACAAAACAAAGTTTACAGTAGTAATAGTATGTAGACATTTCCATTTTATTTATTCTAATTTTATCTACTTTAAATATTTTTTGTTTTCTATCAAAATGTTCTTGTGTGGAAGTGTTTGTAGTAAAAGCTGTTTTGCACAGAAATTCATTGCAGCCAGCTTTGTTTTTGATGTTTATTTGTGAGTAGGTATTGTATGAATAACATAAGTCAACGTAGCTTTACACACACACACACACACACACTTTGTACTAAAGGTAAATCCAAAATAGTGATGTCACTGTCTAAGCAGAGGGATTTGTGCAACCCTATGGAATATAGTCCACACATGACAAATGAGGTAATAATCAATATTTCAGAATAATTCAAACTCAGATATTGGTGTGTGATATCCGAGTTTTAATTATTTGACTACAAATCTCACCTCATCATTCCTCCCAGTGATTATTTTCAGGATAAACTGAGATGCCCCTAAGCTGGCTTCTTAAAACTGACTAAATATTTAAAAAGAGCCAAAAAGGAACGGATCGCGAAGATCTGGATCCCCTCAAAGAGCCATAAATCCCATCACTACTAACCGGTTGGCCGGCTGGATGTGGTTTGGCTGCGCGGTGTGGGTCTGGCGTTGATTGCTTCGTGGTGTTGGCTGATGGAGTGATTGATTTGCAAATGGCAAGCTAGTCCAAATAAAATATAGGAACATTACAGATAGATGTAATTTATTTTCCAGCATTCAGTGTTCAATTCAGCGTTCAGTCTCGTGTGTCTCGTTTTTGGCTGGTGCCCAGTGTTGGGATTTACAATGGTTAAAGGGGGGCACCCACTTGTGTAGGTGCGATCAATTAATTATGGCAGAATTATCAAAGATAATCATAAATAACTTTAATGAATAAAGTCCTCTGGGGCACCACTCTTCTTAAAGAAGAGAAATGTTAAAATACACTAAACTATCAATTTGGAACTCAGATTAATAATTAAATTAATAACTATAACCAGAATTACCACCAATAGCTAGTAGGTTGAAGGATTTGTGGAGTTCAACATAGAAGAGGTTGGCAAATTTCTCACTCTTATACAACATTTAAAGAAGCCAGCATAATTATACAAAAGCATTTATTTAAAAGATAAACAAAGCAAAAACACATAATGTGAAGTCTAACTCTAAATACTAAACTAATGAACAAAGGGTGTGTGTATGTGTGTGTGCGCAGGTCTGGCTACGCGCCAAAAGGAATGTGTGTGTTTCTTTGTTCTGCATGTCACGAGCATGAACACACGTGGTCAGAAACAAAGGAACATGTGAAGCGCGAGCTTTAAAGTTACTCTCCGCTGTGTGTGGTTGTCTTTAAGGGCCAAACTAGAGGTGTATGTGTCTGATCTGTTTAGGATAATGGTGCCAAGTTAAAAGGAGTTAGTTAGCATGCAAAGACTGTCTGTGTGGAGCATAACATAACATCATAACATCAACTTAGCATAACCTAACAGATAAAGACGTCACAACAACAAAACCTCAGATAAACACTTCAGTAACGCCACATGTACAAAAGTTAAACAGCTTAGCTGGTGGTACGAATCAGACCAGGAATTTGATGCCAGCTTTCAACAACTGACACACAGATACATTTCCATCAGTACAGACTATTGACTGTATATAAAGATGGATGACTCATCTCCCCTTCCTTCCACTGTACACAAATGAAGCCAAAATATCCCCGATACGGGAGCTGCCATCTTGCGCTCGTGACGTCAGTCTGGTGATCAGGGTTGGTGCCGTGGTATCGAGGTCCTGCCCATACACCCAGCCAACTCAATTGCGAGCAGGGCTCAGCTGTCAATCATGACGTGAAACCCCCTTTTATCGCATTAATTAACTAATTAACGCCCTACTTATAAGAAAAATGAACACTTGAACATACTTCAACGTGATAAGAACTACCTAAAATGACAGAAACCATCTTTGGGGAAAATTTATTTGATGTGATTTTTTTCTTTTTCTTTTTTTTTTTTTTTTTTTTGGGTTTGGCCCATGTCCTGTCATATACTGCAGCCAGTCACCAGGGGGCGATTGAGATGTTTTGGCTTCACTTTTGGGAGCTGTCATGTCGTCCATCTTCATATACAGTCTATGGTACAGACACATTTCAGTTAGTACCAAGTTCAAGTACTGAGGTTAGGACATTCAACTCTGGTCAAGTGATTACTAGATCATTTCTTCAAGCAAGCAAGGTCACACAGCAAGTGTGTCCATCCTTGTTCATGTTCCCACAGGTCTACTTCCTGTTCTAGAAGCACAACTCCTGGCTACTAATGCTCTGTGACTTGCCCTCTGATTCAATTCAATTTTATTTATATAGCGCCAATTCATAACAGAAGTTATCTCATTGCACTTTTCCTATAGAGCAGTCTAGATTGTACTCTTTTATAATATTATTTACAGAGACCCAACAAATCCCACCATGAGCGAGCATTTGGCGACAGTGGCAAGGAAAATCTTAGAGAGAGAGATTTTTAAAAAATAGTAGAATTGTAATTGTAGTGTTATTAATAATAGGAATGACAGCTATAGGAAAAATAATGTCAGTATTAGTAACAGAGCCAATAACAACAACTGTAGTAGCAGTTGTTGAGCAATGATGATGAAAGTTGTACATGTGTCGTATGTCATAGAGGATAAACAAAGATCCCTATTCCATCCAAATTGTTGTATGGTGATCAAGTGCCTAGTCTACATCATTTAAAACTGCCTAATTGTTGCTGTGTTAGCTCAGCTTGCTGAATATTTGGTTGTTTCTTCTTGGCCACAGCCAGACTGTACAGGATTTTGAGAGGAAGCAGAGGAGGAGGTTAATCTTTCTGAATTTAAACAGCCTTAAACATCACTGCAGTTCACATAATTGTGATGTTCTTTCCCAGCCTTCGCCCTTGATAAGTAGCTGATGTAGAAATAACACTTATGTGCGTTTAATGAATGGGTAATTTGTGCTCCAATGTCCGTCAGGTTACTTGAAAGGCCCCAGTTAATCTGGTTGGGGAGAAACAACTATGGGATTAGGATGTCTGAGGACTGCAGCGAGAAACTCACACCTGACATGTAGCATGTGCTGATGGCTGTATTTACAGGATGAACCCAAGATTTCCACACTCGTTGATGGCTTCACTGTTTGTTCATGTGTGCATATGTGACGGTCGTGTTCCTACTCTTGTTTTCCATCAGCAGATTCCTCTTGTAGCCCTTAAAGCTGCTTGTGAAGCAGACCTCCCACCCTGCCATTGTCAGCAGAGCTTATGGCTTTGAGCTCCCTCTTTCTGCTCCGCTGCTTCTCCTGGGCCCGTCTCACACACACACGCAGTGTCTACAAGGACTACAAGCTCGTAACCTGCTGCAACAACAAGCATGTTACTTGCTGATCAACCTCCAGTGTTTATTTTACCAGTGAGCGTTGTAATTGGCCGCAGTACTTGCAGTCGAAATTTTGATATAACAAAATAATTTTATTTCACTAACGGGCAGTTTTGAGCACACTACAGTGGAGCTGCGACGATTAATCGATTAGTCAGTCAGCAGTAAATTAATAGGTAACTATTTTGATAATTGATTGTTTGTCTTTTTTTAAGACAGACAAACAAACAAACATTCTTTTGTTTAAGCCTCTCGATTGTGAAAATTTTAAAAAAGTATTGACGTTTAATAACCAGCACTATTGTCAAACAAGACAATCACAACCAGTTTAAATACATTTACTGTGTATTTCCTAATAGCCAGCGCATAAAGGTCTTACTAAATGAAGAATCTAAAATGCATGTTTTAAGATTTGAACTGAGAAGAAGTTTTGCGGTGTTTTTTAAATGAAGGTGGGTACCTACCTGATACCTAATGACGGTCGAACAGATCAAAACATTATAAATTAATAAACAATCTAGCAAGTAAGACAGTGTGCTAAAGACAGTTTTCTAATTCTTGTTACCACAATAAAAGTGTTTTTAAACATGTAACTTAAATCCAATGTAGGTATAGTGTACGTACATATGGGCAAACCCAAAAAGACAATTACACGTACACACTCACATACATGCACTATGAAATATCATATCATAGGAATATTAAAATGCTTCGTACCATTACTGTCAAGAATGATCCAACGAATATTTACCAGGAGAGAAAGACGTTTAGAACTATTTGTCTAGTTGAGAAATTCAATCTGCCCTCAGAACAGTTTGAGATTGAGACCAGTAACTACTGAGCCCAGTCAGCCTGCTGTACCAAAGTAGTGTTGACTTTTTCTTTGAGGAGGCTGGAGTTGGACATGTGTGCCACAGCCAGCAGTGAGTCAAGGCAGCACTGCTTATGAGGGTAATAACAAAACTATGTCTCGATTTGGACCGAGGCAAATGAGCTGGTTTGGACGGAAAACTGTGACTCATGGCGCAGGCCTTTGTCACGGACTTATGACACTGTGGATCATATGTCTGACTGCAGTTATGAGTTTTCCTGTCCACGTTCTGCTCTGAGCTACTTTCTTTTACGTGTGTGTGTGTGTGTGTGTGTGTGTGTGTGCATTCACTGATGAAATGGGATGAAGTGCCAGACATCAGTCTTGTTAGAAAAAACACAGTTCTGAGACTTGATAGATTCTTGGCTGTGGTTCCCAATTTCCACTGATTCTGGGTACGAGTGTTGAGGTGGGCACACATTTGCAGACAGGACTGTCCCAAGTCAGCTCCAAACCCAACACTCAAATTTAAGTTGTTTGTTCATCAGTATTGACTCTGCTGTCTCACTTGGAGTGGAGAGTTTAAAAAGTTATGGTACAAAGAGAGAAGAGTGTTTTCTCCTCTCTGACGGGCTGCATCAGTGATGGATTTGTAAACTTTGAAGCTAGAGCTGCGACGATGAATCAATTAAAAATGAATGCAGTTGTTTATTTTTCTGCAAAAATAGTTATCAGCTTCTCAACTGTGAGGATTTGCTGCTTTTCTTTGTCATATGACAGTAAATTAAAAATCTTTAGCTTTTTGACTGTTGGTTAAGCGAATTGAAGACATTAATGTTGGGGAGTCATTTTTATTGACACATTTTATATGAAAATCTCAACAACTTACTGTATGCGTTTTGTTGTTTACTAAACTGATTTTATTTTCTTTGTTTATTAAAGGTGACAGTTTAGTGATAAATTTAATGCAGTGCTCTTTAAAAGGCAGAACACAATGTACATCATCTGTGAGATGACCGTGTGTGACAAAAACACTGAACTAGAGGATTTGTAGTTTAACACTGTCCTTCTCTCCTCCTCCTCCTCCTCCTCGTTCTTCATGTTGTCTGTCTTTCCTCCCTGCAGTGTGGGTCAGTGGGCCCGCAGGCTCCACGCTGGTGCTGAGACAGGATGAAGAGGTTCAGACGACATGGCCAGGAGTCCCAGAGAGAGCGACTCAAACAGGAACTCTACCAGTTCAACAAGGCAAGTGAACCCTGACACAACACACAGTTCAGAACACATCACAGCAGCTCATACATAGGACTAGAAAGAAAGTGAAGGCAAAATCCTTTCAGCAGACTGCCCCAAAAAGTTGATCTGGTCTTAATTATTTTTTAGAAAAGAATCTTGACTATTAAAGTGCACCTAAACAAAAAACTGCTTCCTGATGTTATCATACTTTTCCTGAGCTGTTTCCCTGTGTTTGTCACTATTTTCACCAAAGAAAGGTGCACAACGTTATCAGTGTCTAAACAGGATTTGCCAAATGTTACCTGGTGTTAACAATAGCTTGTTAAGCTTCCGTTGTCATTTTGTGTTTACACCTACACACCCACTTTGACCTGTTTAAATAAACAAGTTAAGAGATTGTGGTTACATGATCAAATTCCCTCCTTTGAGTGATATTCATTTGAATGATGACTCACAGAAAATGATCTACGTGCTAAATATAAATCATTCATTGTATCCTGTTTATATGCTCTACAGTCACAAGTCAAAAAGAGAGGTTCACTATATGGAAGCAAATTAGGGTCATTGAGAGCTTGTGAAATAAATGAAAAACAGCAGTTATGTTGAGTAACAATAATGAGCAACAAATACATTTTTATACTATAATAACTATATTTATGCCTGTCGTATCATACCTTGGCATGTCTTCTCGGGTTGCTGTTGACTGCTGGTGAGCTTGTGGCACACTTGAAACTTGAATTTTTTGCTGTGCGTTGTCCACAAAGCTGCAAACACGTCTCTCTTTTAAGGAGTTCTGCTCCTGTGTGTTTGGTATTTGATATAGAAGTTTAGTACAATGTACAAGTTGGATTGGAAACTGAACCTTCTCGACCTTTTAGCTAACTACCTTCCTTCTCACATTAAATGCCCACAGCATTATGTCTTGAAGCACCTGTTACAGAATAGCTTTCCTTTCCTTAATATTAACGTTACTTGTTCATACGGCTAAGACATTAGCTAATATGCAAATTAAGTAACTCCGGGGTGCACGCACAGCTGTCTTGATGTAACTAGTTAATTACAATGTAAAACTTTACTGGCATGTTCCGTGCTAATTAACCCGCCTGGATCCCAGAAGAGTTCGCCTCGGACTCCTCCATGTTGACTCCAGCATACTACAGATGGACGAAGTAACCAGAACGCTTTAGAACCTTTTGCCCTCTGATTGGACAGTTTGACTACGTCTGATTTGATGGTCAGTGGGAAACTTGCTGATTGGCTAGTCAGCACAGGCATTAAAACAGGACCAAAATTCAGGCATGTAACTTGTGTGGCCGTCTCTCAGACTGTGTGAAACCTCACTGTTTGAAAATATTCCTGGACATATTTTAATTACATTTACACAAAATATTTCTACAGCGGCAAAACTTTTTTACAAAGTCTCACATTCAGATACGTGCATGCAAATTTTGGCACACGCACACACAAGGTGATATACAACTGCAGGCTGTGAAATTATTTGTGAACATCATTTCACAAGCTCAAAATATTAATGTCCCTAATTTGCTCCCATATCTCTGAAGCTGCATTTCCACCTCAGGAACTTTCCCCTGGGACTAGGAACCTTTGGAGGAACTCAGTGCTTTTCCACCGCAGGGACCAGGGTCTAAATTAAGTTCTGGGGACATTATCTTACCCCCCAAAAGGTCCCTGCTCGGAGGGTAGTACTTTCGAAAAGTACAGGAACTTTCAGGTTGGGGCTTGCTGTGCTGAACAGTTCTGATTGGTCGAGCTCTGCCCGGTGGAGCAGAAAGTGGTTTGACCGTCTGGATCGGTGCGTTGCTGGGTCACAGGCCAGTCTTCTCTGGCGCAGCGGCTCAGCTACTGCGCTGGTGGAAGACACGTAAACGGCTGGCCAGTCGGTTGAAGGTAAATCACATACGGCCCACATGATGCTTGGTAAATGCTATAACGCTAACTGTTGTCATGCTCTTGCTACCCTTGCCAAAAGCTAATGTTAGCTACATGCTAAAGCCAACTGCTCATGGTGTAGAATCGTGGTATTTGTTAAGGCAAGGGTTGGCTAAGTCGAGCGTACAGAATTATATCTTGTTAATGTCGTCGCAGTGAGACACAACGTTTAGTTTTTTTCAACGTGTTTTTCAAATGAAACGGACGGGTAGAGACTAGTGTGTGTACCCCTGACCAACAGCAGCGCTCGTCCCTCGCCTCCTGCTGAAGCACACAAACGCTGTATTTTGCACATTTATATTTCTGCAGATAAATAAAATAGTTGTGGAACCAAATGTGTGTATAGTGGCTGTTCTAGTATACTACTATATATGAAAAAAGACAGGTAATGCTTATGATTGTGTTACCATATTCTAATATTCACAACGCTCTGAGGAAGTAGTGGCTGTCAGTTTCACCATTATACTGGTAAACTCAGTATTTAAAACAGGTGAGAGTGAATAGGTTAAAATAAGAAAAGGTCCTTATGCTGAATTGCAGGTGATTTGTTTAATAAGTTAAAACAATAGTTATGCAGCTGTGTGATGGGTGTGATTTGCCTAATCTTCGTGTGTCTTCAGATCGCGGTGGAAACACTGACAACAATGGGCTGAAGGAACCTTTCAGTTCCTTGAAAAGTAGCTCCTGGGAATCGAAAGGTCTTTTTTTCCAGGTAGTCTGCTTTAAGATGCTCCATCAGTTTTCGTGTTTAACGCTTGATAGGCTTTGAGTGTGAACGTATCAGAATTGGCATATTTTAATGTTTGGTCTAATAAATAGCCTAATCGTTTTGTTTGAAACATAACTGCAGGCATCACCTTGCAACAGCTTCGACAGCTCCAGGGTCTGCCAGTAGCAGCAGTTACACCCAGACCAAGCTGGATGTGAGGCCTCCTCTTATCAAAACGGAAAAATGATATCGCGAATGGACTTGTCGAATTTATTGCTCGCAACATGAGGCCTGTTGACGTTGTGGTGGGTGAAGGCTTTCAGCACGCGGGACAATCATGCACACACTAACCACAAAATATAACCGACTAAAAGAGAAGGTTCTGGAGTTAATACAATGCAGCGAGGCACTGATATGTGGACATCTCTTCGAACGGAGTCATACCTGACTGTGACTGCCCATTTTATTGACAAAGAGGAAAAAACATTGCTACGCGACTCAGTGAAGTTGGCGATGCCTTTTGGAATTCCAGGAGCAAAGAGTTTCCGTTGTAAGTGACGATGTGGCTAATATGGCACTGTGTATGGAGAAACTGAAGGAATCGGATGAATGACCAGAAGTGCAGCGCGTCAGGGACACAAAGCAAAAACTGGGCTAAAAGAGAAACAGGAGCAGCAACATGTCCCTCAAAATGAACTGATTCAGGATGTCTCTACGCGTTGGAACTCAACGCATTGCTTTCTGACCCAAATTTTACCAAGAAGAACGAGTGCAGTACACTGGATCTTACTACAGCACAGTGGAATGCAGCTGAGGACAGCAAATGTGCAGAAACCCATGATAACTGTGACTGAGCTACTGTCTGAAGAGGACCACACTTCCCTGTCTGCAACAATACCTATGCTGGAAGACGCCACCCGGCCATTATGGATGATGACAGCCCCATTACCAAAAAAATGAAAAGCAAGCTGATCGAAGAAGTTGACAGTAAGTGGGAACTTAAAGACTGACTGACTGATGATGACCAGCATTGTATAAATTTTAGCTGCAGTAATAGAAGTCATTTCAAGCTGCTCTCTTCTCTGGATGATTAAAAACAAGACGCGCCCTATAACTGTAGTTACACAGCTGGCAGAGTGACTGAGTGCGCACAGCGCAACCAGAGGCACAGGTAAACTCCCAGCTGAGGAGAAGGAGATAGCTATGCTGCTGTGCAGAGATGAGGAAGATCTGGTTTCCACAGAATCAGGAGATGCTACAGCACAGAAGAGATGAAAGACAACCAAAGTTGACTCTGGACCGTTTGGGTGGTGGGAGAAAAACCCGTCCGATAAAAGACAGATCCCCAAGACTGGCCGGAGTAGCAAAGCGTCTGCTCTGTACCCCTGCGACCTCCACGCCTTCTGAGCGCATTTTTTCCAAGGCAGGATTTATTCAACCAATCGAGACGCTGTCTCCTTCCAAAGAACGCAGACTTGCTAGTGTTTCTATCACGCAACTTTAAAAACTGGGGATGTATATAGTCTGTGGACACTGTCTGTGAGTAGCCTATTCGCAAAAGCCAGCAATTAATTAAGTTAAGTAGTCTCTTGGCATTTGTTTCTATGCCATATTTTTTTTTCTATCAGGTCTACCACACCACTGTGTTTGCTGCTAAAACTTGTGTAGGCTTAAGTTTTCTTTATATGTATAATTTATTTATTCTTTATTGGGGATGTAGGCCTTAGCCGCCACTTGCCACCTTGCTGATTGTGCACCGTATTTAGTGTTTTAATTCCTTGTTTTGCACATTATTTAATTTTGGAGACTATAATGGCCTTTTGGAATTGTGCATATTTATTATGTTTTGGAGCCTGATGCAGTATTGGAATTGTACAGTTTCTTTTTAGAGACCCGCCATGCCTTATTTCATTTTGGAGTTAAAAAAAAAAGAGAGAGAAAAAAGTTTAATAACCTGTTGTACTGTTATTATGGTGTTCCATTAAATTATGCTCAGCCCACCTGTTTTGAGCTTATAGGTGATTAATAATGTTGTTCTTACCACAAAATGGACGTGCCTCTTTGTATTTAAGAGTAAAAGCTTTAAGTTAATAGACTATTTTGTGTTTTTGAGATCACACCCATAGGCATAGCTCTATGTTTGGAAATCACACAGTGCGTTCTTATTATAATAAAATAAGACAAACCATTATCTTAAAATGATTTTGTATAGTCCTCAATAGTTCTTGTGCTGGGATCACCAGTTGATATGTAGTAGTTGTATTTTCGGAAATCATGAATATGGGCAGGTGCACGCTGGTCGTCTGTCTGTTATCATTTCAGTATAAAATAATTAGGTTAAAAATAATATGCTGCAAATAGATTTTTATCTTTATTTAGAATTGATTTAGGCTGCCAGGTAGAGTGCACTGTGCACTAGAGATAACCTGCAGTTTTTTTTTTTCGCCAATCGACCGATCAATTGGTAGAAATTCAGTCGACCAAGATTTTCTTGGTTGACTAGAGCCCTAGTTATTTGTAATCCTTCCAGTTTCTTGTCAACCTGCTGCTATCTGCAGTGTGTTTTGCTGCAGTCTCTTGTCTTTATCCTATCTTGTCATTGTCTCTGCTGTAACAACTCGACCTCACCCTCCCCCTGTCTGTCCACTATCTCCTCCTCAGACAGTGGAGCATGGATTCCCCCACCAGCCCAGCGCTCTCAGCTACAGTCCCTCCCTGCAGCTGCTGGCCATCGGCACCCGCTCTGGGGCCATCAAACTGTATCCTTCACTCTACCTGTGTGTAAATAGTTGTCAGGGTGGAATCTGAGCATCATGTTTGAACTTGAGGCAGGCAGTGCTAATGAACGGCTGCGACACTGCTAAATCCTCGTCTGCGTTTCACATCAGCACCTAGTTCAGGTATTTAATTTTCCCATGCTGTTGCTCAATGCCGCCTGGCATTTTCAGACAGTGGGGTCTGTGTCACCATAGCCTTTTGCACAATTACGCTCATTGACAGTGCAGCAGAGCCAGTCTGTACACTCTACCCATTGACACAGAGACACACACACACTGGTTTTGATAACCACAGTACCTTCTCTCATTAGCATAATCCATTCGTACAATGCTGCAGATTGTTTCCGGATTAAACAGTAAGAGGGCACAGATAAAGGAAAATCTGTAAATGAATATCAGGAGTCAAAGTGCAGGATGCTTCAGTTGAAGTCAAAGAACAGAACACCTTCTGTTCTTTTTATTTAGCACACAAATCATTTGATAACGCAATGCTTTAATCCATCTCCATAGGGACGTTGTTGTTTCTCCACAGTGAGGTCAGGGTCAGATACACTGCAGCAGCCCCGGAGCTGCTTCAGTGGTTGGCTCATTGACACTTTGGCAGCGTGGAAGATTAAAGTCCATTCTTCATGTTGATGGACAGACTCCCTGCTCGCTGTCAGCCTGGAGCCTGTATGACAAAATTACATTAGCAGGTTAGCTATCTCAGGTTTTCTGGTATCATGAAGATGGCTCACTTTTAACTGAGGTAAATCACCATGGTAACCTGTGCTGCACACTAAAGCTATCTGTCCATCAGGAAACTGCGTAAATCACAGAGTTGAGGCAGAGCAGCCGGAGGACATCAGTGTGTTTTGTGTGTACTCCATCCAATTTTGCCTGTTGTCGTGGCTTCTTTTTGTTGTTTTGCACTTTAATATGATGCCGTTGGTGCGCGAATGAGCGATGGGATCTCAATGCGTCTTGGTTGCTTGTTTATTGATTTCAGTTCAGCATTCAACACAATTATTCCCCAGAAGCTGGTATGGAAGTTGGGCCTCCTGGACCTGAACACCTCCCTTTGTAACTGGGTCCTGGACTTTACCACAGAGTGACCCCAGACAGTATGCACCGGGAACATCACCTCCACAGCCACCACACTCAGCACTGGCGCCCCCAAGGGATGTGTGCTCAGCCCACTGCTGACCATTGACTCATGACTGCTCTGCCAAATATGACTCCAATAATATTATCGAAATCGTGGACAACACGACACTGGTGGTCCTCATCCTCAATGATGAGACAGCGTACAGAGGCGAGGTGAAGCGGCTGGCACTCCGGTGTCAAGGAAACAACCTGTCTCTCAACATTGGTAAGACAAAAGAGATGACAGTTGACTTCAGGGAGGCCCACGCTGCCTGTGGACCAAGTCAGGAGCACCAAGTTTCTAGGTGTGCACATTGCTGAGGACCTCAGCTGGTCATCTGCACCTCCCTGACCAAGAATGCACAACAGCATCTCCACTGCCTCCGCCTTCTGAAGAGAACCAGCCCCCCCCCCCCATCCTGTCCAGCTTCTACAGGGGGACCATCTTGAGTGTCTTGACCAGCTGCATCACTGTCTGGTATGGGAATTGCAACAGTTAAAGGTTAATTTATTTATCATTATACAACACAGGGTTGTACAACAAAATGCAAGCTGTAGTTCCTTCATGCTACACACAACCCCCCCCAAAACAAAACAGAAAACTACTATTTATGGTGGAGTACAGAGGATAAATTGAGGGAAGCCTGAGGGGAAAAAAGCTGCTCTGTAGTCGGGTGGTACGGCAGCAGGGTGACAGGCTGTGGCTGCGGTGGGTACTGTCTTTTAGGATCCTTTGGGCTCTGCGCAGACACCTGATATCACTGATGCTCGGCAGATGACAAGGGTGCTCCGATCGATCAGCCACCGATCATAATCGGCCGATATTTGCTCTACAAAGTTTGATCGTGGTCTCTGTTAAGGCCGATCAGAAGAGCTGGTCAGATGAGGCAATGCGACCCAGGTGGCCAGCGAGCGAGTGTTTGCAGAGAAACACACAGAGAGAAACGTTAACTGGTATTATGTTAGAAGACAATGGTGGATATTCTACAAGCATGAACCAGGTAAAGGAACACACCTGTTGGTGCAGCTGTCACTCGGTACGACGTTGGTTTCGATTGTTTGAATAGGCTACGTCATTAACAATAAGCCTCCTCCACACGCGGCTCACTTGCTGTTGTGAAAACGGAATCGCGGGTAGGGCTGAAACGATTCCTCGAGTAACTCGATTACTAAAAATCATCAATCCAATTTATTTGCATCAACGCTTCATTTAATCCAAGTAATTATATACAGCGCACTGTTTGCATGGATGATTATTACTGTCGCACAACGTGCTTACGCTGTGTGTGATCAGAGACGGTTCAGAGCGTCTTTGCTGTCATTTATTTTTTGGGGGGGGATTACAAAGAGGGAGAGAGAAAATAGCAAGGGGCGCAGAGAAGAGACAGGCCAGAAAAAGCGACTAAGTGTCCATGAAAACAATGTACACTGTCTATTGTAAAACCCAACTAGCCTACCACAATAACATGATGTCTATGCTATACACAGAGCAGACCCGACACAAGGTATATGAAGGCTAGTAAAGAATATAGGCTACGTTAATTATGGCTATATGTAACGGCTAGTAAATCAATATGGTGGCTAGTTATGATGTCCCCAAGCTAGGTTTTAGCTAGGCTCAAGAAAATAACCACAGAAAATAAAATGCTGCGGTCAATTTGTGAAAGCCTGAGCATCATTCATGTTATTTATTACTGATAGTCAGTTCCTGTCCACTCGTTTTTGTCTCCCACAAATGCCACAAAGACAGTAAAGGCTTACCTTGTGCCTGAGCTGTAGTTAGGCTGAAACTTGTAGTTCTGAAAGTCAAGTGTGTGTATACCTTTTTTAAAGCAAAAGGTGTTTTGAATGTTTTCTTTAAAACCCAGAATGTAATATGGAACTTAAATGCACTAAATGGGTTTGGTTTTGACATATAATATTGTATGCAATTTAAGTAATAACAATGTAAAAAAAAAAAAAATTGAAATGAAACCAATTAATTTTAGGAGAATTAAGTTACATTTAAAATGGTGAAATAACCTACTAGAAATAGAAATATACCCCCCCACAGTTACTGTCATTCTGTGGGAAACACTGTATATTTGTTAAGCTCGATCTGCTCCCAGTAACCAAGCATAGGCTGCTATGGTTGAAGTTGTGTCTCTGAGAGAGACAGTGGGATATGTTGCACATGTTGCCTGCCAATAAATAAACAGTTGTCAATTCATGATACTTTCCCAATGTCTTAATTTTAATACTTAATATACAATGTTTTTAAGAATTGTTAAATAATGCTACCCAATAAATAGAAGGCTTCAAATAGATACCGCGATCTGTGATTGGTATCGGCCGATACTCCTTCCAGTGATCGGCCCCAAAAATCCTGATCGGAGCACCCTCAGTAAATAAGTACCAGTGATGTTCTGGGTGACTCAGACCACAAGGCCCTACAGAGGGTAGTGAAGTCAGCCAGACTGAGATGGACCTCTCTCCCCTCCATCCATGACATTTACACTAAACACTAAACGCTGCTGCCGTCTGGAAAAGGGTGCACACAACCACACATGCCCCCACAATTTCATTCTCTATCTTATCTCTTATTAGTGGTGTTAGTTTGTTTGCTGTGAGACAAAAAAAATCACATCACCAAATATTACTCAACAAAACACCCTAAACTACTGAACATATTGAAAATACCTACCTTATTCAAAAAGGCAAACTACATAGCCTTACTTGGAATATTTGGTATTATTCCTACTGTTTCTTCAGGTTCTTAGTCTGTATATGTCGATTTTACGTTGTATATATGGTACTTTGCTATAAATCACATTTCTCCGCGGGTATCGCTGTTTCATCTTATTAATGGTTCAGATGACGATGCATGTGATTGGCTTGTAATCAAGAACTTTACCTCTTTAATGTGAACCTGCTCATTGCTGCATAGGAAAAACCCAGAGTTAAATGAGCCAGCTGATAACCAGCTTTGTGATACCAGTTATCCAAGATCACCAATATCAGGCTCAGTGAAGCTCTGTCAAAGCAAATTCAATGTAGTCTGGTTCTCCAGTGAGGCCCCTGGGGTCCATAATAGGGCTGTGTCTATCACAAATCTAGTCTGTCCTTGACCAGTGCTCAGGTATGGAGCTCAAGGTGTGGAGTTCATGGGTCTACATGATGAGAATGCTTCCGTCACACAGGTGCACTTCCTCCCCCACCAGGTACAGTCAGAACAAATACAACACACACACATCACACTCCAAACAGCATTTGTGCTTTTTAAAGTAGCCTGACTTGTTTATCATAGAGAGACAGTCTTTTGTAAGGAACTGTATTCCCTGCTAGCCACTAGTAAATGCCTTTTGTGACTTTTAATAGCTTTTTGGACAGTATTGATTGATAGTGGCTTATGTTTAGGTTGAACTGGTGACTCTGCTGGATGACAACAGTCTCCACATGTGGACTTTAAAAGCCCACAAGGGACTTTCTGAACTTCTGGAGATAGGACGCTTCACACTCACTGGACCACCTGGGTAAAACACGCAGACACACTCATACACATTTCCCCCTTTCTTGACCCTTTTCCACTGCAGGTAGTTTTCAAGGAACCTTTTTAGGAACTTGGGAATTTCAGCAACGTTTCCATCATGGGATATTAGTTCCAGTTGTGGTTTCTGGGATGTAGTTTCTGCCCCCCAAAAGTCCCTAAGCCTGAAATAGTACTTTCCAATTGCTCAGGAGCTATCAAGGTGGAGCTGACTGATCAGCACAAGCCTCCAGACAGATTTTAATATTCTCTATAAACTTGCTGTATACTAGAGCTGCACCGATTAGTCGCTCAACAGAAAATTAATCTGCATCTTTTTTCATAATTGATCAATTGTTTGTCATTTTTGAAGCAAAAATGTCAAACTAATTCCCTGTTTCAACTTCTCAAATGTGAGGTTCTGATACTTTTTTGTCATATATTATGGTGAACTTACCTTTTGGTTTTTGGACATTTGGTTGAATAAAACAAGCTATATGAATACATCACCTGAGGCTGTGAGAAATGGAAAAAATAACCGTCAGATTCATAGATAATGAAAATAGTTGTTAGTTGCAGCCATACTTTATGCAAACAGTAGCTGCTCATCATTCTGACAAGTTATCTCACCCCCCTCTTGTTCTCCTCCTCAGTGCCCCTCCAAGTGTGACCAGAGTGACAGCAGTGCTGGCTCACTCCTCAGGGGAGCTGCTGCTGTTGGGGACAGAAGGAGGACATGTCTTTGTAGTTGAAGTCCCAGGGTTCAGAGAGCTGGAAGAGAGAAACATCAGTCTTGACCAAGTCGCCAGCAGGTCAGCAACTAGAACACACTGCAGGGAGCGGAGATTTCTGTCAAACTGTCCCCAGTTGACAACAGTAGTCTACAAGTCAACACAGCATTTATAGCATCCATTATCACTGTGTCCAGTATATCACTCCAATCTTGTCCAGCCAAAAATACCAGATTACAGTCATATGAAATAGAGCTCAATGTTTGTGCTCGCAGTATAATCTGCAAAGCAGCGCACATGTTGGCATGTGGGACAGGGAAAGTGATTTTATTTTGGTTGACTATGCAATATATTTTTCTGAATATTTGGTTTGGACTTTGGGGCCCCAGACGCCACTTTCACACCAAACTCACAAGAGCACATAGTCAACACAAATGCATGGGCTTGAAAAAACAACACCACAAGCTTACACTAATACTCTGTAGCTTTGCTTTTATGTATCAGATTCTCTTTGCTTGTTTTTGGTTTTTGGTGTCTTTTCCCTGTGGAAATACACAGTTCTGCAGTGCCCTGTATTTCAAATGGATTGACCATAAAAAGATTAAATGTGTAATGATCATTCAGACTAAATCACTGTCACACACATACAATACATCACTGTGTCATCAACAAATCAGCTCTGTGCACACTGTCTCAGGCCTTCCTCCAGTCTTTCTGTTGCGTATCTCTCACTCCTTCTTTCCTCTCTCCTGTGTTTATCCTCACTCGCCTGTCTCCTCCAGTGTACCAGATGACTACATCGGCCGCAGGAATCTGGAACACGTAGAGGCCTTACAGGAGAACGTGGTCAACCCAAACCAGGTTGTTATTGGCTATGGACGAGGTCTCATGGTCATCTGGGATCTGGAGAAACAGTGTGTCATCCAGCACATCCCTGCCACACAGGTAACTGCTCTGTAACTCGGCGTAAGTGAGCCTGTGGCCTGAATAGAATACCAGCCAGTCCTGGATAAACTGTGGTTACAAGCAGCATACTTAATCTTGACATTTGCTTTGTGTATTTTCCATGCAACTCGCTGTAACTATAGCAATTGGAGAGTGTGTGGTGGACAGAGGACGGAGGCTACATTCTCAGTTCGCACAGTGATGGAAGTTACTGTCGATGGATGGTGGGTGGAGAGGACGTGAATGAGGAGGAGGAGAAATCAGACATTCCTTACGGTGAGGAGGAGGTCTGTCAGGCATGAAATGTTTTTTTTTCTTTTTTTCTGGAGGCTGATGATAACTTGTCTTTTATCATTGCAGGACATTTCCCCTGCAAGGCCATTTCCAAAATAGTTCAGCTACCTACAGAAGAAGGGTAAGTTCACTTTGTTCACCAGTGAGAACAATTTGTGATATCTATTAATTGTCCCCCCTCAGTGAAAGGGATTCTACTGTCCTCACCGTTCTAATGCTTAACTTTATTTCCTATACGTGTTACATGACCTATTGTTACACATTAATCTCTGGGCAAACTGAACTGAACTTGAACCTGTGTGTGTGTGTGTGTGTGTGTGTGTGTGTGTAGGCCTCCGTTCCTGCTGTTCAGTGGTGGTATGCCCAGGGCCAGCTACGGGGACAGACACTGTATCACAGTGATCCACAGTAAAACACACGTGGCTCTGGACTTCACCTCCAGGATCATTGACTTCTTCGCCATCAGAGACGGACCACAGCACACAGGCAGGCAACACACACAAACAACTGACGTATGGCGCAAACACTCATGCACGGTTATGGAAAGGAAGCTGTTTAGCAAAGCTTGAAAGGCCTATAGTCCAGATCCATCCAAAACCAAATTGCTTAGATTCTGATTTTGTGCAATTTTAGTAGGTGAACATCAGCAAGTTATTTCCAAGGAGTCAGATCCAAATATAGTTTTTTGAAACTCTGTGGTTTTCTATGTATTCCTTTTCCCCTCCGTTTGGAAGGACGCGTCACTCGGTGCTTTGACATGCATTTTAGTAACCTGATTACTGTCAGCTTTCTTCAGTGATGTGATTTCTCGAACATCGTGTAAACAACAAACAGAGTTTCCATAATCAGATTAGGGGATCAGAGAAGCCTGGTTTTCCCAGCTAGCTTTCTCCTGGTGAAAGACTTCTTTACCCCATTTACACCTGGCATTAACATGCAATTTGTATCCAAATTCACCCATTGAGATCGGATCGTCCAGTCCGCATTTGGAGGTGTTCTTGCTCGCATTGACATCACATCTCAGCCAGGTGTAAATGCAATCTGTACAGCATGACGGCAAGAAAAAATCTGCACAGCAAGTTTAAAGGTCCCCTAGCTCCGCCTCTTCCTGCTAGCTTAAACTGACCAGCAGAAAGCTGAACGTAAGCAAGGAATCCCAAATGACAACCAATCCGGCAGAAATTCAGCCCTATTCTAAAATTAGTTGGGGGACACAAGTTTGAGGTTAAAATCTTGATTAACCCGTACAGTGTCTGCACGGCTTAAGGGCTACTCCTGAGGCTCTGACCTGTCCATTTGCAGGAGATCCCAGTGCGCTAGTGGTCCTGGTAGAGGAGGAGCTGGTAGTGATTGACCTGCAGACAGAGGGCTGGCCGGTCATTCAGACACCATACCTGGTTCCCCTCCACAGCTCAGCCATCACCTGCTCCCACCACGTCTCCGCCATCCCCCTCAAACTGTGGGAGAGGGTCATCGCCGCTGGAGACCTGCAGAAGACACACTACTCCAAAAAGGTACACCTTGGGCAGATGTCACCAAAAGTTAAGTGTTCCTCGTAAAGTAACAATGGACTCTGTAGATCTTTGATCCAGTTCCAGTGAGTTTGTCATTTTTGCTCATTTCCTCGCATTTGTTTCTGTTTTATTGTCATGGTCATTTTTCACTGCTCACAAGGAATTTCAAAATACATATTAGTAATGAATATTGTTGAAATTACTTATTTTCATTTAAGATGACAGCTATTTTAAGCCTTAACTGTGTAAAACCTGGCTTGAAATTGTCTTAGATTTTACATAATGTATCTGACAGAAGCGTCATGGTTTGGTTTGGTCATTGGCTTCAATGGGATGTGAATGATAATGTTGAAGGAAGATGCTAATTAACAGCAGAAAAATAAATTTTTCAGATGATAACAGACTAATTATGATTTATTAGCAGTGGTCAATGTAGTTTCCATTCTAATTTATTGAGATATTAAGTCCATGTCTTGTAAATACTTTAATCAAATGATGCTACATTTTCTTCATTCATAAGTTTAATGAAGCTAGAAATGTCTTACACTGTCTTAGACATTCCTTCTGATTTCTGATTGAACGGATGGCATTGAGTTGGTATTATTGTTAAACTTGAATTTCCCCTTTCTCCATGCAGCCATGGCCAATAACAGGAGGCCAAAACCTGGCCCCAGATCCTCCACAGAGAGACCTGCTGCTCACGGGGTCAGTTCAGCTGAACTTTGGAAGTATCGATTGGAACATTTCTCTGACAGATTTAACAACGTCATGTTTATTTGTGTGTGTAGGCATGAGGATGGGACAGTGCGTTTCTGGGATGCATCAGGAGTCTGTCTGTATCCCATGTATAAGTTGGGCACAGCTGGAGTGTTCCACACAGATGCTGACCCCAATGACAACATGAACCAAGGCACAGAAGGAGACTGGCCACCCTTCAGAAAGGTGTGAGTCTGTAATACAGACAATCTACAGAAAATTGCCTTTTTGTTTGTTGAAAATGTATTTATAAATCAAACCTTCGTTGTGGCAACCTCACACAAAACTAAAGTGGTCTGACAAAAAAAGTGTTAATCTCAAGGTCTTCTTACAAGTTTTTTGTGGAGCTTTTAACCATATCTTGCAGCTGAAAAAGTTCAGAAATAAAACTAGTTATGTTAGTTTTGTCAAACTACTGTTTCTCAGGTCAAGAATGAAGTGTCAATGAACTGTCCAATCAAAACTGAAGTGGGAAAGCTACTGGCCCTTAGTTATGATTCATATACTATTATTTGTGTTAAAGGGACAGTCCACCAATTTTAGACATAATGATCTATTTATTGCTTTAATTGTTTCCGTTTTTATTTCCATTGTCATTTTTTTCATTGTTTTATGTTGTCGTCTTAATTTTAATTTCATGAATTTCATTTAGTCTTGCTTTGTTTGGCATTTCTGTTTGACTTTCTGCTGTTATACTGCCTTCTGGGTATCCTGTTTCTGCTTTGCCTTGTCTGTCAAAACACTTTGTAAACCGTTTTTAAAGGTGCTATATAAATAAAGTCAGCTCGGGAGGAGTCTGAGAAAATAACCCTGATGTTGTCATCAGGAGACTTCAAATTTATAACAGAACCTTAGTTACAAACTGGGGGTTGAGTTTGTAAGATGTGGGTGTTAACAAATCATGGAGGGTCTAATAAAGAGACTCTGTTGAGTTGCACCATGGGAAATGTAGGATCCATTGTGTTTGTAGCTTGACTCATATTAGAGACTAAAAGTCAGAATATCTCTGCTTATGCTGCTTTAACTATGACTTTTTTTTTTTTAATTATGTCTCCCAACTGTATGGAAGTACAATACTAAATTGCTGGCGTACATGTCATTTCTTACTACTGTCAGGTTGGCTGTTTTGATCCCTACAGCGATGACCCGAGGCTCGGCATTCAGAAGATCCACCTTTGTAAATACAGTGGCTATCTGACTGTGGCTGGCACTGCTGGACAGGTGAGATGACTGTTGAACATTTGTCGACACTAATTGTAATTTATAACGTAGGTAACATGCTAAAGTTTTCTCAAAATGATTCATCCCCACTACTGTAGCGCTACCACAGTATCAGTGTCACTCTGCATGACGTCATGTTCACAGCTGTCCACATTAAGGGGAAATAATAATTACATATTGTGCTGTGAACTTCGAAATACAAATAATTCCAGTTTTTACATCTTGAGTCTGTCTTTCATAGTTTTAGCCATCATTTCTATCAGTTAAAATAACATTGGACTCACCAAATTAATTGCTGTCTGATCATCAGACTGCTTGTGTGTCTTGACCTATCTGACTTCTTTTTAGTGATGTTACTGCTTTCCCAGATCTCGGCACTTAACTCTGTGAATACATTATTATTATTATTATTATTATTATTATCATTATTATTAATGGCAGGAATGAGCAAAACCATGAAAATAAGACCCACGTTGTAATAAATCACTACATATTCTATGATTTTGTCTAAATCCACCATGAAAAGACAATTTAAGGAATATGTGCACATGACCAAAATAACACGTATTTAGGCCACAATAACTACTTTTGTTGGACGATAATATTGTCCCAGAAGAAACTGCGATAAACAATATCATTGTTTATGTCATTTTAAGACCATTTTATGCCACTGATATAATGATAATATAATAGCATAATAATGCAAGTACACCCTTTCAAAGAGCTGTGAACTTTTAAGCTGCCTGAGCCCCGCCCATGGTGACACTCGGACACAGAGAGCAGACGATGAGAGGACAGAAGCAGCGCGACCAGAAATGACAGCGAAACAAGTCTCAGACTCGGCATAGTTTTCTTCTGTTACATTCAGCTTAGGAGCTGTGGGGAAAAAACCCTCAGGCGTTGTGCCCAAGTCTTCTAATGTAGGGAAAACCCTGCTGTTTATTCTGGCATCATGTTGGTTAAAATGTTGGTGACGTTCTTCTCTAAATAAACACGCATGTTAATACAATGGGCAATATCGTATGACATTTGGACATCACCGCAATAATTTTTGCTGAACTCGATAAGTGAAAGTAATTATTGTGACAGGCCTACATTTGACCAAGTATCAAGAGAGAACTTAAGTTTCTATGATGTTTCCTCATTTCTCTGGCAGGTACACTGTTTAGGGAATAATAGAGTATGAGAAGTGTGGTGGCCAGAATGGGACTGAGCTTGTCTCCTTTCACCCATCCTAATCTTTGAGTTTTCACAGAGGCTTTGTTCTGCTTATTCACTTGTATTCCACTGTGTCTCGTGTTTGTCTTTCCAGATCCTGGTGCTGGAACTGAATGACGAGGCAGCAGAGCAGACAGTGGAGGCTAAAGTTGTGGATTTGCTGCTGGGCCAAGAGGGCTTCCGCTGGAAGGTAATGAGCAGTGTTGGACTGGTTTCTGCAAAAACAAATACATTACTCATAAGTTAAGGATTTTAATGCTTTACTCATCACTCCCTGAAGGCTGTAATATCTTACAGTGCTTGTTACAGTATTTTACTTTCTGAAACATCTTTTAACATTAGTTTTAACGTACTATACCACCCAACAGTAGAACTATATCAGCACCACAGAGTTAAAGTGATCCGATCAGTGTATTGTGTTCTTGTAGGGCCACGCTCGGCTGGATGTACGAGAGGAGCCGGTGCTGTTTCCTCCAGGGTTCCAGCCTTTTGCTCTGGTGCAGTGCCAGCCTCCTGCTGTGGTCACCGCCCTAACCCTGCACTCGGAGTGGAAACTGGTAGCTTTTGGCACCAGCCATGGCTTTGGCCTATACGATTACCAACAGAAAAACAACGTTTTCATCAAGTAAGGAGATGCAGAGAAAGAGATAAAACCTGTACATAGTATCGATCGATCGAAGTTGTCGTGTACATAAACAGTGCCAGTATTTGTGCCCCTGTGCATTAATTAATGTATGTTTTAACTCAGTATTTTCCCAATCGTAGGTGCACCCTAAACCCCAGTGACCAGCTGGCCATGGAGGGTCCTCTGTCCAGGGTGAAGAGCATAAAGAAATCCCTCCGACAGTCCTTCAGGAGAATCAGACGCAGCAGAGTATCGCTAAGGAAACATCACGTCAACAACGCTGCCAAGGTAGATTTATAGCTCTCTGCTCTTCTGTTCACTGGGACTCAATAGAAGCAGTACTGACTGAATCAGAAGTCACAGAAAGTGGACTGCTTAACATCACTGGCACTAGAAAGAACCCCCACCTTCCTGTCGTGTCCTTAAATCTTTATTTCTTTTGAACCTTCATCACTCTCATCTCTCTCTGAGTAGCTCCACGAGGCGAACGCTCGTCTGGAGGCTGAACTGGCAGAGATGGAGCTGGCTCCCGTCCAGAGGAAGATCGAGGCTCGCTCCTCAGATGACTCCTTCACCGGTCTTGTACGGACGCTCTACTTCACTGATACCTTCCTCTCAGACAGTGAGTTGAGATACCCCATCAAACACTGAATGTAGCCCCCCAAAAAAGCCTTGACTATACCTCAGGTTTTTCCACATGTCTCCTCATTTGCTTGCTTGCTTGCTTGTGCGCATGCGCCAACGTGCATGCTGCCTGTTGCTGAAAGAGTTTCCCCTCGGGGATCAATAAAGTATTTCTGATTCTCATTCTGATTTCCTTCACATAAGGTTCACATAACACACCCTCACTATGGGCAGGGACCAATGGGGGCTGTGTGTTTGCATACATGCTCCGCATTCCTCCTGTAGAGCACAGAGCAGATGAACCGGTCACCGCTCAGCCCGGTGAGACACAGCTTTTGATTTTTGGGCTTTTTGACTGTTTTTTCATCTCTGTCAAATGTTGTAACCTTCTCTCCCCTCTTTCTTTTCCTCCGTTATTCCAGCTAAGGAGATTCAGCTGATGCACCGGGCTCCTGTTGTTGGTATAGTGGTGCTGGATGGTCACGGGGCTCCTCTCCCTGAGCCCCTAGAAGTAGCCCACGATCTGGCTCGCTCACCTGACATGCAGGGCTCTCACCACCTCCTGGTCATATCTGAGGAACAGTTTAAGGTCAGGATCACAGACACTGTGGTTTTCAGTGGCAGCCTGATTGGTGTTGACAACCTGCTGCTACAACCTGAGAATGAGACGAGGAACAGAAGATATAAATTGTTGATTAAATATGTATCTGACATATCAAAATATCAGCTGTAGCCTACTGACTTTAAAAAAATCTCAATTGGTTTTTGCACAGAAATTAGCTCAGTTCAGCTCAGTTATTTATTTGTTGATTTCTTCATTGATAGCCAGGGTGTCTATGTTCTGGGCTCCCCCCAGCTCACATGTTTAAGTGTCCTTGGACATGATATTGAACACCAAATTGCTCCCGAAGGCTGTGCCAGCGATGTGTGAATGATTAGTTTCTTTCTGATTAGCAGTTGGCACCTTGCATAGTAGCCTCTGCCATCAGTGTGTGAATGGGGTGAATGTGACATGTAGTGTAAAGCCTTTTGAGTGGTCGTAAGACTAGAAAGGCACTATACAATTACAGTCCATTTACCATTTTGAGCAACAAAGTGATTGAGACATTCATACACGCGCACACACTCGCCCAAAAACAAAACCCTAGTCTCAATGGGAACATTAAGTTTGTGTATCTCCCTGGATATAGTCCTTCGTGACAGAGGTCAATCCTTCCCTGTTCCTGGTTAACCTCCATTCCAGTTGCAATAAACAAACGGCAACATAAATCAGCAATACAAGGTTGTACAGTATAAAGAAGATAAGGTACAAAGAGGAACCATAACAATAGTAAAGGACTGGTCTAAGGGCCCTCCTGAACAGCAATTGAACATTAATTTAGTCTTGGCATATAGAAACAGCCTGAGGTAACGTTAGCTACCATAAAAGGCATTTGCATGGCAATGTAAGGCCAACAGTTTGGGCTTAACCCTAAGATCGCACATTTATTATACAACAATTACCTGGTCTAGCCAGGCAACACAGAATTAGTGACACCTTTCAACAGTGACAGGAGAATGTCAGTGTTAAATTAATTGCCTAAATGAATCTATTTTGATAATCAATTAATCATTTTGAGTCTCCCCTTTTTTTTTTTAAGCAAAAATGTCCAAATTCTGTGAATTCAGCTTCTCAAATGTGAATATTTTCTGGTTGCTTTAGTCCTCTATGACACAAAACTGAATATCTTTGGGTTGTGTACAAAACAAGATATTTGAGGACTATCGATTTATCGATAATGAAAATAATCATTAGTTGCAGCCCTACTTCACAATATAAAGAAGGTAAGGTATAACGAGGATCCTTGATAATAGTTCTAACATGTAACTTGTATCATACATAAGTGCACCTAAGTGCACCTAAATGGGAAATAAACAAAGTGGCTCAGGCCGTGCCACACAGCACTATTCCAGCCATGATTTGTGTGTCAGGTAACGTTAAATGAATTGGCCACGGACATTCAGCTTACTTTCTAGTTTGCCAAGATGTGCTGTTGTTGTGATGTTAGCTATAGCAGCAGGAGAGTTGTGAGTATCGCTGTCTGGAGCTGCTGTGCTGGCTCTGGGAAACCGTCTCGTCCTCTCTGGCTGTTAGCTTCACAGCTGCAACTGTAGGGACAGTTTGCTAACCCACTACCTAGCTAAGCTAACACACATTCTAGCCAATGTTAGTTATTTTACTTGCTGTGTCGTTCGCTCTATATCATGTTATTTGTCATGGTACTGGATTTCTCCAGAATCGCATACCCCACCTTTTTAATATAAGAACTGCAGACAAGTGCAGGTTTTGCAGGTCACCACAACACACATGGCTATGATTTACAGATGATGACTTCTTCATCTAGCAGTTGTTTAAGTTTTCAGACAACCTCCAACAGGTTTGTAAGAGATTTGTATATGTTACAGATCGGTTAAATGAAATTTCTTTCTAAGACCTCTGGAGGCCTTTTAAATTGAGATTATTTAAGTCTTATTGAAGACTTAAGAGATCCTTATGATATAAAACTAAGATGTTAAAACATATAGTTCACTTAAAAGTTTTTCTTACCAAACTATAATGGCATTAAATAGTGCTCAACTATCTGGAGGGAAAACACTATGCATTGATAGTTGTTCAGCTCACCATGTTTGTGTGTGTTCAGGTTTTCACCCTACCAAAGGTGAGCGCTAAGATGAAATTGAAGCTGACAGCCGTGGATGGCTCCAGAGTACGGAGGGTCGGCGTGGCCTGGTTCGGCAGCAGTCGGTCGGAGGACTACGGTGAGAGTGGCTTGGTTGTTCTGACTAATCAGGGCGACCTCCACGTGGTGTCACTGCCAACAGTCAAGATGCAGGTTCAGTACCCCTGCATCCGCCGAGAGGACGTCAGCGGCATCGCTTCCTGTGTCTTCACCAAGCATGGCCAGGGTAAAGACATGCCTACACACACTTTTCTACTACTGCTATAATTGTGAGGACCCTCAATGATAAAAGCATTTCCTAGCCCTCAGCCTTTACCATCGCAACAACAGGCCTAACCCTAGAATTTACTCTAACCTAAACTTAATTCTAACCTAAACCTTAAGCCTCAAACAGCCCTTTGAAGAAGTGAGGACAGGAATATTTTAGGAATGTTATAACAATTTTGAAATGATAAACTGTGAACTCCAGTGGCAGCCATTTAGAATTGCCACTCCCAACCGAAGGTCTCTCGGCTGTCGGCCGACTGGGAACCAGTTTCCACCCAACTCCCAGCCATTGGGCGTCTTCCTCCCTCCTCCTGTTTCCTGCCGGCTTTGTCTAGATTCGACGCACATTCATTCAATTACAGGGTGTCACCATGAGATGGTGCTTCCTTCACAAAAACACATTCACACATATACAAATGTGTGATGTCCCACAGTACACTGCAGAGCCATGGTTCTTTGTTTAGGCCATAGTTGTCAGCATAAACCCTGATTTTTACCCTCACATTTCACCTTAATGACTTTGAAGTTCAGTGCATCATTTAAGACACACTTCCCCAAATTTAAGCAGCATTATTATTATTATTATCATTATTATTATTATTCACAACTACCAGTATTTATTTATTGAATGAAGATCACAATGAATTGTTGTATTAATAACAGTGGCAGTGAAATGTTTGTGTTTGCATCTGCTTGGGCTAAGAGGCTGTGACTCAATATTTTGAATACTATTTTTGCTATTTAGCAACTATTCTGTGCCATGAAAGCTCAACGAGAAGTGTTATTCCAGCGGGATGGATTGTTATCGGCCAATAAATGGCTGTTTTCAGTTGTCATCGGGAGCATAGATTTAGATTTTAAAAGGTAATGTTTTGATGTGCCATCATAGTCAGCTGATGTAGTAGGAGAGCGATGAAATTCCTGTTACAGTTTAGGTCGGGGAGGTGAGATCACAGGACTGTAATCCAAGAGAAAGCAGTTCGATTCCTGTGTGAAGCAAATAGTCACACTGGCTTCTTTTTAACTTGCGTGCTTATTTTAACCCAAACCATGATCTTTTCCTGACACAATTCTCCCTGGCGCTTAACATCTGGGGCCTATGCCACACATATTTGTTGCTGATGAAGCATTTCCCCTCTGACAACACATGATGCGACCACATCCTGGCCAAAACATCTGGAGAGAAAAGGGGCTCTGTAACTACAGGCTGTCCCGGGCCAGATGAATGGTGAAAATCACATTTGGTATACTCAATACAATGGCGGCTGTACAGAAGAGTACTGGGAGTGAAAAGCAGTAAAAGCCACCTGTATCCTCCACAACCTTTTGAGGGCAGATCTGACACAGGACCACCCACGTGTAGAATCAGAGTCTTGAGTGCAGTGCCAGGGCAATGAGGCATCTCAGCTGAATGAGCAGCAACGCCTCACGAGAGGCTATCGCCATCAAGGAGAGATTCAGACTCCGCTGAAGGTGCAGTGTCACGGCAGGAACATATTATTTAATATCTGACAAAAAGCAATTTGGGAATAGTCATGATACTCATACATTTTAATGCAATAAACGATTACATTTTTAACAAAATATGCCTCATTTCAGAAGATTAGTTTATTCATTTATCACTTGTTTGAGAAAACAATTAAAAAAATATGTATTAAAATATTTGAATGCATACAAATACAACTACTTTTCAATATAAAATGTAACATTCAAACCAGGCTAGGACTACAATTAGGACTTTACAAAGTTGATAGCACCTGAAAAGTCATGTGTAAAGTATATGATATGGGATTTTTGAGACCAATACCGATTTTAGAAGGGGAAACTAAACCCATGCGGCGGCTGATATAGTGAATTTTTGAGCTGGAATGAAAATAGACCTTTCCTATGTGGATTGTGCACAGGTTTTGCACCATTATGCCTTTGCAAAGGTACTCAGAAGGCTGCTTTAAACAAATAACTTTTATGTTCTTTAACATATTAAATAATATACATTGTCAACCAATTCTAGAAGTGAACACTGAGAAAATAAAGAATTAAAAAAATATAGCTAAATCTACATCAGTACTGTATGTTCAATATCCGTCAATTGCTGACATTTGAATGAACAATAAATTAAATAAATTAAAATAAATAGCTAAATTAACATCAGCACTGTTAACTATCAGTTGCTGAAGTAGCCGAAAGTACCTCTAGTAGGCTACATTACTACTAAATGTACTTTGTTACATTCCACCACTGCTCCCTACTAAACCACATATTCTCTGCTCTATCAAGGTATGAGATTCATGCTACAGCTTTGTTCTGATTCTGAACCATTATTTCAATGACCTGAACTCCAATCAGAAACGCTTTGTTCTTGCTTATCAAAATATGTCATCTGTAGCAATATTTCACTGTTAATGTAATGGCCACATACATTAACTCATGGTTAGTTGCTGCCAAGTCAAGAGACAAAAAGCGCCTCTGCTATAAACGTTCAGGGGAAACATTCAACGTATCCGGTGAAAAAACAGGCTCCTGATGTTATTTATTTACTTTCCAGCATTGCATCTCACCAACTAGGTAACAACGTAGCGTGAAGTGAACACTCAACAGACTCAAACCACCACCACACCGTCGTCTGAGCTGCAGAATGATGGAGATGCTCTGACGCTTACCTTTCAATCTGCTAATGTTACTGACTGACAAACTATGACTGCTGGCTAGCTACCTCACTAATACAGTTGCAATAAGCATGAGTAATCAGTGACGTGGTTATATTATAGTTATATTGAAAGGGGAAAATGTTGGTTTCATTGTTTAATTTCCCAACAATGTATTTCACAGACTAGTTTGCAACTTACCATGAACACACTGCAATATTTGTGATTCGATCTACCATTGTCAACCAAAAATCTTGTGGGATAGACCAAAATTAGATCTGTGGATTATTTCATTCTTATAATCTCCCTCAGTCTGGAGTCTGGCTGATATGGGGCCTGGGGCATGTTTTATGAAGTCGGCCTCTCTTTACCAAAACACTCCAGAAAACCAAGAGCGTTTGTGAATTTCCATTTCCTTTTGACTTCCTCTCCTTTACATTTTTGTCTCTCAAGTATTTCAGTTTTCTTTTGGGCCCATCCTCTGTGTAAATACGATGCAGTGACGAGGTAACGCTTAACATTATGCATGGAACGTAACTACGTGTACATCGTTGTAAACAATAGTTACTAATGACTGACAGGACTTACTGTTGATCGTTTTAATAAATGTTGTTGTTGTTACTATTAATAAGGGAACATTGCATTACGTCAACATTTGCAGGACACTAGAAATGTTTAACGTTAGCAAGAAAACATTAACGTTAGAGCAAACATTAGAACAAACTAACATTAATGTTGAATTAGCTAGCCAGCACAGCCGTTAACCGTTACATCTAGTAATGTAACTGGAGCGTATCATCGTGCTCACCAGCTATCCCAGGTTCTGAGCTAATATTTCTCCAAGCGTTGTTCCTTGTTTGTGTCAAAATACTATGAACTTGACATGTCGTACAGCTGCGGGTATCCCTGAATGATTATTACCAGTCGCTCTTCCATCTTCAGTCACTTCAGTTTGGCTGACCTTTTAAACCGGATTCATTATTTTTATATTATATGCTGTGATGTATATTTACAACAACTTTCATAATGACATACTATCTGCAACATGTATTTTTCATATATTGAATGAATTGTATTGAATGACCACAGAATTTAAACAAGACAGAATTACGTTTGGGTTTTTTTTCGTTTTTAATTACAAATGAAGTACAGATTATCCGATGATTCACAGACTGAACTATTACATTTCCAATGATTAAATTGTATGGGCGGGACCTCGATACCGCAGCACCAACCCCGATCACTACTGTGCAGGCTCCAAATGACGCCACCAGCACAAGATGGCAGCTCCCGTATCCGGGATATTTTGAATTCATTTGCATGCAGTGGGAGGAAGTGCGGACGCATCAACCATCTTTATATACTGTCAATGATGGAGGGTGAAACATGTCCTGTCAAGCTGTCAGTTAATTCTTGTCAGTGCAATAAATGGCCGCCGCGACGGTGTCATTCAAAATAATGAATTTGTGCGCTCCAAAGACACATCTGCCCAAGTTCTAAAAATGGCAATAAATTTACTCCACATTAGAATCTGTGTTCTCTAGTCAAATTATTGTTCTGCTTTGATTGCACCTCTCAGAACCTCTGTGTACTGTTGTCTTCCTTCAGGCTTCTACCTGATCTCTCCATCTGAGTTTGAACGCTTCTCTCTGTCCACCCGCTACATTGTGGAGCCTCGCTGTCTGGTGGACGTTCCTCTTCATTCATGCTCCTCCACCCAACACAGGCCACAGCCTGATGGAGCTTCATCTGTTCATAGGTACTGTATATACATTCTGAGTTTCTATATCTTACTCTGGAAACACAATTTCTTTCAGTACTCATGAGTTTTTGTCCTCTCTGTCCTAGAAATGCCAGACACGACAGTGAGGATGCAGGTAAAATGTCTTTCAGAGACGTCTAAATGCAGAAAACCATCATCATTGGCTGTGGGAACACATCTAGATGTAGTGTTTTGTTTGATGTTGTTAAACTCTGCTTGTGCTGTCTGTCTGTTGCACACAAACCTCGTTTGTGGCTGACTGTACTGACGTGTCCTCTGCCTGCTGCCTGTGTGTTCCAGAAAAAGCCGCTAGACGTGTTATGGAGCATGCTTTGCTGAATGACGAGAGTGAGTACTTGAGAGAAAAAGACAGAAATATCATACCCTCTGTATGATATATGAGGAGCCTCTGTTACTGTATTTGAGCCCTTTAAAGTCTGGCTTCAGCTGTAATAGCACCATGTGCTGCCTCTCCTAACTGGTATGTCAGCTTTCTGCTCCCATTGTTGTCTGACACACCTACATCAGCAGGTTGGGAACCTGAAGTGTCACACAGCAGTGTTTACCAAACATCATCCCACTGCATGACTTGTATAGCTTCGCTTTGATCCCAGCAAGCTGTATCCTAACCTTGGCTGCTAGCACAGGTCTCATATGAAATGTACAGTGTTGTGTTGAGAACACTGCTTAGTTGCAGTCATGTTTTGTTTTCTTGCAGAAGTACTTCAAGAGATCCAGAAGTCACTAGAAGGAGAGCAGACGTAAGTACCAGCCATTCATAATTTAATCAGGGGGGTTGTCCTTTTCTAAAAGCAAACAATACCGTCACTGTTTCCACTTAATATTATATATAATAACAGACTGCACTGACATTTGCTTATCAGTAAACTGTGATTAAAATGAGCAAATGTAAGGGAAGTCCCTTTTGGAAAGTAGAATTTTTGTGATGTCTTGTCATGATGTAAATACAGTTTTAGAAGATACCCCACCAGGCCAAGACTAAAACTTTAGAGAAAAAAAATTAATACTAGTGATGAATACTTGACAAAAAATCATAACTCAAGGATCACTTACTAGCTTTTTCAGCCGCATCATGCCTCAGTTGTAATCACGTGACACAAATATTGAACGGATTACAATCTCGTCCCATATACAACCACCTTTTATCACATGACCAAAGATGGTCTTTGGTGTCAGATGTAAATGGCCCACTGAGCTTGAAAGCTCCTGAAAAAGTTCATATTGACATTAAGATTTTTTGTCAAACTACTGTTCCTAAGGTCAAGATTGAACTGCCATGCTCAATTAGACATAAATAAATTTTTTGTTAACATTGACTTTATTTTAATAAAGGTAGTGACAGGAAAAGATTCTCATGTTTATGACATTCACGTCATCGGACAGCTCAAAATGTGGGCTGTCAGTCTTATTGTGAACAAGAACAAAATAGAAAGAAAAACAAACATTAACTACAAATTTTAAGGCTGTACTAATCAATATTTAACAATGGATCAAATGACTGTGTAATGTGATAGGTGTAGTTTGTTGTGACGAACCCACAGAGAATCATCACCAACTCTGCAGGTTCCCCTCAGCTCTATGAAGCTTTTAGCCACTTTTAGCTCATTGTTTTGGTTTGTTGGCACACAAACTCGGCTATCATTAACCTCATTTCCAACAGCAACAGGCAGTAGTTTTCAATAGGTAATCACCAATGGAGTTGTCAATCGCCATGACAACTTCATAAGCGTCCTTTACAGCTTGTTCTGCTGCCCCCAAGTGGCCAAAAATAAATTAATGCAGTTTTGAAAGTATATCAGAAGTAATACTATCTAACAAACAAATCATTTGCTAACAAAACACGCTATTAATATCTACTAATAACAAATGTAATTTGAGCGTGAATAGTGATAGTCATCTAAAATTGAGTGACGGTTGTATGATTGCAGAGTTGGTCATGGGAGGGTTAAAAATACTGTGCGTTGTCAAGCACAGCACTACATCCATTAAATGAACGACAGACCCATGTTTGTTTGCTTTATTAGGCACTTTTTTAACCCCTATTTGGATATATTCCCAGTCATAATTAGGACTTGGATTTTGACGTGAACAATATTTACAAGAAAATCGTAATTTATGATAACTCCCACATGACAAAAAATTCCATTTTGGTCAAACTCTAATCTTAAGGGAACCATGGAAACAGTCCAGCCACCTGCAAGCTGGAACTAGTCATGTTGATGGAAGCTATTGTCTGTTTGCCACAGGTCATTCCTGGAAAATAATGTGAAGAGTGCTGTAGCTTGAGAGGCATCTCTGGACAGTTGAGGTGAGACTAAGGTAGTGGCACATTTTTAGCTTTTGGTACTAAAAACTGACATGTCATTAACTGTTTTGGAATCAACATCATGTCTTTCATTTGTCTCTCCTCAGAGTGAACTGACATGTTTATGTGTATGAAGCGTACTGCAGTCCTGTAGCAGCACTCGCCTCCTGCTCAGCTGACACAAACACTACTGACCCCTGACCCATTGCCTCAGTGACTGACCTCCCCACTCTCAGCTCACAACGGCCCCTCGTAGAGAGACACCAAAGGGCTCTTGGCAGTAGTGCTTTATGAGCACCACAAGGCTGTTTGAAGGCTCACTAACAGTGCAGACAGAGGGTGAAGGAAGAAACCACCTGTGCCTAAAGACCACACGCTGTACACAAATCATCACAGCATGGTCACAACCATTTAACCCAAAGTTACATGATGCACATTCCTGACATGTGACCAATGCCATAATTCATCACAACAAGATCAACGCCAGCATCAAACCAGCATCTCAAAACTGCCATAGATACCGCTTGTTGAAGCTGTTTGACTTAATTTAAATAGCAACCATACCAACTTCATTCTGAAAGCCTTGATCACCACCAACCTTTTCATGTGGATTCTGACTGTGGAAACTGTTCATCCAATCAACATGCTCTCTGCTGTGCAATCTCACTGGCCTTCATCTCCCCACATGGACATACAGATGGAAGGAATGTGGGGGATGATTTTAATAATATTTTGTAGCCTAAATTTTATGTGATTTGTGCCTGATTTGTTCTTTTTTTATTATTTGAAGAAACATTAGATTTATTCTATGGAAGCCTATTTCTGCCAGGAAAAGAAAAAATTGATGAAAAGGTAGGAATGATAAAAAAAAAATGGTTGAGTCAAAATTATGTGATACTAAATCAACAATGAGAGAGACTGTCAAAATTATGATATATTAACACAGAATTATGATTATTATGTCATTAAGTTATGACTAATGGGTGACTTTTTTTGTCAAAATATAAGTCAAAAATTTTACTTTCTCATAATTTTGACTTAGTATCTTGTAATTTTCTCTATCAATTTTTATTCATCTTTTGTTGTATATTTTTAGTTTATAATTTTACTTACTCATTTATTTTTTTTGCGTAAATAAGCTTCCATACTATTCGGAGGAACTATCAAGGGAAAATGTTTTCAGTGATGCCCCAGAAGAGAAAAAAAAGTTGTTTGATGTATGTTGAACCAAACTGATGTTAACTTGTTTTTTATTTTTCAGTTATCATTTACAAAATTAGTAATAGTATTTCCAACTGTATTGTACTTACTGCTAACACAGCCCTGTCCCCTCCCGTCCACTGTAACTTTATAACCGGCCATAGGTACTTCTCCACTACTGCGTAGCTCACAATGCCGTACTATTTTGGGGGAACAGCTTTCTATGGGGTTTGGTTTTTTATTAATTTTATGTAAACCATTTTTTTATTCCAATGAATAATGTAATTTAGGAATGTAATTGTAAGGTATTGTAGTGAAATGTTTTTAATATATACAGTATGTATGTGACTCAGTCTGTACCTGTGGGCCTGTTGTAACGGGGTTGGCTGCTATTTAGATCGTACAAGGAAATATTTTGGTACTGTGTCTCAGAATGCTGGGTATTTTAGCATCAGCCTAGAATATATTTTTGTAGTGAACTGATTAAGAACCCTCATTTTTTTTTTATTTGTAACTTCACACTACAGTTTTCTTGTGGATAATTATTACATGTTTTTTCCCAAGAATTAATGTGTCTGTTTTTTATTTTCTCAGAACACTGACATTTTTATTTTATAACCTGATGGGTTTTCCACATCATTAATTTCCGCTGTACTGCAAAGAAATCCACAATGACAGTGTCTCTTTATGCTCCACTGAAACCTGAAAAAAGGCATACCATTTAGACTCCCATCATTTTGGCCTGTCTGATTATATTCCAAAACTCAGTGTTCTTTTTCAATTTCTGGTTCCTTCTAAAAGCCCAGCTATAATCTTGGTCTTTGTGAGCTGCAACGGCACAGCCATCTCTGCTGAAGTGGATAAAAGAGGGATCAGTTGTCATATATGCACAGCAAAGAGTTTTGATCATCCCTTACAGAATGAGGCGCTTTGTCAGCTAATTGCCACAAGCCATAGTGGCTTCGCTGCAACCTGAGCTCTCTAAGGACCTGGCTCAGGCTAGGCCAGCTAACTGCAAAAGCTCTGTTAGAGGATGACCCTACAAGATGAGTCATTGTCATTTGCAACCTGAAGATGTTAAGTGAGCTAGAAATGGTGGTTGGATACCTTTTGGTATTGAGCTTAATGTGTTTTATATTCAGGTCACAACTCACTAATTTAATTTTGAACTCAAGTCTGAAAAAAGTTGTCTACTGACAGAAAGCAGCCCTCAGATACATTCAGTTGGCATCAGTGGTTGTTAACTTACTTACTTACTTACTTACTGCTTTGTTACTTTGGTTCTATTTTTAAGATTATTGTCCTGCTGCATTATGAAGTACTGACCAATAAGTTTTAATGTATTCAAATTTTGTTTAAAGATACACCACCAATTTTACATTGAGAATACCTTCCAATCTCCTCAATGTCTTGAGGGGATTAGGTTACATTGGGAGTAGGAATTGGGCAAGACCTTTTCAGACTCGTGGTGGGAGGATGCCTTAGAAGCAATAAACTCATCATCTTGTGCAAGGCTTGGTCTCATTAAGTTAAAATAATTAATGGAGTCCATTTAAGCAAGGCTAGACCTTATAAATTTACCCTGTGGCTGCTTACAACTGTGATGAGTTCTCCCAAACTCCATGTGGTCTCACCTTCTTCAAGTCAAAAGATCCAAAGAGAAATATAACCCAGTCACCTGAAATTGCATTCTTCTTCAAACAGGAGTAGGACATTTACTTAGCTTACTTAACATTATGTTTGCATCCAAAATTGGCTGCACGAGAATATTGCTTCAGCAGAAATCCCCAACTCCACCTTTATCGAATTCCTGACTGTGAGATCGTTTGTCATTTCTGAAACCTGAAGAAATGTTCTGTTCCCACTGGCAACCAATGATCTCCTTTTACAGAGATGCCTCATCTGACAAGACCTAATTGAGGCTGAGAGATGAAGAAGAACAAAATGAAGACTTTAGAGTGGCCTAGTCAAAGTCCTGACCTGAATCCTATTGAGATGCTGTGGCATGACCTTAAAAAGGCAGTTCATGCTCGAAAACCCTCCAATGTGGCTGAATTACAACAATTCTGCAAAGATGAGTGGGCGAAAATTCCTCCACAGCGCTGTAAAAGACTCATTGCAAGTCATTGCAAGCGCTCGATTGCAGTTGTTGCTGCTAAGGGTGGCCCAACCAGTTATTAGGTTTAGGGGGCAATCACTTTTTCACACAGGGCCATGTAGGTTTGGATTTTGTTTTCCCTTAATAATGACAATCTTCATTTAAAAACTGCATTTTGTGTTTACTTGTGTTATCTTTGACTAATATATAAATTTGTTTGATGATCTTGAAACATTTAAGTGTGACAAACATGCAAAAAAAAAAGAAATCAGGAAGGGGGCAAACACTTTTGCACACTACTGTATAGTGTATATATACTGTACAGGGGTTAGGGGTAAGGGATGATAGAAGGGTGGGTGTAGATGTCGTGGGGAATATTAAAATGTAAATGTTATAATTTATATCTTTCTTCTCCTCATACTCATTTTACTATTTTGCATTATCTTCAATTAAGAAATCTGTTTTAAAAAAGTGAAAGTTAGCAGTTACACCTCATAGTCATTATTTAAATGCTATTTGCTGGAACACAGAGCCAGTACAAGAAAAAATGTCATTGTCTAAATACTTATGACCTGCACTAATCATTTAGAAATGAGGCCAGTCCAGCATTCAAGCACACATCCGTCTCCCAGAGGAAAAAGCCAGGTAAAGAACCCCTTTTCTATCTCCTCTCTCTTTCTCTCCCTCTCTCCTCCATCAGCACCTATTGTTGACCACTCCAAGCAGCGCCTCTCACCTTTCCTCCCAAGCATTCACCAGCTGGCCATATGAGCGGCAGCAGAGCTAAATTACCTGCCAGTTAGAGCTGTATTATTCAGAAGGTGCTTTTTGTTTGTGTGCGTGAGCGTTGGTGCACGCCAGCTCACCTGTCGATGGGGGCATTGTGTGTGTGTCTAAACCACACACTTTTATTGGGTATGTATTGCATATGTGGCTGTGTGTCTTCCTGTATAATGGTAGTGGGTGGGATATTGGTGCGTAGCTACCCCTCAGTTCTCCTGAGCATGGATGCATATTTGTATCAGTGACACCAGCTCTTGAGGACAAGCTGGAGCACTTTGCAGCCCCCCCAGCCATGCCTGGGTTTCACCTGAGAAGCCTGGTAAGCTATATTACACTGAAATGAGCTCTCACTGCTTTACCCCCAGGGCGTACAGACTTTACAACTACATTTAGGCAGATCTAAAGATAGCCTTTCATTGCAGTTTAGATTTAACCTGCAGATAATAGCTGTTGTCTGCTGTTACAAAACGAAAAGGAGTCATTTTCATCAGATTAGTACTTCTATTCCTATGTGCATTGACGTGACAGTGAGCAGCTGCAATGAAAGAGTTTCCCCTCTGGGATCAATAAAGTGATTCTGATTCATAGCCACTTTGTGTGAATTTTTCATCGGTGTGCTTCTGCCTTGTTTCACTACATTGATTTATTGTCAAGTTTGTCTTGAGGGAGATGCATTGCAGCCCACAAACTCAGCCTAGCAATGACTGTGTGTTACTCAACTTATAGCCCTTAATTGTTTATTTAACTTATCTATCAAAGTGTGTCGATGATAGATTTACATTTTCTAAAGCCTGACTACTAAAATCTGCACTACTTTCCATTTTTCTAGTCAATATGATCTCAAATGACAAAATAAAGACAATTTTTATACAGTTTTGTTATGTTCCAGGTAATTTAAACTCTGAAGAATTGATAACCATGTCACCAGTCAAGTCCCAAGGTAGAACAAATGCTACAAAGCAGAGGGCAGAGGCAGCAAAAAAAGGAAATCAACAGAAAGATATGAGACAGAATGGTTCCAAAGCATCTCAGTCTCGCTCTAAAGTGCCTAATGGGAAACAAAAAGGTAGAGGGAATTCACCAACTCTGGAGGATGGAAAGACAATTCAAGTGAAGAGTAACAGAAGGAACAAAGCAGATCTAAGTAAAGAGGGAGGTACAGAACAAAAGGAACCACAGGAACAAGCGGGGAACACATTAGGAAACGGACCAACTGCAAATGGCAGATCACAACCTCAACATGAGAAAGATAGTAAGAATACAGGGGGCATAAACAAGACCACCAAACTCAAACCTCCACCAAAAGCACCCACAACCATACAAGGGAGGATCAACAAGCTCCCCACCAAGCCTGACAATAAGAGAAGTGACAAAGTGACAGAGAATGAGGAGGAGGAATCAGAGAGCGATGCAGGAAGCTCAGCAGAGGTGACGGAAGAGGAAAGTAGTAACGGTGAGAAGGAGGAGGAGCAGGGCAGTAACAAAGAGCCAGCTGAGACGCAGGGGAGTGAGGAGAGCAGTGAGCAGGAGGCTGAGGCATCAGATACTCAAAGTGATATAGAACAGATAGCAAACGAAGAATCAGACAAAGAGCTTTCAGAGGAAGCCAAATCCATAAGTGACTCCAAGGTTGAACCAGTTGCATCCAGTGAAGAAGAAGAGGAGGTTGTATCTGAAGCGTTCATCAGTTATGGGGGTGAAGACAAGGAGATAACCCAGGAAGGCACATCTGAAAAGCCAACAGCTGTTAAAGCCTGCAGACAACGCAGACAGACTCCTCATCCATCAAAGCCTGCACAAGGGCAGAAACACAAGATGTTCAAAAAAACAAAGGCAGATAAGCAGGCGGGGAAGACTGAGAAACAGAGGGCCAAAGCAGAAAAGCAGAGGTTAAAAAAGGAAGCCAAACAAAAAGCCAAGGAAGAAAAAAAGAACATAAAGAAGCCACAGAAAGAGGACAAACCCAGTTCTGCAACAGACGAGATACAACCACCAAAAGGTCTTTCCTTCAACAAGGTTAACACAGCAAAAGACAAGACCCAGTTAGCAAACAAAACAAAAAATATCAATGAGAAAGATGCATCTGTAGAAGCTGATCCAGATGAGCAGGAGGCTGAGCCAACATTGACCAAAGCCATCAAAGGCCAAAACCGAATTATGCTTCTCAAAGCCAAAGGTAAAGACCTCAAAGCCATTCTGGAGCCTGAGGAGCAGCAGGACACTAGAAGCGTCGTCAAAGGGCGCCCACAGAGCTTGCTCTTGGGGAAGGTCAAGATGGCATCTCTCCGACATAAAGCAAATAAGATTTTAGCAAAGCCTGACAAGGAAAAATCAGAGAGTGAGGAAGTTGAGGGGGGGTCCAGCAAACCCAAGGAACATTTGATAGCACAAAGAAAAGGTATGACTCCTCTTCACCGAGTGACTGGTTGGATTCAGAAGAACATGCCACGGGGGTTAAACTTGAGAAAGAAACTTTCTGCTTGCACTAAAGCCATTGGGGTCTCCCGCTGGCTCTCCCTTCGGGCAATAAAACAGAAACAAGGTCCCAGAAAATCTAAGGACAATATCCTCAAACATAGAATGGTCATGAGAATTGCCAGTAAAACCAGCCTGGCCAGTAAGAAAAATAGGAGCTCCTCTGAGGACAAACTGGCTAAAGAGAAAGCCAGCCTCCAGGGAATGGCAGGGGACAGAGGGGAAGAAGTGGCCCCAGCTGGAGAGAAAGAGATAGAGGCCAAATATGCTGTGGTACTTCCCAGGATGAACAAAATGGGCAAAGCAAAGACAGTTAAGGTGCCCCAGGCAGCTCCTGGACCCTCTATTCTATCAAGTACCACTGGATCACCTGGAGAACTCACTACATCAGAGCCCAAAGTCCTGAAACCAGGTGCCAGGCTTGTGCTCACTGTCAAACCGGATCTCAGCCTCTTGAAGTCCATCAAGAAACCCTTGCCAGGAGGGTTAACATCAGCTGGAGATGTAGCAGAGAGGAGCCCTGGGTCCAGTGGTACTCTGGAAGGAGCATCCAACACTGAGGATAGAAACAGGAGAGCTGCCCTAGACAATCAAGATGGAGTCAGTGTACTACAGGCTGCAAGAGGGAAACTGGACCCCTCCCAGATCAACCTGACCACGATGTCCTTGTCAGGAGGAACAATAGGTGGTGGACTGACTCAGGCCAATGGACAAGACTCAGAGAGAGAGGCTGCAGCTGGAATACCCAGGTCCACCACTCAGCCCTTTCCAAATGGGGAGGCAAGTGCGGTGATGTCAAGTACGCGGCCCTTGTATGAAGAAGAGGCAGACAGAGAAGTGGCCCAGCTGATGGGTGGGGGGGGTATATATACTATCGCCCAACCAGAGGTTCACTGGGCTGGGAACCCACAGATGAGTGGAGATCCTCAGGTATGTGTTACATTTTTGGTGGTAGACTAGAAATTGTGAGTATGAAATGGCATTCTGTCACTTAAACACATCTTAGAGGAATAACAATAGAGGGAGTTTCGCTTCTTTTAAGAGCAGTCATCTATCTTTGCTTTGTGTGGTTCAGGACTGGCTGCGTGCTGAGAACCTGTTACCCCACCAGACGGTAGAGAAGCTATTTAAGTGGACAGTCTATGACGATAGGGGCCAGACCAGGTCAGTTCCTGCCCACAATGGCAGGGGCCCCTGGGAATCAGAGGACCCCACCCAGGAGATGCTGGAGAGTCGACTACTCAGCGCACAGGTATTGATACTGCATTATTGGGTGTGAACAACCTATGTTCTTCTACAAAAAATTCCTTATTATTATTCTTCTGCCTCTTTTTTTGGCACTTAACTCATTCCACATTTTTCAACATAGAAACTTCATTCAAACATGAAAATATTCAGTTCAATTAGGACATTCCAGCTTTTGCTTTTCTCATTCATATCTTTCATACTTTCCAAAATATTCAAGATTTTTCAACCTATATCTATTCATTCATACTTTCAGCTAGAAACTCCATTCAAACATCAAAATGTTCCACATCTTTCATACATTCTAGGTATTATTCAACTTCAAATCCCATTAAAACTTTTCAAAATATTCAACTTTGTTTGACATAAAGTTATAATGGGAATCAAAAACCTTCTAACCCACTCATCTTCAACCTCTTCCCAGTAATTCATACATTCATGTAGAAACTCCATTCCAACTTTAAAACGTTCACAATACTTGGAAATTCCTCACATTAATTCAACTTTTTCACATCTTTCATACTTTTTACACAATCACAGTTCAAAATTCATGAAAGTTTACAATGAGTGTGTATTAGATGGAATGTTCAGAGCTAGGGTGAGGGATCCAGCTCTCAGAGTGCAGAGGATCTGTAAAAAAAACTCTTCTCTTCAACTTGCTGTTATTCCCACATAATTTATACATCAAAGCGTAGGAAAATTTGTGTCGGTCGCATATATGTAACTATGGAGTCAAACAAACTCACAAAGTTGCCATAGTCAGCCTCAAAGTGACAGCAGTGACAGCCAACTGTCGTATAGACTTGCATATTGAGGGAGACCAGAATTTTCAGGAGGGAGGCAGAATTTCTAACCTGCTCTCATTCCCACATTTTTGACACTACACACACACAAATGTTACACAGCCTCTGCAGTAGGTTCTCCTCTCTCTTACAGTATTTTAACTTTGGCGATAGGAGTTACGGTCTTTGAGCTAGAAGCAGGAATTTGAGAGGTGCACCTCAGCTAAAATCTCTGATATTAACTCTCTGAGCCAGGAGTCACACTTGCTGTGTGTACCATAGCCATGGCAACCTTTGATCTCAGTGGGGAAACTGCTGTTTTAGATGAGGTGTTTAGTGCAGTTTGACACACACACACACCTACCTCTTTCTGTCTCTCTTGGTCTGACTGTCTGTCTCGTCTCTTTCTGTCGGTCTGTCTATCTGTCCTTCAGTCTCTCTCTCTTTCCATCTTTCACACTTCTTGTCTGTTTGTCTGTCATTCACTCTGTCTGTTCTCTCTTCAATAAATTCCATTTCTGCTACTCGTGCATCCATTTAGCTACAGGAACCATTCAAATATCAAAATGTTCAGCTCTTTAATGACATTTATGCTATGATTCACCTATTGTCTACCTTTGGTCCTGTAAGCCAGTGATTCCCAGCCAGGGGCTACTTCTGCAGTTACCTGGGGGTACATAAAATAATTGTGCAGCTCAGCTAATTTGAAAATATAGAAATTTTGATGATATATATCCATATATTTTTGTTTAGGAGAAATATCAACACACAGGTAAGATTACAAATTTGTGTGATGGTGATCTTAGATCTATAGTTATTGTCACAATAACTTACCAACTATGGTAGTCTGCACAAGACATGCCTCAGTTTTGTTGATTAAGTTGATTAAGACTGCAGAAAGACTAGTTAAAAAGACAACAAAAAGCTAAAAGTAAAGATACTGTAAACGGTTGAAACAACCAACTTCTGTCACTCCAAATGGAAGTAGTACAATTGCAAACTTGGCCAAAACTACTGAAAAATACCATTGAACAATATCATAATGCCATCCTATCTATCATAGGGGGACTTAGGCCCATCTGATAGGGCTGTGGGGGTATGTCTGACAAAAACAGTTGGGAACCACTGCTGTAAGCGGTGTAAATTTCCCACTAGAGCCCGAGACCAAAACAAATGGCCCACCCCCAATGACTCCATTGAGAAAAACAGTAATTTTACCTTGCAGAAAATTGTAAAACATATTTGATTCAAACTGGACAGAAACAAAAAATCCTAATTCACAATTCAAATCTAACTCTGTCTCACAACACAGAAACACACACACACAGTTTCATTTTTTTCATTTTTTCTTTAATATAAGCCCAAGATGGTAATCTTATCAACGGTCAATGTATTTTAACAGGAAACTAGAAATAGACTTGGTTTTTCAAGATAAAAGACCCAGAAAGTAACTGTACCTTAACAGGGAACTCACAACGCGGCTGTTTTTTCAAAATAAAACCCCCATAGAGTAACTGTATCTTAACAGGAAGCTCAGTATGCGGCTTGTTTTTCAAAATAAAAGTTTGAGCTGAAGAAAATTTATCGACATCCAATTTTTTACGTCAGACAGGCAGTCAGTGGGCTTGACTTGGAGGTACAAATGTGTGTCATCTGCATAACAATGAAAAGAAATACCATGTCTACGGATGACATCACCCAAGGGGAGCATATATAAGGAGAACAGTATTGGTCCCAGAATTGAACCTTGTGGCACACCATAGTTGATATGGGAAAGGGATGACATGTAGTCATTAATGGTGACACAGAATTTCCAATTGGACAAATATGATGATAACCAGTCTAGTGTGCCAGATAGGCCCACCCAGTGCCTTAGTCTATCTAAAAGAATGCTATGATCAATTGTGTCAAAGGCAGCACTTAAGTCCAGCAGCACAAGAATTGAACACATGTCTGCATCTGCATTCATTAAAAGGTCATTGGTGACTTTGAGAAGGGCTGTTTCAGTGCTCTGGTGCTGACGAAAGCCAGATTGGAACTTTTCAAAGGTATTATTGTTTTCCACAGCAGCAAGAAGCTGCTTAGATACACGTTTTTCGAGAATCTTCGAAATAAAAGGCAGTTTGGAGATTGGATGATAGTTATCCAGGTGGGTAGGATCATCAAGCCCAGGTTTTTTTTAGGACTGGCTGGACACAAGCAGTTTTAAAGAAATCTGGGATACAGCCAGTAGACAGCGAGCTGTTAAAAATAGTTAGCAAATGGGGTGCAATACAATCCATAACTTCCAATAAAAACCTAGTTGGGATTTTGTCCACAGGGGTGGAGGATACTCTCATAAGAGATATTGTGTCTGTGAGTTCAGGCAGAATAACAGCAGAAAAATTGCTCAAAGAATCCCTGAGCGGGTGATCCACATCTAAAAAGGCAGGATTGGGGGTGATACCAGATCCTATTAACTCCACCTTTCCAGCAAAGTGCAAAAGAACCTTTTCACAATCAGCAGGGGCACAAGAAGAGGCTGGGTTAACTAACTGATACACAGTCTTAAACAGGAATCTGGGGTTGTGCTGATGGGCAGAAATAAGTGCAGAGATCTTGCATCTTTCACCATCCTATTATAAAGGAGTAATAACTCTTTCATGGCCACAAAGTGGACCTGGAGACCAGATTTCTTCCATCTGCATTCTACCCTTCTACATTTCCTTTTACAGCTTTGAATACTGTCATTTAACCATGGCTGTTTTCTAGTCTTTGAGTTTGGTCTATTTTTCAGAGGAGCTATGAGATCTAAGGTTGAAGAACACAGGTAGTTAAAAGAATCAACCATATTGTTGATGTTGGAGGAATCAGGAAACACATTGCCAGGAGAATTGAACAGTGTACAGAATTTTGAGGCACTATGCTCATTAAGGACGCATGTGTACTTAGAGCAGGATGATTCAATCCTAGCCGCCTCTAATTCACAGTTAAAAACAATGCATAGGTGATCAGATACAAACATGTCCCTGATTTCCACAGATGGTATTCTCAGACCCAGACTAAAGACTAGGTCTAAAGCGTTGCCACGGGAATGAGTTTGGCAAAACACATTGTTGAAAGTTAAGAGTTTTAAAAAATCAGCAGCAAGGGCATTAGAAGAGTCATCAACATAAATATTAAAATCACCACAAAGAACAATTCTACCATAATTTAAAACAAGGCGATAAAAATTCAGGGAGTTCCAACAAGAAGGAGCCAGCTGGTTTAGGGGGGCAATAAATAATAGCAAATATAACTGGGAGGAGGCCACCAAGTTTAAACATGAGCACTTAAAAGGAGGAAAAATCATTGCAAGCTATGAGGTTACACTTTAAATGCTTCCTATAGACAGTAACAAGGCCACCACCACGACCACAGTCCCTAGGGTGACTAAAGCAGTCATAATCTGGAGGGCACAATTCAGCCAGCTGACTGTGATCACCAGGACGTAACCAGGATTCTGTTAGAACATAAAATCTAAATCAGTAGAAGAGATAAAATCATTTAAAATAAACGTTTTGTTAGAGAGGGATCTTACATTGAGAAGAGCCATCTTAAAAAGTCTGTGCTGGGTCAGAGCTGAAGTTGAGACTGGAGGTAGGGTTCTGGCCTGGTTCTTTATTAAATTATTATTATTATTGCTATGTCGGCTGTGTCTGTTTCGTATTAAGGACCTATGCAAAATTACCACAGGAATTTTAAAAGTAGTGCTAGAGGGATAGCAGGAAATAACAGCACTATGGTCAGACCACAAGGGGGAATTAGTGACAGCAGAGTGTGCATGGCTGTTTATGGTGGACAGAGAACAGAAAGAAGACGAGCAAGGGGAGACAGGTGATGTAAATAGTCAATTACGTGAGGAGGACAGCACAGCCCCCAGCACGCGACTACCTGACTTTTTTGGGTGAAGACCATCTTGTGCAAACAAGGAAGAACAATCCCAGAATAAGTTAAAATTGTGAATAAAACCAACGTCATGGGTGCTGCAGACAGACTGGAGCCAGGTATGAAGGCTGAGGATCCTGCTAAATCGGCCAATTCCACGACCCAGTGTAGGAATTGGATCCAAAATGAAAGCATGCTTTCCGGTGCTGTTGAGCAGGTCAAAGAGGCGGATGAAGTCTGCTTTCGTCAGCTCCGATTGCTGACGGGCGGTGTCATTGGTGCCGACTATGATTTTCGTGATAGTCGACGGGAGTGCAGCCAGAAGTCTGGGGAGCTTTTCGAGGATGTCGGGGGTTGTAGCTCCTGGAAAGCAGTGTGTGACCGCATTAACAAAGCGGATATTCTTTACTATGGAATCTCCAACTATCAGCGTAGTTGGGGGGAAGAGAGGATGCAGAGTCGATGATCATGGAGACCGCCGAGTTCCATCAGCTGTCCCTGAGATAGTTGTGGCCGGGGACTGCTGCGGCGAGGGGGCAGCGTCCTTCTTAGCAGAGGTGTTCTCTGCTGTCTCAGGATGAATGAGACCTCCAGAGCTTCTCCTGATCACGGCCTCTTTCAGTAACTTGCGGCGGGAGGAGGAGAAGACTTGACTGCTGGAAGAAGGGAGCGTCCCTCCAGTGGAGGAAAGTCCTGCGTATCCAGGATTTCAAACCTGTTGGCCAGCGGGAGGTCCCGATGTGGTGGAAGAGGCAGGCGCTTTGCACCATGTCTGTCCTTGCAGGCTACAGTCCAGTGCTCCATCCATACGTCCGATGACTGTTAACTTTTACCAAGTTAAAACATATAGGTAAAACAATAGCAGGAACAGGACCAGTGTAGCGTAGAAACTTGGCTTAAAAACCCGATAAAATGTCAATTTATGATGGTTTAAGACGAAGCCGCTTGCGGGCACGAGGCCTAATGTCAAATACCAACTTGTTTTGTCTAACAAGTGTTCTCCATTGTCCTTGTTGTTTCAAGGCCTTGCACACCCACACGGGTGTTTTCATTTATCCTGGCAGATTAGACCTCTGCTCTGGTTGAAGTTTAGAGAGTTGTGCTGGAATTACATGAGGTCATCATGTAGGTCATAAGGTCATACACCGCAGTATGCTGCTATCAGCTATCACACTGCTCCACTGCTTCAAGTGGATTGGTTACCCTGGGGAGAGGTTATGAGTGGAGTACAGCGCTAAAACGAAGTATGGATTTATGTCTGGCTATGTGAGACAATGAGTGGAGTGGACCATTAACAGCAGGGAAGTGGAGAAACAAAACACATCTTAAACCACAAAGGGCTCTAGCAAAGGCTCAGTCCCTTTTTTGAAATACTAATTTAATTCAATGTTAACCAGACTAGAAGATGGCTGTGGAGAGAAGGTAAGGGCAAAGTTGTCTGAAGTTTGTGTCCTGACTTGAGGGATGTTTCAAATGGAGGGTGGCAGGGCTTTAATTTTGACTTGTGTCCTCATATCTGCTAATGTCTCTGCCTTTTTGAGGTTGTGATGACTGGCTGCAAAACAGCTATAGAGGTGGATGAGGTAGAGGATCTGTCTCAGCTAGAGTGAGTTCACACACACACACACACACACACACACACACACACACACACACAGAGTACAGTACGGTATAAATACGCACACTTTTTCAACCTGTTTGTCTAATGTTCTTAGAGAGGTGTGTGAGAGCTCTGTGCTTCTGAATCTGAAGAAGAGGTTCCACCGTGACTGTATTTACGTAAGTGTCATTACTGACCTCGCACTATGATCTGAAGCATCTTAAAGAAGGTAAAATGTTCTGTCATTTGGGTGAAATAATTCCATGCTGCAACTGGAATTTTATGTTAAAAGAGGTTGTATATTGAATGTATATTGAAAAGGCAGAATAAAGTAGTCTTGCATGAATTCACAAGAAGATAGTAAAATATGACAGATTTGTTTTTGAAAATCAGATGATAGCTTAACCCTTAAAGAGTAACTTGGCACCAGATTAGATTAGATTCCACTTTATTGTCATTACACATGTACAAGTACAAGGCAACGGAATGCAGTAGGCTGAAAAGCAGTGTTTCACTGCCCTCTGTAGTTGATTGTGTGCTTGGGTGTGATCAGAAGTGTGCTTTGTTGCACCTATAATCACACCCAACAGTGATATCACAGTGTACTTACACACTCTGGAGTATACTTGTATGTCACTGCACTCGAGGTCAGCAAATATTTTCAGCTGATGTTAAGTTGCTCTTTATAGGGTAACGCCACTGATTTTACACATAAAGGCTTCTTTACTTGTGGTGTCTATTACTACTTAGCCAAAACAGTATAAAGTGATAAAAATACTAAACTCAAGGTTCACTTACTTAGCTGTTGCCATAGCTTTCGGCCTTCTTGAGTTAAGTGAAGCTAAAAAGTGAACCTTGAATTTAGACTGTTCCAAGGTTGAGAATGAACCTCCACACTCATGCTGTCTTCTGTGGCTCTAGAGGAGCTCTGTCAAGTCTGAGAAAACAGCCCTGATGATGTCATAGTAATGTCATCAAGGTTATCTCAGCTTGGGCCTGTTTGTAACACAGAAAGCCTGCGTTACAAACAGGGGGTGTGGAGTTCAAAAGACTCCACGTCCTTAGTAGTGGGCAGCTTAACTGAAGGTCCCCTGTTACCACTTTTCCAGAGCTTTCTACCGTATCTCACGGCCTTCCTAAGCTGGATGGAGTTTACTCTAACGACTGAGCAAAATCCATCCACTGAGGAAGACCATGAGATGCGGTTGAAAGTTCCAGAAAAAACTAGTAAAGGGGACCTTGAGTAAAGATTTTTTTTTTGGTGAAAGTTAGAGATTTAATGCTACATGATAAATAAAAAACAACAATGAAAAATCAAATCATAGAACAATAATAGTGCAATAATAATACAACTCAACAGCTATCAGTATTGCACCTAACAATACCTGTTATCTTTGCTAAATGAGACTTTCAGACTTGTTTTTTAACCCCAAAACTAAATTATTTCTTTCAGTGTGCTTATTCTCTGAACACCTATGTCATTATCTTTTTTCCCAGACTTACATTGGAAATATGCTGCTGTCCATTAACCCCTTCAAGCCCCTTAACATCTACACAGAGGAGCTGAGACAGAAATACCAGGGCAAAGAGCAGCAGAAAAACTCACCGTAAGCAAACACTTCTCACACTGTACATTATTCTGCTTTCTCTTACTGTACTTTTTATTACAACTGGCATGTGTCTCACCAAAGATTTCAGTCCCTTCAGAACATCTGTCCCCCTTATGTTTTTTATTATTATTAGTGTTTGTTTCTGTTTCCTGCTTCAGCCATGTGTATGCCATAGCCGACGCCATTTTCAGTCAGTCTCAAGCCTCCACACAGGAGCAGTGCATCATCATAAGGTAGAGACAGGAACACCAATTTCATAAATTTGTATAGTCTACTTCTACATAGTTTTGCCAAATTCTGGGTTTTATCTTTCCTGCCTCAGGTTTTTACCAAAAGACCTGCTCTTTTCCATCACCTATAATATATACAGACTAGTTTTAAATGATAGGCTGCTTAAGTTTGATATTTTTCTCATGGCCAACAAATCCAGTGATTTATCCTACCAAGCAAACCCAATGGTTTTGGTGTATCTCTCCAATGTCAGCTGTCTAATAAAGGCATGAAATGTCCAAAAAATAATTTGAAAAAGCTTATTTCAGGTAATCTTTATTTCTTGTGCAGTGGCCAGAGTGGTTCAGGGAAGACTGAAACTACCAAGCTGATAGTCCACTACCTCAGCTCCATGTATCGAGGCAGAAATCACAAACTGCAACAGGTAATTCACTGTGGAAAACACAAAGGAACACCTTCATTAATGTACAGTTTTATCAGTTAGTAACACTGCGAAGCATTGGTGGGTGTACCTTTCAGTCCTCCACCAATTTTTGTCTTTGATTCACTTTTTTTTCTTCCTTGACCAGCCCATGGAGGTCTTTCCCATCCTGGAGAGTTTTGGGAATGCCAAGACCATCCTCAACAACAATTCCAGCCGCTTTGGCAAGTACCTCCACATCCACATTCTCCAGTAAGTCCACCTAATGTTACCCTCTTTAGAAATATCTTGATGATGTTTCACCATATGTTCCTTTGTTGCTCCCACTGATGAGATTGATTGCAGCTGTTTAATTGGTCGACTGTCTCTCATCTTGGTTGACAGTGGGGTTGTTGTAGGGACCTCGTTGTCCAAATATCTCCTTGAGAAGTCCAGGGTTGTCTTTCAGGTGAGAACATTGAGTGAGGTGTGCTGTGTGCTCAAACAGACAAACAAACAAACAGAGTCCATGATATTACATTTGCTGGAGAAAATACTGGAAAAGTTGTCACTGTAAATTACTGTGTGATCAGCTATTTGACTAAAATATCACGCTTGTGTTGGCTTGTAGGAAAATGTCTCAAGTTACTTTTCTGGTTTAAGGCTTTTGCTTCTTCGAAATTTAACAGTTTGGAGGCTCAGCTTTCCCAGCTTGATAGAGGACACCACCACCTATAAAACCAGCTTTTCAATCCTCAGTTTTTAGCCATTCTAGCGGCATGGCTCTGGATGGAAATGTTGGTCGGTTCGTCTGTCCACCACTTTGGTCCAGACTGAAATATCTTGGGAAATGTTTAAATGGATTGTCATGAAATTTTGTACAGACATCCATGATCCCCAGAGGTGGAATTACAATGATTTTAGTGATCCTTTGACTCTACAGCCACCAGCAGGTCAAAGTTTTCAGTTGTCGCGAGAAATATCTCTACACCATGAGGTTGAGTTTTTGGGTTTTGAATGAAGTATCAGCAACTGTTAAAGGGATTGCCATGAAATTTGGTACACATATGCAAGATCCCCAGAGAATGAATCCTAATGAACATGTTGATCCCCTGAACTTTCACCTAGCACCACCAACAGGTCAAAGTTTTCAGTTATCTAATGAAATATCTCAACATCTACTAAATATATTGACACACAAGTTAGTACAGTCATTCATGGTTTCCAGAAGACTAATCTTAATGACATTGGTGATCCTCTGACTTTTCCTCTAGCGCCATCAGTAGGTTGAAATTTTTTGGTTCAGAGTGAAATGTCTCGACAAATAATGAATGGGTTGCCATGAAAGTTGGTACAGACATTCATGTTTCGCACAGGATGAATTGTAATAACTTCAATGATCCCCTTACTTTTCCTCTAGCACCATCATCAGGTCACAATTTTTATTTGTCCACTAGTTTACTTTATTCAAAATGTTAACATTGTCATTGTGAGCATGTTGTTGTTGTTTGCATTTAGTTCAAAGCAACGCTGTGCCTAATTAACATCTCACAAAGCCGCTAGCATGTCTTTAGACTCTTAATCTTGTCTCCAGTTACCTTTAATCTTAATTCTTTGTATGAACTCAGTTGATATCACTAGTCTAGTTCTTGTCTCATTTCCCTTGTAGGCCAATGAGGAGAGGAACTACCATGTGTTCTATGAGCTGCTGGCAGGTATGAATGACTGGGACAAACAGGAGCTCTACCTGCAAGGAGCCGAGACCTATTACTACCTAAACCAAGTAGGCTACAGCACACATCAGTGAACACAGAACTATTCTCCATCTCTGGTTTTCGTAATGATTTCTATTCCTCTTCACTCATTGTACATGTTCATCGTCCTCCTCTAGGGTGGTGCCTGTGAATTGAAGGGGAAGCAGGACAAGCAGGACTTCCAGGTTTTGGTTCAGTGCTTTGAGACCATCGGTCTGCATGCTGACCAGATTTCAACCGTCTGGGCCATCCTCTCCTCTATCCTGCAGCTCGGCAACATGTGCTTCAGCTCGTATGAGGTGTGTGTCTATAGGTAATAGAGTGAGAATTAGACACATCAGACATTGATATCATATGTCGGTTGATGTTTTTGCTTCAGAGCGAGTCGTTTGAGGTGGCTCGTATCTTCAGCGAGGCTGAGGGCAGGCGGGTTGGCTCCTTGTTGCAGATTTCGTCCGAGGCCCTTCAGACCGTCATCACTCACAAAGTCACAGTCAGTAGCTTTTCATGCACCAGTCATGCCTCTTGTTAGAGTTATCTTCCATATTTCTGCACGTGTGCACACTGATTAGCTTTCTCATCCACAGGAGACGGCCTATGACAGGATCTACTGCCCTTTATCTGTGGAAAATGCCATAGAAGCCAGGTAAGGAAAAAAAGGACGATAGCCTGTATGCCTGTTCTCTATCTTCTGTTCTGATGAGTAAAATGATCTTGATGTGTAAAATTGGTGGAGTACCCTTGAAAGGACTGTGAATCAAATTGTTTTAACTTGCATTTAAAGGTACACATCCCCTTCTCCTCCTTGTCCTCTCATGCAGAGATGCTATTGCCAAAGCCTTGTATTCAGTGATGTTTGACTGGTTGTTGGAGCAGATCAATAACTGGTTGAGTCCCACAGAGATGGACAGCACAGTGGGCATAGTCGACATCTACGGGTTTGAGGTTGGTATACTTCCTGGATTGAGATCTGGAAACTTAAAAATAACTGAGCATTTGCTTGTGGTGTTGGATGTGACGTCACAGCTCCTCTGTATTCTTCTGCAGGACCTGGGAGTGAACAGCTTTGAACAGCTGTGTATCAACTTTGCCAATGAGCAGCTGCAACACTTTGTCAACAAGGCACTGATCTCCCAGGAACAAGTCAGTGGGCTGTATGCTTGATCCATGAAGATCAACTGACCCTCAGGGTTCCAATTTCTAATCACCCTTTATAAATGGTTTATAAGCTGTGACTAATGTCTTTATCAATAGTCATTTACTAATGCCCTATAAATAATTTATAAACCATTACAACTTTTGGGTTGCCAGGTTGTGAAAAATCCACCATCTTCCTCCAGCATGACACTTGCTTTGTCTTTTTAGCTAGTTAGCTTGCTAGGAAGACTCCGCCAATGGATTGTCTACTTCCTGAAAAGTTTTGCAATATATGGATGAAAATCTATTTATTATCAATTTATTAACATTTACAGCTGCTGAGTGGATGGATTAGTGTAAGAACCCTTAATGAATTACTTTTGAGAAATTCACTTATTTGCTTTCTTTCTGAGAGGGACATGATAAGATTGATACCAGTCTCATGTTTGTGTGTTAAGTATGGATCTGGATTAGCCTAGTTTAGCATTAAGACTCAACGCAGGAGTAATAGGCTAGCCCAGCTTTGTCTAAAGTTCAAAAATATAACTCAACACCTCTAAAACTCACTAATTAACATGTTGGTTCTTGTTTAATCCATACACAAACAAATATATAAAAATGAGGTTGTGGTTTTAGGGGGAGTTACTGTGTTAATGTGCTGAAACTATTTCTTGGCGAACAAACAGCTTGGTGCAGTGACTGTGCGCAGCTTCCCAGAGTCTTTCCATAACAGTGAGATTGCCAGGTTTGGTACTGTCATGCCTGTACAGAGACCACTACCAAAGCTGATTATATCTGACCACCTGCACTATAGCCGGAGATGCACAGAACTAGTGGGTGGATGGATAAACTGTTGCCACAAAGTAGTTCCAGCACATAACTCACCCTAAAAACCACAAAATGACGTTTCTTTTTGTGTATGCATTAAACAAACAAGATGCAACATGTTTGTAAATCAGGTGTTGGTAGGTGTATTTTTGAACTTGGGACTGAGCCAGGCTGGCCATTTTCCCCTGCTGCAAGTCTTTATGCTAAGCTAAGTTAACCACTTCCTCACTCCAGCTCTGTACTTAACACCCAGACAGGAGACTGATATTGTTCACTCTTGGAAAGAACACAATTTCTTTCGGATTTATAATTTCAAAGTTTAAAAGAGTGGAGAAACATATCAAATGCAGATGCATCTGTGCACCAGGGCTCACGGAATAGTTTGGTGAGTTTGAAAATGATGTGAAAATAATGCTACGTCCTTATGACCAGATCTCAACCCAGTTTCACACCTGTGGAAGATTTTGGACCAACATGTAAGACAATGCTCTCCACCACCATCTCCATAAGACCAAATGATATAAAAATATAAACTTTTACCTTCAAATCTATGTAGTGATGTCTGTGACCGTCTCTGATGCTATACGTCATTTTGTTATGTCTGGCTATGTTTGTTTTTCTTTCTATCTGCTGTATTCAGGTCTCTTGCAAAAGATCTTGATCTCAGTGAGATGACCTGATTAATTAGACTGTATATATAAATGAGCGAATATCTTGTGAAGGAACGATGTTCATCCCTCCAATAGAGTTCCACAGACTTGACAAGGAGCAATGAAGCTGTTCTGGAGGCTCGTTGTGGCCTGACTCCATACTAAGACACTTCATGTTGGTTTTTCCTTTAATTTGTCACCTGTCATCTGTACCTTCTACAAGCAAAGAAATAAATAGCTTCTCTCATTTACTCACTTTCCTCGCTTCTCTAAATCCCCAAATTTTGGGACTTATTCCCACTTTAACAAAATCAAAGAGTGCATTCTTTAATGTCAGTTATAGCTTGTGCTAATATATTAGCATGGAGTACTGAAGCCAACGGTTTTGGTGTCTGTGTTCTCATCACCCAATAGGAAATCTGGCCAATAGAGCCAAGATCTTATATTCTTTCAACCAAAGAGCACCTTCAATAAATGCCTTCACACACTTAAACTGAGTGTAGTCTGCAATATTACTGTGTGTGTGTCCTGCAGGAAGAGTACAGTGCAGAACAGATCCAGTGGTATCCGATGCCACTTAAGAACTTCCACTCCTGCCTGGAGCTGATCTCCTCCAGACCACACGGCATCCTCCGCATACTGGACGATCAGACCTGCCTCCCCCAGGTGCATACACACGCAAATATGTTTCCACCTCTATACTTGTGAGGACCCTCATTGACATAATGTATGTCCTAACCCTAACCATCACAACTAAATGCCTAACCCCAACCCCTGCCCTAAACTAACCTACACCTAATTATAACCTTAATCTTAAAACCAAGTTTTAACCTTCAGACATATTATAAAGAGTACGGTCTAGACCTGCTCTGTAGGAAAAGCGCAATGAGATAACGTCTGTTATGAATTGGCGCTATAAAATTGAATTGAATTGAATAGACAGTCCTTTGATGGCCAAAATGTCATCACAATGCAGAAACACATGCGCACACACGCACACACACACACGCACACACACGCACACACACACGCACACACACACACACACACACACACACACACACACACACACACACACACACATACACATCCAACAGATAACACAGGTGCATACACTAGAAAGACCAAGTGTTTGTGGCTAATAACCCCTGCTGCTTTGGCAGGTAGTGTGATAAGTTATTCCACAGATAAGTATTAAGACAATACAGTATATCATTTTCGCACTTTTGACATCCTCTATCAACACTGCAATAAGCACAGGAGATGCCTTATGTTTATTTGAAATGGCTTTGCTTATATGACACTATGCCATGGTCATTAATTTTGGAAACAAATTAATAACCAGAGCTTTCACTTAAATTCAGAGGTGTTATCATATAATGTTTCCATGCTGTTCTACATCTGACCTTGTGTGAGGGAGTGTAAAATATTAAAAAGTAAATCTGTATGTGTTTTTTGGTATTGTTCCTCTGTGTTTTTTCATTAGGCCACTGACCACACCTTCCTCCAGAAGTGCCACTACCACCATGGGAACAGCCCCTACTATGCCAAGCCCAAGAACCCACTGCCAGTCTTCACTGTCTATCACTATGCTGGAGCTGTCACTTATCAGGTGTCGGGCACAGCACACTGCTATATACAGCAGATCTGTCAAACAGCAGCCGGTGCAGCGATAACATTTGTATTTAAAAAAAATACTCTTTTTCCAGGTTCATAATTTCCTGAATAAGAACCATGACCAGTTCAGGACAGAAGTGGTGGAGCTTTTTGCCAGGAGTCGGTTAAAGGTGAATAGTGTGTATGAATGAATAGTGTGTTTAGAAGCCACAGAGGAAGTTCTCTATCAAGATTCTATCAAGAGATTTTGGTCACATAATGTAACCAGATTACACAGGTTTGTGTATCAATCAGTCATTCAAACTATATGGCACCTTTCAAGTTAGTGCAGTTCAAAGTGCTTTACAGGTAACTAACAAAGTAATAAGACTATTAAGACAACAGAAAGATAAACAGAAAACTAAAACTAAAAATATAGAGACAGATGTGTGAATAAAAGTCAAATAAAATAAATAAAACCAACAAATGATATCAAGGACAATAACACAAGTGATTAACTTAACAAAATTGCACATCCAGGTATGTTCACCAATTTTTAATATTCCAAGGAAACTTCTGTTATGTACGACTTGCAGGTTTTCTGTTTCTGCTTGTGTTTTCTGTATTTGTAGGGCATTTCTGTACACTGTTTATGAGTTGTCAAATTGGCAAAAGTTTCTCAGTTTGCTTGTGTTTTATTTGATTAGTTTTTTTCCTATTGCATGTCTTTTCGTAAGTTGCAATGTGTTGAGCTCTCTCATACAGAAATGCATTGCATTCACCAAAGAATTAGTGGTGAAAAAAATTTGGTGACACTATATCATAATAGTGTCTTCCGTATCTTGTTATTATGACTTAGCATCTCATAATTGTGATATTGGGAGAAATGACAAATGTATCTCATAATTTTTAGATAAAAAAAGTCATAATTCTAAAACATTTTTCTCTGATCAAATGTTGCTTCTTTGGTTTAAAACCTCTATCTTGTAATTACACAATGTTATAATTATGATAAACAGAAATCATAATTACAACATAATCTGTCAAATCTTTGGTGAAAGATCCATATCTATAATGAGATATAAATATTATAAGATCTTTTTTTAAGCTCTTTTTTTGTAATTCTAAAATACAGGTTATGACTTATTGGTTCATAATTATTAGATTTTTAAAAAGTCAAAATTATGAGAAAATGTCTATCTACCAAAGTGATCACTCTGAAGATGTCGTACATCAAAACGAAATATATTGGTTGCTTTGTAGGCTTTCAAAAACACACTTATACAACTTGAACATGAAATTGCTCATTTTGACAGTTTACCTGTGAATTAGCTTGTTTTCTTCATGTGACCCCGTTTGTCAGATGGTGTCTGAGTTATTCCGGAAGGTTCAGGATGGTTACATTCAGCAGAGAGAGCTGGGCTGGAGAGGGAAGGGCCTCCGTCAGCAGCCCTCTACTGCTGCCTCACACTTCCTTCTGTCCCTGACTGAACTCACCACCCGCCTGGAGAGGTACCAACACACTGACCCAACCTGACTGACCAGACTGACTGACACTGAGCTGTTATTACAAAAGCTGTGGATCAGTGTGAAAGCCAACACAGTGACACTTGAAGGAATACAGTTTCACTGCATGTGTTTAAATCAAACAAGCTGTGGTTTGTAGAGACTGTGGGTTTAGTAAATGTCATGGAAAGAAGTGTGAGAATTATCATAGTTGGTTTAAGTTCATAATGTTTTCATTTGGTGTGAATCATCACTGAAAACAATTCTACAGTAGACTTCACAAGATGAGACGCATCATACAGGACTCAGGATGTTTCGTGGAAACGTATCAATAACACATATACCTGTACTGGTTGATATTTGTTCCAGATGCCTGAAATTGGCAGTGCCTCTTGTTGGTGCCCTTTAGATGTTTCATTTCAGTTCTATAAAACAGCTGTCAGATGCGGCTCATCCTTTCTTTAGATGCATGTAGGTCGAAGGTTAATCACATTTCCTGATGAATAACCTGTGTCAATATTTTGTCCTTTAACTCTTAGATGCAAAACCACTTTTATTCGTTGTCTGAAGCCAAACTACATCAAGGTAGCACCAGATACTTTACACTGATGCTTACTAGTATCTTAACATCGGCAGACAATGTATGACCATGTACTGTGCCTCACATGTCCTCTGTCAGGTTCCTGGGATCTTTGACGTAGACTATGTATTGGCCCAGCTGAGGTATGCCGGGATGCTGGAGACCATCCGCATCAGAAAAGAGGGTTTCCCCATACGGCTACAGTACTCCTACTTCATTGAGAGGTGCTGCAAACATACACAGCATCCCTGCCTGCGCCATCATGACAGTTCTTTAATGTTATTCTGCTTATTATGTGTTCACTCCGTTAAGTAATCAGTGTGTCTCATTTTTACTCGCCTAGTCTTATTTTCCTCTTCTTACCTGTTCACTACTGAGCTGTGGCAATTCAAGTGATAACCACCTTGATCCAGTGTAGCAAACATCCATCAGCATTTTCACGCTCAATCCATATCCAGCCCCTACACCCTCGTTCTGTCTTCATGTTCTTGTGGAGGGTTCATCAATAAGGGCTGCATTAAACTCTTAAAAAGGGGGAAGTGGAAATGGACTATAAAAGCCTCTAAACTGACGCACAATTGGCTGTGAAATGCAATCGTAAGACCTGTTTGGCTATGTCATTAAATATTGAAACTTTTAGCAATATTTTTCTTACAGTGATAAAGGGAAAAAACATGAGATTTTTGCATTTTTGTCCTTGTTTTGTATTAAGAGTCTGCATTCATGCTAGCATCTCTGTTATGCTGTACTGACACATGCTAACATGCAGATTTTTAGTAGGTATAATGTTCATCCATGTTCACCATCTTAGTTTAGCATGTAATCACACTAACATTTGTTAATTGGCACTAAACACAAAGTGCAGCTGAGGCTGATGGGAATGTCATTAGTTTTGCAGGTATTTAGTCAGAAACCAAAGACAAATTAACATTTTGATATGATGGTGGCGCTAGATGACAAGTCAGAGGATCGCCAAAGTTATTACAGTTCATCCCGAGGGGAACATGAATGCCTCTGTCACATTTCATGGCAATCCATCCAACTGTTGTTGAGACATTGCCCTCAAAACCACCCATACAGTAGATGTTGAGATACAGTATTTCACTGGATAAACCTTGACATGCTGGTGGTCAAAACCCAAAATGTCATTTGCATGGTGGTGCTGGACAAAATCCTCTAGGGACCAGAAGATAGGGTGGTCAATTTTTCAAAAAGTCAAGTTTTCAGCAATTCAAACTAACATGTAATTCATTCAAATTAATTTGAACGCAACCCATATAGCGTAATGCTCCCCTCCCACCCATCCGTCAAGGGTCAGAGAGTGTCTTACCCTTCAGTATAGTCTTTATATTTTCCCGTGTGGAGTCATGCAACTGCACTATGTGTCTTGAGATTGTGGTGCAACTTGGAATTCTATATCGTGGCTCCAGTTCTGTCATTAAATTATTTTCATATAAATCTTGCTATCTTTTCAGTGATGGCTAGCAACTCAAAAATCGACTGTATTTAGTCAGATTTTGCTCTCCTATTGGTGATGGCCTTTTTTACAAGCTTCTGGCAAGGGTCCTGAGGATGCATGTGGCGAGTAGGCAGTCAGACGAGGTTATACAGTTGACGTTGCTCCACTCGTTTCTGGTGCCTGCGCTGCCTTACTTGGGTTGCAGCTAGCAGGTGAGTCCTCAGATTGCTGTAGCTGCTTTTCACAAAGCTGGCAAACAGCCTCATCTTTGTTGGTCATTTTGCCATCTACAGTGTAGAACCCAAAGTTCTTCCACACACGGTGTTGTGATTAACCGATCAGCACAGCTTTACTTGCTAGTGTCCTCCTCCATTTTTTATTGATTAGCCTAGTTTACTGATAGATCAACAGGGCATGGAATAGGTCAAGCTGAGCGCCCTCTGCTGGACCCTCAAGGCAAACTGCTTCAAACTTATTAACTGTAAATTTTGAATTCAAACAGGTCATTACAGTTACATTACAGTACAAATAAAATGCGACAGCCCTACAAGAAGATGTACAAAATCGCATGACAATCCATCCAGTAGTTGTCGAGATATTTCAGTCTGGTGGTTCAGTGATGGACCAATCAACCAGCTGACATTACCACCCCCAGAGCCACACCACTAGTTTGGATAAAAATAATACATTTTTACTATCTATTTTTTAGCATATGCCCATTTTGGGGATATATGGGTAAACATTTACAAGAAAACCGCAAATAATATTATCATTGAGTAAGCAAGGTGTCTATCAGTATCCGTGGGGGTGTTTATTGCTGGTGAGTGGAGAGTGTGTCCCACAGTTTACCTGTTATTTTCTACCCTCCCTCTTAATGCAGTTCTCTCCACAACCAAAAGTGTGACTTTGTGCGGAGCGACACTCTGTTGTTGTGCCATGATGCATGCACCGACAAATCATTTGCATTGTTTACCTCATCTGATTTAGGAGCCTCCAAGAAGAGCTTGAAGGCAGCGTGTGTTTCTGTTCGACAGATACGGGGTGCTGCTCGCACAGCGGCTGAGTGAGGTGTCGGACAGAGAGCAGGTGGTAGCGCTGCTGGACATGGCTGGTGCAGAGGAGGGACAGTACCAGCTGGGACTCACCAAGGTGCCTAAGTGCCCATTCATAACACTAATTAGAAGTTTTTACTGTACATATCAACATGTTTAGATATGTGTGTGTATCTGTGTTAGGTGTTCCTCAAGGAGCTTCTGTACCAGCAGCTAGAGGAGAAGTGGATCAGCACCCAGACCTGGGCTGCCATCACCATCCAGAGGAACATCAGAGGCTTCCTCTGCAGGAAGAACTTCAAGTTCTTCAAACAGAAAGCCATCGTCATCCAGAGCCACATCCGAGGACACCAGGCCAGGTACAGAAAGGAGGGAGAGAGGAGTATCGGGTTGATAAAAGCTGTCCTTGCATCTAGATTCAAGACTATCACCTCAGAGATGACAAAACTACATAATAAAATACACAAAATACTGTTTTACAAGTCCTTAATGTAGAGTAGACTTTAGTTTTGCTGCTGAGGAAAAACCTTGTATCTCCAGTCAGGGATTTTTCATTTTTAGTTGAAGAAAGAAACAGAAGGGAGGGAGGGAGGAAGGAAGGAAGGAAGGAAGTAATCAAGGAAGGAAGGAAGTACACATGAAAGGAAGGAAGGAAGGAATAAAGGAAGGACACACAGAAGGAAAGAAGGAAGTACACAAGAAAGGAAGGAAGGAAGGAAGAAAAGAAAGAAGGAAGTACACAAGTAAGGCAGGACGGAAGAAAAGAAAGAAGGAAGTACACAAGAAAGGAAGGAAGGAAGAAAAGAAAGAAGGAAGTACACAAGAAAGGAAGGAAGGAAGGATAGAAGGAAGGAAAGAAGTATATAAGGGAAGAAAGCAAGACAGGAAGAGAAGAGAGGATAGAAGAAAGAGAAAGAAGGAATTACACAAAGACCAAAGTAAGACAGGAGAAAAACAAGAAAAAAAGATCAAAGAAGGAAGAAAATAAAGACAGAGCCTCCCTCTGTCTTTATTTTCTTCCTTCTTCCTCCTCCTTCGAAAGGAAGGACAGAAGGAAAAGAAGGGAAAAAGTTAAAAGAAAGAAAGAGCAGTGTTGTGGAAGTATACTCCAGTGTGTGAGTACACCGTGGCATCACTGAGTGTGGTTACAGGTGCTACAAAGCACACTTCTGACAGAGGGGAAACAGATTAAGTTGCTCTTCAATAAAAAGCAGGTTTAAGCCTCCATTTAAAATATCTAAGAGTTGGAGCAGACTCGAGTTTGTTCAAGGCCTGTTTCACCCAAACGATTTGCACGCACTGCTTGCATGCAGATCACAAATGGTGGCAGTTACTTGCAAATTGCAGATAACTTTAAGAGTCCTACAGGGTTCCTGCATGCTCATGCATGGGTGGTAAGTATGCCATTTGTTTTGATTAATGAAACTTGTCAAAATTAACAAGAAAGAAATGATCTCACGTTGCAAGTGGCAGCTTGCATGTTACAAATTTGGTGAAACAGGCCCCAGATATGTGGTGCATAGAAACTGAACGCTGCCTCTCCATGTTTAGTTTGGACAGTAAACAGACCTGTCTCAGACGATCTGAGGGGTCTGGACTGTTCGGAACATAGCACTGATTCAGTTCTTTACATATCAACAGAAGTATTTTAAAATCATTTCTTTGACACACAGTAAGCCAGTGCAAAGATCACATCAGTCCAGTTCTCGATTCATATCATCCACTTTCTTTCATTCTTGCTATTTGCTTGGTTTTGTAGTTTAGAATCAGAAATACTTTATTGATCCCCGAGGGGAAACTCTTTTGTTACAGCAGCTCGCCTTTACGTCAGTGCACACAGGAATAGAAGTACTAAGCAAAAAATATAATACACTATAATACAGGTCAGAAAATAAATTAAGTACCAAGTGGGTATAAGTATAAAATTAAAACAAGTGTGAAGTACAAAGTGAATTTACCGGTTGATGATAAGTATGTACGGTATAATAATACAATGTAATAATACAAGTAGTGAGTAATAATGCATGAACTGTCAAGTTAAGTGTAGCTTATTAAGATTATAATGAGACGGAGGATATTGCACAGCAGTAATAGAAGTATGAATAAATATCACTAAATTAAACTGAAAACAGTATATTACACAGCAGTATTACCACAGAATATTGCACAATTATGTCAAGTATTGCAGAGATGTTAATGATCAATGTCCAGTTTAGTGACTTAGGGTCATACAGACTGACACTTAGAGGGAGGAGTTAAAGAGTTTGATGGCCACAGGCAGGAATGACTTCCTGTGGCGCTCTGTGGTGCTTTTTGGGGGCATGAGTCTTCCGCTGAAGGTGCTCCTTTGTTTCAAGTTCAACTCTGTAATCTCAGATTTCAAAGAGCTAAACGACCTCTCAAAATTAAAAATACTCCTAGGAGAAGGAGACAGGGCATATCTTGCTGCCCAATATGTATCAACATACCACACACACACACACACACATTCATTAAAAAAATATAGCCTCAAGCTGCAATTCCGGGGTTCAAGCCAGCACAGACCGTTAGAAGTTTAAAGCTTTTGATCTGAACCTGCATTTTTACAAATAGAATAAAGAAAACAAACAATTTCTGATTCATAGTCTGATTCGTGTTATACCCCACACATTTGTTGCCCTTGTAGCGCCCCCTAGTGGTCGATTGAAGGAAACTTTCAGGGTATATATATACATTTTTTGCCCTTGTAGCGGTTGATTTCAAGGAAACTTTCAAGGCATGTTTCAGGTTCTTATGTGGACATATCCTGGAAGTTTTGTGATAATTGGACAAACAATGCCTGATTTATGCCTTTCGGGGCTTGAACCCCTAATAATAATAATAATAATGATAATAAACCAGCACAAGCATAATAGGGTTTCAGCCCCTTCGGGGCTTGAACCCCTAAAAATGTTGCAGGGCAATTGTATTTGTATTTTTTAACTGCAAGTCTGCAATTTTTATTATCATCTTATCTTCCTTTTCTGTACATATTTGAATAGCACATTTCTTCTGTTTATGTATATGCTTTTATTTCACACTTGCTTTGGCAATGTTAACGTCTGTTTCCTGTGTCAATAAAGCTCCATTGAATTGAACTGAGTTAAGGTTTCACCTGAGGGCTGAAATTAGGTCAGAGAGTGAAATACTAACGTGGAGCACTGTGTGTTTGTGTGTTGCTGCCCCCTCTCTTCTTCTAGGAAGTACTATAAGCGTCTGAAGCAGTCCTTCATCCAGTTCTGGGCAGTGATGATGATAACCAGGAACACCATCAAGAGACGCCATTGGAGGAAGGTAGATAAGAGAGAGAGAGAGAGAGAGAGAGAGAGAGAGAGATCCCTCTGCAGAGTCCTTTGCTGGGTTTCTTGACAACCTTGTGTTTGCTGACTTTATTGTGCTATAAATCTTTGCTCCAAATGGCTCTTGTGTAATACTGGCAGCTTAGCACAACAGCATGTGAGTTGTAATAGGAAAAATATGTCCATGCCCTCTCAGTGATAAGGCTCTGACATCCATGTTTAGGGTCAAAGTGTAGTTTTTTTTTACTCCATGCTTTTTTTATTTCCTCTCAAATGACTTCACCTATTGTGCTGCCTGTATTGTTGTCAGTGGTCTGTATGCACAATTTCCAACTATTGGCAATTTTGACCTTATCTTACAGAACAGCATTAGTTTCTTCACCCAAATTATAAAAAACCAAACAATTTTCTGTTGTTATCTCTAGTGGTATCTACCACAAAACATGAACCTTGTCAACACCAACGTTGTTCTGTGTCTGCTTTATGTGGAAATATGGAACTGTTTGCTAACACTTTGGCTGTAATAGATGTATAAGGTGATATTATGTCAATGTTGTGTAAGCTGCTTTATAGCCACACTAATCACTATTCTTTATATAAAAAAATGGATCAAATAACTATCTATAGGTGTCACTCATAGTGACAAACCCACAGAGAATAATAATCAATTCTGCAGTTCTCCTCAGCTCTACAGAGCATTTTAGCCTCTTTCAGCTCTTTGTTTTGGTTTTACAGACTACAAATTCATCGACCTTTTAATGAAAAAGCTCTGATAGACCCACCGCACACTACCTGCTCAGCACCAAACAGCACAGACAGTTAGAGACTAGCTGGCGAACATAGTGGAGCATTTAGCAGCTAAAGAGCTGCTGATTTCCCTACAGAGATGGCAAAGGCCAAACCAGAACTAAAAGGAGAGTCAATGTTGGACTTAATACTTACTTATTAGATGGACACAAACCTGCTAATGTTGCTCTGTGTCTGCTGGATGTGTAAATAGGGTTACAGGGTAGTGTACTGGCAACTGTTTGCTTACATGTTACACCTTATATAAGATGATGATATGTCAGTGTTGTTCTGCTGGCCCCAAGTGGCCAAAACTTAATTATACATATACTGTACATTATACATAATTTAGCTTTGAAAGATTTAATAGTAAAGTGTCTTTACAGACACAAACAGTGTCTCTGTTACTCCACAAACCTTGCAATGAACAGTTTTCAGTTCAACTCTTAACAGTGTTTTCTGTATATCAAAGGCAACAGGACACTGTTTCTAGAAACAAATGTTGCTGTTGAATTTTTTAAATGTCATCTCTGAGCACCAAATTAAATTCCAGTCAACCTTCGTTGTGTTGGGGTGGAGGCAGAAATCTCAGAGATAGATATTTTAATTTGAGTGAACCAACCCTTTCATGTCTTTGCTTTTCCCAGTTTTGCCACACAGATTTAGGACTTTGTTGATTGTTTCAGTGGTTTGCAATATTTATTTGGATTTAATGTGTGTGGTCAGTTTATTGTAGGCTATGTGAATATAGTCTGTGTTTAATATTTTTCATTTCCCTAAATCAGTTGAAATGTGTGGCGTCTTTAATTTAAGGAGACATTTAAGGGAGATTTCCAACAGTTCCCAGGGAAATCATATAATCCAGATCATGACTTTTGCAAAGGATTTTCTTCTAAAGGCATTGGATTGTATGCTTTGACAGACAAAAATTTAAATTATAGAGGTAAATGTTGGACTGATGACTGCTGTGCCATAAACAATCACGCCCAATCAATATTGGGTGTGTTCATTCTCATACATATTTTAGCAATGGCAACATCTTCCTTGACAGTATTACAGCCACTTTATAAAATCTCATTCCTTTCCTTTAACTAGCTTTCTTATCTTCCAATCTAATCATGTAACTTGGGCACACACACACACCCTGCGTAAACCTCAGCCACACTCCGGTCTCGGACTTCAACCTCTCTCATTGAAATTTGAAGCAGAACTGCATCTCTCCTTCCGCCTTCTGAAACCTGCCTATCTGACTTCCAGCTCCACCGCTCTAACAGGTAGGCTACTTTTTACCCTCTGCATCAGATCACATGCAAAAATACCTTCAGCCTGTTCGTTTATTTCCCTTGAGAAATAGTTTGCACCATGAAATCTCGTGAAAAATAGAGATTGCGATAGTCTGTATCAGGTTTCAAAATAGTCTAGAAACTCTTGTTTCAGCTGGTGCTTCCTTCATCTTTTTCCTTTTCTTGCCTTGGCTGTAAACAGCTGAAACTGAAAATGTTCTTTTTGTTAGTCCTTTTGCTTCAGTTGTATTACTGTCAGTCTATTTGGTGTTATTGTTTTATGAGGCTTGGACTATGAACAGTGGATATGTCAGACTCCTGCTCACAGACTGCCTATGTCAGCTGCTCAAGCCTAGTTGGACTCATGAGTTTGACTGATAGATTTGGGGCCAAAAGTGACATCAGTCAGTGTCGTCTTTTTCAGGTACAATATAAATATTGCAGTTTGATTTGTTACATATTTATTGTGGAACTGTTTCATACTCACTTCTTGTCTTTCATTCTTAGCTTTAGAGTCATATAGGTAACACTATTTTCCCTAGAAAGGAACCATCTATGTAACTAGATTTTCTTAGAAAGCTTCCTATAGGATTGTGTCATTGTGTGGTAATAACTGGAAAAATGGAGACAGTGTGCACTTGGTTCGGTTTATTAATGCCAAGTAACTGCCAGTGTAACCCAGAGAGTCTTTTAGTAAGTACACAGCAGGTCAGCCGAACGTGCAACAATGTCAAGTTTGTTTTTCTATGTGGTTGCATCTCTGCTTGGGTTTGGAGTGTAACATTTTTTATCAGATTTCCTGCATTATAAACTGCATGTGGAGTTTAAAAGTAGTGATGAAACAGTACTTGTGTAAAACTGTACTTTGATAAAAAGCCACAGTGGCCCTAAATGTGGCTGGAGAGGAGGGACAGGGAGACAGACTGGGACACATTCAACATGTATCGTTTCCAGCGTGTCAGCTGAGCGCACCTCTCTGGACATGGAGCTCTCTGCTTGGATTTTGACCATTCTTTATTTAATCTGTCTCTCATGAGTCCCCCAACTTTTTAAAGTGCAATACTAAAGTGCACATGAGTACCCTGTAAAGATTTCAAGTGTTCATTGTGACATTTCATATCATATCACCAAAGTCACGGATTCATCCTCTGGGGACCATATACGTCTGTGGAAAATTTCATGGCAGCCTATCTAATAGTTGTTGAGATATTTCAGTCTGGACCAAAGTAGTGGACTGATGGACCAACACTGCAATTCCTAGAGCAGTGGTAGGCAAAAAAGTGGCCCGTTGGACAAACCTGACCCTCCAACAAAAATATTGAAAAATGGAAACTTTCATAGTTTACATTAAAACCTTTAGTTTTCCCAATAAATATGACCTCATAACATCCAATACTGGACCCACACTAAGAAAAGCATGCAAATAACAGATACCGTGTCTCATTCTGTGCCAGGCTATTTGACCAGTGCATGTTGCTGAAAGGAAGTCTAATAAATGCAGATGAGCTCAACTGCATACTTGACATTTGTTTACAGTTTAGGCATTTATCCGATACCTTTATCCAGTAAGATCAACAGCAGATTCAACTACTGACCATGAAATATAAATGTACAAATACTTTTAATACTGGGAAGGACAGAGATACATGGGATGGTTTTGATCATCACCATAATCATATGAGTGCCACTGTCCTGCTCTCTCTAAACTGTAAACCTCTGGATTAAAACCTAACTTTCTGGACTCTTGGAACTGTGTGGCCTGTTGTATGAGGCGGGGCAACAGGACTGTGGGTGTTGCAGGAGTATATAACAAGATGTGTATCTAAGAATAGGATTGAACACACTCCTCAGGCAGAGATGAGGGAGTGTTGAGTGTGCTTGATGTACCTGGATAACAAGAGGATAACTCACCTGAGGCGTTACACACTGAATTAGCAACAAGCTTCAGGTGACAGATTCAAATTCAAGGATTAATATGATTTAAAGATCGTGCTGGTCGCAGTATGATTGACTTACTGGCCGTGTGTGTGTGTGTGTGTGTGTGTGTGTGTCAATTTCAGGAATTTCACGAGAAGAACAAAGTAAAGGCAATGACAAGGACTAAGTCTGTCTCTCCAGGAATGGTAAGGGAATAAAATGACCAATCTAATTCTGTATCTTAGAGATCCTGCTGTAACATTCATCCTAAATACAAATTTCAACCTCAGTAGAAGGTTTCAGTCGTAGTCATCTGGACAATGTTTTCAAATTCAAGACGTTTCGGCTCCCATCCGGAAGTCATTCTCAGTTGTTCACAATTAGAAACCTTTTCTACGATGGAACACTCCTGGACGAATGAGGGACTACACCGCCCTCAGTAGAAGGACCAACCTTCTAGTTTGTCTTGTGGTATCCGTGCTGTAACGTCTGCTTCATGTTGTTTTCCGGTTAGGATGTGGGGTTGTTGGAGATCCCTGCTGAGCTGTCAGCCAGACTTCGCAATGCAGCAGGTCAGCTTCATAAACAGCTCAATTGATGGAATGATTTGATAATACTACAATCTGCACATATGCCACTCTGCTGCCATAGTGTTTTGTTAGTTTGTGATTGTTGTTCTTTCCCTCTCCACCAGTGCGGCAGCATGCGTCAGGGGTCACAGAGGTTGCACCTCCTCAAGTGAAGGCAGAACACAAGCTCACCCTGCCTCTGGATATAGACAGATACCCATTCTCTCGCTATGCCAAGTCCATATTAAAGGTGAGCGAGCTTGGAGCACACACATGCACATATTCATAATCCAGTCCTGGTTTATTACACTGTAAATCCTGCTCCACCTCACACTTCAGAGCTGCCACAATAAGCTAGAAACACAACACTGACATATTATCACCCTCTTCTCAACTGTATCATACAGTTATTATGGCAAACATGTTAGCAAACAGTTGCCTGTAGGGTTTACACATCGAGCAGACACAGAGTAACATTAGCATTCATTTGGAGTGGTATTTGTGTCCCCCTGATGAATGTAAATACAATATGCACTCTCCTTTTAGCTCTGGTTTGGTCTTCACCAACTCCTGAGAAAAATATCTGGCTTTGTGCTCTGGTTTAGCAGCTAAATATATATTTAGCTGCTAAAGCAGAGCAGGTGCTGAGCAGGTAGTGTACAATGTGTTTTTAGAGCTTTTTCTCTGAAAACAGCTGCCTTCTGCTGCTGCTGGAAACCAGAGTGCTGAGAGTTGTTTTCATAGGACATGAGGTTGATTTATGGCAGCTTAAAATGCCTGTGTGTTATTGCTCATTAATTTGTAACATAAGTGTTAGCCAATGATCTACCAGGGACTCAATGCAGACTTTGTTGTTTGTTTGTGTTGATATTAATGGAAAGTCCAATGAAGCATTCTATTCCCATGATGTACTTAAATCAGTTTCATATGGAGACTTGTTGAGATTCATTCAAAATATAATTAAATTCTTACAATAGGATGAACTCATTATATTATATATTATGTCTAAAATGCCTTCTAAAAACACGTGTCAATACTGTGACTTAAACCAAAGCAGAAAAACATAACTTCACAGGCATTAGGAAAATAGTGCCTGAAAATTATTATTTGTATTGAAAACATGGAGAATCATCTTGTACCAACATATATGAAATAAGAAGGATTGTATTTCCTGTCTTTATGAGTTTCCTCATGCTGTGTCCTCAGGATACATGGTGCCAGCCTCAGGGATACCCCCTCCAGAGACCCCTAACCCCTCTGGAACCTGAAGATGCCAGAACTGCCCTGGAGATTTATAAATTGGTATACAGGAGTGATTTTATTAGATTGTGTTAGAATACATTAGATTATTTTTACTCACATTTGTTTCATTTATAATTTTCAATCCTTTTCTCCTCAGATCTTACGGTTTACAGGTGAGTCAGACCTCAGTGGCTGGCAGGAGCAAATGTTGGGTAACTACATAGTGGAGAAGGGTCAGAACCGGCCAGCCTTGAGGGATGAGATCCTGGCCCAGTTGGTTTATCACATGTGGGGCCTGCAGGAGGAGAAGGACAGTCTGAGGGGCTGGCTGCTGCTGGCCTGCTGCCTCAGTGCCTTTGCCCCCTCACCAACACTGGAAAACCCCTGCTCAAGTAGGTGCTAGGCTTTCGTTAGCATTCTATTACCAACAGGGGTTGGTGGAGGGTATACTGTGCACCTTTATAGGCTAAGCTAAATCTAAATGGTATGAAGTCATACTGTGCTTTTTTGTGATTATATATATCATCCTTGAAATTGTTTGTTTGTTTCTAGAAATCTTGGTGAAAATCGGTGCAGTCTTTAGGTTGCTTTCAGCCAATTCATCAAGTGTCATCGGGTCAAATCTGGCATGCATTGCTAGTGTTGTTTTTATACTGCCACCAGGGGCGCCAAAGTCATATATTTTCAAATTCTACACGTAGTGTTTAAATAGATTTTTATACTGTGATCTTTTGTTGTGCTTGTTTTGTAGTGAATGTTCTGTAGTGATGGCTCTTATTGAAAATCATATTGCATTTTCATTAATCTTTTGTGTAAATTTGTAATCTAAGGCTCTTCAAAAAGAAAAGTCCCATATACAGTAATACTACTACTGCTACTAACAGGAATAATAACTTAATTTAGACACACATGTCATGCAAAGACCTGGGGTCTCATTTATAACCGTTGCATACACACAAAACAGAGCCTGGAAGAGGCAAACGCCACTTCCCACGCAAAAGTTGTCTATAAAAACAACCTTGATGGGAGGAATGTGCGCACCTGTAAGTAAAATCTGACCCATGCGTACGAACATTTTGGAAACAGGGAAAATGGGCGATGCAGATGGTAAGGTAGTGAATTGAAGCCAGATTGTATAATGATGCCTCTCACATTTAATATCACACGTTAATTATAGATACACGTTATCAGAAACATTCAAACCAGCAGTTTGAAAAAGATATAAGCCAACTCAAATATTCAGATATAAATATTCAACTCATATACTCAGATTTTCGCATAAAATCCTATTTTAATTGCATACGCATGTCACAAATTAGAAAAGTTTGACACTGGTTGAGAATCTCAGTTGTGCATTTCGGACCCGGTCCTCCAGTACAAGGCCTAAAGCCTCGGTGCCAAGTACTCCTGGTAACCTTGACCGACGTGCTCCCTGGGCAAAGCCAGAAGCTACAAACATGAACTCAGACATGAAATCGGACATTCTCTCTTCCGTGAGGTCAGACATATCCTCTGTGATTAAGCTGAAATTGAATGCGCTGGCAGAAGATTTTAACACACTAAAAAGCGAACTAAAAGAACTAAGAGTTGACATTTTGAACACCACCACTGCCATCCACTCTGAAATCGAGGAAATGAAGGAAACATTAGAGACGTTGAGGAGGGGCTCTCAACCTGGTCAGAAGAGGTAATCTCTCTTCAAACTAAGGTGAATGAGCTCAAAAAGGAAGTGTAAGACTTGAAAGGAAAATGTAAGGACATAGAGGGACGGATGGATCGTGTGAGTCCCAGAACAACCAGACTCAACACCCACGGCAATATCCAAACTGCTAAGAGAGACACTTCAGATGGACAGAGATGTAAAAATCGACCGCTCACATCGCAGACTTGTGTTAAGAAGGCCAGGAGACAAACCTTGTGCTATTATTGCAAAATTGCACTACAAAGGAGACTTTATGGAGATTTTGAGAAGAGTCCGAGATTAAACCTCACTTAACTACAATGGGAATCCATTAGCCATCAACCCAGACTACACGGCCAGTGTCTCCAGAGCAAGAGCAGCCTTCACGGATGTCCGAAAAATACTCAGAGGGCGACAGGGAGTCTGGTACGGCCTGCTGTTCCCAGCCAGATTCCGGATTTCACACAACGGGGAAGAGAATGAATTTTGGGATGCAGCAGATGCCATGGACTATTATAATTCCAGGGACAGAGACTGAGACTTTACACGTTCACGAGGAAAGAAACATCGCTTGATAAGTAAAAGAGTCTCTGTACAAAGTAAGATCTCTCCTATCCCTAAAATTTCAGTCCTCCGTCTCACATACTCTTAAAGGGATCGTTTGGGTATTTTGAAGTGAGGTTGTATAAGGTACTTATTCATAGTCAGTGTATTACCTACAGTAGACGGTGGTCAGCTTGCCCCCAGTTTGGAGAAGCAGACAGGAGTCCCGACGGGGAAGCAGAGCAATGCACTGCTGTGGATGGGGGCAGCAGCAAAACATATTTTAGCCACATACAAGGGGCCCACCTAAAAAAAATCAGTTTAAGTGTCTGCTATATTAAGAATATTTTCACCTTTTTCTTTGGCACTAACTGTAGTACTTCCATATTCCTTCCTCTTTTTCCTTAGTTCCAAAAGAATAGTTTTGAGCCTAAGGAACCAAGCGACAGAGGTCTTGAGTTTAGTCCACTCAGAAAAGTAGTTCATGAGTTTGGCAGTTGCACCTTCGTGTGTGATAATGACATTAGCCATTGGGCCCCTTATGACCTCTGGGTCTTCTGAGGAAATGGGCAGTGGATCGAATGGTCTTGGCCATTCCACCTCTGGCTTTCAAAGAAAGTCTGGGCCCTCAATCCACCTCCTACATGCTAGGAAGTTATCCACAGTCAGACCTCTGAAGGCCTCGTCAGCAGGATTGTTCTTTGAGCTAATGTATATCCACTGAACAACATTTGTTGCTTCCCTTATAGAAGCCACTCTATTTGCCACAAAGGTGTGAAATTGTTCTCATTATTGATATACTTCAGCACGGTCTGACTGTCAGTCCAGAAGCAAGAATTTTCCACCTGAAGTGGTAATTTCTTCCTCAGCATTTTGTCAACTTTAACGGCCAGCAAACCAGCGGTAAATTCAAGACAAGGAATTGTTGTTTGTTTTAATAGTGCGACTCTGGCTTTGCACAACATGAATGCAAGATGTACCTTCTTATACTGGTTCTCCAGCCTCAGGTAAGACACTGTGCCATAACCATGGTCGCTGGCATCTGTAAAGTGGTGCAGCTGTGCATGTAGGGTCCTCTGAAGTCCTTTGGCTTAATGCAGCGGTCCATCTTAAATTCTCCTGGTCCAGCAGGCATCCTGTCCATTGTTGTGAGAATTTTTGGTAGCAGTTTTGGTAGCAAGATGAATGGTGACAAGATTCCTAGTGGGTCGTAGATGGAACTGACAATTGAAAGAATCCCACGTCTGGTGTGTGGTCACTTTTCCAGTGCAGGCTTGAATGTGAAAGTGTCACTTTTAGTGCACCAACTCATTCCAAGTGCCATTTCCACAGGCAGGTTGTCTGCAGCTGCCTGGTTGTTTCAGACCACTTTGCCTCAGGCATAGATGACAATACAGCCCAACTGTTACTGCTACTTTAACAGCTGCAAAGATTTCAGACATTCGTCCACGTAAAAGTTGTTGTAGATGGTTTCAGTCACTTCCACCTTGCAGTCCTCCTCAAAGCGTAGTTGGCACAGCTCAGTGATGAAACTGCTCCAAAGATGTGTACTTTCATTCTTGGACTGGACTCTGTAACATGTCTCCCATGGGCCACCACAGAAAGTGAAGGAAATCCACATGCTTTTCTGATACCTTTATTTGGCGGAACATAGCCTGGACGTTGGTCATCAGAGCAACATTCTCCTGTTTAAATCTTATTAAGACACTAAAGAGAGAGTTGGTGAGGTCAGAACGTTGCAAAAGTTGACAGTTCAAAGAGGTTTCTCTAAACCCTGCTCCACAGTCGAAAACCACTCGCAGGGTTTTCTTCTTTGGGTGGTACATCCCGTGATGAGGGAGATACCACACACTGTCGTCTTTGTAGTGCATCTGGTCTTGAGACTTCTGCGTATCCACTGTCAATCATCTCAGTAAGAAATGCTGTGTACTCCTCCTGGTTGGTCTTAGTTCTTTCAAACTTTCTTTTGAGACTTTGAATGTGCTGTTCAACTATGCACTGGTTGTTTGGCATAGTGATGTCATCCACTTTAAAGGGTAAGTCCATGCAATAATGACCTCCCTGCATGCAAGTGGACTTATATCTCCATGAACATCAGGTCCATCTCCTGCTTCTCCTCCAGTGCCTTGTCATTGAAATCTTGGTTATACTGAGAGACCAACAGCTCCTCCAACTTCTCTGGCAACAACCACTATTGCCCCTCAAAGGAACGGGTCCTCACGGCATAATCCACATCCATCATCTTGGCTGTTGATTATTTCCCAGGGTTTCATAAGTTTTGGCACTTTAGTCCCGATCAAAATTTCAACATCATTGTCCAATTCTGGGATCCTAATATCTTTGAGATATTCCCATTTTTCAATATCTTTCTGACTAGGAATGTTTCTTTTTTACCGTCCAGTTTGGACACCTCCAGTCCTGTAAGGATTTGGCAACCTTTTCTTGGCCCATATTGTGCAGCAGAATGTTGGTCTTTGTGCCTTGTAGATTTAGCTTCTTCATGAAACTATTGGTACAAAATGTTGATGTACTTCCAGGGTCTAAGAAGGCATAGGTCTGCAGCACCTTATCTACCTTCTTAGATTTCAGCTGTACTGGAACAATGGAAAGGGTATGGTCTTGGTCTCCGGCCCCAGTACAACCACATGCCTAAAGAGATATTGCTCCTGGGTAGTGGTTTGCTCCTGTTTACAGCCTTTATTAGGTTGCTTGGTCGTGCATCTGAAATATCACCAAAAAGTGGATGAGATAAGATTTTGACTTGGTTCTCCAGAAAGTTCACCATATCTGGGAACGTGGCCCTGTAGCCTCGTCCTCGGCCAATATTCTGATTCGTCATCTGTGTCTTCATCGTCATCTCGGTTTTGTTGCAAGAGTGGATACATCTGAGTTAAGCGGTCCTCCATAGGTGAAATTGCTGTGGTGATGAGACGAGTAGACAAAGAACGCAGGCACGGAATACAACAACATCCACATAAGGTCAATATTGCAGCAAAGACTGCTAGAGATATTAGAATTGAGGACACCAAGGTTCGGTATTTCCCAAAAGCATCCAACCAAGAGTCCCACATAGTGGCGTCTACACCAGATTGATCTTTCATCTTACCATTCAGAGTTTTCAACCCTTCTATGGCCATGGTGAGACTGCCATCCGCTGCAGTGTTGTTAGTAGTAACACCAGGTACCAAGTACCAGGTAAAAAGAAAAATTAATATAAATACAATTGTCACTCCCCAGCACCTAATGGCATCGCTTATCCATCTAGTCGCCCATCTTCCCCGAGAGTGTCCTCTAATGAGTCTGGTGTCTTGGAAATACTTCACTGACTTTCGAGTCTACTCAGGTTCTACACACCTGAGTCCACCCTATTATCAGACTGTGAGTCACTTTTCTCTGCGGAACTGTCGGAGGAGATGACCTTTTTGCAATGAGTAAGATGTACCCACGTGGATCTTTCCGCTATTTTTATGGCTGTGGGAGTGTTCAACAATACCTGATAAGGCCCTTCCCACTTGGGAGAGTGCCAATGTTTTCTCTTAATGCTTCGTATCAGCACCCAATCACCTGGTCCCACTAACTGGATCTCCTGTTGAGAAACAGAAGGATTTTCATCAGCTTGTTTTCCTTTTTGTTTTTCTAACATTTTTCTCATATAGTCTGCTAGGTCGGTTTCTTCACTCAGCTCCCATTGATTTTTAAACTGTGGCAGCCTGTATGGTCTACCAAACAACGTTTCATATGGAGTTAAACCTGAAGTTGCTGTAATGTTGATGTACATTTTCACTAAATCTATGCACTGAGTCCAAGGTCTCCTTGTTTCTTCAATACATTTCTTTAACTGGTTTTTATAGTGCCATTCATGCGTTCCACTAATCCTGCACTTTGAGGGTGATATGCGCAATGGTTTTTTAGATTAATGTGAAACATTATTCCTATCTTCTTGATCAATTGGTTTACAAAATGTGCTCCATTATCACTGTAAAGGTTTTCCGGAATGCCATAACGGGGTATTATGTCTTTACATAACGCTTTTGCCACTGTTAATGCGTCTGGGTGTTTGGTTGGAAACAGCTCTACCCATTTAGAGAAGGCATCTATTATGACCAGACAATACTTTTTTCCTTCACTCTGATTTAACTCTATAAAATCCATATGTATTGCTTGAAACGGATACTGTGGTGAAGGGAAACGCCCTCTTCTAGGTCTTAAGTTTCCCTGAGAATTGTGCTTAGCACAGGTCAAGCATGCTCTACAAAAAATTTTTGAATAAGAGTTAAATCCATAGGTTGTGTAATGTTGTTGTATCTGTCCCACCATCCCTCCTGTTGAGACATGTGTAACACCATGGCTCAATATTGCAGCCCATTTGTATAGGTTGTGTGGAAGGATTGGTTTTATCTCTGGTCATACATAGATGTAATTTTGTAGTTGTGTGCCGTGTTTTACCCACAAATCCTTTTCTTTCTGTGGTGCTTGTTGTTGCATGTCTTGGAGTGTTGTATCAGTCATATCAGTGTCCGAGGTCAGCATAAGCACTTTTATCTGTCCCTCGGCTGCTTATTTAGCTGTTTCGTCTGCAAATGCATTCCCTAGTGATACTTGATCTGTCCCTGAGGTATGAGCTGCACATTTACAAACTGCGAGGTGTTTAGGTAACACTACTGCCTTGAGCAGGTTAGATAAGAGGTCTGCATGTGTTACTGGTTTCCCTGTAGATGTGATCATTCCTCTATTTTGCCAATATTGTGCAAAAGTATGGACTGTAGCAAAAGCATATTGACTATCTGTATAGATAGTAGCGTCTTTATTCTTCATTAATTTACACGCCTCTGTTAGAGCCACTATCTCTGCAGCTTGGGCAGAGCAGTGTGAGGATAATTGTTCCGCTTTTAATATCTTATCTTTGGTCACTACAGCATAACCTGTTTGTGTTTTTCCTAGATAATTTTTTTTTTGAAGAGCCATCAACATAAATTGTTTCTCCTGTTGTTAAAGGTTGATCAGTAAGATCAGGTCTGCTTTTTGCTGTTTGTTCAGCAAGTTCCTGGCAGTCATGTGCATGTCCGTCATCAGGAAGTGGCAGAAGTGTAGCTGGATTGAGGGTTGTGCATCGCTCAATAGTTAAATGAGATTGTGAAAGCAACACAGCCATACATGACAGATGTCTTGCTGGAGACAGAAAAGTCATGTTTGTCTGCAGCAGCAGCGCTGAAACTGCATGTGGTATTTTCAACACTAGCGGGTGAAATAACACAATAGCAGCGCTAGTTTCTACTGCCATAGAAGCAGCCACCACCGCTCTAACACAGTGTGGCTGGGCACATGCTACGCTGTCTAATTTAGAGGAGAAATAGGCTATAGGTTTCATCTTATCGCCATGCTGCTGTGTCAAAACAGAAGTCATAAATTTCCCTTTGCAGTCTACCATTTGCACAAATGTTTTGCTGTAGTCAGGTAATGCTAAAGCTGCACTGGAAACAAGAGTTTGTTTTAAAGTACAGAATGCATTTTCTGCCTCTTCTGTCCATTTCAATGGAGTAGTCATTTTAATGTTTTCATTCATACATTAATTTCTGGAGTGGAGCAGTTATTTCAGCATAGTTAGGTACCCAACACCTGCAGTAGTTCGTTAACCCTAAAAGCGACATCATTTGTTTTTTTGTGTGTGGTTTTGGAGCCTTTAAGATTGTTGTCTTTCTGTCTTCAATTATTGTTCTTCCTCCTGAGGTAAGATTATGACCTAAATATTTTATTTGTGTTTTGCACAGTTGCAACTTATTTTTACTTGCTTTGTGGCCTTGCTCAGCTAAATGTGTCAACAGTGCTATGGAGTCTTTTTTACAAATGTCTTCGTCTGGAGAAGCTAAAAGTATGTCATCTACATACAACAAAACTTGACTGTTTCCTGGGGGTTGGAACTTAGCCATGCTAGCACTCATCACTTGTGAGTATATTGTGGGACTTTCACAATATCCCTGGGGCAATCTGGTATATGTATAACGTTGACCTTTGTAAGTAAAAGCAAACCAAAACTGACTATCTTTGTCCACTGGGACTGAAAAGAATGCATTGCTGATGTCAACTACAGTAAAGACTTTAGCATCTGGTCTTAATGAGTTCAAAAGGGTGTGCGGATCAGGCACACAAGGTGCTCTTTGTATTACAGCATTATTAACAGCCTGCAGATCTTGTACCATTCGCCAACCCACTGAGGGTGCTTGTTTTTTTACTGGAAATATTGGTGTATTGCATGGTGAATCGTCACACTTTATAATGACTCCTGCAGCTATCAGATCTTCGATCACTGGTTTAATGCCTTCATGTGCATCTGCTTTCAGTGGATATTGTTTCACACAAGGACAGTATTCTGTCTTAGGTCTAATCTGGACAGGTAATGCTCCTTTAACTAGCCCTACATCTGTTGGTCCCTTGGACCATAATGAGTCAGGAACACTTTGAATTAGCTTCTCTTCTTCCTGAGTAAAAAACACATGTATTTTTTTTACACTAGCACCACGGAGGTGCACGCCTTTTTGGACTTGGACTGACCAAAACAGTGCTTTTTTAGTCAGGCCTGCGGACACGTCCATGTGTTGACGGAGGTCGCTGTCCAGTCAGTTGCCGCTTTGGCTTGCTGAACCAGCTTCCCCAGGTCTTTCCACTGCAAGTTTTCATTTTTGTACAGTGAAATATGGGATGGGAGCCACATCCTGTTCAGTGGTTTTAAGTTATCTGGTATGATTACACCTGCAACAGCAGTATTTTCTGCATCCGAATAAATGTAATCTATTGTGATTTTAACAGGTGTCGCTCTGTCTAATTTTGCTTCATACTCTGTGTCTGGTCCTGGAGTGATTTTGAACCATAAAGTGACATGCAAATTTCCTTCCTCCATCTTGTCTTGTGGTCTGGAAATAACTTGTCTTCCCTCTGTCATTAATGCAGTTGCAGTGTCATGTGGGGGCTTATTTAGGACATCTAAAGAATAGTAGTAATAAGGTAGCCCTGAACCTTTTAAGACAAAGATGTCTTCCTGGGTTAGTTCTGCTTTTTTCTTTACCTCTATCCTTCCCTGTGATGTAGGAACAAGAGCTAATCCCAACAAAAACAGAGCATCCCGTCCCAACAGATTTACTGGACACTCTGGGAACATCAGGACAGATATCTGACATGACTGTCCCTGTGGATCCCTCAACCAGACTGGCTCAGATTCTTCCACATGAGTCAACTTGCCATCTGCTGCTCGTACTGCAATACTGCTATTACTAGATTTAGCCCTAGGGAAACTTTCCTTACAAGTTGTTCTGCATGCTCCTGTGTCACAAATAAAATCAATTGGTTTTCCATTTACACATAAAATCACTATCGGTTTCTCAAAATGTACTGCAAGTAAGTCCTGGTAATTTATTAGAACTTCATCATGATCACTGATGTCATCTAATCTTGGTGTCTGAGTAGTATTAGCTTCTAGTCATGCTTGATGTTTATTCTCTGGACAATCTGCAGCGAAGTGTCCATCTTTCCCACAGTTCCAACATCCTGCTTCTCTCTGTCTGTTTCTCTGTCCAAAACCTCCTCTGCCTTGGCCTCCTCACTGTCCTTTTCTATGAAATCTACGCCCTCTATTGTTTCTTCCCCTCTCTCTATTCTGGTCATGGTAAAACACTTCCTCAGTTTCTACCTCACCAAAAAACGTTCCTACTGTCTTTTTCTTTTTTTCTTTAGCAACTTTTTCTGCGTGCAAAGCATGATTAATGTACTCATCAAGGGTACCAGTAGACAGTCCAATGTAGTGCCTCTGCACCCAGCTTCTGATTGCGTCTTTCGAGCCCGCATGTAAAGCATTTTTCAACTGTTGTCTGTAAGCTCCTTGGTCATTATTGTCGTCAGTCAGTCCCGAATGGATTTTAAACACTGTAGTCACGCGGTGTCTATAGTCATCAAAAGTTTCATCGTCTTTTTGTCTTGCTCTGCCTATTTCAGTGTAATTTGCTTTTTGTCTAAACCTGGCTGTGGCTCTGGTTGCCAGACCGTTTACTCCTACTGCCATTTGTTGGCTGTCCCATGGAAGGGGACCGTCACCTGCTGTGTTCAGAGGATTCCAATCTCCTCTAACGTTATACCAATCTGGTCCCAGAGCACACATCCAGATTTGTTGGACTTCTTGTCCATTTAGATGATAGGATTTTCGCACATTTTCCATGTCAATTACAAATTGGGTGACATCTTCTTTGTGTGGAGTTATGCCCTCTAAGGCTTTTTTAACATCATTCATGTTCCAAGTTCTATAAACAAGGATTGTTGGTGGTTGGCCTTCATCCGTGTTTGGATTAGCTACTTGTATCATAGGATACTCATCTGCTACTTTTATGTTAACGGCTGGAGGATTAGTTGGGGACAGAAGTCCTCCCAATTGCTTAGACCATCCGAGGCCTGCAGTACCTCGGGTTGATCTTAGCGCTCTGGGAGGCGTGGTATCATACTCAGGGGGTCCTCTTGGGGAATATCAGGGTATAGTTGAGCTGTAGGAGGAGGTCCCCCTGAGGCACCTTCCTGATTTCTCTGTTCTGCCCTTCTTCCTACCGGCCCTGTCTCATCATCTTCCTGTCTGTGAAACATTACTTGTTTTTTTTGTTTTTTTTCATCCACTTCTTCTATTTTTTCCCTCTTTTTTCTGTCTCTTTCTCCAGCTTCTTTTTCAGCTACTTTCATCCAATATTTGGTTTCCTCATAACCTGACTTTTTCATCTTTTTAGGATCTTTGTTGGTGTTTTTTTGTATTGTTTCCTGTAGTAGCTTAATTGTTTTGATGTTGTTTGATCCATTTATCCAAATATTTTATTTTATCAGGATCCTGTTTTTCTATATACTTCCAATCTTTACACTGTAAATCCTCCCTAGTTTTGGGCTTACTTTGACTCTTGCCCATACTGGAGCTGTTTTTTATGTATTTTGGTCCAACGCTGGGTTAACACCTAGGGTGTTCTAAACGTTGGGATGTTATCAGTGGGGCAATAATTAAAATACCTTTCCAGGTAATTCTCACTTCACGTCTTTCGAGTGGAGAATTCTTGGTATTTCTGTCTCCGTTCACTCACACAATCATTCACACTTTTATTTGCTTATTTACAGACGTCTTTTTCGCACACTTTCGAGGCCTACTAATTTACCATGGAGTTTTAACTTTTAGTCTCACTAAAAGGGGATTCCACCGTCCCACCCGAATTCTTCTCTTGCCTGATAGGGTCTAGAATCCTCAGGGCTTTTTCTTTTGACGCGCTAAACAGCCGCAGTCACAGAGGTTTTCCTTTTGACGCGCTAACAGCTGCAGTCACAAAGGTTTCCCTTTTGACGGGCTAGCAGCCGCAGTCACAAAGGCTTTCCTTTTGACGCGCTAAACAGCCGCAGTCACAAAGGTTTCCCTTTTGACGCGCTAAACAGCCGCAGTCACACAGGTTTTTAACTTAAAACCTACTCACGGAATTTAAGTCAGCGACAGGACTCCGCCGTCCTCAGCCTTTCGTCTAACTCCTCCAGATTCCGTCAATCCTCGGTTTCCAGCCGACGAGGAGGAAATCCAGTTCCTCTCAAAAGGATCCTAGGAGCCCACCTAGGGGGCCGCTGTGCACAGTCTTCCCTGGAATCCTCCGTGTCCACTGGAAACTCTGGATATGTTGGAATCCAGCTCGAAGGACCAAGTTAATGTCAGGTTCAAGACACCTAGAACATTTAAATCATATACAAGGAAAGAAAGACAAAGGCATTAACTTAAGTTTTTACTCGCAAGGAGAGTAAGCATAGATGCATTCAGTTACATCTCCTACTCACTCTGAAGTGCATCCATGCAGCCTCCTCTTTTTTATTCAGTTTAGGAGATTCCCTGTTACATAGTTTTCTAAGGGGTGGGGGAAGTGTATACTGCTACAATAAGAAAAGAAACAAAGTGGTGTTGTCAGGTCTATCTCGTGAGAGCGGCCTTGGGGGCAACCACAACTCATGAGACCATCTGGTGCGGTGTCAGCCTGCCCTGTCGGTCATGGGATGGCAGGGTGCATTCCTGTTATTCTCACAGACACAAGTTTAATAACACACATATACACACAGCATTGCTGTGTACTTTAAAGGCCACTAAGAACAAAACATAAATGGGATAACTCATGTACATTTTATTCTAACAGTATCTTGTAAACCTCCATCTTTCCCGCAGCTTGTAGGGCCACTTCACTATGACATGCCTCATATTTGATGGAATGTTCAATTCCTCCATGTATTGTATATCTGTCAGCGTCACAGCAACGTCTTAGAAACAGCGCAAATTCCTGCTGCACATGAACATCCTCTGCTTTAATGACAGGCCATCCAAATGCTTTATCCATATAGGCTGCTGCTATTCTGTGCTCTTTAATATCCTTGTTTTGATGTCATATGTAGGCAGCTTTGCATCAGTTCTCTGGACTGCCCCCTGGTGTATTGTTCCAGAAAATACAAATAGTCTTGATAACTACTGATTCTCTCTTGAACACATTTGTAGTGAGAAAAGCAGGGGGGTGAATGTCTCCCCACATTCAACAACACACAGCAACATAGTTTACGACCGGTGGAAGATGGGGGAAGGTCTGAATAAACTTTGCTCAGACCTCTGGGCTTCCCCTCTCAAACAGTAAAGGTGTCAATTTGGATACTTGCCCGACAAGACCAGAACTTTCCACCCCGGAGGAAAGACATGTCTTATCATGCTAATGGAGCAACAGCAAAATTTAAAGACAATAAATTGACTCTCTGGATTAATTTAACTAAAGGAGGAGAAACAAAAAACATATTTTCCTCCCTTATCTGTCTCTCTCTCACACACACATCACACACACACATGCAAACCAACACCCTTTTTTTCCCCTCACCCCCTGATGTGGTCTAAGATAAGGTTTCCCAGATACCTATCATAAACGTTGAAAGTACATTTCTAAGTGCAAGAACTGTGATATCCTTGCTTTGAAACCCAAGTCTGAATTAATGTGAATTAGCTATATAATCAATCAGTAATTCAGCTCACATTAATCAGCACATTTCCTTCCTTCCTTGTATATTTACTTTTGGTCACACATCATGTGCGGATGAAACAGGTGGCATTCTTGAGCCTTGATCCAAAGTCATGGTGTTCCCTTTTGGCACAAATTAATTTGCCTTTGGGTTGAATTTGAGTTTTTGCTCTTTAAGTCTTTTGCTCACAGAGGAACTCCATTCCATTTGAATAGGCCTTTCCTCCAACTTCACTGCCTTCCAGCACAGAAAGTCTTGCAGCAGCACCGGCTATTTGATTTAGATTTTGTTTAACAACAGACACATTTCCCTTGGAAGCCAAGAGAGTGGTGATTGTCTGTAATTTGCTTGCCTGTGAAAAATTGACAGACCTTTCCTTTGAAGCCTCTCAATTACCATTGAGATTCCTTTAAAAGTAGGCTTTCTTGTTCTTTTTTTCAGAGACATCACTTTGCAATCCTGTGGACTCAGTGTCAACGGTAACACAGTGTATATCATTCATTTTCAACAAATGCATAGTTGTTTTAAGAAAAGGCGCTTCAACACAAGTGCTGCACTGTGTTGAGGGCTTGCGGTCTTTATTTGTTCAAACAACAGAATCCTATTGACATGACGAGTTGAACGATAATCTCTTTCTTTCAGTTTGCATTCATTCATAGAAAGTTAACACAATCAATAAGGACATGAACTTCCAAATTTCAGGTATTACATCTGAGCCATACAATTGAGACCACTAGTATCATGTATTAAAGATTTTTCATATATGCAATCGCTTGATATTGAAAAGGGCCTCTGCCTGATACCCCTTAAGGCATTACCTTTCTTAGATGTTTTCCTAAAAAAAATACTCAAATGGGGGAGTGGACCTGAGTAACCCTAAAATTCTGGAGAGCTATACAAACTTCATCCAGCTTACCAAAGCATATCTCATCAGTGGCTAGTGTAGGTTATCTGAAGGATTTTGCACCATCATATATAGATGCAGGCTTTAAAAAGTGGTCTGATATGGACTCAGTTATTTGCATCAAATTCTTCATAATGGGGAGCTTAAGTCATTAGAACAAATATGAAGAGTTCACACTCCCAAGGACTGAATTTTTCAGGTATTTACAACTGAGACACTTTCTTACACATAAGGAATGGGATAATATGAAATAGCCTACTCCAATAGAACAGTTCCTCACAGAACTCCAAGTTGGAAATGAGGTTAGAAATGTAATCTCTAAAGTATACTCGATATTCCTCTCGTTAACCCCAAACAATACCTTACGAATAAGGGACAAAGGGGAGGCTGAAATTAATGTAGATATATCTCTAGATGCCTGGAGGGAGTTCAAATGGAAAGTTACAACAAGATATTTTCGAACTCTGCAAATAACAGCAAAGTGGATTCCAACCAGTGCTGGAGAAAATCTGGACCACAAAATGGAAACCACACTCATATTTTTTAGTCATGCCCGAAGTTAAGTAATTTCCGGAAATACGTGTTAGACGCCCTGAGAGAAGTGTTCCACCAAGATATCCCCAAAGATCCAAAGACAGAACCGTGCCATCCCAGTACAAATACAAGTAGGCTAGTGACCACTCTGGGGTTTCTGGCAACTGGCTGTTACCAGCGGGAATTAGCCGACAGGTGTGTGTTTGATATGATCAACAATATATAATGTTTACCTTTCTGCCTAAAGCTCCTTTTGGGAATAATATCATTCTGTTAAACTCACTGCATTTTCTTTTGTTTGTGACCCCGCTGCTTTGGCTATCAACCAGGATGTGCTTTCGTACCTCCACTTCACAAGCACCTCAATTTCTGTGTCAGAAAAATAATTATTTTTTCCTCTTGGCTGTTGCCATGATTCATCGTAAGCAGGCTCATTTATATGCATCAATATTCATGTGGTGCTTTGCACTGATCATTTTTGGTTGAATGTGGACATGTAGAGTGCTGGATATGAAGCTGATCCATGTGCGCACATTTCCAGGTAGATTGTGATTTATAAAGGGTGTGCATGCGCACAGTTTTATAAATCTGATATTTTTTTGGCACATGCCATTTTCAGCTTTTGTGCGCACGTACATTTTTAGTATGGATCCTATGCACTGTTTTATAAATGAGACCCCAGAATGCCCAAAATGCAGTAATGGTTTTACATTACACCCATATGGTGCTGTGAAAAAGTAACTAAAATTAAATATCCACTCACATTTTAAGCTTGTGAAATGTATTAAAAATCACTGATTTCAAAATACCTCACAGGTCTAATAAAAATAAAAAACAAGACAAAAGTTAGGCGGCTGTGGCTTGGTGGTAGAGCGGGTTAGATCCCAGCTTCCCTCAGCCCACATGTCGAAGTGTCCTTGGGCAAGACACTGAACCTCAAATTGCTCCCTAGGGCTGTGCCTTCAGTGTGTGAATGTTTGTGACTGATCAGTTAGTTTCTTTGTATTGATGAGCACCTGCCATCAGTGTATGAATGTGTGTGAATGGGGTTAATGTGATATGTAGTGTGAAGCACTTTGAGTAGTTGGAAAGACTAGAAAAGCGCTAAACAAGTACAGTTCATTTACCATTTCCCAAGTTGAATTTCCCATCATAAATTAAACAAGCACTTGCCTATATGCTGAATACAAGTAGTACCGCACTGGTACAGTGTTGTTTTGGCAACTGCCATTATTTAACTGAAATCACATCTCCAGCTCCATGAGTCAGAAGATATTACAACTATGTGACTTTACAAAAAAGAAATAACACAATCTTCCTCTCAAAATGAAAATTTTAATAAACAATAAAACACACCCTTATTCAATACAACACATGTAGGGTTTTGCCGCTTTGCCATCTTACATGGTCTGGTATGACCAGTGGCTTATAGTGGCTAATGTTAGCTAATAGCAAACTTAGGATGTTGCTGTGAAACTGACATTACTGAGTCACTTCGATGGCTATGAATCTTCTCTACTTGTGTTACTGTTACACTACATTTTATCCTGTGATTGTCACTTTTGCCACAAGCTACATAGGCTCACTTTCAAGCTGCACTAATCAATATTTTTATATGAACAATGGCATAACATAAGGTGCATGCAGCCTGGATGCGAAGACGTATGTCAAGTCGCAAGATTCTATTAATTTTCTATGGAGAGCAGGCGATCCAGCCACGCAGTGGTGTAATGCAGGGTATATACGCAGGTATATGGCGTATACTTGGCCTACTTATTTTTCAGTCGGCATTGCATATACCCACTTCTAAATACCATCTGATGCGCATCATACATTAGTGTACTGCAAGCCAATTTTTTTTTTCCTATGGTGAAGGCATGACCCGCCCTACTGCGCCTCTGATTGGCTAGTACTCATTGCCTTTACAAAGTTACCATTTGTAAAATCTAATTTTCAGGAGAAAAAGACACGTCCTTCTCAGTTGTCTGTCTGGTGCAGAGTGAGGTGTGAATGAATTGGAAGAATGTGGGAGGGTAGGCGGAGTTTGCGTGAACCAATGGGAGGTTTAGCCAAGACCCCTCTTAGGATACGACCAACCTGTTTTGCTATGCATCATGGACCTAGCTGCTGGCGCAAGCTCCAAGAAGAGGGTGAGAATGCGATGATCCCTTCTCCACCACCACCTCACTGTCAGCCTACCCCGTGGAGGAGGCCCATGCATGCGATCCCAGAAGAGAACCCTGCAGCAGCACCGCAGGAGCTTGATACAGTTCCTGAAGCAGCAGCACCACCGCACATCGGGAGCCCAACCCTCGATACGACACCCCCACCTTCACCGCCGGGGACCTCTGACTGGATTCTACCTCCTCCTACACCATCCCCCCCCCCTCGACTGGCCCTCTAATTCTTCGGTATCCTCAGCTCCAAGCCCCTCACCACCCCCCAATCCCAAGAAAGAGGACGAACCTAACGGGGTGCTCTCTGACCTATTTGTGAACACGGTGAGAGCCGTGGTGGTTCGCCTGTCAGATCTGAAATCTATAACGGCTGTCAAATTGATCACCCGAGTCAGCTACAACACGAATGTCTGTTCAAGATGCCAGATTATTTTTTCCAACGGCACTACAATGAGTTGACGAAACGGCTTTGGACGGATCGTTTTATCAGAGCCATTCAACAGGCTCTTCAGGCACGCCATATCCACGTGTCTGCATACAGAGTCCACGGCGCTTCCGAGGCCTTTCATCATAACCTCAAAATGACAAGACGCACCAGAGAGAAAATGGAGAAGACATACGACGCACTGATCGGTCAAGACGAGAAAAAGATTGAGCTGACGAACTATGTTGCAGACTTTTGGAAGGGAATTGAGTGATTTAAAAAATGGGTAATTATTGCAGAAAACTTGTGACTTATATAGAGGAACGTGTAATCGTTAATCAGTTAATCAATGTTTTAGAACACGTGATTAAAAACAGAGTCGCCCATGTTGTGGATAATGATGTTTTTTCCTACGAAGTTGCTAGACTAGAAAAGATTTTGGATGTTCGAAATGTTGAAAATTGGGATCAGATAGTAAGCGACACATTGCTAGCAATAAACAAATGTGTCTGATATCTTTTGTAAAATTATAATAGCGATGAGTAAAGATTCTTGCATGAAAATGTCTGATCTGTTTACTCTTTATACTTTATTTGTAGACGTTGTGAGTTATTGTGTACAAAACACGTATCCAAATACCTGGAATGAATTGAGAACATTGCACGATGATATTTACCATATGGGTGGGATCAACGTTTAGAAGTTAACCTCCAGTACTTTGAGAAATGCTGTGTGTTTATAGTCAATAAAACGATTTAAAGAAGCTTGTGTCTTGTTTTAAAAAAAAAAAAAACTCAGCTGGACACATGGCTGAAAAACGTGCCATGAAAAAAATGTATTATAATCCATCACATCCCGGTAGTTTTGGGGGAGTGGAGCGACTACGCAGAGCCATGCAGGATGAAATGGGGAAAAAGTCAATGTAGAACGGGACAAAGATTTTTTATCGGAACAGGACTCGTATACTCGGCATAAACTGGCCAGGATACATTTTGTCAGAAATAGAGTGTTTGTACCACGACCTCTAAATCAGTTTCAGGCAGACTTTTGTGATATGCAGGCCTCGACCGAACACAATGATGGGTACAATTATTTACTAACGGTCATCGATGTATTTTCAAAACGGGCTTATGCCAGAGTCTTGAAGACAAAAACAGGGTTCAAGGTCTCTAAGGCCTTTGACTCTATTGTAAAAGAAAGCCGTAACCCTTATAACTTCAACAGAGTTATAACGATGCCTTTTGTTTACAGTAACCGAACGCATACCTCGCCAACCCCGTGTACAAACAGAAAGATTATGATGGAGAACCTATCCAAGGCACATTTTACGAAGCAGAGTTGCAAAAAGTCAAGGTTGGTAAAGACAAAGCGTTTCAAGTGGAAGAAATTTTGGACGAGCGTGTTGTCAGGGTTAAAAAAACAAATGCTGGTGCATTGGAAAAACTGGCCTGAGAAATTCAACAGCTGGGTCAAGGCAAGCGACCTGAAAAATGTATAAAAATAGGTTTGCCGAATCTGAATCGGAATCATTACAACATGGACCAAATCTCAGGAGAAGGGTTCTACGTTGTCCTACCCTCCAACCCCAATCTCGTATTTAAAAATAACACACGCGCCGACATGCTGGATCAGGACTTGGATTTAAGTAGATAGACGATGGGCCACTGATGAGGGAGTATTCCCGTCCAAATGATTTTGATCAGGGGGAAACAACTTTTCATCATCAAAAGAAGTAGGCAGGCCCTCAACAGATTTAATCTTTTTATTCTTCTTTTGCAGTTCAGCATACAACTGTTGAAACAATGTAAAAATCCATACAATGCTATCAGGCAGTATATCCATCGCATGATTACAGTTTTCCAAAACAGACTTTACAAAATAAGTCTTACCACAGCCACTCGGTCCCGTGACCAGACAAGAAAAAGGCATTTTCACTCTGGGGTCAAAGTCAATTTTTTCAGATGAAAACATTTTCTCCTCAATAACCAAAAGGCAATGTTTGTCCAAGACTCAGCAGCCGTCTCCTATCATATACAACTCTGAACTTTTTTTGGAATGATGTGTTTTTCTAGAAGGAAGCCTTTCTTATCTCGCACAATACTGTGTTGAGGGATTTCAATGACCCCCCCCTCTCTTCAGAGTTTTGCACATAATCCTGAACCAGGTCTTTGACGCTATCAAAGTTGACCCTTTCACAGCATTGGTGCATATGCGTAATGCCTTCTAAGCGTAAAACAGCCTTGTTGTTTCAAGTTTGGTAAGCATAACTTTTTGGACCCGCAGCCACAAATTCTTTGATGCTATCTCCCCCTAATTCATCCGTAAAATCCCCCAGGTAAATACCCATCTTGAGCCGTGTCTCTCCCTCTTTTGTGACATAGATGAGGCTGGCTGTATCGCAGTAAAGGACTCTGTCTTGCAGCTGTTCCAAATAACTGTACAACATCAGATGCCCGTAGGCTGTGGTGAAAGCGGCTATAAAAACATTATCTACCTTGTTTGGTGGTGAGATACAATGGTCTCCGTAAGACCACTGAACCAAAGCCACTTTGTCATTGACGAAGGAGAAGTACATGACATTATATTTTTCAGAAAACGAGAGGTTAAAGAATTCTTCTGGGTCTGTGACTAGTTTGGTTTGTGTTTGGTTGCATCTCTGTGTGAACTTACTTACTTACTTACCCCAAAAGGAGTTCAGACATAATTTAGACACTTGCCTTTTAGCAGGGTTTGGTTTGATTTTTATCAGCCTCCAGCAAAATCCCTTGGTTCTCATGATGGTCACTGATATACTTTTCTCTGCTTTCCTGATGTACAGCGTCGAACAGGTAACCCGAAGCTTCCTGTTTACCTTTCAGAAAACTGTGCATGTAGTTGACAAATATAGAATCGCTCCATCTATCAAAGTGCTATACCTCAGTTATCTCCAAAGCCTTGTTAAATTCAGGAGTGACCCAGGCACCGGTCAACGCCCTGTCATCATCGCTATGCTGACACGGACCCTCCTGCAAATTGAGTTCGGTGCATGCTCAGCAAAGGGTAAACGCAAGCTTAGCCCCCGTCGTTCTATAGAGCAGGACTGGAAAGTACAACTCTCTCGGCGGGTAGACCCTTGCCCTGATTAGCCGAAAGTAGCTTTGAGGTTCTTAGAAATCTTTCTAGATTATATCAGGGTGTCCGAGAGGATAGGGGAAGTTGGTGTTACAGTAAGGATAGAGAGATGTCATATCTACATAAGAGACTGTCTCGTTTGACACAGCGGTGTGTCTCAACTTTATAGTAGAGGTACGCCCTCCGTACAAAGCTTCGTAGGGTGACAATGGCTGTGGAGCATTATATTGTTTGAGAAACTCCTTCAACCCCTGATGAGATTTCTTCAACATCATCCACATATGCTCACGCATGATGAGTTTTACCTTGTGCACGGCTTCTAACTCACGTAATTTCTCCTCACAGCTCGCCTGCAACTCTCCTAAGGGCCCGTCAGAGGACAGGTGTCGTGCGCTTGATAGCAATTTGAACAGCCATGATAGAAACATCATAGACATATTTCACCCCAGCGATCTGAGCATACCCGTCTACAAAGAATCGCCCCAGCTGTTTTTCTCCCTTATTTAAAGCATATTGGATAGGGATGTCATGGGTGTGTGACAACCACTCTAACCATTGGATACCGGCGTTTGAAAATGTTTTGAACTGACACTGTCCGGAGAGGGGATTGCTAAAGTTTTCGGTGATAGAAAGTTTGTAAGAAACACCTTCATGCATGCCGACGCGATGGTCACTAGGCTGAAGGGATCAACGGCGGTTTCATCGATATACTGTTTTCTGAACAGCATGCAACCCTCGGCGAGAATGTCTACATCATTTTGACAATAGAGTTAGAGTTAGTCGTTTTTGATTAATTCTGAACCAGCCGGTGAACAGCACAAACTAGTAACGACTCATTCATTACTAATTACTTCAACATTAGTTACTGTTTTTGTGTCCCTTCAAGTAAAGTGGAGCATCATACTTTATCCTAACTACTTTCATCCCAAGTAACTAGGCCTACTCACTATTTTGTGTACCGTATTGTAAAGTGTTACCCACCCATCTTTTACTTGAGTGGTTAACTTCTCTAGTCTGATCTCGAGTGCACAGCTGATAGGTACATGGTTTGTTTACATGACAACAGACGTGCATATTTAATGATACTGATGTGGATGCGCATTTGTTGGCGTCTGTGTCTACCTGCCAAAAGCTCTGTCGTAAATTGACTTGTTATTCGATTTCTGCCCAGATTTTATGATACACCTTTTAGATCTTGGTCATTTTTAACTTTTTATTCAAGTATTGATTGAAGTACAGATCAAGTATTGTAGTCATTGGGCGTGGATTTTAAGTTGTTTTGTTCACCTCCCCATCCGAAGCACAACCCGGCTTGTTTTTAGCAGTGGGAGCTAACTTGTCCAGGAGGACCGCTAATACTATCAAGACGCTACCACTGCAAGCAGAAGCCTAATCTTTGCAGCGGGTTCACTTGTTGGACCCGTGCCGGTACGTTTTTGCTGTCTGTGGTTCACCAGTCACCTCTGCTAAAACCATATCATCGCTGTAGGCTCCGGACTGGAGCCCCTGCGTGTAAGTGCATGGGCCCTTTCTGTTGCTGCTACCACCCACCGATAAACACCTATAAAGATTTTTTTTTATGACAGATCAAATATGAGAGAATGATGATTATGTTATAATGTTGAGCTGACTTTCCCTTTAAATTTCTCAAAAACAGTAAACTCATATGACATTTGACATGGAAATTTCCCGCCACCTCTAAAGGACTTTTTTTTTTACGACTGGTTTTTAAGAATGGTGCTTAAGTTATACTGTAATTGGAGCTGACTTAGTTTGAGCTGACTTTACCTTTAAATTTCTCAAAAACTGTATAGCAAAATAACATTATATTTCACATGGGCATAGCCAGGGTCATCCTGAACAGGAATCCATTGGAAAATCTTTTGTCAACTATGAAGGATTTCTTTAATGACGAAATGATGAATATGTTGTGATGTAATTTAAGCTGACTTTCCCTTAAAATTTCTCGAACTGTACTTTAAAATCACACAATGTTTGACATGGCCATAGCCAGGGTGATCCTGAACAATAATCCATTGGAAATTTCTCATCACCTATAAAGATTTTTTTTAATGACAGTTTAAATATGAGGAAATGATTAATATGCTGTAATGTAATTATAGGTGATTTTCCCTTTTAAATTTCTCAATAACTGTACTGTAAAATCACACAATATTTGATGTGGCCATAGTCAGGGTCATCCTGAACAGGAATCCATTGAGAATTTTATGTCACCTATGAGAGAAAGGTTTCTTAAGACAGGTCAAAGACCAATATTTGATGATATTTTTGAGTTGTCTCTTTTAAATAAAAAAGCAGTACAGTACAATAACTTAGAATTTTATTATAAATGGTTTAACTATAATGTGCAATATAATGTCTTTTTCACTTATATTAAATTTCATAAATTATTGCTGAAAAACTGGTCTTTCTACCTTTTTGTCCATTCCAAGCACCCGTACCATAACACAACAAATAGATGCGCATCAAAATCCAAGCTGTGGATGACTTGACCAGGTTTTCACAAGAGACGGCACCTCATCTGGATCCAGTATGCTACCACTTACCTCTCCACATTTGTGTGACATCTGTGTCCGTCTGGGCAAGAACATCGCCAAACTGGAGGGAAGAATCTCTGTCCTTCATCAGATTAAGGAGTATGAACAGCTCCTCGACTTACTTGTAGCCCTGGGTCCCACCACCAAGGGCAAACACTTTGTGGCAGGCTCCTCTTGTGCTAGTCCAACTCTCCATTCCCAGGTGTTCAACAGGTTCAGCATTCTGGATGAGCAAGAATTTCCATCACTGGGCACATGCTCTCATCATCCTGCATCCTCAATGCCTCTGACTAGTTGCCTGTCACCTCTCTTGCTATCATAGGATGCGTGTGGGTGGCTGCCTTTGGACTATAATCTCTGTGGAAAATCATCCAGTGTCGATTTGGTCTGTGGGCAGGCTTCTTCTCGGCCTCAGCACCAAGCTGTGGCGGCATCTCCCAGACCTCGTCGCCAAGCAGTAGACCACGCCGCCTTAATTTGAATATAACAAATGGAAATGGGGCATTATGAAATAGTCCCATAAAATAAATAAATGTGGCATCAAATAATCCCATGAAATAAATTAATCTGGCATTATGAAATAAAAGTCAAAGGAAATAAAAACCTATGTATTTATATATTGAACTATATTGACTCATTTAGTTATTTCATAGCCATTTTTATTTATTTCATAGGCATATTTATTTATTTAATTAATATTGAATAAAATAGCATTCCATAGAGATGTGTGGCCCTACACGCTCACTACGCAAGTTGCGTAGGGCCCCACAAATTACACAACGGCCTTGCCTCCCCCTCGTGTCAAAGCAGGTGTCAGTGTTTACAATTTAGACGACAGAATGAAGCGGAAGTATTTTTATGGTCACAAAAAGAAAGTTCTACTGGAGGTTGCTGCCTGTTAAAAAGGAGTTTTTCCTTGCCACTGTTGCCAAGTGCTTGCTCATGGTGGGAATTGGTGGGTCTCTGTAAATAATATTAAAAAGACTACGGCCTAGATCTGCTCTATATGAAAAGTGCCCCGAGAATTTCTGTTATGATTTGGTGCTATATAAATAAAATTGAATGGAAGTTAAATGACAATGTACAAATACTACTGGCCCATTTTTGGGTAGTCTTATGTCACTGTTTATAACACAGGGCGTTTATCCTCTGCTGGACGGCCCGCTTTAAAAGAAAAATTGGGAGGTATAAATTAGTGAGTATGCCCACTACTACAACACTGCGGGCACACGGTGCATGACGGATACGCCACGTGCGTTCGCTGTATCTGTATTTGCATAAACATGATTAAACCTCTACGCAAAATAGTCTGTCCAGTACACCGCACCAATCTTATGAAACTCAGATCAAACTGTCCAGCTAGGCAGTGCTGATCAAATATGAATCAAGATTCTGTTTCTCGCTTCAAATGTTTTCAGAAACATATTTTTGTGTACTGTTGTAGCTGTAATACAAGAAAGTTTGTGACCAGGCCGTCATTTTTTCCTGCTTGAAAACAGACGAGCCAAAACAAAGCACCGCCCAACTCAGTATGTCTATCCAATGCACTGCAGTGTGTCCGTGGTAAGCTATGTCATTCCTTTGGAGGAAAAAAAAGCAGCCCAGATGTACCTTTTATTAAGATAAGATCATGGAGGAAAAGCTGATAACAGCAGTGTCCGGTTACCCCATCCTCTATGATGCTTCTGCCTTCATATAAAGATAACCTGTAGAGAAACTCGGCATGGCGAGCTGTAGCAGTTGTTGGAGTTTCTGGTTGGTTTAATTTAAGTTTTAATAGATCGTCAGTTCCTTGTGTTTCACTCTCCCAAAATATTAGCTGTATTCATAATTTTGTCTTGCTAGCTAATTATTTTAACTTTATATTATCCACACTATTAGCCACACAGATGCAGCCACCAGCCTGTCTCTCCCTTCAGCCACTCCTGATCGCATAAAAATTTACATTCTGATTGATAGTGGATGGGTTGTGGGTGGGTGAAATAGGGTGAAGTGTCTCCCCATTAAGAGAGATGCTGTGTGCATTTGCGCACCAGGCACAGAAGCACAGAATTGTAACTTGATTATTTTAATCTTCCGAGCAGCGACTGCTGCAAGGTCCCTATTGAAACTGAAGGAATTATTAGGGCCCGAGCGCCAAAAGTCGGTGACGAGGACCTATTGAAATTCAAAGGATTATTATTATTATTATACCGACGACTGCGAGGACCTTATTACATTTTTTTTTTCCTTTTGTCCAAATGAATTCTGATGAATCGCATTTTTGAGTGGCTAAAAGGTGCTCAAACCCACGAAACTTTGCACACACACGTCATAAGTAAAAAATTTACATCTGATATGGGTGTCATGTAAGGGTGTAGCAAAATGGCTCCCTACAAAATTTCCATGTCTTGCACATATTAGAGATCATCCCAAGACTTTAAAAAAAGCCTCTTGGAACCATCCCCTAAACACAACACAAAGTCAACCATTTGAATATAATGTGCAATTTTAGGGCATTTTTTGCCATTTACAGGTTCTCTACTTTAACAAACTTTTTACGTTTTATGGGTCTTGGGCATGGGTGTGGTAAAATGGCTCCATAGCCCTCCTATACAATTTGAAAAAAAAAAAAAAAAAAAAAAATCAGCCCCCGGCCTACGTTTCACTTACATGAACAAAATTTGGGAGGTACATGTATCACTCCAAAACATACAAACAACACGTTTTATACTTTCATGTACTCCTCCTAGCAGGTTGACCACGTCCACCTCAAATTCGGGCAGAAAAACCTTAAGACCTTGATGATGCTATATTGTGAAGCTTGTGAGTTTTCGTTGACTGGCGTGTCCAGTCAAATCTTTCCCAAACTGCACATGTTTAATGACAGTCTCAACCTGAAGACATCTACATGACTAGTCAGTCATAGTCATAGCGCCACCTACTGGCAACAGGAAATTACTTTCCTCATACTCTTACAAAGCACTCCTAGCAGATTAGCCAGATCAACCTCAAAATTCTACAAACAATACCCCATAATTACAACGTGAAAGAAGTTTCTTTGAAATCTTTGCAAATGTCATACAAATAAAAAACAAAAAAAATCATATGTACATAAGTATTTACAGCCTTTGCCATGACACTCAAAATTGAGCTCAGGTGCAACCTGTTTCCACCAATCATCCTTGAGATGTTTCTACAACTTGATTGGAGTCCACCTGTGGTAAATTCAGTTGATTGGACATGATTTGGAAAGGCACACACCTGTCTATATAAAAGGTCTCACAGTTCACAGCATGTCAGAGTACAAACCAAGCCATCAAGTCCGAGGAATTTCTGCAGCATTGAAGGTCCCAATGAGCACAGTGACCTCCATCATCCGTAAATCGAAGAAGTTTGGAACAACCAGGACTCTTCCTAGAGCTGGCCGCCTGGCCAAACTGAGCGATCAGGGGAGAAGGGCCTTAGTCAGGGAGGTGACTAAGAACCCAATGGTCATGCTGACAGAGCTCCAGCATTTCTCTGTGGAGAGAAGAGAACCTTCGTGAAGAACAACCATCTCTGCAGCACTCCACTAATCAGGCCTGTATGGTAGAGTGGCCAGACAGAAGCCACTCAGTAAAAGGCACATGACAGTCTGCCTGGAGTTTGACACCTGATGGACTCTGAGATCATGAGAAACAAAATTCTCTGGTCTGATGAAACAAAGATTGAACTCTTTGGCCTGAATGGCAAGCATCATGTCTGGAGGAAACCAGGCACCACTCATCACCTGGCCAATACCATCCCTACAGTGAAACATGGTGGTGGCAGCATCATGCTGTGGAGATGTTTCTCAGTGGCAGGAACTGGGAGACTAGTCAGGATCGAGGGAAAGATGAATGCAGCAATGTACAGAGACATCCTTGATGAAAACCTACTCCAGAGCGCTCTCGACCTCAGACTGGGGCGAAGGTTCATCTTCCAACAGGACAACGACCCTAAGCACACAGCCGCGATAACAAAGAAGTGGCTACGGGACAACTCTGTGAATGTCCTTGAGTGGCCCAGCCAGAGACCAGACTTGAACCCGATTGAACATCTCTGGAGAGATCTGAAAATGGCTGTGCACCGACGCTCCCAATCCAACCTGATGGAGCTTAAGGTCCTGCAAAGAAGACTGGGAGAAACTGCCCAAAAATAGGTGTGCCAAGCTTGTAGTATCATACTCAGAAAGACTTGAGGCTGTAATTGGTGCCAAATGTGCTTCAACAAACTATTGAGCAAAGGCTGTGAATACTTATGTACATGTGATTTTAGTTTTTTAATTTTTAATAAATTTGCAAAGATTTCAAATAAACTTCTTTCACATTGTCATTATGGGGTATTGTTTGTAGATTAAAATAGATAATGAATTTAATCCATTTTGGAATAAGGCTGTAACATGACAAAATGTGGAAAAAGTGAAGCGCTGGGACACGGAGGTTAGTACAATGACGAGGGAGTTTATTGAACAGCAAGACAGAGTAAAGTAATGACGGTGGATACGAGGGGCTGAAGCTAGGAAAGTCTATGAGTCTTATCTGATGTAGAGTAGGTAGTTCAATCCACTGGAGGAGACGGGGAAACAGGAGAGCCAGGAGTAGACGACACACAACGGAGGAGTCCAAAGTCCTTAGGGAGTTGTCAGGAGATACTGCAGTCGAGTAGAATCTCGTAAGAGGTTTGAGACCAGACAGTGAGTGAACCGGGGGAGTGTGACATTATAGTGTGGGGTTGGTGATTAATGGCAGGTGTGTGATCAGTACTCAGGTGAGTGAGATCTGTTGATTGCAGTGGGTGGAGCTGGTGGTGTCTGTGTTGGCTCTCTGACAGCTGTGAATACTTTACGGATGCACTGTAAATCCACACTATATAATCAGAGTAGTCTTTTAGACTATCCAAAAACACCCTGGAACCTTCCTCTAACCCAGAGATATTATCATGTAAATCCTATGTGCTAAAAAAAAGGGTGGATAAATTGAGTTTAGGTGAGTGTACACTTCCTCCCTGGATTTACATGAATAATAAAATTGTGAGAGATTCTCAGTGAATATAAGAAATGCTATCCAGAGTTGCATATTCAGATATGCTCAGATTACCACATGCTTCCCATCTATGGAGCCCACACAGTTGGGAAGTTCCAGCACTGACGGAAGCTCTCTGTGATGGTCCTCCATAGTAGGTTTGGGCATGAACTCCTCTACCAGGGACTCCCAGATGGCTGCAGCCACATCTTTAACGGAGACACCCACTAAGCTGTGACCCACATGATAATTGAAGGCAATGGTCCAGAATGAATCACCAGTTGTAAAATACCTGAAAATTCATAATGAAGCATATACATTTTTTTATATTTTTCTGTATGTAGCCTATGGTGCTATTCAAAGAACCATAATTGATTAAGGCTGTAGAAGGGTATAGGCTATATAGACTGTGTATTAGGTTAATTGTTCGAGGGTGGTGTTAATTTTGAACAGAGTAATAAGATAATAACAGACTAATAAGTTAACATTACCAAAGTCAGTCTTTTATTAGACTCTGACATTTCCTCCCATTTCCAGCTCACAAACAAAATATATCATAGCAAATGACAGCACCTCATAATAGCAAATCATAGTTTATGCTACTGGTTACTACGCTATTAACATTACCAGAAGACAACTATCAATGCATTTTACCGAAGGCAGATAGCCAGTAATTGGTGTCTATCCTTGTAATCCTGGGTCCAACCCTGGATAGAAGGTTGTCAAATTGCATCCTCGTCAGTCTGAAGGACTGCTGAAACAATACTCCATCCAGGTGACGCTCCAGTACCAACCAATGATATTCTCCCCTGATGGCGAGTCTGGAGAATTGGATGGTTGAAAGTTGAAACTCAACTTTTTTATACTCAACTACCCCGCCAAATAGTTCTAATACGACTGGCAAGAATGTAGGGAAAATATAAAAAAATCTGCATGACGGCATTGCCCACCAGCTGGAGCGTTTAGTGGTCTGGTGCATCCAGATGCATCCTCGCCGGAGGCAGTCAAAAAAGCTCAGTAACACCAGTACTGGGTTTTTGAAAAATATGTTAAATGACGGTAGGAAAGGTGTGGACGTGTGTATACTGCCACAAACCGATAGTGTGATTTACCATTTTGTTACTATACCCTGTCTGAAAAACACTTTAAACCACTTTATCTGTCTGTATATGACTCAGTGTACAGTATTTCTTGTGCAGGTATGTGTCTGACCATGGTCCAAGGGAGTACCGCTCATTGTGCCAACACAAACTGCTGACATCTCTCCAGCTCCCAGCTCCCACTGCCCGCATCTACCCCCCCATCCAACTAGAGTGGACCACCAACCAGAGGAAGGGCACTATGTTGCTGGATGTACACACCTTCAATGGTGAGACTGACTGAAGTGAAATTCTTTAGAAAAACTTTATGATGAAATTGGACCAATTTTCTTATTGGCAACTCCAGTGTAAAAATATCTGCTGTTATAAACCCATAACAAGCCTTTGATATATTTTCTCAGATGAAAAGCTGACAACTGAAGTGGAATCATGGACCACAGGAGAGCAGCTGGCCTCATGGCTTCTTCATTTCAGGTACTCCTCTACTTCTGAACATGCAGTGTATTTACCTCTATTTTGGTAGTGGTAGTTTTCATTCCTCTCCTGTGCATTGGTGTGCAATAGAGGTGTGGCGGAGGCGATGCAGGGCTGGTCGGTGTCTCTTCTGACTGATGAAGGTTGGTCAGATCTGGCAGGCTCGGACTTTGTCATGGATCTTCTGGCTGGAGCTGAAGCTGAAGTGCTGCCACCACCAGGGACTCCATCCTCTTTAAACTCTGACTACCTGTTCAGCAGCCAAGGAGACAGGTAGAGCAGTGAACAACGGACTAGTTTTTGTGGCCAATCCAGGAAGAATTTGCTAAAACAGTGAGCATCTCTGTGTCTCTCTCTTTCGCTCCAGAATGCCAGCTACAGATCTGGATGACTTCATCCCACCAGCACCTCCCATGCAAGCTCCTGGGCTGCCTTCTTTTGAGGGAAGCCCCTGGGGAAGAGATTATCCACAGGAAGGTAGGTGTTACATTGTGAAATGTTAAGGCACCAGCATGCTTTAAATAAAATGCTTATCGGATCATCAAACAGCATCTTAAACCCCCTTCCACCACACCTTTCTGACGTCAGAATTGAGGGTGCTGTCAGTGGCCTGTAAGCTATTACAGAGGCGTGTCACATTAAAGATTAACATGGAGGCAGAAAAACTACACGTTCCTCTGAATTCCTACAAATCAAATGTTTGGCGACACTTCAGATTTTTCAAGAGAGATGGAGAGATATATCTTTAATGTATCAGATCATTGGCAATGCATCAAGATGCGTATCGCATCTGCCTCAGTGATGGAGATGCACATCCCTACTCGGTCACCGTTTCTTGGCAGTTTCACAATGTGTCCCACTGCCCATTCTGTGGGTGTCTTTTCCTCTTCCCAAATTCTCCCAAAGAAGCCGTAGAGCATGTCTGATGAGTTTATGTCTACTTCAGGTGGAATATTGTCAGGGCCTGCAGCCTTGCCAGTTTTCAGTTGTTTGATTGCAGCCTTTATTTCTGATTTTGTTGGTCTATCACACTTAATTTGTAGTGGTATCCTGGCTTTGGGAATATGTGGGTGTTCTGCCGGTGGTGGCCTGTTTAGGACTTCTTCAAAATGTTCTACCCATCTGTCAAGCTACACCTCCTGGGTTGAAAGCAGTTGGCCCTTCTTGTCTGTAACTGGTTTATTACTATGCGGGTATGTCAATTTCCTTGTGAGGGTATATAACTCCTTCATGTTCCTTTAAGTCGCCACAATTTCTGCCTCCTTGGCTAGCCTCTCCACCTGTGTTCTCTTGTCCCTCCTGATGTTCTTTTGCACTTCTTTGTGGAATCTGTTGTACTTCTTTTGTGCCAAAGCCTTTTCAGCTCTTGTTCTTGAGTTGTTCACTTTCTCTTTGAACTCTCTCCGTTGGATTGTGTTCAGGGGGGCTAGTGTTATCCATCAAAGTTCCCAAATCATAACACCACAAATGAAACACAACATGATTATCTCTGCGTGGCACATCCCAACAGCTGGTCTATCAGTTACTTTGGATTTACTTTCACTGTTCCAAGTGAGCCAGTGTGCTCACACTGGCTGACCTTCAAGGTCATGTAACTGAGACTGTTTTGAACTCAGACACAAATGTAATCAAGTGACTTTGCATTGTCCCAACTCAAGGCTCAATTACCAACTGGACAAAGCAGACACATGCTCCTAGAGGTCCTAGACCCTCAGAGCTCCTAAAGGCCACAGGCTTACAGTGTGTTTGGTTTGTGGTAATTTCATTCATTGCAAATTTGTTTGGCAACTCAAATGACAAGAGTTTTAAACTGGGTCTTGCATTATTATCTGATTCTGGGGCCCAGTTTTATAGAAGTATCATGGTTCCAGACAACAACACACATTGTTGGCAACGTTGTATGTCAACTGGCTGGAAAAACAACTAAAACTACATAGCTAGCTAGCTACCTAGCGACACCCATGAAAAATAGCATCAGAGAAATGGTGACAAGCATAAATGAGGTTGATGCAGCTGTACATGTTGTTGTAAGTTGATTAACAGAAATAACTGTGTGTAATTCTTGAATTGTCATGAAGAAATTTTAAATCTGCAGTAATTGATTTCTTTTGGCCACTGTGGGGCAGTGCAACAATCTGTAAACACAATGTTTACATATTGTCACCGTAACATTGATATGGCGAACAGTTTAGCAAAAAGCTACCTATTTACACATCCAGCAGATACAGAATAACATTAAGCATTTAGATGAAGCCGCATTTCTCATCACCTGACAAACAGAAGTCCAATTTTTACTCTCTTTCTTCAACTCCTGAAAACCTCCTGTTGTATCAAAAACTAGTTTTACCTTTTTATGTAAGTTTATAGTGTGTTCACACAGTGCATATTCCTAAATAACTTTAATTTGTTTAGTTGAAAGTGACAGGATACATGCACAGTGCACACAGAGGTAGTAGTGGTGGAGGGGGTGTCAGTAGGGTTCCACAGCTCATTTTTGTCCCAGGACCCACTAATGAGTACTTCCGACCATGCCCAGCTACATCCTTGTGTTGTTCTAATCTCTCTTCTCCACCTGTTTGCAGGCCGTGGTCGACAGATGGATGCCTACGTTGATGACTTGTTTGACCCTGTACTGGACCAAGGACCTCCAGTCAGTGATCATCAGATTTATTTTATTATTTAAACTGTAATTAATATAAAGGCTACTTTTGCCTGTTCCTAAAAAGCATTAAAGTTTTATACCATAAGGTGTATTGAGCATGCTCAGTGGTCTCAATGGATTGTGTATCTCTTGTTGTATCTTATTACTGAGTGTGTGAAGTCACTGGGTTGTGTTTCCTGCTGCCTTTCCAGGAACTGCACTCCTCCAGTTTGTGGCAGCTTTTTCACTCACAATGTAATTTATTACTCATTTGTGTGTGTGTGTGTATGTAGGACATGGAAAGAGTAGCCATGCTAAACCGCAGGATGAGAGGAGGAGGAGGAATTGGACCCATGCAGCCTGGCATGTATGGAGCTGGTAGGAAAACTGGATCTCCTGCTCCATCCCCACAATACACTCCACACCATGTGGATTATAATCACTTAGTGTACAGTATAGTTGCATTATAAAACATTCTTAAACGACCGACCTGAAAAAGTCTATATTTAAAAAAATGTTACTTGCATTATATTTTACATGTTTTATTTTGTCCTCAGAACTGTTTTGTCAGTAAGGGTCTCATTTGTGAGCATGCAATGAAAATTTTGAGCACAGAAAAAGATCATTTCCAAACACATAAATTGTATTTGTCGAGACATTATTATCACACAAAGAATAATTAGAGAAAACAAAACTCTATTCTGTGCCTAATTATTTTATTTCCATGTGTGCTATTGTTCACATAAGCACAAAATAATAACCTCTCAATTTTTTTTGTGTGATAATAATTTCACTACAAAATATAATTTATGTGCATGAAAAAAACATTTTTCTGTGCTCAAAATGTCCCATCAAGTACTCAGAAATAACAAATGTAATGTCATACAGGTCAAGTCAAGTTTAGTGATATAGCCAAATCACAAATGCTACGGTCATAAGGGCTTTACAATCTGTACAGCATAAAACATCCTCTATCCTTAGACCCTCAGTTAAGATAAGGAAACACTTTATGCAAAAAACATACAATAGGTGCAGTAGTAAAACCTGGTATCTGCTGGTCTTGAAAAGTCTTAAAAAGCTCTCAGTTCAGTTTCCTCAAAAAAGGCCTTAGTCCTTAAAAACTCTCAAATTTAATTTACAAAAGTCTTTTATATATTGAATATTCTCTCCTGCCTGCTGTAGGCAGTAAGGCTAGTTAGAAAATGTTTTTGTATCTGATTGCAAGCTGTCAGGAGACACATACACTTATAAACTAAAAGAGGAATTGGTGTGACAGTGGATTTCTCTGCAGGAGGCTGTTCAATCCTTTTTTCTTTAGCGTTTCAGTCAGCACCATCAGACCTGTAGCAAACACTGTAACTACTACTAGCAAGGACGTTCATTGTCTGAATGTGTTGATTTCAGGAAAAAAAAATAATTACTTAAAAGAATTAATCATTTTTAATTGGTTGATTCATTTTATGCCAGGTCACATTGATTTAATTTATTATATTATTATTTATTTATGACTGTATGCTGAAAGACCTCTCGTGGTAGCGGTGATTCACAATTTTTGAAAAACCTATTTTACTGACTGCTTTGTTTTATACCGCCATTGACTGCTGACTCCTCACTCCTCTTAACCGTACATTAGTTACGTCAGTTAAGTTACGTACGTATGTACGTGCGTAAGTTAAGTTACATTACGTAAGTTAAAATAAGTCAACATTGACTTTTGGTTTCACAGGGGACACGAACAGCAGTTTCCTGGGTGAAAGTCCTGTGTTTGTTCAAGTTTGTATCTCTGCAGACCGGAGACTTTGAGAGGGCATGGTAACTGTCAATAATTCAGTGAATCACTTCACAGTATTATAAGGGGGGGACAAACAATTCACGCTCAATCCATCATTTGTTTCGTACAGACAACTTTTCAACTAGCTAGCGCCCTAGCTAGCGCACCACTGCACTGCCGGGTTTCAACTGCTTTTCTAGCCTTAGCTTACTATTGTAATTTCCCATAGAGGTTAGCGAGTTAGCTAACATTAGCTTGCAGTTTACTGCATACAGCCTGTGTACCACCTATATTCTGTTATGATCAAAAGTTCTACTTCCACTTTGAAATGTTGATTAAAAACGTTGCTGTCTGTTGATACTTTGATGCTTTGACTAAACATTGAGAAACGAGGTAAGTTTGCTTCTTCGTGTTGAACCTCCCCCTTCTCCTATGAGAGAGAGAATTAGCTGAATTAAAAACTAATTGACAACTGGTTCAAACTGTGTTTAAACATATTTGTGGTGTTGCCACAGTAGCGAACAGCCTTCCTACACACATTGCAGTTCACAACGTTTTCATTCACAGCTGTGTAATATTTCCAAATGATGCACCTCTTTAGTTCAGCCATCACTGCAATATGTTGTTTGAGTCCACAAAACACAACAACAACAGCAGTGGAGCACAGCAGCAAATAGTACATGCACTACGATGTGTTCATAGCAAAGGAGCGTTGTTTGATGAAATACAAATGGGTACAACATAGAAGAGAGAAACTGACCCCTTTTTTGGTATCGATCCTATTGACGCTAGAATCGATCTTCAAAAACGAGGCGTAGTGTCTGTAGTATCGATATTTTGGTATCGATCCGCCCACCCCTAGTCTCTGCACAATATAAGTCAGTAGAGACTAAATGGCGTGAAATGACACGCGAAAAGCAAAAAAGGAGTTGTGATAACATACGAAATGACTTCAGACATTGCTGTGTTATTCAGTCGCCATTTGGTGATACCAGGCCTGGCAGAGAGCTGCACTCTACTGAGTGCACTCTTCTAATTGTTATATACTGTTGGAAAGTACAAAAAAATTGTGATATAATTATAGATCATTCTAGGCCTTAATGTCCCTACTGGTTTTCTGTTACTTTCATACTTTAGTACTCAGGACCTCTCAGGCTCCATCAGGTTGGATTGGGAGCGTCGGTGCACAGCCATTTTCAGATCTCTCCAGAGATGTTCAATCGGGTTCAAGTCTGGTCTCTGGCTGGGCCACTCAGGGACATTCACAGAGTTGTCCTGTAGCCACTTCTTTGTTATCTTGGCTGTGTGCTTAGGGTCGTTGTCCTGTTGGAAGATGAACCTTCGCCCCAGTCTGAGGTCCAGAGCGCTCGGGAGCAGGTTTTCATCAAGGATGTCTCTATACATTGCTGCATTCATCTTTCCCTCGATCCTGACTAGTCTCCCAGTTCCTGCTGCTGAAAAACACCCCCACAGCATGATGCTGCCACCACCATGCTTCACTGTAGGGATGGTATTGGCCAGGTGATGGCGGTGCCTGGTTTCCTCCAGACATGACGCTTGCCATTCAGGCCAAAGAGTTCAATCTTTGTTTCATCAGACCAGAGAATTTTGTTTCTCATGGTCTGAGAGTCCATCAGGAGCCTTTTGACAAACTCCAGACGGGCTGTCATGTGCCTTTTACTGAGGAGTGGCTTCAGTCTGGCCACTCTACCATACAGGCCTGATTGGTGGAGTGCTGCAGAGATGGTTGTTCTTCTGGAAGGTTCTCCTCTCTCCACAGAGAAACGCTGGAGCTCTGTCAGAGTGACCATCGGGTTCTTGGTCACCTCCCTGACTAAGGCCCTTCTCCCCTGATCGCTCAGTCCTGGTGGTTCCAAACTTCTTCCATTTACGGATGATGGAGGCCACTGTGATCATTGGGACCTTCAATGCTGCAGAAATTTTTCTGTACCCTTCCCCAGATCTGTGCCTCGATACAGTCCTGTCTCAGAAGTCTACAGACAATTCCTTGGACTTGATGGCTTGGTTTGTGCTCTGACATGCTGTGAACTGTGAGACCTTTTATATAGACTGGTGTGTGCCTTTCCAAATCATGTCCAATCAAATGAATTTACCACAGGTGGACTCCAATGAAGTTGTAGAAACATCTCAAGTACGATCAGTGGAAACAGGATGCATCTGAGCTCAATTTTGAGTGTCATGGCAAAGGCTGTGAATACTTATGTACATGTGATTTTTTTCATTTTTTATTTTTAATAAATTTGCAAAGATTTCAAAGAAACTTCTTTCACATTGTCATTATGGGGTATTGTTTGTAGAATTTTGAGGAAAATAATGAATTTATTCCATTTTGGAATAAGGCTGTAACATAACTAAATGTGGAAAAAGTGAAGCGCTGTGAATACTTTCCGGATGCACTGTATATACAAATGCATCTTCAATTGCAATGAATCTAACTGTAATGTTACCTATAAAAAGGGATTTTAACATTTCTAGTCTCATTTTGGAATGAAATGTTACAGTCTCTGTAAACTGTAATTAGAACTGATCATTCTGTTTTTCAGGTATGCCTATGACAATGCCAAGCTATCCTATGAGTAAGTGCGAAGGTTCATTTGTGTCACAGAGAATCAAATTTTTTGTGTCCTGCTGGAGAAATGTTCTCAAACCTTGAATCTTATCAGAAAAAGTAACTATCTTTCAGTTTTTCAATCTTTGTTACTGTGTTGCCTCTGCTCAGGTATGCCGGTTAACCCATCAATGCCCTTCAATGGTGCAACTCCCATGATGCCAAACACGATGGCCATGCCAACCATGCCAGGTAATCCCAGTATCTGAACCTTTCATCCAGTTATATCAGTAAATGCAGAGACAACTAAAAATTTTACAGAGCTTATTTAACACCATATAGGTTAAAGAAAATGAATCAAATGAAATACTTATGCACATGTTATGACTTTGGCCTTTCTGTATGTGAAGAGGTTCTGGATGGATGTAATTGATTACCTGTCATTGATGTTAAATGTGTGAATTTATAACAAAAGCAAAGACAGTTCCTCATTACATCTGCATTTCTGGCAGCGAAGCGACAATCTTAATGAACTGGAAAATACAGAAAAGGGCTACTAACTGCGATCATGGACTGAAAAGAGAACATAGGAAAAGCGTATGTTGAATGAACCCGATTGATCCACTGACTCCAGCCAAACTTTAGAAGGATTGTAATGTCGCCGAAATAGGATTCGGCTGTTGTGATGGGACGATCGCAAAGGAGCCGAATCAAAGAGTCAGCTCTTTTAAGTGTAATGTGGCTATTAATAGTTTGCATTAGCCCTGTTGATTTTTTTATATTTGGGATGTAATGGAGGGTAAATGCACATGTTTTCCATCCAACCCTGCTTCATCACAACTGGCTCAAATGGGATTTTATGAGCCATGCAGTTACATTCAACAAAGTCAAGAACGCACAATCTTATAATGTTTGATTGAGTAGGGCCTATACAAAAATAGGTATATTTTATGTTTTGGACATTATTCTATATTGTTACCATAAGTCAGGTTAGGTGGTGTAGAAATGCAGGAAATTTATTTTCAATTAAAAAAAAATTTGTGGGGGACGACCCCACATAACCGCGCCAATTATGTATCTTTCCAAGTTTGCTCCCCCATTTTAAAACATAACCAGACACCCATGGACACAAATATAGACATATATAATTAGAATGGAGAAACATGATTTGATATAGGAAGAAGGATATAAACATTATCGCCCCCGCCCCCCAAAATCTGTGTCATAGTATATACATTGTGTGTGTTGTATGTTACTTATGTTCCTCTGATACGGATTTAAATGTATCGTAGAAAAGGTTTCAGTCGTAGTCATCTGGACACTGTTTTCAGAATCAAGACGTTTCGGCTCCCATCCGGAAGTCATTCTCAATTGTGAAAAATTATTTTCAAATTCTCAATTGTGAAAAAAAAAAATTTTCACAATTGAGAATGACTTCCGGATGGGAGCCGAAACGTCTTGATTCTGAAAACAGTGTCCAGATGACTACGACTGAAACCTTTTCTACGATAGAACACTCCTGGACGAATGAGGGACTACACCGTCGGATTTAAATGTAGCTCATTTCTACCTGAAAAACTGTCATATTCATCCCTACACAGCCATGATGGTGCCTCAGACTTCCATGCCTGCCTCGCCTGTCACTGACCCCGTGCAGATGGCAGCAACACAGCAGGCCCTCATCAATCAGCAGGCCATTCTCATGGTGAGGACAAGCACACTTAGCACACTATTCTTATAGCATGATGGTCAATTTTTTCATGCTGTATTTGCCCCTCCACCCATGTCTACCTTCCCTTACTCCATCTCCTGCCTCCCCTCCAACTCTGTACTTTCCTGTCCTCTCGCTTCCTCCTCTTCAGGCCCAGCAAATGACCCTGCAGGCGATGACTCTGTCCCAGCAGCAGACACAGGAGCAGCAGCAGAAGAAGAAGGAGCAGGAGAGAAAGGAGGAAGAGGAGAGGCAGCGGAGACGAAAGTCCGAGCGACGGTCCAGGGAACGCTCACCCTCCCCTCGATCTCTCTCACACCCACCTGCCCAGCCCAAAGCACCTGCACCTCAATGCACTTCCAGCTACAGGCAGCCTGAGGTATTTCTTCATATAGTATATATTTTTGTAGTGTACTCCAATGCTGCTTTTTTGCACATCCTTATCTTACTATGTCTTACTATGCCTTTTTTGCTGCTTTCTTTCATACATTTCTACTAACTGTCCTTATTTATGTTGAGGTCCATACCCTCCCATTTGGTTGTTGATTTCTTGTTGTTTATTGACTTATTTTATTCATTGTATTTATTTTATTTGTAAAGCGCTTTTCTAGACCCAAAGCGCCAAACAGACAGTGATACAAAACAAAAACATTCAGCGTAAAAGCACATAAGTGACAGTGGCAGATGACAAGATTTCTAACAAGTATTGTAAAAAAGGTGTGTTTTAAGAAGTTTCTTAAGGAGACTAGGTGCAATCCTAAGCTCTTCAGGCAGAGCATTCCAGAGTCGGGGGGCACTGCAGCAGAAGGCTCTGTTGCCCATAGTTTTCAGCTTGGAGCGGGGTTGGTGGAGAATGGGTAGGCTATTAGAGCGAAGTCCTTGTTGTTAATAGAGCGTGTATTTAAATGACCAATGCAGGCTGATTCTAAAGGACACTTGGAGTTGATGTATGCATAGGCAAAGAGGTCGGAATAGCACATGAGTATCTGAGTTTTCTGGCAACATTAGGATTGAACTTTCTAGGCCTATTCCCAGTTATTGTGGATAAGAACTGGTGAGGTGGTGTAGAGTTACATATGCCTATGGAGGTGGTAATAGGCACTCCTAACCACAAGCGGGAGCTAGTGAGGTTTGCAGGGGAGAGAGAGGTTTGCGGGTGGAGACCGAGCTGGACCCAGAATTTATCAGAGATGATGACCTGAGGAGGTGCAGAATCAGCAGCAAGACAGGGAGCGGTGGCATCAGACTCTTGGGCACAGGTTTTGTCGGTTTGTGCTGGGTCAAATACAGTGGTGTCCATGCGCTTCTCAGCTTCCTGGATCTGGTAGAGCGTGGCGATTCTCCGTTCCAACTCTGCAATCTTATCAGCAAGGCGGGCGCAGCTGACACAGCCAGATGCAGAGGTGAGTGGAGCTATGGATTATAGATGAGGTGGCTGGGGAACAGAAACAGAAAGGAGGCCAGTACAAGAGCTGAACGTGCATAGCCATAGGTTGGCAACCAGTTATGGAGGGTAGCAGCTGCTGGCAGGGATGGCTCAGGCACTTAAACGCTAGCCGCTACGTGGTCAGTTAATATGTGCAACCAAAAGCCAGACACGGGGAAAAGCACAGAGCTGTACTTACACACGTGGGTTCCAGAATCTGAGCCCATCGTGCTGGTCAGGAGGTAGAGAGCTTAGCTGTGGCACCATTTGCCGGTGTTGCTTCGAACTCTGTTTCCCCGTTGAGATCTGTATCCCCCTAGCCCTGTCCCCGTCCAAACAGCGAAGGAAGCATGCATTCACAAAAAGCCCGCCCCCCTGATCCTGTGCTCGTACCACTGAGGTACTATGGAGAGAGCTAAGGCTCAAAACCAACTTTTTCAGCGAGTTTTATCTGTAGAATCTTGTATTCTAGAAGTGAAAGGCAAATGTCATGACTGTCTACTTGGGGTAACAGAACCTATGATTGTTGCGTTTTTTGTGTTTATTAACACAACCAACAACTGTTATTTCTATCAATAAATAATATATTTGTGAGAGTTTAATTTTGAATATTATAGACTTTTGGAAAAAATGTGTGCTTTTCACATAACTGATTTTATAGGCAGTTTTAGAACTGCGATTGTTCTCAAAAGGCACAATACCTGGATGTATTGATCATATCTCTCTTTTTGTTTTGTTTTTTCCCTTATCCGTAGTACATAGTTTTTTTGTTTTAGAAATGCAATTGCATGATTTGGTTGGTTGGTTGACTGTCCCAACAAGTACACTTTCACCGCAATTTACTGAGAAAAAGTCAAAACAAATTATAAGTTTTTAGGTTTTATCTTTGTCTTAAAACCACATCCATTATAGCAGGGAAAACACTTCCTGACAGCTGAGAATGTAAAAAATAAATATCATTAAAAATAAAATAATCCATACATCACTGTCTTCATCATCTAAATGTTTTTCTTATTGTCAGCAAATCCCATGAAAAGATCAAAACCAACAATATATTAGCTCAGCTCTCAATACTTTCTGATTTCCCTAGCTTGTCTGTGGCTCTTAGCCCCAAGCCCATTGGTTCCTACCAAGGACAGAAATCTTTAAAAACTGCTCAGTAATTTCCTAAATCATGCCTTTCTGAAAAACTACAAAGGTTCGTTAGACAGCACGATGTTCCTGTTTTCTTTAAACCAGGCAACACTTTAAGACAGAAAGTCGTTCACCCTAAGGACAAGTTACCCACACAGAAACAGAGCAATGTAGTCTACTCCATTCAGTGCAGTGAGGAAAACTGCAAAGAACGGTACATAGGTGAGACCAAACAGCCACTTCACAAAAGACTTTATCAGCACAGACGACACGCTAACTCTGGATTACAGAGCGCCGTGCATTTGCATCTAAAAGCTACAAACCACACATTTGAAGACAGCGAGGTGAAGATTCTAAGTAGAGAGAAGAGTTGGTTTGAACGGGGCGTCAAGGAAGCCATTTTTGTGAAAAAAGAGAACCCCTCTTTGAACAGAAATGGTGGTCTGAGATTCAATCTGCCCAAAGTCTATCAGAGTGTATTAACACCTTGGTCACACCAATCATATGCTAATCAGGTACTTAACAATGATGAGGTAGGTTCAGCCAGAAAACAATAGGCCTGATTACTGATTACTGGGCCATCTTGGAAACTATTAGATCAGTTTCAAGTGAAACCAGCTATTAACAGATACTCAGGTAGATTCCTTCCTGAGGGGCAGGGCTTATGTAACACAAAGTAGCTTAAATTTCTAGTTCCTGTCCCATTTTTTCACAATTGAGAATGACTTCCGGATGGGAGCCGAAACGTCTTGATTCTGAAAACAGTGTCCAGATGACTACGACTGAAACCTTTTCTATGATAGAACACTCCTGGACGAATGAGGGACTACACCGTCATACCCCACCTTTAATATGCATTTGGTATTCTAGTGATTATTTCTAGCAGCATTACGGTGTATGCGGGATTGAGTCAAAATAAACGACAGTGTGTGTGTTCATGGAAATGAAGGAACATGTCACGGTGCAGCTCATTGATGTGCTTTTAATCGTTTTTGGACAACAATGGAGCTCTATGGCACAGAGGAATAAGATATATCAGGCTTTGGATACACACACAATACATGTTAGTAGGATGCATTCATTGCTGGTTTGGCCCTGCACATGAAATTTGTTGACAATAAAGAAAAATATAGAATATTACAACCTTATCCTTTAATTCCAAATATGTCAAACATTGATATCACTGGGTCCGTTTCCCACTCATTTGTGGTGCCATGTGTGTCCATGTCCATTTCCTCCACAGCCAGAAAGAGAAGTGGATTTGCCAGATCCAGATGACCTGCAGTCTTTCAGAGACAAGAGGGAATACTTCCAGAAGATTGGTGAGTGGAGCTGACAAGCAGCCATTAGTAATACATGTAGTAAAAAAAGAAAAAAGAACAGAATAAGATTCTTTTTTTTTTACCAAACTATCTTTCAAACTCTCAAACTGCCTCTCACGTCTACACAAACCCCACTGATTCATTTTTCTTGTGTCTTTGACTTTGAAGAGGATTAAAAAACATGAACATGGTGGAAGTGATTGTGCCCATCCTCCCATTGCTTAAACCTTTGAACGTATATTGTGTGATATATAGTAATCCAGGAGACTTTCCACTATATCTAACTTAATATGAAATATAAAATGCAGGAGAGGTTGGGGTTCTAAGTACTTTAAATCATCATGCTTACAATCATTTTCTAATTTAATTCATGGGTTTCCTCATTCCTAACCATTTCACTCCTCTCCTGTCCTCCAGGCACTCAGCCCCAAGGTGAATCCAAAACCCAAAAGCCTCGGCCAGCAGCCCCCAGCCCACCCATACAGCAGCAACGCTCCCCGCCACCCCCGCCTACAGCACCTAAGCCTCAGGGTAAGAAGAAGAAACAAGTTCAAGGGGCTAGATAATATTTTGTGGAAACTAGAAATATTATGGATGTCTGTCCCCTTTTACCTTCAGCTGTTATATTATATAGTATGTAGACCACAATTCAAGGACCCAAAAGGTCTTTAGTCTCCCTGTTGTCCTTTTATGGGATAAAATTTCTGTTGTTTTTATTTTGTTTGAGAAGATACAAACTAATTATATAGAAAATGAATTGAATGAAGAGCTTGGTATATAGTTTCTGTCTCTCATCTCCCGCAGTGAAGCATCTCCACACCTCTCCTGCCAGAGAAGCGAACCCCCCAAAAGCAACACTTACCCCAGCTCCTCTTGCTAAGCCTCAGCCCGAACCCACCTCCAGCATCCGGGAAATCATTAAACAGTATAACAGCCGACTCCCACCAGAACCCAAATGTTTAGAGCCTGTCAGGTCAGTTTCAACGCCGCTCCCTGAGAGGGTTATACACATTCCCCAAAATAAGATTTGACATGTTGAAAGTAAGTTTTGAATGTTTTAACTATAGTTTCAAAGGTGAAAAATATGAAAAGAAAAGTTGAATGTCTTGAATAATGTTTGCTGTGTAACATTTTCAATATTACAAAGCTTTAAAGTCAGTGAATAGAACATACTACTTAAAGAGATTCAAATTGGTGCAGCTTCTTCACAAGTCAGATGTCGGTCAACACAAGCGTTCAGGGCCGGCGCTGGCATAAACACTCTATGCATCCATATCCATACAAATCAAGTTTAAATGACACAAATACATATGAAGAACATAAAATGAAAATATTAACTTTGTGTGTTGCACACGCTCCTCACACTTTGTACCGAGTTGACTGACTTGCTGTGTAGCCATGGTAACGCTGGGTCAACGTGAGTCAGCTGGTTAGTGCTGCAATAAATCATCTCTGGACTTATTTTGATGAACCAACTCAGAGTAAAGTTAGACAAATGGCTCCTAAAAGAAAATTTAGGAGTGGCGCTGAAGGACGGAAGAAGTGAAGATTGGAGATGGAAAAAAAGAACACAGGATTAAAGGTATGTAATGTGTCGTTTTTCTTGCAACATTAAAGTTGTGTTTTTGAATGAAATCGAATTAAACGGAACATAGCCACAGTTGATTTTAACCTGGCAAGCTGCTAGAAATAATAAATGCATTACAACATTTAGATGCTGATGCATCTGAAACGTTTTTCATTAGAACATGCTTGCCTTTTTTCACCACTTGCTAACGTTAGCTAACCTGAGTAGGATTGTAAGGATTGTAAGCTCCTTGATTTAAGGCTAGCTTTGCTTGTTACCTGCCTACCAATGTTGCAACATTAAAGTGGTTTTGAACAAATTAAACTGAACATAGCCACAATAATTTAACCTGCCAAGCTGGCTAGAAAGTGATTTCTTGATTTGAAACTTGATTGAAACTTGATTTCTGGCCATTTGCTTTCTAGTTATGTTAAATGGTATTTCTGCAGATCACATTTGGACATATTGGACATATTTGAATAAATGGATCATTTGCATATTTGGATAAAATTGCACTTGTTGTGTGGTTAATAAATAGGCCTGGAAGATACATATAACATCTATGTAATGTCTTCAAGGCTATATTTAAAGAACAATAATAATCTAATGTATAATCTTTTCAGGGGCGTTATTGAAATATTTTGGAGCAACCTCCGCTGCACCAGGACAATCTATCTCATCAGCTGACATGACTGCTGCTGAGGGAACATGTTGCAAAAGTCTTTCTTAACTTATCAAATTTGAATATCTTTTAATGAACATTATTTTCAAATAAAGTTAGAGTTTTCTAAGATTCCTTTGTCCATCTCTATTGTGTGTTCATTCAGTTATGAGCAGTGTGTGTGATTTGGTGGTTGTGCTGGGAGTGTTTTGGGGCCACAAACAAAATCTTGTTTAGGGCCTCCAAAATCCCAGGGCTGGCCCTGCAAACGTTTGCTTTGGGGAGAGAGAGAATGACATTCAACAAAGGTCTCTGTTTGGATTTGAATTGGGGACATTGTGATTACATGGCATGCATATTTGCCCCCTATGCAACCAGGACACCCATAACAATTTATTTTTACTTACTTTTAAACTTTCCAGTTGTACTTTTAATGATTGAGAGTTTTATGTTATATTTTCCCCTCATACTATCACGCCAGAGAATACCAGGAGTCCTTGAGGAGGTTCTTGGGGGTCACCAGCTAAATGAGGAGTAAATTGAACCCACAATGGCCTCATTCATTAGAAATAATAACTTCTGTAAGGTTTGTGATTTACTGTTTTGATCTTCTTCACAGACCTCCTGTACGGCATTTTATAAAGAAGAGTGACCCCAAAGAAGAAGCTATGGCCAAACTCAAAAACAAAGCACCAGTGCCACAACAGAAGGTTAGGATGGTCTGGAAAGTCTAACTACAACTACGAATAAAAAGAAAATGTATCTAAATTTCTCTAGAACATAAATGCTATTGTTATTATTATTCTGTCTCATGTTGAATATCTCTGTTGGGAATATACTGCGTGCTATGTCCTCACATTTTCCACTTCTTCCTGCTTGCAACAGTGGGTGCCTCCTCCGCCACCAGTCAAGAGAGAGCAACCTCCTCCCAGGACCCCCTCCCCACAGCCCTCTCCTCCCTTCACCAGGGGTCCGCGTGTCATCTCCAACAACATGAGGCAGAAACAGCGCTCCCTGGAGGACATGTTTGGCTCGCAGCGCTCCCAGTACACTCTGCCTGATCCCCCGGACTCCCCGCCACCTCCTCCGCACCCAGCACCCATCCTTCAGAACATCCCTGACCCGCCGCCGATGGCTACCCCGTCTCTCAGTGGGTGTCGTTCACATCATGTTCTCCAGACATTATGTTATGTGGATTAAAAGGCCTTTTATATAATGTATTTTAGCTGACAAATGCTGCTAACTAGCATTCAGCCCAGTGTTATCCAATGTGAGGAAGTTCATGTCAGTCAGTCACCTTCATCTCCTGTTACCTGTAGATGTGATGCCAGATGAGGAGGGCATTCGCTCCCAGCTCCACCGCTTCTCTTCTGATGTTTACTTCTCTTACTCTAACATGCTGGGAAAACTGTTCCTGCGAAAAGAAGTAAGATATATTTATACACACACACACATACACACAGGACATTTATCAGGAGACCAGTGATTCACTTAAAGCTGCTCTAATCAATATTTTTATATTAACATTGGATCAAATGACTATGTGTAATGTGAAAGGTGTCACTCGTAGTGATGAACCTACAGTTTCCCTCAGCTCTACGCAGCGTTTTGGTGTCACTGTTTTGGTTTCACAGCCAACAACTTTACTGATTTGGTTCAGTCTCACAGCTCTTATTAAACTAATTTCCAGCAGCAACAGGCAGCTGTTTTTCTGATAAACCCAGCACCAAGCAGCAGACAGATAAAGTAAGCAACAGGCATAATGGTAAACATAATGGAGCATTTAGCTGCTTAAGAGCCAAATATTTTTCTCAAGAGTTGGTGAAGACCAAACCAGACTGTGGAATGTGAATATTGGACTTACATTCATCAGGTGCCCAGCACCCCTAACACCAAATAAATGCTTATTTTGCTCCATGTGTCTGCTGTATCTGTAAATTAGCAGCTGCTTGCTAAGATTTTTGCCATAACAAATTGTAAGGTGACAATATGTCATTGTTGTGTTTACAATTTGTTCCGCTGCACCCATGTGGCAAAAAATCTATTAATGCAGGTTACCCGCTGGTATATTGTTAGGGCAAAAATGAACTTTAAAGGTGCCCTGTGGACTTTTCTTGTAAACAAACAAAAGTTATGTTTACATTCAGTGTTAGGGTCAGGGTTTAACAAACATTTTGAATGCATGTCCTTCCTCATAAAACATTTGCAAAGCCATTTTTTTTAAGTTTGTAACCAGCATTGTTTACATCCATGTTTACTAGCTTCTTCGTTACTGCCTTTGTTGGCACATTGCTGTGTTTCTTGGCATGTCACCGCCACCTGTAAGATCAGGGGAATAAGATGAAAACATTGGCACAAGATAAACAAATCTGGGACCCACTCATAAAATCGAAGCTCCATAGTACTGCTAGAGGTCAAAAACTCCTCAGGGTACCTTTAACCCTAAAGGTGACCTTCATCCCACAAGTGATAGAGGTTCCCATTTTTCATTTTTGCCTTTGGCACTTAGATTGTCTGTTCACACAGCAGTGGGTCCCGGCAGTCTATGCCTATAGCAGCATAACTAAGGGATGGTTCAGGACTCACCCAAGCCAGCCCTAACTATAAGCTTTATCAAAGAGGAAAGTCTTAAGCCTACTCTTAAATGTGGAGATGGTGTCTGCCTCCTGAACCCAAACTGGGACCTGATTCCACAGGAGAGGAGCTTGATAACTGAAGGCTCTGGCTCCCATTCTACTTTTGCTTAGTGCGGCTCCTTTAATGCCAAGTGAATGTTCTAATCTCTGTAATAGGATGTGATTGTCAGTGGTGTCGAATGCAGCACTAAGATCTAACAAGACAAGTACAGAGACAAGCCCATTGACTGAAAGTCCTCAAATAAACTATTGTTATTTAGAAAGTCACACAACTGATTGGCGACTGCTTTCTCAACAATCTTAGAGAGAAAAGGGAAAGTTAGATATAGGTCTATATACTATCAGATAGACATCTAGAGTAGGAGTTTTTGCCTAATGGCGTGTAGTCCAGTAATAGGAGTTTAAAAATTAAGTAATGGTCCGATAAAAAAGGATTCTGTGGAAAGACTATTAAATGGTCAATTTTAATGGCATATACAAGAACAAGGTCGAGGGTGTGGTTAAAACAATGAGTGGCTGTGGATAAACACAGTACTAAGACTAACATCCACATGAATATTGAAATCAACTACAATAATTACTTTATCTGTATTAAGGACTAAACTTGATAAAAACTCTGAGAATTCAGATAAAAATTCTGAATAAGGACCAGGAGCGCGGTACACTATAACAAATAGAATTGGCTGTCGTGTTTTCCAGGTTGGGTGTGAAAAACTAAGAACAAGGCTTTCGAATGAGTTAGTTATTTAGTTTAGGTTTAGGGTTGATTAGTAAGCTTGAGTTGAAGATGGCTGCAACTCCACCTTCTCGACCAGTGCCTCAAGGAATATGAGTATTAATATGACTGGGCAGAGTGGATTCATTCAGGCTAACATATTCTTCATGACCCAGCCAGGTTTCAGTAAGACAAAAGTCAATATGATACTCTGATATTAAATCGTTCACTAGTACAGATTTAGATGACTGATGTTTAATAGTCCACATTAAATATCCTATTTTGCTGTGCTATTTCAGCGTTTTCATTTAAGTTTTTATGTATAAATCTTCTTCTGTTAACTTTTGATTTTATTAATTTATTTAATTTGTGGTCGGGGGGCAGACACCACCACTAAAGAGTTTTTGGTGGGTAACTGCTCTGAAAGTGCAGGGAAGCGTGTAGGACTGCAACTCTGCCTCCTGGTCTCAACTCTAGTTTGTCATTGTTTTGGTCCACTAATAAACTCGACCAGATTTCTAGATATTAGAGCTGCTCCATCCAAAGTGGGATGAATGCTGTCTCTCCTAATCAGACCAGGTCTTCCCCAGAAAGTCCACCAATTATCTACTTAGCCCACATCGTTTGCTAGACACTACCTCGACAGCCAGCTGCAGAATGAAGACATGCAGCTAAACATGTCATCACTGGTCAGGTTTGGCAGGGGCCCAGAGAAAAGAAGAAGACGTAGTCAAGATCATGTAGCTGGGATGCAGCAAATGTGATAAAATTGCTGCTTTTCTGGAGAGTTGACGTGCATCAACACGGAAATATAGGTCAGTGGCATATCCTGACGAGTTGTCACTGGTGTGTCACCCTTGAACCGTACGGTCCTCTCCAGCAGCAGTCTGCTTGACATTCACAAATTAAGTTGGAATTATGCTTCTTTGGGCTGCAAGTAGGCGTGTGGCTCTTTCTTTTCTACTTGTATGTAGTGCGTTTATATTTGTTTTTTGTCTCCATTTCGAAGGAGTTGAATCAACCAGTCGACTTGCTTGACACACAGATCCACACAACACATAAGTGAGATTTGGGGGTGTGTGTGTGTGTCGGCTCCTCTGCGAGCCACTGCGGCCCACCTACAGCTTTAGGAGCTGCCCAGTGCAACCACAACCAACTATTTAGCAATTTAGTGCTTGCCTTAATGGCACCTCAATGGTAGTTACTGAGGAAGGGGAGAATTTTATCTGTGGAGCTTTTCTTTCACTTTCCCCTCCCATGTTTTCTCAGCCAATCAAGATATTTATTAAAATGATTTAAAAAAAAAAAATATATATATATTTTTTTTCCTTTTTGATCATGGAATGTGTATTACGTTGTTACATATTGTAGCTTATATTTTGTGTTAGAAGTGTACACTGAAGTGATTGAAAAAATAAATAATGAATGAATGAATATTTACTGGGAACTTTTCATCTACCCCTAACACAGTAGAAATAGCAAGCAAATACAGTTGTGTTCAGACTGACACAAGTGTATTAGATTTATCAATAATGCCTTTCACTACACTGGGGATTTGAACTGGAAATCTTCTTGTTAAAAGCCCCCTTCACTAACCTCAAATATCATTTATTTGTGTACAGGTGTTTTACCCCAGAGAGATGTTCAACTGGCCCTACATCCTCAATCTGTTATGTGAACAGGTTAGCATATTTACAGGTGCCATCATGTTAAACCTGATATACTGTGGTTTACTGAGTGATCCTATTATATTTTTCTTCAGTACCCTCTGATCCACTCATTATCTCTGTTGCACTTTAGAGGCAGTAGACTTCAAACTCTTCACATTGTCGTTGTGTGATATTTTTTAGATTATGAGGGACACCTACTCTGACAGCTGTGTGAGGATCAGCAGAGAGGAGAGGAGGAAGATGAAGGACCTGCTGGGTGAGAGTTTTGACAGATCATCATAAAGCTGGATGCTACAGTTATTACAATGTTGATTAAATGTTTTTGTTACAAGCTTAAGTAATTCACAAGTGGTTGGAAAGAATACTCACTGAATATACACTGTATCATTTCTAATTTGTTTCTGCATTCGTTTTCTCTCCATTATCCCATTTTTACCATTCGCCCTCTATAGCAAATTTCAATGTGGGAACGACTATAAGCACGATCCAGAATGACAACATGAAGAAGAGAATTGTCATTGCTGCTCGAGACAACTGGGAAAACTACTTTACCCGCCTGTTCCCTGTAAAGGTGAGCATGACAAAAAGAGTTATGACAAAGTTAGGGATAATGTGGGATTTTTTTTTTAAATGGAAACCATCTCAGTGTCCATTGTTTTGTGACATTGCATGGCAAGACAAGGCAAGGCAGCTTTATTTATATAGCACATTTCAAACACAGAGGCAATTCAAAGTGTTTTACATTAAATTACATTTTCTTTAGCTAACGCTTTTATCCAAAGCGACTTACAATAAGCGCATTTCAACAATACAGACCAAAAATTGCAAGAATCATGTACTACATCAGCTTCATCAAATACGCTGAACTGCTTCAAATGCAACAACATTAAGACATAGAGAGAGAGTTTTTTTTGGGGGGGGTTTATGGGCCAAGGTGCAGTCTGAACAGATGAGTTTTGTCTGTCCTGATGTCAATGGAGAGCTTGTTCCCCCATTGTGGAGCCAGGACCACAAACAGTCGTGATTTTGTTGAGCGGTGGGTGGGCCCCCTTGAAGTGAGGGAGTAGCAAGCCGATTGGCAGTAGCAGAACATAGTGGACAGGCTGGCGTGTATGGTTTGACCATGTCCTGGATGTAGGATGGGCCTGATCCATTCACGGTAGGCAAGTACCAGTGTCTTGAATTGGATATGAGCAGTCACCTGCAGCCCATGGAGGGTGCGGAGGACGGTGTAGTGTGGGACAAAGTGGGTAGGTTGAAGACCAGCCAAGCTGCTGCATTCTGTATGAGCTGCAGAGGTCGGATGTCACATGCAGGCACACCAGCCAGGAGCCAGTGCAGAGAAGCTAATATTGGAGAAATATGATCTCTTAGTTCTCGTCAGTACACGTGCCGCAGCATTCTGGATCAACTAGAGAGTCTTAAAAGACTTATTCAGGCAGCCTGATAATAAGGAATTGCAATAATCTAACCTAGAAGTAACAAATGCATGGACTAGTTTTTCTGCATCATTTTGAGACAGGATGTGCCTGAGTTTTTGCAATGCTACATAGGTGAAAAAAGGCAGTCCTTCAACTTTGTTTCATGTGGGAGTTAAAGGACATATCCTGATCAAAGATAACTCAGAGATTCCTTACGGTGGTGCTGGAGACCAGGGCGATGCCAACTAGAGTAACCATATCTTTAGATATAATGAGTTTTCGGAGGTGTTTGGGGCCAAGTAAAATAACTTCAGTTTTGTCTGAGTTTAACATCTGAAAATTGCAGGTCATCCAGGTTTGTATGTCCTTAAGACATTGAAGTTTAGCTAACTGATTAGTTTCATCTGGCTTGATCGATAGATATAATTGGGTATCATCTGCATAACAATGAAAGTTTATGGAGTGTTTCCTAATAATATTGCCTAAAGGAAGCATATATAAGGTCAATACAATCGGTCCAAGTACAGAACCTTGCAGAACTCCGTAACTAACTTAAAGTAAATATACTCAGCCTAATTCTAGCAGTCTTGAAGAAAGTTACCCCCAGAAGTCAGAAGGCACACTGCTTTACTTAGGCAAAGAAAAGCATTAGAACAACATTCAAAAACAATAAGCGATAAAACCAGAATAAAATCAATTAATATAGAATAAAATTAGGTTTAAAAAGCTTTGATAAAAATAAAATAGATAGTAGAAAGTGCAGGAGAGAAACCAGTCAATCAAAGGCACAGGAGAACAGCAGAGTTTTAAATTTAGATTTGAAAGTGGCTAGAGTTGGGGCGTATTTGAGATCATCAGGAAGTTGGTTCCATCTGTGTGCAGCATAGTAGCTAAAAGCAGCTTTACCCTGTTTGTTTCTGACTCCGGGTTCTACCAGTTGACTACTTCCTAAAGGTCAAAGGACCCTACTGGGTTTATTTTTTACTTATTTACATATTTCGCAGTTGATGTTTATTAGACCAGTGGATATTGTTTTAACGTGGTCAAATTGCAATATTATAAAGAGTGCGGTCTAGACCTGCTCTATAGGAAAAGTGCAATGAGATAACTTCTGTTATGAATTGGAGCTATATAAATAAAATTGAATTGATAAAATAAAAGTCTTGATAAAAGTCTTTCAACAGGAAGCACATTTGATTCCTTCAGACATACGTTTTTTTAATAAAAGATGGCCAGGTAATTTCATGCTTCCTATAATACTCATGCAAGGAGGATCCATCTGGAAGGTATATTTTGTTAAAAGTAATATTTTGTCACAAAAACTCAATCTTATAAATATATATTATCGGAGGAGATTTTAACTGTGCCCTCGACCAAGTGTTTGATAGATCCACCCAAATTGATACAACTCATGTACAAACTAGAAAAACACTGATTAACTATATGAAGGATCTAAGATTAATTGTAGTTTGGAGAATGCAGAACCCAAATAAAAGGGAATAAACCACCACAGACTTTTCTTAAATGGATTCAACTACTATACACAATATAGTATATTGAATAAATCTAATAAAAAATGACAAGGTACACCGAAATGTTTAGATTAGATGGTATTACCTCAGCATCATATTATTTCTGTACAACAGCGCACCCAGCCTGTGTAAGCATCGAGCAAGAGTCCATTCCCGATCTACCATTACATTTATACTCTTCGGATATTAAGACATTGAAGAAACGTAAAAAAAAAAAAATCTCAAATAATACAATTGCAGTCTGGTATGCTGCAAACATATAGGCGATATACCTGTATTGTCTCAATTTACTCCTATTTGGGGTAATGAACAGTTAACACCTGGAAAAAAAATAGCTAACAGGGTAGAAATTCTACTATGTGGTGCTGCAGAATTATCCACTGACAAGGTCAAAATGATTTTATTGTGACAACATATACAGTATTTACATGGGTATACCGGTTGGGATTTCTGTCTTGTTTCATGCATCAATGGCATTAGTTGACAGACCACTAATCACTTACGAATATTTCCTCTATGTATGTATTTGTTGCAGTTGGACGGTGGGGATGCTCAGGTTTTCGGTGTGTCTCATCGTGGCATTCGTCTCCTGAAGGTGGTCAGAGCATCAGGCATCAACCCCAAACACCTTCGTATCCTCAGAAGCTACAGGTAAACATGCAGCCTACATACACACAGAAGAACACAGCAGAAACTATGCAAAATCACTTTTTTTCTAATTCAATTCTCAGTTTCCACATAACGCGGTTCAAGTCATGTCTCCAAGACAGGAATTTAGTTAATTAGTTAGTTTTTATTTCTATGTCACCCTAAATAATTGGCCGATCCTAAATGCGATTACACGTCTTAAAGCTGGATTACCAACTGGGCAGAGTGGCCCCTAGGGCCCCAGAACTCAAGGGGCCCCAAAGGCTCCAGTTTTAAGGCGACAGTATACTCCATCAGAACTGCTTGTCGGACAGTCAAATAGCTTTGGAACCCCCCTCCCCCCACACCTTTGCAACATCGGAATTGGGGGGGGCTGTGTCTGACAATTTTTTATAACTTTCTAAAACTGACAATCGGACATTCACGCCAACTTGACACCGTGATTGGATGACTGTGTGGAGGGGAGAAAGTACGCAGGGTTGCACTGCACAGGTGGTGTGAGAAACATGGGATTAATGGGGCCCCAGCAGCTCATTATTGCCTCAGGGCCACCTGGTATGTTAATCTGGCCCTGTCAAGACACATCTATGTATCAAGAAGTCCAAAATATAACAAGACATATTAAGGTAACACATACAAAAACAAGAGAAAAACATCTTTAGAACATTATATATACTTAAACGTATATATTTTTTTTGTATAATTTCAAAGAAATTGTACACTGAATAGGAGGGAAAAAAAGACAAGGTACAAGCTTAATTTTTATCCTGATAAAGGGCTTTTTTTCTCATCTTCACTTTCAGTGAGTTCATATTTAGTCCATATGTCAGTAATCCACTGTTCATATATACAACATCCTACTTGGCAGATATGTATCTGAGAGAAACAACATGATGTGCGGAGTTCTCCGAGGCTCAACAGGCCTTCTTCCACAAGACATTTTGACATGAAAAGCACAGGTGTAAATGATAAAATGAATGATGGCTGAATTCCATTTAACTGCTTCAGTTTCAGTGTCCTGGTATTGTGCGTGCTGGCTCACTGCAACACTGTCATGACTCACGGGGACACTTGAATAGTACAGAGCCATCATTAATGTTATTAGTAACATTTGTGCTTTTCCTGCTATGACAGGTCAAAATATGTCATTTAGTTTCACCTTCACCTGCTTCTATTCGGCCAAATTATAAAAATCACCTTCCACAGAGCAGTCCCATAGACTCTATGCCTGAATTTCATTCAGCTAAGTACAGACAAATTGTCTTTGGTGCAAAGGAAAAAAGACCTGGCGCTCATCTAAACTCTGTCTACTAGAGTAATGGTCTTTTCTCAGGTTGCCCCAAAAAGCCACTCATCTTCAGCTCATTCACAACGCTGCTGCAAGCGTCTTAAAGGTGGGGTATGCGATTCTGAAGAAATCCAATACCATGACAAATACCATGATATAGAGTGAACAACGACACAGCAAGTAATGTAACTAACGTTAGCTAGGTTGTGGGTTAGCTTAGCTAGGTTGTGGGTTAGCTTAGCTAGGTGGTGTGTTAGCAAACTGTCCCTACAGTTGCTGCTGTGAAGCTAACAGCCAGAGAGGACGAGTTTCCCAGAGCCAGCACAGCAGCTCCAGACAGCGATGCTCACAACTCTCCTGCTGCTATAGCTAACATCACAACAACAGCACATCTTGGCAAACTAGAAAGTGAGCTTGAATGTCTGTGGGCAAGTCATTTAACGTTACCTGACACACAAATCATGGCTGGAATGGCTGGAATAGTGTTGTGTGGCCCAGTCCGAGCCACTTTGTTTGTTTAGCATTTACAGAGCCAGGGCTGTGTTTAAACAGCTAGCTTTAAATTGCATACCCTACCTTTAACTCTGACAAAGAAAACTGAAAACATCACACCAAATCTCAGTCACTCACATCTCAGACTACATTTTACTATATGAATCCTCTATCTGCCACACAAGTCAACTGGTAGCAGTCTATGATACAAAGAGCTTCTAGACTGATTTCCAGAGGATTTCTTTAAAACCTGTTGCAACTCAAACCAGTCTAACTTTAAAACCAGATTACAAACTTGTTCTCTATTGCTTTCAACTGAATTTTAGACCATTTTCCTCAGTGCACTTGCATCTTGTACTCCCCTCAATTTATTTCTCTAGAAATGCTAGAACTGGGACAGATCCAGAGATGTGGCATAATTACAATCATGTAGAAACTATTTACCTGTATTAATTGGCCACGTGGGAGCAGTGCAACTCTGCTTTTGGTCTTGCTACCAACTCCTGAGAAAAATATCTGGCTCTTTAACCACTAAATGCTCCACTATGTTCACCATCTAGTCACTAACTTTGTTTGTCTGCTGTTTGGTGCTAAGCAGGTAGCGTACAGGTGCTGGAAACAATATTGATGAGGCTGTGAGAGTGAACCAAAACAGTAAAGTTGTGGACCGCAGTACTGAGCTGAAAGATGCTAAAAAGTTCTGTAGAACTGAGATTTTTTTTCTCTTATCATCCTTTTTGAATAAGTTGTGATGCTAATAACACTGTCACAGGCATTATCTGCTTTTCATTCAAGTTTAGCTTTTTATTGCTTGATGTAGTCACTTTCAGCTCATGATTCTTGCCCAGAGTGTTAACTCAGGTCAGCATGAATGTAGTTTTGCAGAGCTGCTGTCAGTAGACCTCCAGGGTGCAGACAGAGTGGAACTGGAGCTAAAGAGTGAAAACTTGGTGCTGCTGTCATCCAGAGCCCCTCAGATCACTGCCATGATCCGATTCTTCCTCCAGGAGCTCATCAGGGTACTTTGTCGTTCTTTAATTATCATTGTTCATTTCACCATCTTTGCTTTTGATTCTTTGTAGCATCTTTTGGCCATGTGACCCCTTGCTTGTGTTAGAGCCCCATCACTTTAAGTCCATATATCACCCTCCCAGACATCTTTCTCCCTGCTCTCTAGGACTCAGGGCATGTGGTTGCCCTGAAAAGTTTTGTGACAGATGACAAAAGTCTGCTCAGCTTCAGCAAGGGTGACATCATCAAACTGCTGCCAATGGAAGGACTTGAGACAGGTAAGGTCATTATTTGGATGCCAGACATACTATCTGTGATAGTTTTTAGGGTTAGATATGCCTTATTATGTTCATTGTTTACAGCTAATCAAAATCTCCTTCCCATCAAATAACATTGTTGTGTGTGTTCCACCAGGCTGGTGTTTTGGCACCATGGGAGGGCGCTCAGGTCTTTTCCCAGAAGACCTCACCCAGCCATCTGCAGCCCCGGACTACCACTGTCTCCACCTTGACCGAAGAGATAACAGGAAGAAAAGCATGAGAGGCGCTAGACCTGTCAGTCCACCCAAGGGCCCGTCTCCAGGTCCCATCAGTAGATCCATGGGCAGCACTGATTCAGAGTGGCCCAGCAGAGAGGCCTCACTCCAGCGCTCGGTATCGGGATCGGTTCAGAGATCAGTCCAGAGCTCAATCCAGGGCTCAGTCCACGAGTTGGAGATCCACTCAGCCATGGCTGAGTTTGCAATGAAGTACTTTAGGTATGATAGAAGAATGATAAGTATTTTTGTTGATTATGTTCAGATGGTTTGGGTTTATATAACATGTCGTGGCTAATTTTGTGCTACCATTATTTGTTTATTAAAGAGTGGGGACTACCACTCTGCCAGCCAGTGGAAGGAATTTTTCAGAAGCAGTTCAACACACAGAGGTAAGACAGTACAATCTTTCTAATATCACATCCCATGGTTTGTAATTACTCATACTATTTCACATCACATTTTGTTAAACCTGCATTTACTGATATTTAGCCACTTAGGGGAAGCCGAAGAAAGCTATAAACACAACATATTCAGTTATTATTATTGAAAACCTGTTAGCAAACAGTGGCCAGCATTAGCAAAAGTCCAATATTCTATCACCTTTTAGCTCTGTTTTTGGTAACTGCTAACTTCTGAGGCAAATATTTGGCTCTTTAGCTGGTAAATTCTTACTGTCTTTGGTTTTCTGCTGTTTGACACTAGGCAGGTAGTGTACAGTGGTTTTTAGAGCTTTTTAGCTGAAAACAGCTGCCTTCTGTGGCTGGGAAAGATGATATGAGAGTGATGAGAGTGAACCAAAACAATAAAGTTGTGGGGCAGAAAACTCCATAGGGCTGAGGGGAACTGAAGATTTGGATGAAAATTCTCTGTGGGTTCATCACTATGAGCAAACCCTTTCATATTCAAGCACTCATTTATTCCATTGTTAATATAGAATATAGATTATAATCGCTTTGAATAAGGTGCTTTCCATTGGTTTTAATGATTCTACTTAGACCTGTTTCAAATCATATCAGACTGTTGTTGCTGATGATAAAAGTCTCCAAATGATTGTTAAAGGTGTCCCACAAGGATCAATATCAGAAAAAAGTGCATGTCAGAGCGCAAACCAAGCCATGAAATCCAAGGAATTGTCTGTAGACCTCGGAGACAGGACTGTATCGAGGCACAGATCTGGGGAAGGGTACAGAAAAATTTCTGCACTACTGAAGGTCCCAATGAGCGCAGTGGCCTCCATCATCCGTAAATGATAGAAGTTTGGAACCACCAGGACTCTTCCTAGAGCTGGCCGCCCGGCCAAACTGAGCGATCAGGGGAGAAGGGCCTTAGTCAGGGAGGTGACCAAGAACCCGATGGTCACTCTGACAAAGCTCCAGCTCTCTGTGGAGAGAGGAGAACCTTCCAGAAGAACAACCATCTCTGCAGCACTCTGCCAGTCAGGCCTGTATGGTGGAGTGGCCAGACGGAAGCCACTCCTCAGTAAAAGGCACATGACAACCCGTCTGGAGTTTGCCAAAAGGCTCCTGAAGGACTCTCAGACCATGAGAAACAAAATTCTCTGGTCTGATGAAACAAAGATTGAACTCTTTGGCCTGAATAGCAAGCGTCATGTCTGGAGGAAACCAGGCACCGTCATCACTTGGCCAATACCATCCCTACAGTGAAGCATGGCGCTGGCAGCATCATGCTGTGGGGATGTTTTTCAGCAGCAGGAACTGGGAGACTAGTCAGGATCAAGGGAAAGATGAATGCAGCAATGTACTGAGACATCCTTAATGAAAACCTACTCCAGAGCGCTCTCGACCTCAGACTGGGGCGAAGGTTCATCTTCCAACAGGACAACGACCCTAAGCACACAGCCCAGATAACAAAGGAGTGGTTACGGGACTCTGTGAATGTCCCTGAGTGGCCCAGCCAGAGACCAGACTTGAACCCGATTCAACATCTCTGGAGAGATCTGAAAATGGCTGTGCACCGATGCTCCCAATCCAACCTTATGGAGCCTGAGAGCTCCTGCAAAGAAGAATGGGAGAAACTGCCCAAACATAGGTGTGCCAAGCTTGTAGCATCATACTCAGAAAGACTTGAGGCTGTAATTGGTGCCAAAGGTGCTTCAACAAAGTATTGAGCAAAGGCTGTGAATACTTTATGTACATGTGATTTTTTTCGTTTTTTATTTTTAATACATTTGCAAAGATTTCAAACTTCTTTCACGTTGTCATTATGGGGTATTGTTTGTAGAATTTTGAGGAAAATAATGAATTCAATCCATTTTGGAATAAGGCTGTAACAAAACAAAATGTGGAAAAAGTGAAGCGCTGTGAATACTTTCCTGATGCACTGTACCACAGTGCCATTCAATTCATTACTGCAGACCGCTATGGTACTCAACACTGTGAGTTATATGAAAAGGTCAGAGGTAATTACTGACATCCAGAAGGCATCAGCACACCTGTTTTATTTATAAAGCCATGCTACCTAAGTTGCTGAGATATTTAACATCATTAGATGAGATCAAAGTGAACAACCATGACACCAGATGACTGAATTGTCTTGTCTAGATATGTCAGTATGTAATTTGTTCTCAGGTCTCTCTGAGATCTTGATGTCAGTGAGACTTCCTGAAAAAATAAAACAAATTTACTGCATTGTGTTTTTTTTAATCCAGGTTCCCATACAGGAGTCCCTCATTCTCTACAGTGATCCTGAAATCAATGATTTATCTGTCCAGTGCTTCATGAGTGAGTGCATCCACACAAACCATACTAATACACACTGAGACATTGTTCCTCCTTCATCCTCCCATTTATCTGTCCCTCCAGACGTGATGCAGTTCATGGGTGACATGCCAACAAAGAAGAATAACACCCAATCAGACTGTCTGAGCCACATCTTACTGGTCAGTGCTCATTCAAACAGTGTATCTAATGGACTGCATTTATAAAGCGCTTTTGAGTTGCTGTGTAATAAGAGTTTCTGTTCTGTTCAGTTAGGGAAGGAAAAGATGCTGCTGAGAGATGAAATCTACTGCCAGGTCATTAAGCAAACCAACAACAACCCAACCAAGTGAGTGTGTCTCATTTATTGAAGTTTTTGGTAACATTTTCAATACATGTTATTTCTGAGTAATAACAGGATTGTCTAATAAACCCACCTGTACACTACCCAATGCCAAACAGCAGACAGACACAGTTAGCGACTAGCTGGTGAACATAGTGGAGCATTTAGCAGCTAAAGGGCCAGATATTTTTCTCAGGAATTGGTGGAGACCAAACAGAGATAAAAAAGGACTGAATATTGGACTTAAATTGGTCAAATGGACAGAAACACGACTCAAAATGAATACTTTTGAAAGTTTGCTAACACATTAGCTATATAAACTTTACAAGATCATAATATGTCAAATGTGTGTGATTTTTAGCGTATTGTGTAGTTTTGCCACCAAGTGGCCCAAAAAGAATTTTTAAATGAAAAATGGAGAATGACATGGGGCACGTCTAGTTCAAAAAGGCTGAAAGCTTCTGCATGCTGTCTGCATTGACTCATCATCCACAGAAGGGTGGGACATTCATTACAGAAGTTGGCTACACTATTGCAGAAATAATGTGGGTTTTTTTTCATTCATTCAGTAATTAAAATTTTTCTTAATTTGTGGAAAATGTAAAATACATACAATAAAAGTGTTACACAGTGAACCGAGCCAATATTTCCAGGGGTGTTTTATCCACTGTAATTTTGCATTTTAAGGATAATTTTAATGTTCCCTAACACAGAAACACATGAGTATGCTGGATAACTTAACTATATTAGAGGGTTATGTTATGATTATTAGTTATGTTTTATCTTTTTTACAAAGAAATTGCATTTTTTCACTGCGACACAGATTGGATTTTTTCCTCATGAATGACAGATCCATCCAAAATCTAAAGTACATATACAGTAAAATGCAGGTAAAAGCAGCAGTAGGCAAGGCTTGTGAAACAAAACAGAATCTCGAAAAAGCAAAATCTTAAGTAGTTCCTAAACTTCTCAGTTGTTTTCTGATTGTTGTGTGTTGTGTCCACAGATCCATCTGTACCCTCGGCTGGCGGCTGTTCAACCTGGTGACTGGGTTCTTCCCCTGTTCTGGGACTCTGCAGCCCTACGTCACACGTCACCTACACGACATCTCTCAGGACTACGAACACATGTACCAAGGTAGAAGAAACACAAGACAATATATTTACACACTGGCATATACACATCAGTTGCAAATAACACACACACTGCCACAAAAATGCTTATCTTTACAACTCATTGTAATGTAAAAAAGTGTCAGCTATACATTAAGATATATATATATATATATAATGGCTCTTTCAGTGCACACACTCTTTATAACATGTGTGTCCTCAGAGCTGGCGTGTGTGTGTCAGGATAACCTTCAGCGATCTCTCCGTTTTGGTGGTCGCCGTAACATCCCCTCTCATGAAGAGATGGAGGCCATTCTGGCAAGTCAACCTACACACTCAAGCAAATAAAAGCATGTCTTTCATGGTATATTTCAACTGTTACATTCCATCATTATCTGTATTTACATCTGAAGTGATTTTGAGTTTTTCTTGGCTTTCTGCAGGCTGGCAAAACTTCTCGACGTATCCCTATTCAGCTGCCAGGAGGAGTGGATTTCACCATCAAGATACACAGCTTCAGTGTAAGACTTATTTAAAACTACTTATTTATGAACAAAACCAGCGACCTTTTAGTTTATTATCAATATTCTGTGTTTGTATTTTTTTTTATCTTCCTCTAGATTGCAGCAGATGTGGCAACAAAGTTCTGTAATGAAATCGGCATCTCAAATCTCACAGAAATCAAAGAGTTCTCCATCCTCGCCAACCGACGTCAAGGTAAATCAGACATTGCATTATCACAGATAATGATACTGTCATTATCCAATATACTTTGAATCAAATCAGCTCAGAAATGACAAATTATTGTACAGATGACTGTGTCACAGTAATAACACACCAAGGCACACCTGACGATTTTGCTTTCAAATGTTATGTTTACTGGAAAATAATAAATACATATTTTTAAAATGTATAAAATCAACAGTAGCATTTCTTTCCAGAAACAGTGCCCCCCTTACTCTGAATAATCCACAGAACACACTATCAACATTTTGAGCACCACAGTGGATATTCCATTTGACTTTATTGTGTCTGGGCGGCAGCAGAAATCTCAGAGAGAGATATCTTAAAACCTCAGCATATAAAACCAAAAAATATGTTTTTATATTATTTATGTGAACTGACCCTTTAAAGATATGTAACATTACTGATTGAGGGAACCCCTTATATACCACATTAGATGCGAGTTAAACAGATAAAAGTGTTAAGTGACAGATTATCAGATCAGTGTCCTGCACTTCCTCCTTACTCCTCTGCTCCTGCTGTGTCAGACGGGATGGTGCGTCCCCTCCATGCTGAAGAGTATCTGTTCGACTTCCTGCTGGATGATGGCTCCGTCTTCTTGTCCCTGAGAAGACTGATGTGGAGAAACCCTCTGTCCTTCAACAGTGACCTCTATGTGGAGTTCCACTACCAGCAGGTGACAACATCAGTTCACAACAGTCAGGAGCAGTAGTAGTACATTTTTAACCACTGGTCCAGTTTCCATCTCACTGTTATCTATATTTTGTGTGTGTGTGTGTGTGTGTGTGTGTGTGTGTGTGTGTGTGTGTGTGTGTGTGTGTAGCTCCTGGGTGACTACCTAAGTGGGCGGCTGATGCTTGCTCCTGCTGCAGGTGGTTCCTCATCAGTCCAGCAGGTAGCAGAGCTGTCAGCCCTGCAGCATCTGTCTCGGGGACTGAAGCACCAGCCCTCCCTGTGAGTCACACACACTGAGAGCTACAATACTGAGCAGTTTAGGACTGGAATATTTTGGGAGATTGGACACAATAATATCATAATACCAACACAAACATATCACTGAGATATAGAATAAACAAATGCCTTAATGGCTGCCTAGAACTCTTAAACAATCAAAGGTGTTAACAGTGTCACTTCAAAGAATATACTAATGGCATCGCTAAGATAGCTTTCTTCCATCTCTGCCATATTGCCTCTTAATTTTAAAGGGTAACACCACTGATTTTACTTGTCAAAGTCAATTCACTAGTCACAGGGGGTACCACTCAATTTTCCAAACAGTTTTCACTGCTTTACTTTACTTTAAAGTATATACCTACTCACTAAAACTCACTGCTCCTAGTCGCTGCGCCTGGCTGATCACCAAGAAATAGTTCCAGCACATAACATAATTTCCCATAAAACCCCAAATTGTAGTTTTTACATTTCTGTTTGTGTACGAATTAAACAAAGATACATGTTAAAGTGGCAGTCTCGAAGATTTTCATTTAAATAAATTTCGCTCACCATCGATCACCAAATGAGTTAACACAATGGTGATTGAGCCTATGGCCCACTGATGAAATTATATGAAAGTCTTTACATTTGCAGTATTACAAACTGGGTGTCTATGGCAACATTCCCAGGAAAAATGCTGTATTAAAGGTCCAGTGTGTAACATTTAGGAGGAGCTATTGGCAGAAATGGAATATAATATTTATAAGTATATTTCATTAGTGTATAATCACCTGAAAATAAGAATCGTTGTGTTTTCATTACCTTAGAATAAGCCGCTTTTATCTACATAGGGAGCGGGTTCCCTTCTATGGAGGTAAATGGTAAATGGACTATACTTGTATATCGCCTTTCTAGTCTTCCGACCACTCGGTGGTGTGCTTCACACACTACATATCATATTCACCATTCACACACTGATGGCAGAACTGCTCATCAGTACAAAGAAACTAATTAATCATTCACACATACTCATACACACACCGAAGGCACAGCCCTCAGGAGCAATTTGGGGTTCAGTGTCTTGCCCAAGGACACTTCGACATGTGGGCTTGGGGAAGCCGGGATCAAACCGCCAACCTTCCGATTAGTGGTTGACCCGCTCTACCACTAAGTCACAGCTGCCCGGCCGGAGGTCGCCATGTTGCACTGCCATGTCTCTTCAGTAGCCCAGAATGGATAAACCAAACACTGGCTCTAGATAGGGCCGTTCATGTTTTTCACGAGTTTCGCGCCACCGTACACGCTTGGAAGGAGAGGGTGATGCGAGCGGTATTCAAATGGTTGCAAATTGCAAACTGCTGCAGCTTCACATTAAAAGCATTTAACTGGCGAAACACAAGTTGACTTTCACAGAAAATGCAATGTGTTTGTCAGTGAGCTTGACACTGACCGCTATGGTTAATCAAAAATGCATCTACAAAACAAGACAACGGTCATTTTCGGCATTTATTGATGGCGGATTAGTTTGAAATATTGCAGGGAGTAATGGAACAAGAAGAAGCAGCTACAGTGAGCTGTTCGATGAAGAGCTGCAGGTGACCAGGCTCCCAGCTTCTCAGCGAGGTAACCATGTCGTGTGCAGCATTGCCTGACTTCTTTATTAAAACGACAGTAGTTTGTTTTGCTACCCCAGAATTCTGTGACCTGTTGTATTAAACAGCATTTGCTGTTACCACCAGTAACTAGGTGTCGCAAAATCAACCAGGATTGAAATCTTAAGGATTGCCACTCAGTTGTTGGTATGTGTATTTTTTCACTTTGAACAGAGCCAGGCTAGCTGTTTCTCTCAGCTTCCAGTCCTTATGCTAAGCTAAGCTAAGCTAACCACATCCTGACTCCAGCTCTTAGCTTGAAGCACAGACATAAGATTGATATCGATCTTCTCATCTAACTCTCGGCTAGAAAGCAAATGAGCTTATTTTACCAAAATGTTGAACTATTATATATATGAAAAGTGGAGTTCTAAATTGTTAGAATACCCCTTTAACACTGTGGGCAAAGGGGGGGCCATGAATTATTTATTTCAAGTTGATTCGCATCAAATACAAAGCATCGCGTGGATCAACTCCATACTTGGCAGCCCCGATCAGCCAATACTTTACAGTGTGCACTCATATCACATTATCACAACAATCTCCTTACTAACAATCTTCTGGTGATATGCATTATTTTGGTCTGTATGTTGTCATCATTTAACATTTAAGTTGACTTATTAGCCAAACTCTTAACGTCATCTAAATGTAACTATGTGTATATTGACACTGATGATTGTATTTCTCTGCAAGGCCAGAGATAAAGGAGTACCTGCCATCACAGGACGGGCTCAGCAGTAAAGTTGAAGAGATCCACGCCTTCTGTGAGGGCCAGACAGCTGCCAGGTTGTCCCTTAGCCCTCAAGACGCCAAAATACAATTCATTGGTATGTATTCAATTCAATTCTATTTATATAGCGCCAATTCATAACAGAAGTTATCTCATTGCACTTTTCCTACAGAGCAGGTCTAGACTGTACTCTTTATAATATTATTTACAGAGACCCAACAAATCTCACCATGAGCAAGCATTTGGCGACAGTGGCAAGGAAAAACTTCCTTTTAAGAGGCAGAAACCTCAAGCAGAACCAGAATCCAGTAGCACAATGCAAATTCCACATAGAATTTTAAAATAATAATAATAATGTGGTACTATTAATAAAATAATGATAGTAAAATAATGATAGTAATAAGACTAATAATAATAATTGCAGTAGCGGTTGTCAAGCAGGAAAATGGGGGCAGAACCAGACTCAGTGGTGGGCGGCCATCCGCCGCTGCCGTGTTAAGTTTTGAGAGAGAGAGAGATTGAGAGAGAGAGGAGAGGTTTAGAGAAAAAGAGAGGTTTTTTGGGGGGGGAGGCACAATACCACCTAGAATTTTTAAAATAGTAGAAATGTAATTGTAGTGTAAATATTAATAAATTAATAATAATAGGAATGACAGCTATAGGAAAACTAATGTCAATATTAGTTACAGAGCTAATAACAACAACTGTAGTAGCAGTTGTTGAGCAGGGACACGGGGGCAGCAGGTGGCCCACAACCACAGATCCAGTCTTTGCAGCTCCGGATCAGAAATACTTGCTGAAAGCGACAGACGGAGAGGAGAGAAACGAGAAAGCACAGAACTACGGGAGAGAGAAGATGTCGAGTTAGTAGCATGCAATAATGGGATAAAAATGCATATAGAAGGAGAGAGGAAAGACGTGCATCATGGGAAATCTCCCGGCAATCTAGGCCTATAGCAGCATAACTAAGGAATGGTTCAGGGCTCACCCAAGCCAGCCCTAACTATAAGCTTTATCAAAGAGGAAAGTCTTAAGCCTACTCTTAAATGTGGAGATGGTGTCTGCCCCCCAACCCACATTGGGACCTGATTCCACAGGAGAGGAGCTTGATAACTGAATCCCATTCTACTTTTGGAGACTCTAGGAACCACAAGTAATCCTGCATCCTGGGAGTGCAGTGTTCTAGTGGGGTAATAAGGTATTACGAGATCTTTAAGATACAATGGTACCAGACCATTAAGAGCTGTGTAGGTGAGGAGAAGGATTTTAAAATCTATTCTGGATTTTACAGGGAGCCAGTGCAGAGAAGCTAATATAGGAGAAATATGATCTCTTTTCCTAATTCTTGTCAGTACATGTGCCGCAGCATTCTGGATCAACTGGAGAGTCTTAAAGGACTTATTCGGGCAGCCTGATAATAAGGAATTGCAGTAGTCCAACCTAGAAGTAACAAATGCATGCACTAATTTTTCGGCATCATTTTGAGACTGGATGTGCCTGATTTTTGCAATGTTACGTAGGTGAAAAAAGTTTGTTTCATGTGGGAGTTAAAGGATAAATCCTGATCAAAGATAACTCCAAGGTTCCTTACGGTGCTGCTGGAGGCCAGGGCAATGCCATCTAGAGTAACTATATCTTTAGATAATTTGTCTCGGAGGTGTTTGGGGCCAAGTATAATAACTTCAGTTTTGTCAGAGTTTAACATCAGAAAATTGCAGGTCATTCAGGTCTTTATGTCCTTAAGGCATATATATATATATATATATATATATATATATATATACACACTCTACCAGAGGCCTGGGAGCTTGAGGGTTCTGCGCAGTATCTTTGCTGTTCCTAGTACTGCACTTTTCTGGACCGAGATGTCTGGTGTTCTTCCAGGGATCTGCTGTAGCCACTCCTCCAGTTTGGGGGTCACTGCCCCGAGTGCTCCGATGACCATGGGCACCACTGTCGCCTTCACCTTCCAAGCCTTCTCCAGCTCTTCTCTGAGCCCTTGGTATTTCTCTAGTTTCTCATGTTCCTTTTTCCTTATGTTGCCATCACTTGGTATTGCCACGTCAACCACAACGGCTTTCTTCTGCTGTTTGTCCACCACCACGATGTCTGGTTGGTTCGCCATTACCATTCTGTCAGTCTGAATCTGGAAGTCCCACAGGATCTTGGCTCGGTCATTCTCTACCACCTTTGGAGGTGTTTCCCACTTTGACCTTGGGGTTTCCAGTCCATATTCCGTGAAGATGTTCCTGTACACTATGCCAGCCACTTGATTATGGCACTCCATGTATGCTTTCCCTGCCAGCAGTACACCCTGCAGTTATGTGCTGGATTGTCTCAGGGGCCTCTTTGCACAGCCTACACCTTGGGTCTGCTCTGGTGCTCAGGGCCTGCTCCTGTGCAGCCATGATGAGTGCCTCTGTGCTGTCCTTCAGTCCAGCCCGCTCTAGCCATTGGTAGGATTTCTTGATATCAGCCACTTCAGTTATGTTCCGGTGGTACATCCCTTGTAGGGGTTTGTCCTCCCATGATGGTCCCTCCTCCAGCACCTCTTCCTCTGTTCCCCATTGCATATATATATATATATATATATATATATATATATATATATATTATGCAATGAGCAATGACCCATCATCCAGTGTGGGTCCTTAGGCAAGACCCTTCACGCTACTGCCTCACTCATGATGATGAGTGACAATGAAATATATGAGATGCCGGCTCAGACGTCGCCCGGCCAAACAAGGTCTGCGTCAGGTGTTGGGGAACCAGAGCACCGAGATGATAAATGGGTTACTGGAACAAGACGGAGATGGGTGAGATGCGATAACAAGGCTCTGTTGGAATGCTACTACTCCATTAACCCTAGTCAGAGGGGTTACATGCAAAGGATGTAGGATGAATGGTTACTTCGAAACCCACAATCAAGGCTTACAGCGAAGCAACTAGTAGCTCAGTGTTCCAACATCCACAAGCGGCAACTGCTATCACAAATTGAGATTATATGAGATATGAGATTATATGAGATATATGTAAGTGTATATAAATATATATATATATATATGTATATATGTGTGTGTGTGTATATATATGTATATGTGTGTGTGTGTGTGTATATATGTATATGTGTGTGTGTATATATATGTATATATGTGTATATATGTCTCCTAACAAAAGTTCAATCACCCAAATGAAGGAATTCATCTGTGGAGTCCCAACATATCTTTACATAGTAATCAAGTACATGTGTGGTAGTAGTGATAACTTCCATTTAGCCAAAAAAATACACTTTATACCTTTTATTCAATTACAAGTATTCACTACATATATTATATGAGGCTAGTGTGTTGTACTGTGACTGGTGATTGGTAGACATGTTTTAATAAAGTAGGTTAAAAGTCAAAGTCTTCTCCTGTACTGTTGATAACTGTATTTGTCTGAATCCTCTGTCTTTTAGAGTTTCTGAGCACCCTGCCTATGTTTGGCTCCAACATTTTCTTGGCCCAGAAGGTCAGCCAGCGTGGCTGTCCCTCCCCATGCATGATCAGTATCAGCCAGGAGGGGGTGCTGTTCCTTCACCCCAAAACACAGGTACCCTCAGCAGCCATAGTACTTAAACACTCCCCTACTATCACTACTTAATCTCACTGCCGTGGTGTCTGACATTTTTGCCATATTCATACAATTCAAATTTAACCTTTGTCACACTAATGTGCATAGGATACAAGAGTTTTTGCTGAAATGTAATTCTTAATTACCTACTGACACCCTTAATTCTTAAGGGTGTCATTAGGTCCTTGTTAAGTATAAAAACTAAAATGTACTGCCATATTTCTTTGCACCGTTTTCCTATCTCAGATTAATCCAGAAAAGTCCAGCAGCTGGTCAACATCCCTGGTGGATAACAGAAGTGTATGACACTGATGCCCAACATGTAGTTGTTAATAAAAAGTCAGAATCAGCCATCTGATGATTTAGGTTTTTTTTCCTCTGCAGGACCGAGTGTTTCTGATTCCTCTGGCAGACGTGCAGTTCATGCGCACCATCCGCCCCAAGAAGCAAGGCAAAGTGCCGGCTCTGGACATCGATTATGGCAATCCAGGCCGTCCGAAAAAAGTCACCATTCATCTCAAACAGGTAACGACTTACAGCTGTGACTACATGTTCACGTTGTGTAGTACTGATGGGAATTGCAACAAAAAAAAAAGCTTCAGTCACTCAAATTGGATATTTTACAACAACAAAAAGAATCCATGACGATCAGTAGAAAAATGCATTTATAAACAAATACTGGCCTGGTCCATCGTGTGAAATATGTCCATCATCATTTCTTCAGAAATGATTGACACACTGTCTCATGTCAGAGGCTTTGTGCTGTTCATGGGTACTTTAAAATGTCATCAAGTTCTGTTTCTTTTTTGGCTCTGTCTATGAAACATGGCAACAATAGCTGACACTAAAGAACAGTAGGACTTTCTTGCTTGCCATATACCGTGCCTGGTCTAGCACTTATTCCTAGAGTTACCTAATTAGCTCTAATGTTCTGTTTGAGACCCTGGACCCTCTTTAAGAGCTCAAAAACATACTTAACATTGTTATATCAGCTTGATACTTCAAGACATCAAATAATTCTATGAGAACTACTTCACAAATAGGGTTTCTTTAACAAATTAATTGTGTGTCTTCTGCAAATATAACAAAATCAAATGAGTCAAAAATATACATACAGCAATTTATTTACATATCCCTTAGCCCTTTCCTCCTCAGTCAGCTGCTTTTGGTAGCCATCAACAAGCTTCTGGCAGAATTTAGGTGGGCTCTTTGACCACTCTCCTTAACAAGACAGTCCAAATGTAAACTGTGAGACAATTTGAGGCTAATGCACACAAGAAATAAAAACATGAAAACTGATTAAATAGCAATACAATAGACAAAAGCCAATTAACAAATAAAAGCGATAAAAGGGAGTAAAGAATCTTAAAACATGAATACAATAAAATAAATGATAAAATAAAGAAATGGCCATAAAACATGCTAATCCAAAGCTAGGCTAAAGAGGTAGGTTTTAAGTTGGCCTTTAAAGACACTTTGAGCTGCTCTCAGATTCTCGGGCAGACTGGTTCGGAGCAAAAAAACTAAAAGCTGCCTCACCAAACGTTTTTGTCCCACTCTTTGGAACAACTAAAGACTGCCAAAGACTTGTATGTTTTTGATCCATCACATTTTGTTATATTTAGTTTTTTTGTCACAAAGAAGTACATTTCCCAATCATTCTGTCACAGAAAAGGAACAGCTGCAGAAATAACTGAAATCCCCAAATGCCCATGACATAAATGTCCCTTACTAGCAGTGGCGGCTGGCCAACAGAGGGCGCTAGCACGCCGCCCCACCACTCCCCACATCCTAGACCTTCAATGAATAAAACTTAATTACTTAGATTTTTTTTAAATGAGCAAGGTAAATATTATATAGTTAGTGAGTAAAATGTATAATCTACAATAAAATGTAGATTTAAAATGTTCTATGTTGTCTAAATTTACTGATAGGTCACACATTTCCGGCCTGGGGCGCAAGAATCTTTAACCATTGACTCTCGCAGTTCGCTCCTCTTCAATACAAGAGTTAGGAGATTTTATCTGAATGCTGCTGATTTACACTCCACCAGCCACTGGGTGGCAGCAGAGAGCGAGTGGCTCGTGGCACATCTGACATGATCTGTAATTTAGCTAGAATGGAGACAGAAAATGAAATAACGCCTTCTGAGAGAAGAACTTTGCAAGAGAAGCTCAGAGTCGAAGAGCTTGGACCTGATCAGCCTGACATCGTAATTCACCAACAATCCAAAGGCTTTCTGCCAGAAAGGCTTTAGGAAGTCAGGTGACATAAAGAGTAACAAAGTCCGCGTAGGTCAGGGTGGATGAATGGGTCAAATACAGGACTTTCACCCAGCAGACCTGCCGTTTTTTTGTATTTTAACCCACACCATGATCTTTTCCTAAACCGAACCAAAGGCTTCCTAACACGTGGTTAACGTTGTGAAACGGTCTGTTTGGTTTGGTTCAGGCACCAAAACTACTTGGTTAGGCTTTGCTTAAATACACTGGTGGGATACTTTAGTACATATTGGTTTGATTTTTGGTATAGCCCCCCCTGGAGAAAAATGCACCAGCCGCCACTGCTTACTAGTGTATGTTAACTTTTGACCTCAACTGTATAGCCCACAAATTTTTCTTATATTTTCTTATGTGGTGTAATAACTGTACTTTATGGTAATTTAAGTATTTTGTCACCTTTCTCAAATGTGCAAGCCCAGTTTGAGGAAAAAGGTAGGGTTACGACTTAAATACTTTTCTCTTTACTGGGTTTTAATGTGGTCAGAAAAAAGGAAAAACTGAATTTTGCATTTATTATTATTATTTTTACACATATAGCATTGACAAACAATGTGGAAGTAAGGCAGTGTCAATAAAACACCAGGGTTAGGTAATTACCAGTTAGCTACTGTGGATTCTGGTAAAGTCTTGAATCTTAAATGCATTCGTCAAATATACATTTGTAATAATCCTGGAGATTTGTGCATTCATGTCTGATTTAATGTGTTGATGCCTCTTTCAGGCTAAGGAGTTGTGCCACATCCTTGCTCTGATAATGGAAGAAGTGATCCGACCATCAGTCAACAGCTCCATTTCAAATCGCCAGTAGACACACACACACACACACACACACACACACACAGTATAGAGAGTTTTTGTTCATCACTTGCTTCTGTAACTGACTTCTGTGTTTACCTTTTTTGTTAATTTATGGGTTATTTTCTGTGTAACGTCGTAGATAGGGCGTCATTGATGGAATGGGCTGAATAGAAACATGAACATGCACACACAGTGCTGATATTCTCTCCAGTGTTATCTGACAGGAGGTGATGCAGAGATGACAGATGTACTAAACCTTTTTAAAGAACATAAGTGAATGCAGGAGGGATTAGAGTAATTCATAATTGTACGAAATCAATGCTTTAAAAATGGCTCCTTTGTGTATTAAAATTCTATGAGACAATTGTTGGAAGTTAATGTTATAATGATGTCATGTAATATAAGTAAATCATTTATAATAATTAAAGAAATATGTTGATTAATTTAATCTCATTAGTTTATTTTTGTATATTCTCTTACAAGGAGGCTTCGACAAGTTAATCAGGTCCAGAAGGAAAGGTTTCTGTATTAAACAGATTATAAACTTTGTCGTATGAATGAATCTCTGTCACAGCTTTAAAAGAAGCACTGACACTTGTCTAATCTTCGGGATTCCGCCCCATGAAGTGGTTCAGGACTCCGCTTGAATCCATAAATGGCCAGTAGCAGCCAGTCAACATTCTTCCAGGGATTTTTAAACAGTTTAATCAGTTGATTAGGATTCTGTGGAATGAGAAGAAACCCAGAATAAACAGTCACATGCCCCCCATTTGGACCAACAGAGGTATTGTCACAGAAAAGAATGAATGCCAATGCAGGGTTTTTCAAAGTCTGACACTGTGGGCCCCCCTCAGACAGAATTTAGGCAATTACCCCTCCTTGGACTCACAACGGACAGTTAAAAAAAACAACAACAAAGGATCAAAATCAGTGCAGCAGAACCATAGATATAGTCTTTTTTTTATTCCTAAGACCTGGCACCTACATGACTCACAATGCAACGTGGCCGCCAGTAGCTCAGTCAGAGATTTGGATGTGTTATGCTAGTAGCAGCTAATGCAGCCTGGAGCCTCTAGCCTCAATCAGTGATGAGGAGCGGGCTGCAGCGCTCTGCTAAGCTCACTTCTCACGCTACACCCAATTTTTTTCATTTTCAAACGTGTAGTTTTCAGCCCCAACCGACGCCAACTCAAGTGACATCACGTGAGGACATTTATCAGACTTCACACAGCTCCCTCTGGAGCCACAAAAAGGCTTCATACAATATTTTCTACATATGCAGGACTACTCCCCAGCACCTGGAGACAGACTTTGATGTGTAAAATCCGTGGAGTTCCCCTTTAAGGCAAGGTTTCTGTCAGAGGCCTTTAAACAGCAACAGGAAACATGTAAGCACAGTAATATAAAGACACTAGGTTTCCTCCAAACTTGGGGATGTGCAAATTTTTATTGAATGTTTAGAAAGTCTGTAAAAGAGTTGAGGTAAACAGTTTATGGTACTAATTCTCCAGTCGGGTGCCATTAAACCGTGGCAGAAGAAGAAGACGGTACAACAAGGCGCCACTCAAACCTCCAACAGTGAAAAACCACGGAGAAAACATGATGGGAATGTGGTCCAGAGAGGTGACATTGCACTCAGCGGACACGCTGAGTACGTTCACTGACCCGGTGTCAGGGGGTGTGAGGGGGGCGGAACAGCTACCAGCTAGTCAGTATTGGTTAATGTTAGCATTATTCACCTCTCACGCATTATCCTACACCTGTGACTTAAAATTTGAATTCTCCCCTTTACACCAACGGAGTAGTGAAATGATGGAAGGGTAGGGCGGGGGTGTCGGTTGGAGCTACGGGATTAGAGATGATAGATTAGGAGAAGGTGTTTTATTTATTTTCCTTTGTATTTTATTATATATATTGTTTTTTTTATATTTTTAGTTATTTTATATTCTTATGTTCAAAGAAAATGAAAAAGTGCACATTGCGATCTATTTGCATGTATTTTGTATTGATATATGTGCACATGTATATGTGTATTTCAATGTGCTCAATAAAAATACATTTGACAGAGGTTTTAGCATTATTGTACCTCGGCATTGTTAAAAAATGTTGCATCTACCTTAATTAATCGCTGGTTTATGCACTAGTAGCTAAGTGACCCAAACTGAACACACCCAGTATGTTGCGTGAGTCACAGGTGCATGCTGGGTCTGGCTAAATGCTAAAATGCTCGTGGTGGATCCTCAAGCAGTGATTTCTCTAGAGTCTGATTGCATCTGTGGCGGGCATTCTTGTTGCATGTGACTTTTTTTTTTTTTTTTTTTGCCCAGTAACGTTACTGGCTGCTGTGTTGTCCTGTTTGTGTGCTTTTTAAATCAGTGGCTATGCATTCGGTTGTAAGTACGATTTAACTTGCTTTTTTAAAATCTAAATCTAATCTTTCAATTTTTAAATCATTTTGCCATTATTTGTGACTTCAATGAAACAAGCGGGGCAAACTAACAATCGCTCAGTGTTTAGTAAGTCATTTGTTCCAACTCGATCTTATCAAAGTGTAGCTAGCAAGCAATTCACCATCCACTGATGCTAATAATGTAATGCTGGTAGCAAAACGTTTAGTGGAACTTTGAGCGGTGTCAAACTAATGAGCCTTTTTGACTGAGACTGCATGAGACCCATCCAGCTGTGCTGTGTGTTGTCAGGAAGAAAGCAGCTACTCGCTCACTCACACCTGCTGCTCTGTGCTCTGGCTCTCCTGGTACAGCTGTACCACTCCCAGTGTCTCTGCTGTCTGTTTGTCCCCGTTATTTCCCCTCCTGTGTTTGTCTGAATGTGTGTGCCGGCGGGCGTGGCCTCCGGTCAACCTCCACTCAGAATCTGACACAGCTGCTACTCATCTGCTGCTACTCACCTGTTCTCCATCCGCCAATCGAGACCATGCAGTAGATCTACCCGGCTCTTCTCACCGGTCTTCACCACGTCGCCTGTTTGCGCTGTGTTTCGTGAGTCCACGTGTTCAGGTTCACTCCTCAAACCGACACCTGCCTCCGATCGACCCACCGGCTCTTCAGAAGCGTCTCACTGTGGGTTCACCTCTGCTCCACTTCAGCCGGCCGTCCTCGCCCAGTCTACAGGTGCTCACCTGGTTACTCTTTCATCGTTCGTACAATAAACCAAAGACTAACCACTTTAACTCCCTGTTTTCGAGTCGTGCTTTTGGGTCCAGAATCTGTATCAGAACACTGGCTTTATCATTTCCTCTCATTCACTCTGTGAAGGCATGTTTTTGTTTACAGCTGGGCTGATCTAACAGTGCAAACTGAACAGAATCAGCATCCTTATCCCTTCTGTCATTTACATTCAGTGGTGGAATGTAACAAAGTACATTTACTCAAGTACTGTACTTAAGTACAAATTTGAGGTACTGGTACTTTGCTTGAGTATTTCCATTTTATGCAACTTTATACTTCTACTCCGCCACATCTCAGAGGCAGTGATTGTACTTTTTACTTCACTACACTTTGACTGACAGCTTTAGTTACATTTCAGATTACAGTTTTAAGTCATACCCTTCCTGTCCAGTGAAAACCATGTAGAATTTCTCTGAAGCTGAATGATTAAGTGTTCCTTTATGGGTTGAGGAAATTCTCCTAATTAAGATAAACATTTGAAACCCCCTTGGGTTAGCTGGAAAATGCAGTGTCACAATGCTGGGCTTTTTTTTTTTCTGAGCTCATGAAAAGTTGACTTTCTAAACAGATGGTGGTTCTCATAGGACAGCAACGCTACAAACATATGATGATCTTATAGAATATGATGCGTTGCTGTAGATTATATACTGTTGGGTAGCTTATAGTAGCTAACATTAGCACAACCATAAACATCTGCAGCAGTAAAATGCAACATACACATTAATGCAGCAGTAATATTAATCCAACAACATCATATATAATAGTAAAACACTGACAGGGAGCATTTTTCAGCATAATGAGTACTTTAACTTTTGATACTGTAAATACATTTTGCTGATATACCTACTTTTACTTAAGTTTTGAATGCAGGACTTTTACTTGTAGTGGAGTATTTTCGGTATTGATACTTTTACTTAAGTAAAGCATCTGAGTACGTCTTCCACCACTGTTTACATTTGTATTTTAGGCATGTAGCTGCCACTTTTGCAGTATTCAGAATGACTAAGAGTGCAAAAACCATATAGAGCTTTAAGAGCTTTGTTGATTTTCAAAGCAAGCACTGGTAAGGAATTTTCAGTAAAGCAGATTTCTGAGGCAGTCACTGTGGTGTAGTGTCTTTATTTAAGAAGAGACGTCTCTCACTGAAAGCACAGATTATTTTAGTTTTTTAAAGTCCTTGCACACTCACACAGATGTTTTGATTTTTTTTTTCTGGCTGATTATGCTCAGATAAGTTTGGCTGAGCGTCGCTGGGAATTTCCTGAGGCCACCAATCTCAACAAACCAATAAGAATAATTAAGGCAAAAGTTGCCCCACCTGTGTGTGTTCCCCATCGAACAAGTTTTCTAATTAAACTGCAAAATATTAAATGAACTTCTGTCTTGTGTAAACAGTAAACATAGTTGTACGAGGTATATAAACATCATTCTTGGGTTTTTCCTATTTAATTTTTATTAGAAAGCCACTGATATTTCTAGAATTTTTTTTATGTGACCCAAATGGGTGTGAAAAGAATCATTTTTAAGATTACAATCATTGTCAAGTTTTGAAAATCAAAAAATGTTATTTATATAATTTATTTATCTTTTGCACAGAAATGCATCTGCAGAAAAGTAGTTTCAGTGCAAAATGGCCATTAGATGGCCAACAAACTGGCCAAAAAGGAGTAAAAGACGAAAAGGTGGGCGTTCTTGTACACGAGCCAATCGTATGCTGCGTTCCAGGCAACTCAGAACAAAAATTTCCAACCTCCTACTAGAAAAAGTTGGAGTTCCTACTTGTGAACTCGGGGCAGATCCATCTACCCCAACTTTATGAAGAAGCAATTGTCTGACGTCACAACAATGGCAGCACCCATGGAAGTGCGCATTAGGCTACATTTCAATCAATAGGGGAGGGGGGTAGGATGTATTTGTAGACTACAGTATTGTATTAAGCTAGTGAATGGAATATGAAGATACGTTACCGAGTATAAAAGTGCCGTAAAATAATATGTATAATGGCGTTTGTTCATGCGTTGTTGATTGCTGCTGCAAAGTGCCTCTATAGAAATGGCTTAATTTATTTTTGGTTTTGGATATAAGGGCTCATCTTGTTGATGTTGTTCCACTAGTGTATTCATTGATATTTTATGCAAAAATGTAATTATAACAATAATAATTTGATGTAATAGTATCAGATATACAATAAAATTGCATCATACTTTCCCGTGATATGGACAACTTTTTCAGCTGTCTTTAAAAGAAAAGTCTTTCTTTTCTCTGCTTTCTTCAGAGGGCTGCTGTTGTAGTGTTGACTTTGAAGAAGAGATTGTTACACCCAAGAATTTCTAGTGCTCCACCTGTTGAATTTCCTGACCATTTATGACCAGAGGTAGATGGCCACTATGTTTCTTACGGAAGTCCACCACTACACCAGTCCACCAGGGATAAAACCTTGTTTCTGTAAGCTTATTCATTGTTGTTAGAAGTTAGTCCCATCTGCAAACTTAAACACCTTAACTTAAACAAAAACAGGACTGGACTACCTTATTAAAATAATCAAAAGTTAGATTAGAATCAAAGATAACTAAAGATAACCTAAACCATGACAACCTAGAGTTGAGACCAGGAGGCAGAGTTGCAGTCCTACACGCTTCTCTTACCCACCCAAAACTCCTGATGGTGTCTGCCCCCCAACTACTTAAATTAAGTTCAATCAAGTCAAATACATCCAATACATATACAAGTACATCATTTTAAAATACATCAATGAATTCATAAATAATGGAATTTCAAAATCTAATTGAAATTGCAGTTTAAACAGAAAAATAAATTGAATTATTCCCCTTTGCATTTCCATTTCTCCGCTGCTTTTTCTTTTCCTATTAGCTATTCGATTTGCTTAGCTTCTCCTTTTAGTTTTACATTGCATTTCACCATTTTACATCATGGTGAATTATTGTGTTTGTGCAGACTGCACAAACTCAGCCTTTCAGGACATCAAGTCCACCGTTTCCTAACAGAAAAAGGTTGCTAACTAGCTAGCTTTGTTGGGTGTTGTAGGCAAAGTGACGGGACTTTACTGCTGCATCTGTAACAAAAACCGTGGTCACGTGCAGCGATCATTTTAGACAGGAGGATTATGTTCCCAGTGACATGATGGCGTTCAGGACTTCTCACACCATTACCGTGAATATTTCCCTCCCACTTGCGATCATTGCACAATAAACTGGATGAGCTGCTGGTGAGGAAAAATGGACTTATTCATCTTCCTTTTTATGCTTCACGGAGACAGACTCTGCTGCAACTGGCAGGCTTCCAACTCTTCAGAGCAGATCGCAACACTGAACTTTCGGCAGGTGGATCTCCTGATCTGGAATATTTATTCATTAACTGTAAACCCTTCTACTTCCTCCATGAGTTTGTTTCATTTATTCTGGTCGATGTTTACATTCCACTGCAGGCCAACGTGCAGGACGCACAGCACATGCTCGCCGACCAGATACTGTGTGTGGAGCGGACAAACCCGAACTCTGTAGGTATTGTAGGTATAGGAAATCTCAGCCATGAGCTCTCCAAATACAGACAGTTTGTTAAATGTCCAACCAAAGAGGAGAATATTCTGGATCACTGTTATACTACAGTAAGCAGTGCCTATCACGCCGTCCCCCATGCTGCACTGGGACACTCTGACCACGTCATGGTCCACCTGATTCCTACATACAGGTAGAAATTGAAGCTCTGTAAACCTGTTGTGAGGATATCAAAGCAGTGGACCAGTGAAGCTATGGAGGACCTTCGGGTTTGCTTGGACTGCACTTTGGGAATTTTTCAGGACTGCTACCAAGTTCACAGAGGTTGTGACATCATATATCCAATTCTGTGATGACTGCTGTGTGCCATCATGCACCAGGGTGAGTTACAACGACAACCAACTCTGGTTGACAGCTAAACTCAGACAGCTAAGGCTGGAAAAGGAAGAAGCATTCAGGAATAGAGATAGGGATAGGTTTAGGGAGTCAAAGTAAAGGTTTAGCAAGGTGGTGTGAGAAGCTGAAAGACTGTACTCTGAGAAACTCCAACACCAGTTCTCAGCCAACGACTCTGCTTTTGTCTGGAAGGGGCTCAGACAGATCACCAACTACAAACCAAAAGCCCCACACTCTATTAACGATTTGCGCCTGGCCACCGAATGAATGAGTTCTGCTGTCGCTTTGAGAGACAATGACAGTCCTAACACCATCCCCCGTGACTCTATTCACCAGCTCCAGCCCACCAGCTCAGCAGGTGCCTCAGCCTCTCTACAACTGCCCACCCCAAAAGCTCCCCCCTCCCCTACTGCAACAATGACTCTCTCCATCCTAGAGAAGGACATTAACAGACTGTTCAGGAGGCAGAACCCCTGCAAAGCAGCTGGGCCAGACTCTCCATCCACCCTGAAGCACTGTGTTGATCAGCTGTCTCCGGTGTTCACGGACATCTTTAACACCTCACTGGAGACATACCATGTGCCAGCCTGCTTCAAATCCTCCACCATCATCCCCGTATGCAAAAAACCAAGGACCACAAGACTTAATGACTACAGACCCGTCGCCCTGACCTCTGTGGTAATGAAGTCTTTTGAGCGCCTTGTGTTGTCCCACCTCCAATCCATCACAGACCCACTCCTGGATCCCCTGCAGTTCACGTACAGAGCTAACAGGTCTGTAGACGATGCAGTAAACATGGCCCTTCACTTCATCTTCCAGCACCTGGACTCCTCAGGAACCTACACCAGGATCCTGTTTGTGGATTTCAGCTCTGCCTTGACACTATCATCCCAGCTCTGCTGCAGGACAAGCTCTCCCAGCTGAGTGTGCCTGACTCCACCTGCATGTGGATCACAGACTTCGTGTTCGAGAGGAGGCAGCATGTGAGGCTGGAGAAACATGTCTCTGACTCCAGGACCATCAGCACCGGTTCCCCTAAGGCTGCGTTCTTTGCCCTCTGCTCTTCTCCCTGTATACCAAATGGTGCAGTCAGAACAACTTGGAGCTCAACGTTTTCAAGACAGTGGAGATGGTTGTGGATTACAGGAAGAACCCAGCCACACCCCATCACCCTGTGTGACTCCTCTGTCGACGCTGTGGAGTCCTTCTGCTTCCTGGGCACCATCATCACCCAGGACCTCAAGTGGGAGCTAAATATCAGCTCCCTCACCAAGAAAGCCCAGCAGAGGATGTACTTCTTGCAGCAGCTGAAGAAATTCAACCTGCCAAAGACAATGATGGTGCACTTCTACACCGCCACCATGGAGGTGAGTCCATCTTCACCTCCTCCATCACCATCTGGTACGCTACTGCCACTGCCAAGGACAAGGACAGACTGCAGTGTATCATTAGCTCCCCTGAGAAGGTCGCTGTCGCCAAATGCTTGCTCATGGTGGGATTTGTTGGGTCTCTGTAAATAATATAATAAAGAGTACGGTCTAGACCTGCTCTGTAGGAAAAATGCAATGAGATAATTTCTGTTATGAATTGGCGCTATATAAATAAAATTTTATTCTGTTTACTTTTGATTTAATTAATTTCAGTGGTGGGGAATGAAGACATGCGGCTAAACATGTCATCACTGGTCAGATTCATTTGGCAGGGGCTCAGAGAAAACAACACTGTTTTTGCATATCTACACACTGATTCAACATTCATTTTAGTGACCTCCAATTGGCGTAAACGGGAGTCGTTACCGCCGACATGAATAACAATCTTACTATTTCATGCTTATCCTTAGCCAGCAGTTTTAAAAAGGATTCAGTGTTGCCCGCTCTGGCCCCAGGAATACATATGACTATGGTCACTGGTGTCGCAAACTTCATGTTTCTCAAAATAGAGCTGCCAATAATCAGAGTTGGTTTCTCAGTGGTTGTGTCGCTGATCAGGGAAAACTTATTAGAAATGTTAACTGGTTGGTGGTGAACCGTGGGCTTCTGCTTAGGGCTTTGCTTGCTTCGGACAATCACCCAGCCTCCCTGGCTTGGGAGCTGCCTGGGGATGGCTAAGAGGAGCTACCTCTTGTTGGTCTGCACCAGCTACTGGGGGCTGGCTAACTAAAGCTAACGACTGTTTCCATGGTGCGTTTCCAAGCCTCGCCTCCAACGCCACAAATAAACTATATTTATTACATGTACCATTATCACTAAAGGAAGGAGAGGAATAACTAAACATTTGACACACCAAGCAAGAGAGGGAGAGAGAAGCCATTGCTAGCTGCTAAGCTAAAGTACAGGTAGCTAACAAAACTGAGCAATGTGAGCCTGTAAACAACTGTGGGATTAGCGAGAAAGTCGCTAAAATAAGGATACCGCTATGAGTGCTTGAGCAGAACTAATGTATAGCGGATAATTAGCCGCTGTAATGAAGAATCCAACAAAAATAACTGGGATGAAAAAGGACTGCCTGCTGAAATAAGACTATCCCCAACTCAGGATAGGAAAGTCTGATCAAATTTGCTATACTTGCATACCTCTACTGTAAGTCCTGAGAAGTTTGTCATCGTCAGCCTTTGCAATCCTGAGTTTCCGGAGGGGGGGTGTCAATGGAGGTTACCGCAAATGTGTCTGTTCAAAATTACTTGTGATGTGACACAAGTCACATGACTGGCTGATCATAAAACAATCCTACTCACAGTCAAGATAACAAAATTGTTTTTAATCACTGGAAATGTAGTAGTTCGGTCCGTGTACCATTGGATAATCTGTACTTAATTTGTAATTAAAAAATAAATAAAAAAACATAATTCTGTTTTATTTTAATTCTGTGTTCATTCAATACAATTCATTCAATATATGAAAAATACATGTTCTAGATAGTATGTCATTATGAAAGTTGTTGTAAATATACATCAGGGTATATAATATAAAAAATAATAAATTTTTAAAACCAGTGTAATCCTCTGTTATAGAGTTCTGTAGTTTTAACTTTGACTACTATAATGTTGTGTTGTTAATAAAGTTAAAAAAACAGCTTGCTGTCAGTCTCTTTATAGTACATCTATTGTTTCAGTGTGTCAAGCAGGGAACAGGGAAAGGGCCCAAACGCAGAGCCAAGGCAGGCAGGATGATTTCAGTGATTTAATAGAGAACACAAGGCTTTCATGGGTAGTCAGGCAGGCAGAGATTTAAAAAAAAAACCGAGAGCAGTCCAAACAGGCAAATGAATCCAAGAGGGAGCAAACAAAAATCCAAAACACACACAATAAATCCAAGAATAAACACGGGGAACAAAGGCTGGGACACTTGACACCAGGGACAAGAAACGATCTGACACAGAACAAAGGAAGAACACAGACTAAATACACTCAGGTAGGGGAGACAACGAGACATAGATGAAACCAATAAGGGTAGGCAATCAAAGACAGGAAGCAAAACCACAAGACACATGAGGGAGGGAGAATATTTCAAAATAAAACAGGAAACATCGATAGAAAACATGAAACTGAGGAAAACCAAAACTAAGAGGCAGAGCAGGACATAACATCCATGGGCTGTCGTCAGGTAAAATGTTCACACATGCATGGTACAAATAGGGCAGTAATAAGTATGCACATGTGCAGAATGGATCGAACAGCCGGTGTCAGCACCGATTGGGCACTGACAAGTGTCAGGTTTTTTATAACTTAAGTAAATTCCCTATTATATAATAGTGAACTATTACATTTCCAATGATTAAAAAAAACATTTTGTTATCTTGATTTGAAAGATTTTGAACAAACACAACCGTAACCTTCTTTGACTTACAGGACCTATTTTGCACACGAGCAGAACAGATTGGGCAGCCGGTATGGATTGGGCACTGACAAGTACGTGCACTCCTAACCTATAACATCATTGGTCCTCACCACTCCTGACCCGTAACATTGATTATCACCATGTAAGGGAGTTCCACTCACTCCCTCAACAGTCAGGTGAAAAGCTCCTTTATTCATTAGTTTAGTTTAATATTTGGTTTTGGATGTGACATGTGTTTATCATCAAAATTTAGGATCCACTGTACTTTATTAATACTTTTTGCTTCATTTAGTATGTTTTCATTCAAGTATTTGTTTCATTATGTTCTTGTTTGCTTTGATTTCTAATCATTGGACCTCATGCAAGAACCACTCATATGAACAGATTCATTCTTAAGTGGCTTGTACGAGTGATTTAGAAGAACTTGCTGCATTCACCTATACGCTTTGTCAAAGAGGAAAGTCTTAAGCCTACTTTTAAATGTAGAAATGGTGTCTGCCTCCCGAACCCAAACTGGGACCTGATTCCACAGGAGAGGAACTTGATAACTGAAGGCTCTGGCTCCCATTCTACTTTTGGACACTCTAGGAACCACAAGTAACCCTGCATTCTGGGAGCGCAGTGTTCTAATGGGGTAATAGCTTGCACCCTGCCTGTCCTTAGCTAGCTCCAAACCTGGACCTGGGCACCCGCTTGGCTTTTGGAGGTCCTCTTGCCAACAGCTTGGTTCCTGACCTGCTAGCCACCCGGCTAACCCCCAGCCTGCCACTCATCTGCCTGCACCTCAGCCTGCTAGCATCCAGCCTGCTAGTCTTCAGCCTGAATCCCAGCCTGCTAGTTCCCAGCTGATATCCCTGCATGCCTACCTCCTGCATGCTAGCCCCCAGTCTGCGCCTCAGCTTGTTAACCAGCTTCAGAGCCGTCATCAGTCCTGCCTGATCCCCAGTCGGCGGCCCAGCCAACACCAGCTCCTCATCTCCAGTCAGCAGTCCCCCTGAACTCTCTGTGCTGCAGCAGTCCCCTGAACTCCCTGAGTTGCAGCACATTCCTGAATCCCCTGAGTTGCAGCACACTCCTGCCCCTGCTGGATCGCAACAACCACGCCCTGCCTCTGCTGGATCGCAGCAGCCACATCTTGCTTCGGTTGGGCTGCAACCATCCCCTGCTCCAGTTGGGCTGGAACCTCCTGAACTCTCTGTGTTGCAGCAATCTCCCGAATGTCCTGCTGAGCTGCAGCCATCACCAGTCCCCGAGCTGCAGCAGGGCGGAGGGTCGTCATTTACTTTATGGGCCCGGTGTGGTTTGATAATAAAAGCCACCACCTCCCCGGAAAGATGTCTTTTCTCTCTCCCTCTTCCATTGTGGGCGCAGCTGCCATTCAGTTTTGTTTTTGTAAATATTTCCACACGTCCATACATGCTTAAATTACTGATTTCCACGTTTTTTTCTGTTTTTCATTATATTTCTGTAAATAAATATGCTTGTTACAGCTTGTAAATTTGTCTGGTCTCCCATCTTTGGATGGCCTAGGAGCCAGGCTGTGACAAATGGGGGCTCGTCCGATTTCATGAATGAAAACAGTGGTCAGTGGAATGTGCTGTAGTGTCGGCGTGACGTCGGATATCAGTGTAGCTGAGGAGCCTGGTCGCCTTGTGTTGTAAGTTGCGCAGTCTGGTTGTTTGGGAGACATTGACGAAGTGTGGTAAGTAGGCCGTTTTGGGTTAATGTAAGTAGCTGTACTGAGGAACAAGTCACTGATTGTTCCTCAGTACAGTGATTTTGTAGCACGGAGTTCTGTTGGTTCTGTGCATGGTCATAATAAATTGCAGTTATGTCCCTGGTTAGGCCTAAGAGCTGGTTCCCTTTGGAATTCGTTTGGGGGGTTGTTAGTGTTGTGGCGAACGTGGCTGGAACAGTTGTCTCGGGGGCACAGCCGTAGCTGCAGGTGGGACGCCGGGTGGTTGCTTTACCACCCGGGCCACAGTGCCACCACAAGTAAGACCTGAAGACTAGGGGGGCGTAGCTAGATTCTGGGCAGGCAGTTAGGGGGACGGGGCTGTGATGATGTTTTGGTTGTGCGTTGGGGCTGTTTAAGCTCAGCATGTTGCGTGTAGGAGTTGTAACCTGGCCTTGTCGCATCAGTTGGCTAGTGTTGGGCAGGTAGATTCAGCTGTGACTCTCGAGGCATGGCTAGTGTTGAGGACTTTTGGAGAGCTTCGTCGGAGGAGTTATTGGAGCACTGTTCACAAGAGCAGCTGTTGAAAATCGCCAAGCATTTTAAACTGGACGTCTGTGATAAGAAGATGAAGGAGAACATAAAGGCTATTGTGAAAGCCAACTTGGCTGAATTTGGTGTTGTCAGACCTAAGTTGCATGTTGGTCCTGCGCTGGAAGGTTTTGATGTGCCTGGGCCTAGTGAAGCTGGCTTAACTTTTGAGCAGAGAAAATAATTGCTTCTGCTACAAACTGAAATGGAAAAAATTGGCTGAGAAATTGAGGATGGAGGCAGAGATTAAAAAACTTGAGATGGAGGAGCATAGGTTAAGTTTAAGTGAACCCGATACAGGCTGCAGGCCATGCTTCTCTGGCTGTTCCTGGTGGGCCTACTTCTGGTTCTTTTGACATTGCCAGTAATCTGCATTTGGTTACTCAGTTTTGTGAACAAGACCCGGATACATTTTTAAATTTTTTCACTCTTTGAGCGGGTAGGCAGTAGTCAGATTCTGAGGGGGATAGCAGTACACTCCGTTCAACAGGTAAATGGGAGGAAGGAGCTGGTCCTCGCCTGGGTAAGCCAGAATGGGTTACACGGGGTCAGATGCAGTTTGACTCGACAAAAACATATGTAACTTCCACAAAGGCAGGAGGCACTGGAAAGCTGATTGTCCTAAAGCCAGTGTTAGACATGGGAATAGTGGGGGACGGGTTAAGTCTGCTGCGTTCTGTTCTTCTGGTAAAAAGGTGAGGTTGCCACAGGTGTGCGTCCTGCACTGCCAGTTGAAGGTGTGCACATCATTCTAGGGAACGACCTGGCTGGTAGCCGTGTGTGGGCCGATGGTCCGCCACCTCCCATAAAAACGTTTTCACCTTCTGTTACAGGAAAACCAGATGAGTGCCAGGTGTTTCCCTGGTGTTTTTACAGCTTGTGATACGAACTAAATGCTCTTCCCATGTATTGCTGTAGATGACAACATCATCCAGGTACACAGCACATCCCTCCAACCCAGATTCAACCATATTCCTCAGGCGCTGGAACGTCGCCGGTGCTCATCACTGTATAGGAAAAAAGACCAGATCAAATTTACCGACGTGCTGAGCCGACCTGATCACTGTAATCCTCCATGCGCGGCAGTGAGTAACGTTTGGTGATCCCATTTACCTCACGATAGTCTGTGCAAAACCTAGGACTTTTATCAGACTTATCCACTAGTAAACAAGGTGACCCCCAAATAGAAGACGAGGGTTCTGCAATATCATTCTCAAGCATATCATTTATCTGTGTGTCCATCACTTTGCGCTTTTCCTCTGACACCTGGTAAAAACGCTGGCGGATTGGCTGCGCCTCGCCTACATCAATGTCATGCTCTATCAAGTGTGCTTGGTCCATCATTAAACAAACACTGGTAACTGTTAATAAGAGCAGACAGCTCAGCACACCTCTCTTCAGACAGATGCCCAAACAGACTCCAGATTACAGTGTTTCAGAGGTCTTTAACCTGCCACGCAACAAACTCATCAGGTGCGCCTGAACCAGTTAGCAATCATTTTTTAATTCAGCAAATCACTTCACAGTATTATAAGTGTAATGTAATGGCACTATTTTATGTGCAATGTTACTACAGCGGTGAGGCGCCGGAAACACACACATTTTCCGGTGAAGCACGACACTTAAGGGCTGTCATGAAAAAGTGTTATGTTCGAGATTAAAGCCGACAAACTTTATTGATCGTCTGGTTCCTGACTTTGCATAACACTACAATAAGGGGGGCAACAAGCAACTCACGCTCCATCCATCATTTGTTTTGTAACTTTTCAATTAGCTAGCGCTAGCTAATGCTGTCTGATTATCAACTCCTTGATCATAACAGAATATAGTAACTTTTACCACTGCTCATTTTAGAAAGGCCACCATAAGAAAACGTGTTCTTTGATTAGATTATCAAACGGACAGTGGATCATAAATGTTTGATTCTGGCTGCTAGCATTAGCTATCGTAGCTAGTGAGCCTTCATTTTCCCAGGATCGTGCCCGGTGGGAGGAGAAGGATCCAGCTGCAGTCCTCCCTCCTGAGGCCCCTAGTTCTGTGAGCCAATGGGGTTTGAGCATGCGTAGTAGGGTTCTGTTGTATGAAGTAGGCTATGTAAACTTTCACTTATTTCACATTAGCAGTTCACTAAAATCTGTTTCTTACAAATTTGAGACGAGAAATAAGCAATCCAGTTGCTGAATCTTCATTCATATTAGATCTACAAGGCCTAATTTAAAAGTTTGGTATGATCAAAAGTTGTCTACTTCCACTTTAAAATGTTGATTAAAAACATTGCTGTCTGTTGATCCTTTGATCCTTTGACTAGAGCTGAAAACTTAGGATCTAAACATTGAGAAACGAGGTCAATTTGTTTCTTTGTGTGGAACCTCCCCCTTCGCCTATGAAAACGATGACTAGACGAATTAAAAAGTGATTGACAACTGGTTCAGGCGGCGTATTGGTGAAATTAGTTTTTGATTGACAGATGATTGTAAGCCTCTGATTGGCCAAATAAAAAAATGATTGACAGTTTCCCCTCCCATTCATAGTCTCCGGTCTGCAGAGATACCCTACTCGAAATGACGCGAATCTCTCTCGACATGGCTCTTGCTTCGCCCACTCTGTTTTTAGCCAATCAGAGGACAGAGTACTCTAGTGCCGTCCAATTATAACACAATATCCCTTCTTCCAGACAGAATCCTCCCCAACATGGCTGCTGCGGTACAGTAAATGGTAAGAAGTACATTTGTATTCGAGAGAAAAACATAATTTTAAAAGGATATCAACAGCGTCTGGAAATTACGAAAGATGAGTTCGCAGATTAATACTGTATATCGAAGGGCTGTGTTGTTATAGCGAATATTGCAAAAGTATTTAGTTGGGTCGAAGCGTCTGTTATGTTAGCATCTGCCTTTGACGTCAAGGGAAGGGGACGACTAACGTTAGCCGCCCGCGATGCCAGCCACTCTGTATGGAGAGGACGATGACATAAACTCCGATTTAAAGTCTTTTGCACTCAGTGTTGTAAGCACTGTTACATTCCATTCATAACAAACATGGCTTACGATATGTTGTCAATTTAAGGATGCATGCTTAAAAACATTACACCAGGCAACACAAGTTGTCATTTTCATCCTTTTGAGGTAACGTTATGTTTCTCGTCATTTCCAACAGTCGTTCACTAAAATAACAACGTAGTTAGTGGGCTGTAGTGTGAGTAATTGTAACGTTAAAATGTTTTTTATTGAAATAGTCGTTCTCTAACAGTTAAGACTGACTCCTAAACATTGGCAAAAGGTTCAAAACCATTTTACGATGTAGCTAGTTAGCTCCTGTACATACCTTGTTGACAGTGAAAGCCACATCTCAGATTTATGGTTCTATCTAATGCATGAACATTATGAAATTAATTTGGATGCGACATTTTCACATGTTGTATCACCTGTCTGACGTCAGCTAATCTTTTAAAGTAGAACACATAATTGAATTTCTACACTTTATTTCAGCACTGTCAGTCTCATTTTTTATGTTCAAGCGGTCTATAAAAGTCATTGAGCTCTGCTGACAAGGATTAGCTAAGTTTACTTAAAGGGACAGTTCACTTAAAGGAAACAGTATAAAAAATACATATATTTCCTCTTACCTGTAGTGCTGTTTATCCATCTAGGTTGTTTTGGTGGGAGTTGCTGAGTATTGGAGATATCGGCTGTAGAGACGTCTGCATTTTTTTGAACATAATGGAACTACATGGCACTCGGCCTGTGGTGCTCAAAGCGCCAAAAAAATACATTTGAAAAACTCAACAGCAGTGTCTCTTAACAGAAATCATGACCCAGTCACTCAGGATAATCCACAGTAGGAACTATCGGTAAAAAGAAAATAGTTCCTACGTGAAACTGCTCACAACAAATCTCAGGCCACAAAGCTGGACGCTATTTCCTGTCATACAGTGAGCATGTCACTAAAGTTGACAGGCCCTTTTCACTGGAGACATTTTGACACGTCACAGTAAGAAAAGCACAGGTGTAGTTAATAATGAATGATGGCTAAATTCCATTTAGCTGTCTCAGTTTGAGGGTCCTGGTATTGTGCATTCAGGCTCATGGATTAACTTTCTTACTGCTTGACTTTTCTTACATTTACCAACACACCTTCTGACCCTTCAGAAGGACTTTTTTTGGGTTTAATCTTACTCGCAGTCAAAGAGTCTTACTTTGTAGTCAGTGCACCCTCTCACCCTTCAGTCTGTCTGACTCTTTTCTCCTCTTTTTGGCTGAGCACTGTCAACTCTTTGCCAATGGAGAATGCTGACTCTGGAGTTCAGTGGGTTTTTTGTGCCAGAGGAAGCTGCTTATGTGGTCAGAGTGAGTGGTGAGCCTGGTATCAGTAGATTCAGGGCCTTGGTCTGCTTTTCAATAGAGCTATTATGCTAACATCTGGATGCTCTCGCTGTAGTCTCAACACATACACCATGACAGCATTGAAGCTAACTTAAAGTAAGCAGCTTGAACTGATGTGGTAGTAGTAAAGCCTGCTAACTATGAGGATATTTATCAACCAATGTCTTAATTAAACCAGGCAATGTAGCCATTCAAGTTAGACTTGATTTTTAATTGATTCATGTAATTTGTCATTTATCCACAGACCTCTACATGAATGTTATGAAGAGGATCCCTGTGCTGCACCTGAGCAACAATTAATCCTCCAAGCAAAAACTCCATATCCCACAGTGTTCCCAGCTTCTCTCTGCTGGTCCCTGCAGCTGTGGGCGTGCCTCCTGTCACACTGGCAGAGGAGGTGGGGCAGGAGGTGTTGCCAGGTGGGGGACCAAGGCTGCACCCACCTGCCTTGTCCATCTTCCTCTGTCCAATTCTGACCCACTTGATCTGCAGCTTCCACAGGCAGCAGGCTGAGAGGGATTTGTCCGAGAGCCTCGACAGGGCTCTGTCAGGTGACGTTGGCTGGTTGAGGAGCAGAGCATGTTGAGTGGTTGTGGTTGCCATGGAGCAGCAGGATAAGAAGCAGGTGAGTTTGATTGCTTAGTGCAGCATCTGCCTATGTTACCTAAATGTCCCTGAGGTAGAGAGATGTTTACTGAACAGATAGGGCCCCTGGGATCTACACTGCCCTGAGGGGAGTGCTTAGCTATACTGCAAGAGTCTCCTAACATTAGGTTCATGCTTTTTTTGTGGTGCTCTTCAGGGAGAAAATTACTAATTTTGCTAATTTCAGAGCAGATGTGTAAAAAGAAATCTTCATTTATTGCTTAAAGGCCCCTATACACTGTGTGATTCGCAATGTGGTAAAATCTGTTGATCTAAAATGGTGGTCCTAGATCACACTGTGAGACACATACACCGACAGACATTTTATAGCTTTGGAGACCAAAGACGGGCATTGTTAGAAATACTGACAGTGTCAAATTTCGCAATGTGACGGGGTCTATGACCTACGTTTACAACCAGCCAATCAGAATGTGGCAAGAAATCACACTATGCCAGTGAACCTGTAATATTGCTGTTAGCATCAGCTACACTCTTAAATAAAAGTCTCCATATAATGCATTCAGGGCCCGATTTTTTTTTTAATTTTAAACTTTTTTTTAGGGCCTGAGCAGCGACTGCTGCGAGGAAAACTCAGGAAACTTTGCGCACACATCAGAAGTGGCGAACATTTACGTCTGATATGGGTCTTGGGTATGGCAAAAATGGCTACATAGTGGCCCCTACAAAATTTAAAAAGCAGCCCCTGCGGTACATTTCACCTACATGTACAAAATTTGGGAGGTACATGTATCGCCTCAAGACATGCAAGAAAGCCTCTTGGAGCCATACCCTAAACCCAACAGCAAGTCAGCCATTTTAAATTTAACGTGCCACTTTAACAAAGTCCTCCTTGAAAATTAATCTGTTTTTACTAACTGTTTTTAGAGAGTGTAGAGATTCAACTGTATGATCATTTTGGAGGATGTAGTTTATGGTACTGTTGAATTGTATTGCGTTATACTGGCAGGTGTTTCTATTATTTTGTCCACCCCATTTATATCGGCGAGGGCAGGCTAAATAACAGCCTCTTTATAATGCAATACAGTTCAACAGCACCACAAACTACATCCTGTTATAAGACTGCAATGAAATGATCATAGTATCATGCCAATGTTGTACAAAATGCAGTTGTCAAAAATAATGATTCCAAACAAATTGTAATTAAAAACTAACAAAATGAGTTGAAGATGTTTTGTGAAGACAGTTGGCATGAAAGTGCAGATGTTAAATTTGTTATTTTTCTGAACACTTAAGACTTCTGCATGTTAGATTAATTACAGTCCTAATTCCTGTTAGTATAGTGATATTGTGATAGTGATTTCAACCATATTGGCCAATCCTCTTAATTTTGGCAAGAGTGGAAAATAGACTAACCAGGGTTTTACAGGCCAGGTTGGCATTGTTCGTCACATCAAAAGAGCACCCCAATGTCTGGCCTCTTTCACCCCTTCTCTCTGTAGTCAGGGTTTTGTTGCTTAGTGTCCCAGCCAGCTGCTGAACTGAGTTGACCTGAATGAAGCTCGGCCCATGCCATAGAGGCAGCCAGACTTGGTGTTTTTGGAATTAAAGTCCAGCTGGCAGCGTGCACTAATGCTGGGTTCTATTGTCTGCAGCCCAGTGACGAGGGAAATTTGGGTGAGGTTTTGCAGCATCTCCAGCTCTCTCCTGACTATAGACATGAGCAGGCTCTCTCTCCAGTTAGGACTTCATTCACATCTTGAGAGTTTTCTGAAATGTGACTATTCTCATCACATAGTACAGCTGTCGTTAGACATTTCCCTTGTAGCCCAGCAGCAGTAATACAGATTTTATTGAAGCAGAGCAGAGCAGGGCCGTCATGGTGTTGAAGATGAGAGAAGGGATCGGCCTCAGGAAAAAGAGCAGTGTAAGTTGTGTTTTGCATGTTTCTGTCAGCGTGCAGCTAAACACATTCTCCTCAGTGAAGGCTAAACAAATGTAACAAGACTGTTGTCTGTTTGAGTGAGTGTCAGTCAGATATACTGTAGTTAAGGATAGACTTTCAGTGTCAGTAGTAGTGTTAGCATGTTGGTATAATGCTCTTGATTTGTTGGTGAGTATCCAAGATTAATCAAGCTCCTTCCCAGGTTGTAGGCATGCTCTGCTTTACTAAGGCTGTTCCTTGTGTCTTTGTGTGTTTACGTCTGTCTAGAGGATTTTTGTTGAGGCTTTGTTACTCTGGGGAAATGGGAAGATATTTATAGCTTAGCTGTGTGGTATGTGAAGCTTGAAAGCTGAACCCTGTGTATGTGTGTGTGTGAGTTTTCATATTTGTGTGTATGTCTTGCTGTTTGTGTATGCGCAGGCCTTTTCAGACACACACATCCTCACAGTGACATGGAGAGTGGAAAGGTTGCTTTCCCATTAACATTAGATATGGCTCTGTTTCCCTTTCTTTATTATAAACATGTTCTTTTCTTTTTTACGCAGCTCTTGTGTTTAAGTATGGACCAAGCCTGTGTAATATGGAAAAAAGATGTGATGTATGATACATTTGTTGGACATTGTGAAGGCAGTGAGATAAGTGTTGAAACAATCCATTGATTAATCAGTCAATTGACTGTCAATTGAATTAATTGACAGCAATGAAACTGACGTTTAAGTCATTTATCAACGAAAACGCCAAACATTCTCTGGCTCCAGCTTCTCAATGTGAAGATTTGCTGCTTTTTTCTGTCCTTTAGACATTTTTATAGAACGAATGAACGAGTAACTGTGTCTTTAATTGTAACTGCTGCAACTATGAAGCCAGATTGATGGTTTTTCATTTTTGGTTTCCTGTGTAATTCAAGTAAAATATATTTGTATTTTTTTAAACTTTTTTTTTACTCTGCCTGTGTAAGTTTATGGTGAGCCACCTAGGCTGGTGTTTGTGTCTGAGGGGTGCGGTTCGGGTTATGCTGATAGGGCTCACATAGACCTAATCAGTGTCAGCAATATATGCTGAGCCTTCCCTGCTTGTTAGGTGCTACCATAGCATAATACTGTAAAAGTGAAAATATTGTAGTGTAAATGTATGTGCGTACATGAGCATGTGCACGAGACAAACAAAACAGGCTCCATAGCACTACTGGAGGTCAAAAACTCCACAGGGAACCTTTTTAAAGAGGCCATATTATGCTTTTTGGGTCTTCCCTGCTCTTTATTGTGTTGTATAACATTTTTGTGCATGTAAAAGGTCTGAAAAGTCCAAATTCTGTGACAAAGGGAGGTCCCAACACTCACTCAGGGCTCTGAGCTCACAGTCCTGGCAGTCAGCTAAGCTAAAAGGACCACTAGCTGCATGGCTAACTGAGCTAACTAGCTAACGGTAGCTACAATAACAGCAGTTAGTGGTTACTCTAAAGCTATTTGTCCATCAGGAAACTCTAACTCATCGAGAGTTGGGGAAGAACAGCCGAAGGACATCAGAGGGACCCCCAGAAAATATTTTCTCGATAAAATATGATCCAGTTTCAACAAAATCAGTGAATAAAGTTTAAAAAAGTTTTGTGTTTTTGTACAGTAAGCAGTGAGGCCCAGGTCCCAGAAACACTCAGCTCCGGTGGTGTCTATTGTTTTTCCAAACTAATTCTTGTCTCATTTGTGGTCTGATAAACAGTAAATTCATCCAGTTCAGTGCCCCTTAGCGCTATTTTCCAAGCTAAGTTACTGTAGCCATCCTATGCCATCCAGCTCACCAGCAAGACAATGACAACCTAGTGAGTGTGCGGGCTCACAGCACTAGGTGTATAAAGAGAACTGGTTACAGTGGCTCGCTGCCCCCTTGGCAGGCTTCCGGGAAGTTGGCCAAACAGAAGAAAGTGAGCTTTTAGGTAGGGGGGCCTTAAAGAGACAGGAGCTAAAACTGCTTGTTTCAGACAGAGGATGAACTGAGGGTCTGCACAAAGGGCCATAATAAGATAAATAAGAATTTTTTAAAACTGTGAATCATGCAAAGCTACTCTTGAAGAATCCCAGAATAAAAATATAGAGCTGTATATGAGTATAATAGGTCCTCTTTAAGTATAGTTCACATAAATTTAACATTGTTGCTGTTTTCAAGATTTAAATTTCAGTGTTTCCCCTATATGCATTCAACAGAGGTGCAGCGCCGCTGCTCAATGATTAGCGCAGCTGCAAAAAATCTCTCCAAATGCAATAACCTCGCTATCTCTACTTAAGTCGGGGACGAGCAAGGATTATAAATCACACCCATAACATCCCCATACATTGCCACCGTTTAGCAGTCTGTTATTGGTTATTGGTCGTTCGAAAGCGTAACAAACGCTCCGCTGCCGGTCTCTACCTACCTATTACAACGAAGTTCAGCAAAGATGTAGAGATGACGCGGAACAGCTCAAAGGTAGGCCATTCCTCTTTATCAAAATAAAACTCCCGCACTTAAGCACAGCTGCTGGAAATAATCCTAGGTGAAACACTGTTTCATATGTTTGATTTTTACCAGAAGTTAACTTCTTCCATGTGTCTTTATCACTTTGTTTCCCAACATAACATATCACATATCATTCAATGGGGCAGCAACTTGCTCCCAGTCCAAAGGTGGCAGTCCTCTGCAGTGTCCAATGTAACATTTTTTTCCCCACTGGCCCACTTGGCCAGTAGATCAGAGTTTTACTGGTCTTGTATATTTCCAATAATAATTTCTGATAACATTCCGTCGCTGAAACCATTAAGCAGGCCTAATGACGGGTTGTCTGCCATCCACTTGGCCAGCATACACTACAAGTAGTTTCTACTTTTGTCGTGTGTGTCGAGAGCATGTTTTCGATAATTGTCAGTCCCTTTTTAAAAAACGAACCCCCTTGATCGGCCTTTGTAGGGAATCGCTGGCAAACTACAAAGCATACCACAGTCGCTATTTTCCACCCAGCATTGTTGCTTCCACGAAAGTAGAAAGCCCCTCTTTATTTTTGTAGCCTTGTATATTTCTTTCGCGGACATTTATTTCGAGTACCAGTAAGTATTGTAATGTACATTATGTGCAGTAATTATACTGATGTGATGAAGTTACTTCTTCTTCTTTTCTTTTCGGCTGTTCCCTTTCAGGGGTCGCAACAGCGAATCATGTGCCTCCATCTAACCCTGTCCTCTGCATCCTCTTCACTCACACCAATTAACTTCATGTCCTCTCTCACTACATCCATAAATCTCCTCTTTGGTCTTCCTCTAGACCTCCTGCCTGGCAGCTCCAACCTCAGCATCCTTCTACCAATATATTCACAATCTCTCCTCTGAACATGTCCAAACCACCTCAATCTGGCCTCTCTGACTTTATCTCTGAAACATCTAACATGAGCTGTCCCTCTGATGTACTCATTCCTGATCCTGTCCGTCCTCGTCACTCCCAAAGAGAACCTCAACATCTTAAGCTCTGCTACCTCCAGCTCTGCCTCTTGTCTTTTCTTCAGTGCCACTGTCTCTAAGCTGTACAACATCGCTGGTCTCACCACCGTCTTGAACACCTTTCCGTTCATTCTTGCTGATACTCTTTTATCACACAACACACCTGACACTTTTCTCCACCCGTTCCAACCTGCTTGCACTCACCTCTTCACCTCTTTTCCACAGTCTCCATTGCTCTGAACCGTAGACCCTAAGTACTTAAAGTCCTGCACCTTCTTCACCTCAGCTCCCTGTAACCTCACCGTTCCACCTGGGTCTCTCTCATTGAAACACATGTATTCTGTCTTACTGCAGCTAAGCTTCATTCCGCTGTTTTCCAGAGCAGACCTCCATCTCTCTAGATTTTCCTCCACCTGCTCCCTGCTCTCACTACAAATCACAATGTCATCCGCAAACATCATAGTCCATGGAGATTCCTGTCTAACCTCATCTGTCAGCCTGTCCATCACCAGAGCAAACAAGAAGGGGCTCAGAGCCGATCCTTGATGCAGACCCACCTCCACCTTGAACTCCTCTGTCACACCTACAGCACACCTCACCACGGTCTTACAGCTCTCATACATGTCCTGCACCACTCTAACATACTTCTCTGCCACTCCAGACTTCCTCATACAATACCACAGCTCCTCTCTCGGCACCCTGTCATACGCTTTCTAAATCTACGAAGACACAATGCAACTCCCTATGACCTTCTCTGTACTTCTCCATCAGCATCCTCAGAGCAAATACTGCATCTGTTGTACTCTTTCTAGGCATGAAACCATATTGCTGCTCACAAATGCTCACCTCTGCCCTTAGCCTAGCTTCCACTACTCTTTCCCACAACTTCATTGTATGGCTCATCAGCTTTATTCCTCTGTAGTTGCCACAGCTCTGCACATCTCCCTTATTCTTAAAAATTGGCACCAGTACACTTCTCCTCCATTTCTCGGGCATCCTCTCACTCTCCAAGATCTTGTTAAACAAACTAGTCAGAAACTCTACTGCCACCTCTAATGTGATGAAGTTACTGGTGTGGAATAACACAAGGTGTGCTTTATCTGGTTGGCTTTCTGCCAGGAAGGCCTGAAGGCAAACTTCTCCCACGTGCGGTTAACACATGTGCATGTAGCACAGAAAATGTGTGTCTTCAATAAAGTGTTAAGTGTTAAGTCATCTTATATCCCAAGTCCTCCGGTCACATGAAGTTCTAACAGTTTGTATGATGGCTGAATGACGCTAGGGCAGGAAAGACAGTGTATGACTCTGATTGGCCCGGGCCAGTGACTGGCCAATCAACTTGCCCCGCATAAACTTTTACTGGCCCCCGGACCATCGGTTATGTCGGACCCTGCTCTGTTTTCTGGCAGAGTACCATGACCTCAGAATTGGAATAGTTTAGGCTCATCCCATTTTGACTGCAAACCACCTCAGTGTGTTTTGGAGGTTGTGGTCTGATGAAGCCAACAGAACCACATCATCTGCAAAAAGCAGAGACGCACTCCTGAGATCCCCAGACTAGACACTTTCCACTCCTTGGATGTGCCGTGAGAGTCTGTCCATGGAATACACTAGAAGGTTGGGATTGGTGACAAGGGACAAGTTAATTTAATTAGTTAAACCATATTGGAAATTTGTTATACTGCTGGGATGTTGTGGAAAAATATGATATAATAATGAATAATTCTAGGCCACATCGTCCCTACTGATTTTCCATCATACTTTCATACTTTGGCCAGTGATCATGGAAGAGGTATTAAATTGCATTCAATGTTGTATTAAAAAGGTCTGAAGTCTTAAATTTAACTTGGTGACCCCTGCACAAACCCTGACTACAGACACCGCTCTCACCCCAGTTATGCAAGGATGGCTTATGTCAGTAGCATAAGACAATTATAGATAGATAGACAAAGAAATTATTTGATTAAGTCTTCAAATCATTGAGACTGGCAGTCATGATAGTTGTATTTAGCAAAGTACTTGGGATTATCTTATCAGCCAAATTGTTCTTACCTCTTTTTTTTTTTTTTTTTTTTTTTGGGTCAAGAGTCAACCAGAATATGAAAGAGTTGTTCTACGTGTTGTTGCAGGAGGAGGATGCTGTGAGTCTGGGCCTGTCGACTGCCCATGCTCTGGTGAAGCTCCGGGACCAGCTCAACAGCCTGCTGGAGCAGCACCAAAGGACTGCACGTAGACGAGCCTCTGCACAGGTACACATACATATTTATATCAGTGGAAAAATATTATTTATTGTAAACCTAACCCTAAACCCAAATTAGCAAAATGAGGACTAGCAAAAGATTTTTGTCATCATTACATCCTTGTGAGGATGTTTGGTCTTCATAAGCGTCCACACATAGCAACACCGTTCCTTGATCATGCTTTAAATAACTGTCACATGACAAATGCCTTACATAACACACTGCATATTGTTTTGCTTATGCCTCGTTGTTTTGTCATGTTTTCATAGGAACAGTGGGTGGATAGCTTTCTTTACCATGGCAACCGTCACTCCTGTCTCCATTGGCCGGGAGCTGCCCTCACTCTACTGGTGGTGCTGGGATTCTTCTGCTGCCATGGCAGCCAGCCAAAGGGCAGGTGGGTGCCCTCTTGCTGAACTGTCCTGTTCTGGAACATCTATGATGTTGTACATCAATAAAAATGTTGTAGATCTTTGTACAGTCATTTATAATTTTTTTGTTAGGAAAGATTTCATCATGTCTGAAGAAGCTACAGTATCTAACAGTTACACCACCATTGTTGTAAAAGTAAATTCTTTTTAGGGGAAACTAGGCTCAGAGAAGGCTCAATGTGAAAATTTTGAAATTTATGAAATGCCACATAGTAAATACTGAAAACAAGCTAAGGAAGTATCTGGGTCTCTCTCAGTCTGGGCAATGCTGCTCATCTACTTGTCCACTTAATGTTATTATTTTCATGAAAAATGATCAACATGTTCAAGATGATCAGAAGTGAGAAATTGTAATTAATCACCAGCTACACAAACACCAGCTGTCGTCGTTCTTGCTGTGTGCCTAGGCAATCTTACACATGCCTGGACTGTTCTCTTTTCTCTCTAACACCATTTGATTAAATATTAGAGATGCCCAGATCGATTGGCCGTCGATTGTTATCAGCCAATATTCAGTAAAAATATGCAATCGGGATTAATGCTTTCTAGTCAGCGATCGCGAAAACCTATCGATGACACAAAAAACTTGAGCCAATTCTCAGCTGAGTTGGTATCATTGTCGCATGCTAACTAACCCAAAGGAGAACTTCACCCCCCAAAATGATTTGTATATCAATTACTCATCCCGTGTTGCCTTGAATCCCTGATGAATTTTTTTCCTCGCATACCAATGCCTCCACGTGAACGTAGAATGAATCCAAAACACACTATCCAGACTTGCTGAAGTTGATGGTGCTTAAGTTTTTAAAATAGCAAAACTATATCAAAACATCTGTTTAAAAACTCTCACACCACTCGTGCAGTATAATCCAAGTCTCATTTATCTAGTCGTATGCTCAATACTTTCAAAAAACCTTGCTAATGGCGAAAAGCCCTGAAGGCAAACTTGTTCTACACACCTGTGGTTAAACACTCTCGTGCATGCGGCTGAGAGCAACAATGCATGCGTATGTGTAGTGTAGTCCCTCCTCCCACCTCGTTGACTGGCCAGGAGCTGCGCATGTGGTTGAACGAACTAAAAGCATGTTGTTGACAGAATAAGAAACCAACAATATTGACTTTTTGTGGTTCTTTATTTACTTAATACTCACACCGCTTTTATAGCCTTGGTTACGCTGCCACCTGGTGGAGATCCCAATACACTAGAAAACTGACCTATAATACTGCTATACCAGCTGCTATAACAAAACAAAAAAACAGTCGGTATTACACAATCGGCAGTCGGTATTGGCAGCGAAAAAACATGATAAGGGCATCCCTATTAAATATGTATACTAACTGACCAATATTGGCAGACCAATTAAAACATTTATTTGGTTTGAATTTGGATATATTTGTCTCTAATTGTGCTTGACCTGTTAAAGCCTGAATTCCTGATTTATTTATTTTTTTATTTAATTTGTCATACATGGCTCTGCCGTTCTTCTTTTCACCTCCACAGTTCTGGTATAGAGCTGGTGAACGCTGCAGCCCTCCTTCTCCTTTTCCTGCTGAACCTGCTGCTGGTCGGACGTCAGGAGAGGCTGAAGAGGAGTGAGATGGTCGGGCGCCTCAAGAGCATCATCACACAGCTCAGTGGTGAGTCAGGCTTGTTCACTCACCACTGGAAATATAGAGGAATTATGGCATCTGTACTGTCTGTTTGTGGCAACATGCTTGCTGGTCTATTGTTTGTTAGTTGACTTGTCAAATTCAGTATCATGGGTCCACAGTACTGTGGAATGGGGCTAATCTTCCAATGATCAAAAGCAACAGTTGGCTAACAAACTCACATTTCTGGTCTTGTTACTCTTCCAGTTCTCACTTATACTACTACACTATATACTTATACTATATACTTATACTAATATTAAAAAGAGTACGGTCTAGACCTGCTCTATAGGAAAAGTGCAGTGAGATAACTTCTGTTATGAATTGGCACTATATAAATAAAATTTAATTGAATTGACCTTGGACTTTGCAAAATAAAAATTGCATGAGGCATTAAGTCTTCAGACTAAAAGTTAGAGTAGTAACTTAATGTAACTTAACATAGAATAGTTGTATCAATAAAATCGATACAACTACTCTCACAAATACTGATTATTGGTCCCTTATATTTATCATGCAAGAAAAAGAAAAATTTCATAACATAATTAACATAAATGAGAAGAGATTCACTGCTTAGCAGGTACTGTCGGTAGAGGGAGGAGGGGTTGGATTTAAAGTCTGCAAGAATTCATGAAATTTTAAGGTATGTGGCTAATTAGGCTAAACTGTTGCTAAAAGTCAGGTTTAACTTTTAGCTTATTTATTATAATTCACTATTAGCCTAATAAGCTTCATATGCCCTTTAGATGAAGATGGGACTGGGAGTTGACTCCAGGCAGAGCAGTCGTAGCTTTGCATTTCTGCAAATTTATTTTGTGGTTGTTCAACAGTGGTTTGATAAATTGCTTGTACTGTTTCCATTACTGGGTAATTTTGTTGCACTTATGGAAACGAGTATAGTTGTTGTTGTTGACTCGAGTAAAATGTAACCACATTTTAGACCATTTCAAGGGTGTCTGCTATGTTCACTTCCTGGTTGGCTCACCACTAATAAAATCAACAAATATTTTTACTAATTTATTTTCAGAACCAGGTTTCAGGGGGGCATCCCTAAGCTGACAAGATTACCTACTTGTGTATTGATATGTGGTACCAAACCACAGTCCATTATCAATACACTCTTGTACCTTGTATGATAGTGAATTTTGATATCCTATGTGTTCTGTTGAGAGAGATCCTAAGCATTCTGTAGAGAGAGAATACAGTATCACAATGCAAATTCCACATAGAATTTTAAAATAATAATAATTAAATGGTAGTGGTAATATTAATAAAATAATAATAGCAATAATAATGATACCAATAATAATGTTGGGACCACTTGGCACGCCACCATTTGAATTCATTCATTTGTGGGACTTTAACTGAACTTTTATTAGGACACTGCATACTTCTTTGTTCTGTAAACAAAGGGGAGCCATTGAACTCAGCCTCCCATAATCCTCACCCCATGGACCCAGCTTCCAGCTACCAATGGTCAGTCTGACCTGTGACCCGTGATGTCACCTGGTCAGTATTAGTTACATTCTTTGGACTGATGAGCAGTTAGCGCCTGCCATCAGTGTATGAATGGCAGACCACAGCATGTGCGTCTGCAGCACTGTGTGTCGGACAGCATGGTCAGCAACACTGGGGCCCCTCAGGGGACTGTCCTCTCTCCCTTCCTCTTCACCATCTACACCACAGACTTCAGCTACCACACAGAGTCCTGCCACCTTCAGACGTTTTCTGATGACTCTGCTGTGGTGGGATGTATCAGCGGTGGTGATGAGACTGAGTACAGGGTTGTGGTGGGTAACTTTGTCTCATGGTGCGAGCAGAACCATCTGCAGCTCAATGCGATGTCTAAGGAGCTGGTTGTAGACCTACGAAGGGCCAAGGCACCAGTGACCCAGGTTTCCATCCAGGACGTCAGTGTGGACATTGTAGAGGGAGTACACATGGACAATAAACTGGACTGGGCTAAGAACACTCAAGCTCTTTACAGGAAGGGCCAGAGCCGCCTCTATTTTCTGAGGAGGCTGAGGTCCTTCAACATCTGCCGGACAATGCTGAAGATGTTTTATGAGTCTTTGGTGGCCTGTGCTGACCTGTATGCTGTTGCATGCTGAGGCAGCAGGTTGAGGGACGCTAACAGACTCAACAAACTAATCCGTAAGGCCAGTGACATTGTGGGGATGGAGCTGGACTCTCTGGCGGTGGTGTCAGAGAGGAGGATGCTGGCCAAACAACATGCCATCTTGGACACTGTCTCCCACCCACTCCATGACATGCTGGTCAAACAAAGAAGTACCTTCAGCGGAAGACTCATGCCCCCAAAAAGCACCACAGAGCGCCACAGGAAGTCATTCCTGCCTGTGGCCATCAAACTCTTTAACTCCTCCCTCTAAAGGTTAGTCTATATGACCCTAAGTCATTAAACTGGACATTGATCAATAACATCGCTGCAATACTTGACATAATTGTGCAATATTCTGTGGTAATACTGCTGTGTAATATACTGTTTTCAGTTTAATTTATTGATATTTATTCATACTTCTATTACTGCTGTGCAATATCCTCCGTCTCATTATAATCTTAATAAGCTACACTTAACTTGACAGTTCATGCACTATTACTTTATACCGTATTATTATCATCAACCGGTAAACCCACTTTGTACTTCACACTTATTTTAATTTTATACTTATACCCAATTGGTACTTAATTTATCTGACCTGTATTATAGTGTATTATATTTTTTGCTTAGTACTTCTATCCCTGTGTGCACTGACGTGGTAGTGAGCTGCTGTAACAAAAGAGTTTCCCCTGAGGGATCAATAAAATATTTCTGATTCTGATTGTGTGTGAATGGGGTGAATTTGATATGTAGGGTGAAGCGCTTTGAGTAGTTGGATGACTAGAAAGGCGCTATACAAGTACAGTCCATTTACCATAGTCCACCCCTGTACTGACAGTAAGACAGATGCAAGCTCAGCATACCTTACTTTTCGTGCAGTTGCATAAGCAAACTGGATTTTGTTAGCAACAGCAGTAAACTCCATATTTCTGAACTCACTAATAGCCAGACATGCTGTTAGCTGAGAAAAGCCTAAATTCTAATTGGGCTAATTGTGGTAGTATTTTATTTATTTATTTATTTATTTATTTATTTTTTTTGTCAATAAGATGACTAGTGCAAAACACTAGCTTAGGACACACCCCATTATGACACACAGCTAGTCATACACATGTTGTATTCATTTTAATTGCCACTCTCTCTGCATCTCACCTTAACTAACTTACATAACTAACCTTCCTGTTCTCGCTAACTCCAAGAGTAACTGAAGAACATGGGTTATGTATTTTATACAATACTATTTGTCATGTTTATCTGAATTTTGTTTTGTAACCTGTTGACTATTTTGCTTAGCCAAGATAGATAGTGTTGACCAGTGCCCAGTTGGTTAATGAAATGCCCAGGTTTCAAACCTGTATGAACTGACAAATGAACTCTTTCCAGCTATGGACTACACATGGACAATTGAGCTCTCAGCATCACACATCGAATGCAATCCTAAGACCAAAAGGGGGAACGTTGGGACCACTGGCACTTCACCATTTGAATTCATTAATTTGTAACTGAACTTTTATTAGGAGACCGCATGCTCCTTTGTTCTGTAAACAAATGCGAGACATCGTACTCAGCCTCCTACAATCCTCCCCCATGGACCCAGCTTCCAGCTACCATTGGTCAGTCTGACCTGTGATCCGTGATGTCACCAGGTCAGTAAAAGCGTCAGTGGCCATTGCTCTCTCTCTTCTCCAGGAACTCTTCTAAAGCAGCAGACAGTTGCTGCTCCTCAGTGTGGCCTTCTAACAGCAGACACACAGCATAACTGTCTCTTGGATCTGAAGCAGCGCCGCGAGGGCCTGCATAAAATTTCTTAAAATTTCATAAAAGTCTGCCAGCTAACTTGAAGAAGCAAATAAGGAAGTTAGCACCGAGCTAACTGCAAGGAGAACAACAGACGGATCTGTACATACGGACTGCACAGCAAGACTTCAATCGAAACCAACATTCTTCCCTGCCTGGCTAATCCAGCGGAACCGCCAGATAATAACAGCAACTTCAAAGCAACCTTTCTTCCTTTACGGACTGGTAATGTAACCACTGAACCTATAACTGGGCATTACAGGGCTTCACATAGCTTAACAGTGTACTTGGCTATGCACAGGACTGTGTTACTTTTGTGAATGTATATGTATTTATTTGGTTTCATTGAGTTTTATTTTATTATTTGAGTTTGGAACTGAGTTTAATTATGTCTCTGTAGGAAACTTATGTCTTGTAGTCATAACTGTTGCTTTTCCTCAGCCTATTGTAGCTGTGAGAATGTTTGGACTGTTTCATTAGTTCAGTTTCTTAAATTTAGGGTTGTATGATTTTTAAATGACAGTGCCTTTTATATACATTTTCTATGTAGGCTATAATTATTAAGTAAATACTTCCAAGGGCTAAAATCTGCCCAATCTTTCTCTGATTTTCTCCTCAGTTATAACAGTGGCATAATTAAACAAATAAAAAGTTATGACAAACTCAGACCACTGTGAAAAGTAGATGAATTATTATTGTTTATTGTCCATCTTCATGGAAGTAGGGGGATCTCTTCTGCTTCAACTTCATCAGCGATCAAGAACACATATACACGATTTCTTCAGCCATAATTATCCGAACGTGGTCTGCAAACGACAGGCAGCCTACAGATAGATCTAACAAGATGTAAATATTTCTGGGATGTCCTGTATATTCTTTGAAGGCTGCTGGAAAGTGTCCGACTTGACCACTGCTGCTCAGCCCTCATTTTGTATTAGATATCTTTTTTTGACACCATTTTAGATCCAAGCAGCCATTTTGGACCACACACACACACATACCCTTTGTTCTTTTAGTTTTGTGCACTTAGAGTTAGATTTCATATTGTGTGTTTTGGCTTTGTTTATCTTTTTAATAAATGCTTGTGTATAATTATGCTGGTTTCTTTAATGTTGCAGTGAATGAAAGAATAATTTGCCAACCTCTTCTACAGTGGTGTGAAAAAGTGATTGCCCCCTAAACCTAATAACTGGTTGGGCCACCCCAAGCGTTTGTGATAACTTGCAATGAGTCTTTTACAGCGCTGTGGAGGAATTTTGGCCCACTCATCTTTGCAGAATTGTTGTAATTCAGCCACATTTTCGAGCATGAACTGCCTTTTTAAGGTCATGCCACAGCATCTCAATAGGATTCAGGTCTGGACTTTGACTAGGCCACTCCAAAGTCTTCATTTTGTTCTTCTTCAGCCATTCAGAGGTGGACTTGCTGGTGTGTTTTGGATGATCTGAAACATTTAAGTGTGACAAACATGCAAAAAATTAGTATTCAGGAAGGGGGCAAACACTTTTGCATACCACTGTATATTGAACTTCAAATCCTTCAACCTACTAGCTATTAATGGTAATTTTGGTTATAGTTATTAACTTAAATGTTAATTGGAGTTCCAAATTGATAGTTTAGTTTAATTATCTTTGCTAATTTATATAGCCAAAATTAATTAATTGCACCTACAGTTTGGTGCCCCTTTAACCATTGTAAATCCCAACAATAATGATAATAATAGTAATAAGACTAATAATAATAATTGTAATAACGGTTGTCAAGCGCGAGAGTGACAACATGGGAGCAGTAGGAGGTCTGCAATCACAGATCCAGTCTCTGCAGCTCAGGAGGCATGCGTGTCATGGGAAGTCGCCCGGCAGTCTAGCAGCAGAATTAAGGGTGGTTCAGGACTCACATGAGCCAGCCCTAACTATAAGCTTTATCAAAGAGGAAAGTCTTAAGCCTACTCTTAAACTGCTGCTACTACTACTACTACTACTACTCAGCACAAACATTTAAATACCAGCCACCAGCACCCTCACACAATTTTCAATTTTTAGTACTGAATGTTTAGACAGTGTGACAATACTAGACACATACACATACTTTCTGTATCTAAAACACTGATTAGATTTTGCCAGAACTTAGAGGTGATGCATCTCACAGTATGCATCTTACAGTATTGTACATTTTCAAAATGAGACTGAACAGGTCAAGGAGGGCTCCACAGTTTTCCATAAAACATACTTCTTATTGACAGGTTCTGAGAGGAACTGAATCATGTATAGATGACATTCACTGTCACCATATTCATGCTTGTCATCCTCCCCTCTTCCTCTATCTAACTGCATCCTCACTGTCTTTGCCTGTTACTCCAGACTATATGTCCGGGTATGTGGATGAAGTGCGGTGGTCTCCATCTCTGTACCCCGATCTGTACACGCCCTCGTCTCCATCATGGTCCCTTCACTGGACCTATCGCGACTCCCAGTTGATTAACTTGCCTGTCAGTCTGCTGGTGGAAGGAGACATCATCGCTTTGAGACCTGGCCAAGAGGCGTTTGCATCCCTCAGAGGCATTAAAGTAAGTCTGCATGTAAATACACATGCAGTACTAGTATGTGCACACTTGTTTTGAGATGCAGAGGAAGTAAAATTTGGTGCAGAAATAGTTTTGTTTCTGATTAACTGAATTTGATTCCATCACCACACCTCTGGCACAATGTCATCAAACAAAAACACCTCTGGTCATATTGAGTCCATTGGAGATTCCTTTGGTTAGTAACTGCAATACTGTATGCTGTTTTAGAAATGTCTGCTATATCTCTAAAGTTTATTTTATGAGAAATTCAAAGTTATCAATTATTTGCCTTAGATGTTCTTTTGGAATTGATATCAAGGTATCAAATACCAGAACTGGTATTGGTACAGAAAGCCAATATTGGTCCATACACAACACACATACACACTCACAACCCTGTGTTGAGGTTCTGCAGCTGACGTCACAGCCTCCATACTGGCGGTTAGAATACATGAAATTCTTGGTCCTGCTAATAGTTGCACATGAGATAGTCTTGTCAAAGAAAATTTCTAATAAGCCAGACAGACACGTAGTGAAACAAAATAAGAACGAAGAATAAAGAAGCACCAAACCCAGAGTTAGAATCAATTATATTCCTTTTAATAAACATCACAGAAATTGGATATGGATATACAGTATGGATATCTGCAATTAAACATGCTATGGTGGGGTAGATAATAGGGAGTCAACAAAACATGAGCTCCTACTTCAGCAAATAATTTAACTGCTTTTTAGATCAAGTGTAGTGGCACGTTTTATATTAAATTAAACTTAAAGAATTTGGGAACAAAGTGGGCAAGTTTCAAGTAAATCTGAGAAACCAGTAAACTAAAATCAGTAAACAAAACTGTGGGAGAAGCTAGCTACCTAGCAAGCTAACTGGTAACAGCAACTGTCAACTGTCCGCTACCAACTGCCATGGAATCTCAGACTCAAAACTACTAAAAAGGACAGCAAAAGGAGGAGGAAATCAACAACAAAGATAAGAAAAGGAAATAAACAATAATAAGGATTAACTACATAACATTCCTGAGGGTTGAGCATTTTCATTTAAAGAAAAACTGGACTTCTAAAACATCCATGTAAAAAACATAGCTTAACAGCTCCACAAAGTGGAGAACACAGCAGTATTTTTTTTTTCATTTGGAAAACTGGATCCAAGACAACTACAGCCAGATGGATGGAGACTAGATAGTCTAGTGATCCCTACCAAGAGATGACCAGTGAAGCAGGGAGGAAGAAATACAGAAGTAAGCTGCTGAGAGACCACCCTGAGACACTCAGAGCAGACTGGCCCCAGCAGCCAGGCAGCTCCACAGGCCAGACGAGCCAGCCCTCCACAGGACAACACTGCCCCTCCAGCCTTAGACACGGCCCCTTGCCCGGACCAGAGTTGAGCCAATCACAGAGGAGCAGGGACCACTTTGTCACCAGCACCCTAAAACTGCAATCCTCATTGACTCCAATGGCAAATTCCTGGAGCACAGAAAACCTAAAACACCGTCATCCACAAAACACAGACCTGAGACAAAGTTATGTTGAAACACTGAAAGAATACAAACAGATAATAAGACATAAGAAAAACACATCATGATCAGAAACTTAGAAAAATTGAGGAGTCTATTGATCAAAATCAGTTCTGGGAGAGATGGAACATCTTAAACAACAAAAAAGACAACCTGGCCCTACAAAATGGTAACATTTGGAAAAATAATTTTGAAAAACTATATGAGCAAATTTCACCTAACAATCTCAATCATGAACAGAAACAAATTGACAGTCCTTGAATCAACAATCAAACATAATCAAAAAATTGATTACCTAATTACAATGAAAGAATTAGAAAACAGCATTCAAAAACTCAAATCTGGCAAAGCATGTGGACCTGATGGCATCAGGACAGAGATGCTGAACACAGCAGCCCTGCTTCAGTTGTTCAGTCTTGTTCTTCAGTCAGGTTGCTTTCCTGAGATCTGGAGTCGGGGGCTTATTTCCCCAATACATAAGAGTGGAGATAAATTGGACCCTAACGACTATCGATGCATTTGTGTGAGCAGTAATCTGGGGAAGGTTTTTTGCAGCATTATCAATGCCCAGATGCTGGCCTTCCTTATGGAATACAATGTCCTGAGTGAAGGGCAAATTGGCTTTTTACCAAATCACTGCACTACTGACCACATTTATACTCACACTCTAATTAATCATCACATACACCACAAAAAACAAAGGTAAAATATTTTGCATGTTTTATGGATTTGATAAAAGGATTTTGATTCTATTATCTAATTCTCCAAATCGGTGTAGGGGGTAAACTTTATGACATAATTAAGTCAATGTCAGTAATAAATGCAGAGTAACAATTGGCAACAAACCTACAGATCTCGACACTCAAGGGAGAGGCGTCTTTCAGGGCAACAGCTTGTCTCCAACTCTGTTTAACACCTACATTAATGACCTAGCAGTACAGTTGGAGCAATCTGGAACCCCTGGCCTAACCCTTAACAATAAGGAAGTTAAATTCTTGCTCTATGCTGATGACCTTGTGTTGCTGTCACCCACACAACAAGGACTACAGCAGCACCTGGACCTCCTGGAGCAGTACTGTCAGAACTGGGCCTCATTTTACCACGTTATCTCTCTAGCTCTTTAGAGCTTAGATAAGAGAGGTGATTAGTCCGTGGCCCCATTTAATAACTGACTGACTGAAAAAAATGATGAACTACCCTTTGTTGTTTGTGGACCCAGTGCATTGCTTCCGCCCTTTAATCAAGTGCTTGGTGTTAGATTTTGACAACGATGCAGGACTTGAATAAGCAGGGGGTGAAAGTAAAAGGCATTCAGATAAAATCACTCACACATCTGTGTGATAACTTGGCTTGAATGCTACAGGACACAGTAGGCTGCTGCATGTCATTGCAGTTATGAAGTGGGTTCCTCCCAACACATACTTGATTTAATTAGACTATAGATCAAAATAGCACCAGAGGTATAACCAGTAAGTTCTGTCATCCCAGATCCTCCAAACTGCCTTAAACTCGCTGCTGGTGTCAACAGTGTTTGCCTGATAAGACTGTTGATCAGGTGGTACAGAACGGCCCATCAAAACTTAATTGTGTGACCAGCTTAAACTATTTTTCTCTCACAGGATGATGAGCACATTGTGTTGGAGCCAGGAGATTTATTCCCCCCATTTTCCCCTCCTCCTTCCCCACGGGCCAATGAGAAGAGAGGACCCCAGAGCCCCCAGCAACACCGTCTCTTCAGAGTGGTCCGGACTCCAGTACTGGACACAGTCAGGTAGAGAACTTGCCCATGTTGGACCTGGGTGTTGAGAAATGTTTTGGTGTGGCTTTTCTGGATGTGTAGTTATTCATGAGCGCCAAGTGATTAGTGAAAATATCTATATTTATTTCCATTCTCCATGCATTGCCTACTTAAGCCTATGTCACCTATACCACAGACCACAGCTGCCTAACATCATCAAAGTTTGTTTGACATCTGGTTTGCACACAGGGTTTACAAAGATAACACAATGAGAGCTCTTAAGAAATCTCTGCATATATTTCATATATACAGTCATCAGCTCTGAGACCAGAGAGAGCGTGTTGATGTAATGCAAATACACTGTAGTCGTAGTAGAAAAAATGCAAAGTTTTCTTACAGGTAGAGAATGCTACATAATTCCATGAACAGAAAACATTATATTCCCTATGGGCATAAATGAGACTCCAGTTATTTTACTAGAGTTAAGGCACTCAACAGCAACACCTAGATGTTATCAGCTCCTTATGAGGAAGATCGAAAAACAAAGTATTTAACTTCAATAAAAATAATGTTTTTGTCCCTTGTCTCCGTTTTTTTTTCAACAGGAACAGTTTGGAGTTGGCGTTGGCTCGACCAATCACGGTGCTAGATAATGAGAGGTTTACAGTGCAGTCGGTCATCACCAAGCTAGTTTGTCCTGTCGTGCTGGTGAGCAGTTAACATGGAGTTTTTAAATAGTCTCTGCGGTGTATTTGGATTCAGTTGTTCTCTACTTAAAACAACCCAGATGTAATATGTGCCACCTTTGCCTCACTGGTATTTTTATGATCTCTCCCTTTAGGTGGCATTCCTGGTAGTGAACACTGTCCGCTATTTTTGTGATGCACCCAGCCTCACCCCCGCCTGCTACCATTTCTTTCAACTTCAGGTACAATCATTCAAAACTATAAATGTGTAGCTAACGAGCGTATGCAGTATTTTGCCATCAATTTCCCTTTTTTACATTAGCAATGTGTATGAACACAGTCAACCAGCTTTGAATTATAATCCGTTGAGAAGCACACACAATTCTTAATGTTTATCTATAAGTCAAACTTTTCCATTATATCTTTGTAATAAACATACTGAATTACACATTTTAAAATGATGTAGTTCAAAAAGTCATCATAAATGAAAACAAGAGATGACGGTCCAGAGATTTAAGTGTGTGAAATTGTATTTGCAGTTGATGGGTGTTCTGCCCATTTTGCCCTTGCTCTTCCCTGTCATGTGGGTGCTGTTGAATGCCTTCGGAGAGGCCAGGGTCCTCGCCGAGTTCAGCCGCGCATCACCAGCTGGTCTGGTGAGACACACACACACACACACACACATAAATGCACAGAATTATAACTTTGTGATGTGCACTGACAGAAAAGACAGCTTTAGTTACTAACACGGAGAATTGTGTTGCTATGTTTTAACTAATATCTACACACACACACACACACTGTGGGGTTAGACTGATATCTTGGTTTGATAACAAATTGCATATGAAACACATTACATTTATAAATGTTACAATGTTATACAGGTGGTCTACGGAAAGGCCTTAATCTACATTATATGTCCACTGGCTGTGTTTCAGCAGCATCAAGGCTCAGACTCAGCTCTGTCCTTTCAGTGTGTACTGTGTTTACAGAGGAGCACTCTGAGTAGCCAGCTTTTGCCTGGTTGGTTCTCTTGCTTTTTGTTGTTTTATTTTCCTTGACTACATGCAGGTCATCTGTACCATGTGCAATGGACAACACGAGAGATCAGATTCCATGTACAGTGTGATCTTAAAGTATTTGGACAGTTCCACATTTGCCTCTGCACATTGGTTTTTGCATTGATACAACAGCTATGAGGTAAAATGTTGACTTGGTGTTTGAAGTTGTTGTTTACATCCATATTGGGTGAACAATGTTGGACCTTTTTTGTACACAGTCCCCTAATTTTCAGAACGCTTCTGAACAATGATCCTATACATATGGAAAAAGCAACCAAGAAGTTTTAGGGGCAAACTTGACAGCCGAAGTCAGTCACCTGACTTCACTTCAATTAAGCATCCATTTAATTTGCTGAAAACCAGACTGAAGGTATGAAGCCCCCAAAACAATCAAGGGTTGATGCTGTCTGCAGTACAAGCCTTGTAGAGCATCACCGAGGAAGGTACGACGTGTCTCTTGATGTCTGCAAATCCGAGACTTTAGAAAATCATTCAATTCAAACAAAGCATTTCAACCCACATATTAAAGGGGCACTTAAAGGGTTTTACATCCGTAATGCATCAGGGGCTGGTTCCTACAATTCCCATAATGCAGCTCAATAGCATCTTTCATTAGAACCTGCCTGCCTGGTAAATGCCCATGTCCAACTCAGCATCCTCAAATTTGTAGTCCTCAAGTCCCCGATGACAGTGTCTGGGTCATTTTCTCAGACTTGACAAAGCTCCTCCAGATCCTCAGAAGACAAACTGTTTTCACAGGCTGAGTAGTACTCCTCATGATGAGTAAAGTGTTAGGGTGCCCTTTTAAATTTGATGAATTTATCAAAGTTTATTTAAATTTGTCCAATGACCTTTGGTCCTCCAAAATCAGGGGCTATTTATTAAATGGGCTACAATTCCTACACTGTTCAGTCAATATGGATGTTAGCCCCGATGCACCAAGGCAACAGCCAGTCTTAAAAAATACAGCCGATGTTTGGCCACAGGCACTCAACGACATTCCAGTGTTTTTGTGCTAATCTTCCTTTCATTCAAATTCTTTGGGCTTGAGTACAGAGCCAAAAAAAGAAAAATATTTGTTGTTGTCTAAATGTTTACTGACTGCACTGTATGCTGTTTCAGAGGTTTTTCCATGCTGGCTATTGGCACCTTCAATACAGAAATAGTGATAATGATCTTAAAAACCCATATCAGTCTAACACTAACACACACACTCACATGTGTGCACACACACACAGAGGAGATGCAGCAAGGGCCTCCCTCTGTGTTTTAACTAGACTCTTCTCTTGCCCCAGCTTGCTAAGTTCTCTGAGGACACGCTAAGCAGCTACACCGAAGTGGTTTCCTCCCAGGTATAACCTCTTGCTGTCTCGCTCCCCCCTCCCCTCCTCCACTCGCTTGGCTACCAACTCCACCTGAACCCGCCTGTCTTCACTCGCTCGCTGTCCTCGTACTTTGCACCTCCCTCTCTGGAACTCACGTACACAGCTCTCGCTACCCTCACACCTCCACCCCCTCACCCTCAATCTCCATTACCTCTTTGATTTCTTCACCATGGAAATCTTAATGGACATCTTCTGATTCAGACCACCTCTCTGATTCTCCATGTGTTCACTATCTTTTATTTATTATATATATATTTAGCTTTATTACGAGCACTTTGCTTTGCTTTCTGTTTTTTATTCATCTTTGACTATTTGGTTTTGGTCACTCTTCATCTGTGGATTATCAGTCAACACGTATTGACCAAGCACCTCTGGACATAAGTGTACGCTCAGATGCCTCCAGTCATCTTTGACATGTTATCTCAACAGTCAGTCCTGTCTCTTTTAAGATCATTTTCCCACGACCTCTCACAGTTCCTGAGCAAACCCAGTCATTGTCCTCCATTGTTGCAGGGCTGTAGTACTCAAAGGAAAACAAAGCAGATCTGCAGTCATCAGTAGATTACCACCGATCGGTCTTTCTGAAACCATCAGTGTTTTGTCTCTGGCTTTGGCATTGCTCCAGATGAATACATAGCAAGTGTTGAAAATAGGGAAGAGATGATCCTGAGAGGGACTTTCACTTGAATCTGTGCCTGACCTTCCACCTCTGCTTGTCTGCCTGCACTGCATGACTGGAAATCCGCCCCAATATGGCCCTATGCTGGTAATTCTCTAGGGTTTCCTCTCCTTGTCCTTTCTTCACCTCCGCTGGAATTATAGTGAGAATATTTTGGACTTGGTCCCAGCATCAAATGCTGATTAAAATCTGTATTTGGCCAGTCAGATACATCGTTGATCAATTGACAGATCAACGCTGACCTTTTAAGACGCTAGTATTGTGAATGCTTTTGGTTTGAACAAATTTTGATCTTTACCTGTTTTAAAACTTTGTCCCTGCTAGACTCTGACTGGACTCTGTTTGTGAGCCAATCACATCCATCATGCTCTGTGCATTTGTGACTGTTGCAATACTCACATGGTTGTAGTGTACATTTTCCCCCACTGTCTGGATGGTTAGTTTACCTTAATTATTTGAAACATTTCCAGTCACTTCAAATGAATTAATGAAAACTTTGATATTGCTGTGTGATTTACATTGATGATTTTATCTGGTTACAGAAATCTTCTTGGCCTCATGTATGTACATTAGGGATGTAATTGAATACAAATACATTTTTTTGGATATGACCAGATAATGTACTTTTAACAGATGTACTAAAATTTGTTCAGGAATATATATTTTTTCCCTCCTGACACAATTAGCCTCAAACCTCACACCCCTTCTTCTGAGAGTCATTGCTAGTGCATCATACACACACTGATAAAATCAGTTTAAATTGCTCCTTTAAGGTATGCGGTAATCCAGTGTCCATCGAGGATATGTATGAATAAATAATATAGTTTAGAAATTCTATAAAAAAGACGTTCCTTTTAACTTCAAATCTTGTCTCATAATCATCAGATTCAGATATTTTTCAGTGTCAAAATAATCAGAGTGATTGTTGTCTGTATATCCATGTTTACTGTGCAAACAGGAACTGTTGGATACAGATAGTAGCTTTGTGTTACACCCCTAATGTACATGTTTCTCTAGTTTACCAATCCTCGACCAGAGAGCCAGAAAGTTCATTATGGATGCTGTCTGATAAAGAGAGGAGGCGAGGAAGGGCAAGTTGTGATTGTTTTCGGTTTGTCCCTTGCTGAACCATTCATCATGGATTCCATCCAAAAGAATCAAAATCTGCATGGATGTGTTTTGGACCACTCACAAAATGCTGCAGCTTGCACTAGGCTTCACCTCCTTGCCTCGTGCCACTAGCATTGTAGTATAGAAGCTTTGTCCTCTTTCAGAGCTGATTAAGACTTGTTTGTTTTATAGCTGGTTTGGGGCTTTTAGGCTGAGCTGTTAACTCAATTTGGTTCTTCTTTGTTACTGAAAGCTAGTTTTTTCAAATAGTCCGTTTTTTATGCAGGAGATGCTGCGTTGTGTGTGGAGACACCTGGTTGGCATCCTGAAGGGAGAGTCTCAGACACTCTGTTATACTTCAAGCCTTTTACACACTCTGGGATCTGTCACTGTGAGTATTATAAGGCTAAATGATTTGGGGAAGATATCTATGATTAGTGTGATTATTTTCTGTAAATTTAACTCCAGATCCACATTGATGGTCTACATAGTAGACAATGCAATACAAAAGATGTTGTTACCACATGAAGAGAATCTGATAAAATTCTGCAGTTCCTTGGTGTTAAGGCTTTTTTCCAAGTCAGGTATATAAAGAAACATTAACTAGAGGTTAGCACTGACCGTGATCGTTCATCAGAAATGTGTCTACTAAACAAGACAACGGTCATTTTTGTCATTTTTTGGCAGTGCATCAGTTTTAAATATTGCAGTAACTGAGTAATGGAAGAGTCAGAAGCAGCCACAGCGAGCTGTTAGATTTAGAGCTGCTTTTGTATGGAAAACTACTCGCAGAATGAAATCAGAATCAGAAATACTTTATTGATCCCCGAGGGGAAACTCTTTTGCTACAGCAGCTCTCTGCCACGTCAGTGCACACAGGAGTAGAAGTACTAGGCAAAAAAATATAATACACTATAATACAGGTCAGAAAATAAATTAAGTACCAAGTGGGTATAAGTATAAAATAAAATAAATTAAAATAAGTGTGAAGTACAAATCAGATGGAAGTTGCAGGTTTTTTTTCTGACTGACTTCAAAAATGTTTTGTTTGGCTGCACTGGAAACAAATACACCAGTTGCTCTTTTGTTGTAGTTCTGACAAAGTAGCTGCTCAACGTGTGTTTGCTGTACTATTAAATCACACCTGAGGGCACCACCAGTAATCATGCCTGTCACCAAATCAACCAAGACTGAAATCTTAGGGATTACAACTTTAAGGAGCAAAAAACAATTAATATACCTACATCCACATACTTGGGAACCATTTTGTAGACTTGTTGGTGCATGTGTGTGTGTGAGTTATAAATCTTTTGTTTCTATGTAGGTGCTGTGTTGTGTAGACAAGCAGGGTATCCTGTCGTGGCCTAACCCCAGTCCAGAGACTGTGCTGTTCTTCAGTGGACGAGCGGAGCCACCTCACAACAGCCAGGATGATCTCAGAGACGACCTGTCTGTCAACTCCTACTGTCGAATGGAGACAGATGATGACAGGGATGAGGTGTGTGTGTGTGTGTGTATGTGTGCGTGTTTTCTCAGCCACTTTTTAGCCTCACTAGCAGCCCGGCTGTAGAGATTGTTAATTTAGTTTGAAAAAATGCAGATAGTGGTGTGGTATGTGGTGTGGTATTTTTTGTAGAAACTGACTGGAGTCAACTGAAATTCAGGAATTCACCCCTGGGGTCCATTCCAGAAAGCAGGTTCAACAAACTCTGAGCCTAAACCTGAACCCTGAGTTCACGAACCCTGAGATGGGAAAAGAACAGCTGATCTGAATTAGTTCAATCAACTCTGAGTATGTTCACTCTGAGTTAAGCGCGTGCATGAGGACTATAAAAAGCCATCATCAATGGAGCTCCGATATTACGATTCACCATGGCAACAGGTAAATATAAGGCAGAGCCTCCAGTGGACGTAGTGATATTACGTGTAGAGTATATGCAGACTGTGCACAGGAGTGAAAAAAACTCCCTTTCAAACCACATTCTGCAGCTGCACCGCAATACTGGTCACTAAGAAATAATAACATATAATCTCCAATATTATAGGAATTATGTTCCATCACTGCGGCCAATCACGTCACGAGTGATAGAGATAATTATTCATTGATCCTACGTGTCTAAAGCCTCATACCGATTTTTACGATTTAAACTGAGATTACACTTTGTGTGCAATAAACATCTCAGTGGAACTGCTCTAACTGACAGCTGTCTTGTGGGCACAGACTCAGTGTTATAAAATTTGAATGTGAGGGCAAAAACCGCTGTTCAAATCAATGACTGACAGCGCATTAAAGCGGTAACTTCAGATAGTCCTGAGAAACAAACTAATATCCAACCAGGATTTTGACTCTAACATACAGTAACCCTCTGCTAACTAATGCGCTTCGATACGGACTGAATCAGTGAGGAAATAAAACCGCGTGCCAGGCTCCGTAAGAGGGAGGAGACACAGAAACTCAGTTACCTCTCTTTCTGGAACTGTAAACCCAGAGTTCCCTCATCTCAGGGTTAACAAACTAAGAATTTTCACTAAACCTGCTTTCTGGAATAGACCGCTGATAATGCACAGTGTTGTATCCACTCCTGACTAGTTGTGACCGCTGTACAGGCCCAGGAGGCGGAGGCTCTGCTCTGTCTTCCAGCAGAGTCCTCCACCCAGCTGGGGGAGGGTCCCGAGCCTAGTGAGATGTCACACGACACTGCTCGCTCGTCTGACAATCTGCGGCTTCTGCGCTCCTGCCAGCCTGCACACACTCGCATCAAACACCACTCTGGATCCAATGTAAGCTTCAGCCATGACACTGAGGGAGGGGAGGACAACCAGGCTCAGGTAAAAACTGGAACTGAAATACTTTGAAGTATAAGTTTGATTTGACTTCATGATTTATGTTGTTGTGTGATGTTGTTCGTCTTCTTATTTTTGTCCCATACGTCTCCAGGACTTTGTGATGGGCTGCCCAGAGGTGGAGGCCGAGGACTTTGTGTGTGACTACCACCTGGAGATGCTGAGCCTGTCACAGGACCAGCAGAACCCAGCCAGCATCCAGTTCGACGACCTCTCCTGGCAGTGCCACCTGCCCTCCCTCAAGCCGCTGGGCCTCAACATCATGCTGAACCTCTGCAACGCCAGTGTCACCCAGCAGCTCTGCCGCTTCTCTGACCACCTCTCCAACCTGGCTCTACAGGAGAGCCACGGCTCCGTGCTACCCGTCTACGTCCCCTGGGGGCTCTGCGAGCTCTCCAGGCTCATAGGTGAGCATGGAGTGATGGTGTTTTTTAGGGCTGCTTTCACATCTCGTTGGTTTAGAGCAACCTTTTTATACCATGGCCTGGTTTGCCCCTTAGTTTGGGTGTTTGTTAGGTCATATGAGAACACAGCGATCACACAGATCTTATTCAGATGGTCTGGCACTGTGATTTCAGCCTTGAAGTTTTCTTCAGAGGGAAAACCTGATCTGACTGTCATCCCATGCCGCATGAATTATGGATGAAGTTTTACCCCAGAAGAAAGTCCTTTACTAGAGTAAATGTCTGCGCACTATGCTATAAGAGCAAAGATCTACCCCCAGTCTAACCACATGGTTTGGTTGATAAAGTAAGGGCATAAGTTGCTGCTATGTTGCATGGATGTACTGGAGTATTTCACCTGGCAAAACTGCAAGTGAACAATCATTTTTTTTAAATTGCATGGGAGCAGAAATAAATGAAAGGACTTTCCATGATGTAAAACCTGTTTGCTCGTTGTACAGTGATTGTATTGTTTGGTGCGATTAAAAATCCAACTGAAATTTCATATTTGTTTTCTGCTCCAGCATACATATCTCCTCTGTAAATCACATGCCCTATGCTCTCCTTTGAGAAACAATCAGTACCCAACAGAAAGGAATCTACACACATGGACATGTCTGGTCTTTGCACCTGCACCTTGGCTTGACATTATTTTTGATTGCAAAAAGGGATGACCAGTTGTAATCAAACAAGGCTCCCTGGGTTGATGTAAAAAAACATAGCTTCCTGTTATCAGACTGCTAGATGTCAGCTAAGGATGTTCATCATTTTAAAAATCCATTAATATCAACTGAACTTTAAGTTGTTCGTGTGAACAAAATAGCTTCACAGTACAAGATCTATTAGACAACAACCCTTGTCTTAAAGAGTGCGGTCCAGACCGGCTCTGTAGGAAAAGTGCAATGAGATAACTTCTGTTATGAATTGCTATATAAATAAAACTGAATTGAATTGAAAGTCTTATCTCTGTGCGTGTGTGTGTGTGTGTGTGTGTGTGTGTGTGTGTGTGTGTGTGTGTGTGTCAGGGTTCACTCCTGGTGCAAGGGAGCTGTTTAAACAGGAGAACCACTTGGCTCTGTACCAGCTGCCATCTGGAGAGAAGACCAAGGAGTTAACTTCCCGCCGCCTTCATTACTTCACCAAACGCCAGCCTCCCATCTCTCACCTTATTTCCCTGTTTGTACGAGACTCTTCTTCCAGTGAGTCCATACACACTTCAGTCTACCTGTGTCATTCTGCGTCTCACTGGTCTGTTTTGTTTTATTTTGCAGTTTTCAACGTATTTCTTATATGTACTTGTTGCATTTTGCTTTGTTAATTGTCCTTTTGTCCTTTTCTCTTCCCTTTGCCCAAATAGCCGGCTGAGTTGAAAAGAGAATTAGTTTTGATGCTGATATTATTCACTCTGTCATGATCTCTGACCTTTCTGTTGTAGATAACGTCCAGATGCTGTCACATGGCTCGGCCGACCTTATCCTGGAGGCCTGCACTGACTTCTGGGATGGAACTGATATTTATCCCTTCTCAGGCTCCGACAGGTGCAGTATCTGTCACAATGATCATTTTCACTTTGCTGTAAATCTTCAGTCAAACACAAAGTATCAAAGATTCACAACATTCATTTCCAGGTGATATTATTCATATTTCTAGCAGTCTCTCCATTTGTAACTCTTCATTTTTGTTTCACCTGTTACAGAAAGAAGGTTCTGGACTTCTACCAGCGTGCCTGTCTGTCGGGTTACTGCTCAGCATTTGCCTATAAACCCATGCAAGTATCGTTGTCGAGCCAACTGAATGGGAAGTGTGTGGAGCTGGCCCCGGGTCCCTGCCTCTTCTCCGGAGTGGAGCTGCCCTCCACCACCCCCATCAAACATAACTCCTACAGAAACAGCTGGAGCTCCGACGGTACAAGTTAGTGACAGAGGGACGTATAGTTAAAGTAATAATACAATAATAATACAACTTTTCTGATTTTCATATGTCTTTTCCTTTCATTGTCTTTCCCCGTCATGTCTACAGAAGGTATAGGTGAGGGTGTGGAGCGTGAGGACTGTGTTCAGGCCCTCAGCGGGCAGATCTTCATGGGCATGGTATCGTCCCAGTTCCAGGCGAGGCTGGACACAGTCCGGCTCATTGATGCCCTGGTCACCGCTTGTATCCGGTTTGTTTACTTTTCCATGGAGGACGAGCTCCGCAGCAAGGTGAACACATACAAGCTCATATGAACATTTGATAGTATGTAGTTGATTGAGATGATTCTCTTTTCTCAGGACATGAAATGGGCCCCTTAATCTGTTGTCTCTCTATGTCCCTGCTGGCAATCTATACAATATGTCACAAGCAGTATACTGCACATCCTAAAACGTGTGAGTACTTGTTTATGTGGCCAGTTTTGTGTCTATGCAGGTTTTTGCAGAGAAGATGGGTTTAGAGACAGGCTGGAACTGTCACATTTCTTTGACTCCAAATGGAGACACTCCCTGTGATGGAGCTCCATCCAGCCCCAGTCAGGGCTCCCTGCATGAAGACCTGAACCAAGGTACCAAACCTGTGTGTCAGGTTAATATTCATTTTATTCCATTTACAGTGGTGATGCACTACATGACAAGTGTGTTTACAGGTGTTGGGTAGCTCTACTGCATATGCATAAAAAAAGAGTTGTATAAAGCCTTTTGTGGTTCCAGAGGGAGCTTTGAGAAGTCTGATGAATTGCGTCCGTTGGGGCTGAAGGCTACAAATTAGAAAGAAGTGATGTTAACAGACGTCTGTAGCCAGCTCCTCATCTCTGACTGAGGCTAGAGCCTCCAGGCTACATTAGCCGCTACCAGGGATGGAAAGAGTACTAGAATATTGTACTCAAGTAAAAGCAATGTTACTTTAAAGAAATTTTACCCAAGTAAAAATAAAAGTACTTGTGTAAATGCACTCAGATAAAAGCAAAAAGTACACTAGTGGAACAACATTAGCAACATGAGCCCTTATTTCCAAACCAACAATAAATTCCATTTCTATAGAGGCACTTTGCAGCCTGTGCATACAACTGATTATCATTTATAAATATACAATTGCCTTCCTCAGTGTAGCCTTACTAGAATTAACCAGAGAAGAGGACAAAACTCCGAGTATTAAATTAAAATGACCGACAGTAAATAAATAGGTCTATGGACACCACAGCGGGTGCAACACACATTATTCAGCCACATACACCTGACACTTCTCACAGAATCAACAGCAGAATAAAACATCACTAAAGCAGACAACACAGACACGTATAAACAATATAAACTCCACCGCAGCAAAGACACACTTGACTGCACAGTTTTTACACACATACTGCGCTACGTTACTAGGCAACGCAGTGGTTGCTGACGCTCTCATCTGGAAAGTAAGTTACAGTTATCAGTGGGTTTGACAATGTTATAGGAGTGCACCTGTAGGATAGAGTATGGTGAAACACTAACACCATGCATTTGGAGATGCTCCTCAGTTCACATATATAGACCTATCAGTTGGAGAGTTCATAAACCCACATAAATTATAAATCAGGTCTTGTCAAATCATGACATTGCCCTGTACTGTAAACTGGTCATCAAATCAATGTGAACAGAGGCTGAAGCGAGAGTTCAGTGCCAAAAGAAACCAAACTCTGGAAAGGAAAATCCTCCGCTCCATGTTTAAGCTTCTGTGTTGTTTTCGCAAGACTTCCTAATCAAGTGTATGCTCATTAAATCTAGCCTCAAAAAGTGTAAATCTGTGAAAGCTAGTTCTAAAATACGAGTTGTAGAGAGTATCTCTAACTTTAGACAGCTCTCTTCATATGTGACTCAGATTCTCGGGATGAAGCAGAAGGTCCACTGCTGCCAGAGGAGGAAGCCCACTCTGACCTGGCCAGCTTCCAGCCCACAGACAGCGATGTGCCCAGCTTTCTGGAGGACTGCAACAGGGTAACAATACCTTTATTAAAACCAGTGAAGCTACTGCTCAGTTACATCACATGTCTTTAGCTGACGCTTTTATTCAAAGCAACTTACAGTTCAACCATGTGGATATAACCCCTACAATGGAGGAAGAATCACTCTCTGTTTTACATTCAGGACATACAGGAGATGATGTTTTGCTTTTGACTTGCAGCTCAGTTTTTGTTCCTGCTTTTGCTTTGTCTGCGAATTTCCTTTTCAAGTGGATTATTTGTGGGTACTGCTCATAATTAGTCTTCTAAAGAACTTAAAGGAGTTAAGTCTGAACATGTCTTTTTTTCTGTTCCTGTTGTTTCTCAGGCCAAGCTACCTCGTGGTATCCACCAGGTTCGTCCTCATTTGAAGAACATTGATAATGTGCCTCTTTTGGTGCCACTCTTCACTGACTGCAGCCCTGACAGTGAGTCACCCTCCTTATGTGTAATTCCAATTTTCTGTCTTACTTTTTCAAGATGTGATGTCCTCTTTGTGTTCATCAGCCCCTCAAGAGTGAAGTAGATTCAAATGAGGAAAAGTAACGATAAACAACCAATACGGGCTATTTCATTGAAAATAATGATGATCTGAGTTACTGTCTCTTTCCTAGATGTACTCAGCGTTTGCTTTAGAGTAAAATTGACACTTAGAATGTTTTCTTTCTTCACAGCCATGTGTGAGATGATGAAGATCATGCAGGAGAACAGGGAGGTTACATGCTGTCTGGGAAGCTCCGCCAATTTCCGCAACAGCCGCCTCTTTCTACAGAGTGACGTCAGGTATACACACATTAATGTAGTACATCCCTAAACATTTTCTAAATTTGTAAATGGATGTGATTGTGATGAGGTTTGACCAGAGTTGATTTGTAATGTTAATGGCGGATTTTCATTTTTATCACAAAACATTAGTTCTACAAAATTTTGTAGTAAGCAGCATCTAGGCTATTAAAACCAAACTCTCCGTTAAAACTCATGATAATATTAATATTCCTGCATACATTTGTGAAATCCACTTGAAATATATTTCACTACCTCTAGACATATCTAGCCATGCAGAAACTTTAAGGTTTTATTTATTCAGGTTTTGTTTCTGAGATTTCTACTTACCCAACACAATGGACTGTGTGGCGCTCAAAGCATTGAAGAATGGCGTTCAAAAAGTTCACAACAGCAACATCTGTTTAAAGAATCAGTGTCCCTGTTTTGGATAATCCACAGAACAGGAGGCTAGTCACCCATTAAACAGATAAATTCACAGGTACAGTTTGTTACACAGGAATTTAGGTGCAGTCACCTGTTAGTATTGAAACAAAAAGAAGGAATAAGGGGAAAATAGCAAAATGTAAATGAAAAGGCCAGTAGAGGGAAGGTTTCACTGAAGCTAGCATTTGGTAGTAGTAGGTCGATATCCCTTATACATACACCTTTTTGCATGTCTCCAGAATACAGAGAAAGGAAACCTCAATACTCAGACCCAATATCCTACATCGACACTAAACGTCCCACTTTCTAAAGACTGGATACTGTATATGGACAATACCGAAATATGTGGGCGTGGTCCACCAGTGCAGATCCACACTCCATCTAGCAAGAGTACTGGATCCCAGTCCATTTGGATTTCTGCTAAGGATAGAAAATCAGATTTTTCCAACAAAAACCTTTGCAAGTCACTGAATTAGTACAAGTATGCAGTTTCCCAGGCTTGTAGCCACAATCACACCTACACAGGTATTTCCACAGGTATCTCTTTTTTTTACCAGAGTTGCTTTAGATCATTTTTGTTAGACATGTTGCTTTTGAAAACTTGAAGTGTCGTTTTTCAGTACAAATTCTATTCCATTTGCCTCCATTGTACTAGTGTGGGGACAGGAATCTGAAAACCCAGACAAATAAAACCAAAACTATTTGCGAGGCTAGATTCTACTACAGGTAAGTGAGAAAGGGTTTTCTTGTACTTTGGGTGTACTGACCCTTTATGGGCGTCCCATAGACAATCAATATAGTGTTGATTGATCATAAAATTAATATGCATTCAAACATACTGCTTCACAATCTCCATATCAGAGAAGTTTATACTTCTCTGATATGGAGATGTATCAGTTACTTCCTAGGCTGCTCACACACACACACACACACACACACACACGGAATGACAGCTGATTTATTTGTATTTGTTTTTGGCCCGTATGTTAACTTTGAACCTCCTCCCTCCACAGCATCGCTCTGGACCCTCTGTACCCGTCTCAGTGTTCGTGGGAGACGTTCGGCTATGCAACCGGAGGAGGATTTAACAGAGACGCTGAAGGTCTGTCTCCTCTGAGGCTCTCTGGACAGCTCAACAGTCTGGGCTGTTCCGTCACCTTCCACCAAGGAGAGAGTGTCAGCATGGTCAAGCTCATAGAGCAGGTTAGACGCCCACAAGCACTCACGCACACAGTCAGATAGAGATGTCACATTTGTTCATGAACACGCCTCTGGGTGAATCTGTTCCAGGCACGACACACAACCTACGGCATCCGCAAGTGCTTCCTTTTCCTGCTGCAGTGTCAACTCAGCCTGGTCATCATCCAGGTGAGAGAAGAGACCTCACAATCTCAGCACATGTGGATGTTTATGCTGCACTAGGCTAGATTTGTATGGATAAGTACATTTGCAACATAGAGACATATGATCTTGAATAGATAAATGAAGTGCCCTGGTGTTTGTTTGCAGTTCTTAGCCTGTCTAGCTCAGCTTCCTCCTCCCATGAACGCCACTGACATCCTCTGGCTTTCCTGCTTCAGCTGCCCACTGCTAAGGTACACACATACTGTGCATACTAGCTATCCAGAAACTAATAATGCAGTGTTATTTTGCTGTGCCTTACGGAATGTCATACTAATGGTCTGTTTGTGTTGTGTTGACAGTGTGTCACTCTTGGGGAAGCCACCAGACAGCTCAGTCATGACAGTTGCCACAGGGAAGAACCTAGATGCAATTCCAAGGAAGGTAGGACCGCATACCAGGCAAAACCTTCTATAAGCTTTAGTTACTGGATCACTCCTGCTAACGCTTGGAGAAACATACTTACCAACTATTAACTACTTACTGTATAGTGATACTGGAAACTTCTTCCAACCAAATGAAGCATATAGATATTGTAGAAGAGCACTTTCCTAATAACACTAATGGTAATGATAAATCACAGACTACACTTACTCTTTCTGCACTTTGTGTTTTTTCCTACCTGGGGCCTTTGACAAAGGTAAATAACGTATACCGGTACATGCTATTCTACATGCGTTTTACCTCATTAGAAGTCTTATTTTGGATTGCTGTGCTAATTTATTTGCCGCATTGTCTAGATGTCGTAAATTCACATATCTGCCTTCTTCGGGGCGGCTGTGGCTTAGTGGTAGAGCGGGTCGTCCACCAATCGGAAGGTCGGTGGTTCGATCCCGGCTTCCCCCAGCCCACATGTCGAAGGGCTGTGCCTTCGGTGTGTGAGTGTGTGTGGATGATTAGTTTCTTTGGACTGATGAGCATCTGCCATCAGTGTATGAATGTGTGTGAATGTGATATGTACTGCGTGAAGCGCTTTGAGTGGTCGGAAGACTAGAAAGGCGATATACAAGTACAGTCCATTTACCATTTCATCTACTGTACAAATTCTTATACTTTTAAAATTTGTACATTTGTTTTAAATGATTATTTCTTACAATGTAATAATTAACACATTTATTATTATTATTATTATTATTATTATTATTATTTTCTAATACATTCTTTTGTTTACGTCTCAGTATCATGTAACAGTATCATTTAATATAGTATGTATTTCTTTGCACTGCTACTAGAGTGCACTATGTTAAAAGGTTCTTTTTCTTTTTTTTTTTTAAACCTTTTTTCTGTTGGGGTTTGCAGGATTATACAATATCAAAGACAAATACAATTGTAGTTAAATGTTAGATAGACCCTACCATTTTTCTAAAAATGTTCAACAGCACATTAATGTTGTACTCATTAAAACAAAACAACAACAACAAAACACATATTGCCACACATTCGGTCTTATTTTCTCCAACTTAAGAAAGTATAACACGTCCCGAATCCAATCAAGGAGATTTTCACTTTATTAGGATCAGTCTCCTAGCCAGTAAAGTGGTGAAAGGGATTACATTCTTTTGGGATACAGAGAAAGAAGGTAAAGAGGCTGACACCCCAAGGAGAGCGCTGAAAGGGTTAGGGTCAAGCTTTCGGCCCAGTATTTCGAACAAAGTATTAAAAATCTTTGTCCAGGAGTTAAACAAGGACAGAGCCAGAGCATACGTATAAGGATGACATCTGTCACAGATCGGGAGACATTCTTGTGAATCTTAGATGGGCGAGCCTCGGTAAAGTAAGTGCGGTGCACCACTTTACATTGTGTCAAACCATGCTTTGCACAAGTAGAGGAGCTGTGTACTCTTCCCAGAATCTCCCCAAACATCACACGATATTTCCTCCCCCAAATCTGTCTCCCATAATGACTTAATTGAATCAAGTGAGTCTATGCTTAAGTTATGAATCTGAGTGTAGATTCTAGAGAGAGCCCCTTTCAGAGATGGAGAGAGAGTCAAAAAATCATCAAGGTGAATCCTTCGGCAGAGGAAAACTAAGGAAGGTACTTCGTACAAAGATACAGGACTGTAAGTAACTGAAAAATAGTTCTTTACGAAGCGAACAACGGTCCGGCAGCTGCTGAAAGGATGCAAAAACATTGTTAAAGGATTTAACACCTGCACTCGACCACACAAAAAACACACCATCTACTAGGGAAGGGGAAAATACATGATTAGAAACTAAGGAGGCATTATTAGAGAGGAAATGTAAACCAATGAAACCAGATCTTAAGGGATGGCTTCACAGTTGCATTTTTGTGTACACAGATACAGAGGAAGCAATCGGAGCGTACAGCGGGCTTTCAGTGATGCTGAGTTTGTCTCGATGGTAGTTGAAAGATGTTTCTAATGATTTGTCCTCCCCATTTACATACATAAGGTGGGCAGAAATACAATACAATGCAACACCACTACTCACTACAGCCATAATAATTAGCATATAGTGGAATTGACACCAGTGAAACTACTGGCTGATAAACAACAGTATTAAAATCTATCACTTCATCTGTAGAGTAGGAATACTTTTAATACAAAGGACAACAAGGAATTTGACAGGAAGGTAATGAATAAGAAGTTCACCACTGATGTATCTTTTACTAAATAGAGGGGCAGCTCTCATCATGTTGTCTTCTTTGACCAGACCCAGAACTACTTCCTTGGCTGTTTCCTGTTGAAGTTTGGCCTGACAATGTGTGCCTACCTGTTGGCGTTTGGGTTCACCCTGCAAGAGGTCTGCCTCAGAAGCAGCAACTTCACCTTAGCTGACAGCACCATTGTCACCTGCCTTCACATAGCCAGGTAGGTGGAGCACTACCGACACCAAACCGATGAACTATCGGCGACAAAAGCCAAGTGTTGCAAAGTTTCACGTCGCCTGTGTCTTGGCCAAAAAGTGACACTACAACACACCGCACCAACTACAGCAAACGGCCAACTAGCACGTACGTTCTGCACCTAACTCTCCATACCAGCAGGTGGCGGTAGTCTACATTCGTCATTCAAAAAAGAACACCGGAACCCAGGACTGCGGATATAAAACAAAAGCAGCCCCGTGGATTTAAGTTTGCCCGCTCTCACTCAGACAAAATGTCTGACCTCCTGTCCGATCTGAAATGTCCGAACTCGTGTGCGGATTCAAGACGCTAGTTAGCCAGCTAACAGCACAATAACAACACAATTGATATTTTAATATATTTATTTTCTCGTGCACTGATTCGCTTAAGCTGAACAGCCAATCAGAGTGATTTCTCTCACCGACGGCCTCCGCCACCAATTCAACACGCTCAGTCGGCGTGAAAAGCCGCCGATGAGGGCCGACGGTGCGGAACACACCTCAAAAACTAGGGCTACAGCCGCTCACCGACAGCCTGACGTAGGCCGGTATGTCAGGGCCTTAAAAGCCCTGCAGTCCTAAGGCCACCAGTTGTTCCATTCACAGGCTCATTTGTTGACAGTATTTATCACTGTTAATTTAAGGAGGATATTTATGCTGAAAATGATAGTGAACAGCTCACTGAAAGTCACATCTGATGGAGAACACAATGGAGAAAACACAGATGTTATTAATCTAAGTAATTCTGTGTGACTGCAGCTCTTCAGACGACGCTCCTCTCTGGTTCAGTGAGCTGTCAAACGGCCTGCTGCTGACTCAGAAGGTCATGGCAGGGTTCCTTGCCTTACACACAGGTAGGAGCTCATTCTAACACATGCAGCACAAACAAAGGTCAAACTCACTCATGTTGTCATTATTCAAATCACTCCCTTCTGTTTGTCGTTTATCTCGTTTCCTCAGTGGTGATCTCTCTCAGCTACGTCCATCGCTCCCAGCCTCTGTGGAGAAAGAGTCCCTTCAGCAATACCTGGTGGTGTCTCACTGTACCTGTGGTGTAAGTGATCATCTGAAGTTATACTCTATAGGTCATTTAGAGTTCATCTGTGCTTAGATTACTACAGCTGTCTCAATTTCTTTCACATTTCCACCTCACTCCAGGAGTATCGCTTGCCAGAAGGCAGCAGGGTGCAGTAAGGTGTGGACTTTGGGCTTTGTAACTTTGCAGAACTTTTACATACACAAAGAATCTATATCACACAGTAAAGGAAAGGGAAAAACCCAAAAAGCATAATATGGCCACTTCAGGTTTCCTGAGGCATTGCTGAGCTTTCTTTACAGGCGTAAATAAGAAGTAAAGTAAATAAGTTAAGATAAATGGAGAAATTTATAAATAATAATAATTGAAAGTGTAGAAAATAAAAATAAGTTTATTTTATAGACAAGCAGTTCAACTCAAAACTCAGTAGTAGCAGGGCACTGGCCTGTTGCACACGCTGAAGATCTGAGCCTCAGGAAGAACGTTGTCTGTCCCTTCCTGAGGAGGGCGTCAGTGTTGTGAGACCAGTTCAGTTTTTTTGGCTTGTGGCTTGTAGGTGGCTTCAAGGTGTATCAGGTTATGGTCTGATTCTCCGCTTGGGGGGAGGGAAGAAGAGCTGGACGCCCCCTTCACACTGACATACAAGAGGTCCAGGATTTTATTCTCTCTTGTTGTGCAGTCCACATATTGTTTAAACTAACTCTCTTCTCTCCTCCAGTCTGCTCAGCCAGATTGTTCAGGCCACGGTGGATTACCAGTTATGGCACGACCATGGCAGCCTCCTGACCTTTAACCTGGGGGACATACCCCTGCTCGCCTGGCTGTTGGTCTCTCTGTCCCCGCTGCTGGTGGTGGTGGTCAACGAAGTGGTGAAGCTACACGAAATACGGTATGAAAGCAGGCACAGGATTAAAACGACAAAGAAAGCAGTTGTGGATGGATGGAGTGATGGAAAAGAGGAATATGTAAATGGGTTGAAACCATTAACTCAGTGACTTGGACCCATGGGAGATTGTTGAGCAACAGATGGCAGAAAGAAGCAGGAGGGGAGAAGGAGAAGCAGACGTCAGATTTATCTTGCAGGAAAAGCAGTTCAGTGTGGATTATTGAGGATTATTTAGTGATCAGATCAGACTTTGATTTTTTTTCCCCACTTTATGCAGAACGGGGATGTGTTGAGAAGCTGGGAAAATGTCTGATCATGAGCTCTGATCGATCTCCTCTGTCCATTTCAGGGTGCGGGTTCGCTACCAGAAGAGACAGAAGCTGCAGTTTGAAACAAAGCTGGGGATGAACTCTCCGTTCTGATGTGTTCCCTCTGAGGAAGCTGGTGTCGTGGCAACACTGGGAACCAGTCGGTCAGTTCTGGAGACCAGGGAGGGGCAGAGTGCTAACACTGCAGATCCCCGTTAACACTCCACCCCAACAGGACTGCAACAATCAGGTGGAGCAGATATCGAGCAAATGTCACGCTGTGGGCTTTATGACACAAATGTTTTAGCTCCTGTGTCTGTTTTCTTAAAACAGTTGATATTCTATCAGTTATCTGAAGGGCAGGGAACATTTGAATTCCAAAGCATTCATTTCAATTGAATAGAAAAGAGCCAAAAAAACCCTTTTATTGTCTGGTTTTAGTTGTAAAGGCATGAGGAATGTTTTTGGAAGAGGTTTTTGCTTCGTCACTATGACTTCTGTTCTCCATCTCTGAGATGCTTGTGCATGGTCGCTCTCATCTCCAGGAATGCTCCAGGTTCCAAACAATCCACTGAAAGCCGCTTCACTTTCAAACGATGTTTTTGTGAAGTCCATTTCATTGTCATCCAATGACACACATTGAATTGTGTCATATCATTGGACCAGTCCAGCCTTGATTGAGCTTAACAAGGCTGCTCAGGCTACCTACCTTATGGCTAACTAGCTAGGCGGGGCTGTGAGCTTTGTTTAACTCAGTATCAAAGTGAAGAGACAGTGTTAACAGTAGCAGCTAACATTAGCTAGTTAATTCAGAGTTACCTCGGCTGCGTTTGGGTCCTAAAGATGCTCAGAGAAACAATTCTGTGAAGAGCAAAAAGAGGGAATCTTTCTCTGTGGTCAAGCCAACAGGATCAAGCTGACACTGCTAACACTGGCTCTTCGCTTTAATGCTGAGTAATTATCTAATTTTACAAGCCGGCCCAGCTGGTTAGCCGGCTAGGTAGGTAGCATTAGCAGCCTTGTTAAGCTAAGGCTTAAAAGTTAAAGAGGTTTTGTTACTGTGTCCGTGTTTATTTCCAGCTGGAGCCTCTAGTTGGTTGATTCAGAATTACTTTAGCATTTGTCGCTCTAGCTAACAGGAGCTACCTGGCTAAATTTACATCTGCAGAATAGGGTGTAACACTACCTCTCAAAAAATGTGACAAAGAAGCTTCTCTAAGCTTTCTTTCTGGACCATTCTGTCGTTCAGCCTTTGAGCCACATTTTAATCTTCACTGTGGAAGCCTGCAAGACAAAGTTCTCTTTTATTTTATTGTATTTTGCAACAAATGTTCTTTGTTGTGACTCAGTTCTGCTAAGCCGAGGCCAGACCTGCTGTACACAGTAAGGAATGAAGATTAAGGATTGAATTGGATCAGTCGCGTGTTTATACACTTATATCTACATTTAACTATACACTGTAAACACATTTATCTAGCTGAAGAATGTGCCAGCATGCTACTTTGAACCCATGCAGCTGGCTGTGCAGTGATCTTAGCAAGTCCCTCTCAAAGCAATGGATTTCCTGAATAAATACTGATGTGTATTGTGGTATGCTAACATACCAGAGTCTTCTGAAAGGTGCTTCATATCATTCAGTTGCCTTCCTCCTCAGCCTGTCTGCCTGTTTCAGCTCTCAACACCTGGACAGACCGGAGCTCAGGATACTGTTTAGTTTTAAAGTATTAAAAAATGAATAGTCAAGTAGATTTCATCTGCGAGTTTCTTACAATTACCCCAGATTTCATATTTGATCTGCTGAGCAGCATATTCTAGAGATACACATCTCTCCCCCGATCATCTCCAAGTGTCCCCTTTAACCTACTGTGTTCAGGGTTTCACTTCCTACACTGAATGTGCAGCATCAGCAGCAGACGTCTGTATAACTGAGCGTCTTTTTCAATCAGACCAGTCTTCTGTGTGGTGCTGTCATTATTTCAGATGGACATGGTTTGCTACTGTATACAAGTGGGATGAATGCATTACTTCAGAACTAAATACCATGCTTTTATTATCTCATAAAACTGTCTTTACACAGATATGGAAGAGTGAAAGTCACTCTTGTCAGTGCTGGATTAACTGCTAGCAGGTCCCGGGGCAAAAATGAGCTGTGGGACCCCAAGTGATCAGTTTCTCAGTTTATTTTCCAGAACATGTATTATATCCTGATATATAAAGATACTGTGATATAAAACACTGTAATATAGAATTTTTTCCCCCTTTTTTTCCCAATTTTTATTTATTTAGGAATCGAGTCACATTTGAATATTACATTTCACAATTTTTACTCACTTTTTAAAATATTTTCCTCTGAAAGAAATAATTGTGATAGAGGATTTTATCCATATCACCCACCCCTATTCTAAACAAATGTGCAGTATGTTTGCAGGCTGATTCCAGACTAACAATAACTAAATGAATGGACTCATTATCTCGGTATCTTGGCCTGTTTGAGCCTATACTTGCTTTTATATGTGTGCTTGTTATTCCATTGCTACAAATGCTCTTTAAGTTCCACATTTAAAGTGGGGGTGTATTGAAGAGGTACAAGTAAAGAAGTGCAAAAGCACAATTTGGTTCTCTGTTTTACGGCACTAAAGTGATTGCGAGCACTCTCTGGATGGACAAAATAGTCGGCGTGAAACTACTGAAGACGGCGTTAAGACAAACATCACGATGCAAGAAAACATTTCTGCTTTTATTTTTTGTTGGGTCTGTTTTATACTTTACTGTCTTATATCATGACAAACATGTGGACTACGCTGCATGAATAAGATCCAGTGAATGCTCTGTCTTGATCAATGTACATGTTATCTATAGGTCTACTGTTTTGTTCACAACACAAATGGACTCAGTCAAGCATGGACTTCAAACTGTGTGCTACCAGGCCTCTGGTTCAACCTGCAGAATGTATGCTAGGCATCTTGCTAACATTATCATGCACATGCTAGGAGCTGAAGCCTCTTTCAGTTGATTTGTAGGGGGTGATGGACTATGATATAGTTGTTCACAAGATATATAAATGTATATTTTGTATTTTTTAAGGTGTATATGTTCAGGACTTTTGACAAGTTTGTTTGTGTATTGAATATGTCAAATGAATAAATATGCTCTTTTATTTACGAGATTGTTGTGTTCAAATATTGCTGCGCACAATAAATCAATACAGTAAGTAACGAGGATGAGCGCGGTGGGATCGAAGAAAAATACATTCATCAGTCGGGTAAAATTCTAATTCTGTATTTTGTATGGAGAGTCTCAACACCAAATTTGTGTTTTCATGACACACACACACACACACACACAAGGTTCTGATTTCTATTTGTATTTGACCTCCAGACTTTTTTGCATCCAATTCGCAGTTTTACGTTCAGTAAATTAGGTTTTGTTTTCAGTTATTTATTTTTAAAGACACACTCCACCAGCTTTACACATGAAATTCAGTTTACTGGTCATGAGGAGTAGCTGTGAAAACATGACATGTGGCTCTGGAGCAGCTTTCTAAAGTTTGAAGAAATAACCCTGATGATGTAATCGGGGGAGTCTAGTAGTTGTCATTGTGGAGCTCGACCCATACTAGGGACTAGAAATCAATCATTCTTTTTATTGAGAGTCCCCCAACTTTATGGAAGTGTAATACTAAATTGCTGGAGTACCCGTTTAATGCAGTGCCAAAGGTTTGCTCTCAAATCCGACTATGAAATATGTATGTTGAATACTTCACAATCACTCAAGTTGAGTGGGGCCGAGTGCACAGTTATACCAGCCGACCGATGTCCCTCCTGGTAGTTCACGTCCCACGCGAGATTTACTGAAGAAGTTGCCAACAGAGCATCATATCTACTGGCACAAGTGTCAGGGTAACTAGAATAAAGACAACCACTTCCGGTTGGCCTTTCAAAGTAAATGTTATTTAAGTTGTAGTCACGTTTCTAGTGCATAAATGTTAACGTGAAATGTTTAGGGAGGAGTCTGTTTAGTGGCCGCATTGCTTTTTCACATTGTTATTAGTGTTACACACGTATTGTTTTAACCCTAATGTAAATACAGTTTCCGGTGCACTTAGGGCTTTCTCTGGCAAGCTTGACAGCTGTTGCGGACGGGGTCTATTCGAAAGAGAGCCAGGGACTGTCTGTAAGTGTCATACATTATAAAACGTATTTACTGTTCATTTTGAATTACGTCAGACCTTAAAAACGTAGAAAGGCTGTATTGTAAGGGTATGTGCGCGTGCTAAGGACGTCTGGTTACCTTTTCTAAATGTTTGACTTGCTTGCATGTGTCAATCAGCAGCAGCCAGCTAATGCTAGCTCAGAGGAGAAAGTGTGTTTGCGGTCGTTTTGACAGCTCGTGAGAAAAAAATAAAAATGATATTCTGGCCATATGGTCTTTATACTGGCTCGCGGCTTTATGTTGACAAAGTAATTGGCCCATAATAATATGCCATAAAGAACAGAACAAGCCAAGGTTATCGAGCCAGTCGCGTAGAGGAGGTTTCCTTTGCAGCGGTAAATAGAACAGACACTTCAAATGAACACGCACCAAAGCGTCCACCAATCATCTGTTTTTGTTTCGCCGGCCCCACTCTCTGTTCCGTTCAGTCTAAAGAAATGGAAGAAAAACGTATTCTTGCTGTTAGCCAGTTCCCAGTACTATTTAACCCTCCCATTTTTACCTAAACAAACAAAAATAAATGCACCTTGGCAGAGGCTGGCTATGGGAGCACCAAGTATATAACGTGCATTTTTAAACGCACCATGGCTAGCTGTGGTACTGTGTTTTTAGCTAAGGTAGCTGACGCTATGCTACGTCAACGAGCTACATTGCAGCTGGCCACGCGTGGGCGTTTTGTAGCTTTGGCGCCGGTAGACATTCGTCTCCACCTCTACCCGTCCCTGTAGGCTATATTGCCTTTTAAAGGATGTCGAGCAGCCATGCTTCCCAGGTGATTTCTTTATTGTGTGTTGTGCTGATGTACGAGTGTGTTCTTAAACGATTTACTTTGACGATTAGAGAGGCTGCTGTCAGGTATTTTAAACGTTTCCATGCGCGCAGTAATGTCACAGCAAATGTCGTGGGACATTTAAGAAGCAAAACTAAACACTGTAGTTATAAACGTGACAGGACAGGAAACAGAATTACATTTTTAGTTTCTGAAATATTTTTTTTAGACAGCTGTGATGGAGCTCAGGGTTTATCAGGAGGGCGGCTGCTTCACTCCAAACAGTTTCACTGCAGGAAGCTGTGTGTGTGTGTGTGTGTGTGTGTGTGTGTTCTTCTGGATGTGTACAAGAACACGGAACATTAACTAACGTTAGATCCTGACCGATCCTGTCGGGAAACTTAAATAAACAATTATGTTAAGCTGCTGTGCCTCGTGCATAAATGGCACAGCGTTTCTCTTAATGGGGAGAGTTTAAGTTAAGCCCAAATTCAACAGACTAACCAAGTTAGCCGGAAGTCATTCTTGACTTCCGGATGGGAGCCGAAACGTCTTGATTCCTGACACTCGTACATCAGCACAACACACAATAAAGAAATCACCTGGGAAGCATGGCTGCTCGACATCCTTTAAAAGGCAATATAGCCTACAGGGACGGGTAGAGGTGGAGACAAATGTCCATGCCATGGGTCTCTAAATCGCAGAAAATAACGTGTTCGGATGGGTGGCGGGTGGATGATGTAGGGCTGCCACTAACGACTATTTTTCTATCGATTTAATCTTTCCGATTAATCTAAACGATTGATTTTCCTCCCAAAAAAATCAAATTGACCATTTAATTTGAGATCATTTTATTTTGACAAACTGTTATGTCGTTATATAATGCAGCACAAAAGAAAATGTAAACAAAGGTTGACATATTAAAGTGCAAAACTGTAGGTTTAAACTGGCAACTCCAACATGATAAAAACACACACACACACGCTGGCACCGTCAGTCAGTGGAAAGTGAGCCCAGATTCTGACCCAGACATTTTCTCAAACACTCATTCAGTGGAATTTCTAAGGAAGCAGGCAGACGACTTTATGGCTTTATATGAAACGGCTACAAGGCCAAAATATATTAAAAAGCTCTCCTTACTAATGAATAGACAACACTATGGTTTCAGAAACGCAACCTGACGTCACGCTGTACTTTTCAAAATATGAAAAAATGAATTCATATTTATATTTCCACATAGTTCTGTCCAATTAATATGAAACTTGGCTCAATCATTTCTTCTTATTAAAAGGATTTTGATACTCCAAAAAATGCGCAAGTTATAAAGGAGCAACGTCCTATAGGTTGCAGTAAGACAGTGATGTCATGTCTACACAGGAGCCAGTACTTCCCCCTGCTCCACCCCGGCTCAGTGCAACGTTTAGCACCAGTCGGCCACTAGGCGGCGCTTTTGTTGCAAAATAATTAAATAATTTTTCCAAACTGCTGTTTCTGAGCTGAATATTTTCCAGTCTCTGTGTTGATCTCCACCTGCGACTTGGTCTAGTTAAATATGATTTTCATACGTTATTTTTTCAGATGTGCTAAATTTCAGGCGCACCAGTGCGACCAATGAAAACGTGTAGTTGCACTTTACAGATTTTTGGTCTCACGACAATTTGAATGCAGATACATTTAAAAAGCTAATAAAAAGCTAATCTCTGGGTTTCCGAGATTGATAAAAAAGCTAAATCGGCGTCAGACGATAGCCGATGGGTTCCGAGATTGCACTTCGTCCATTGCGTTCCGCCTCTTTTGCTCTCCACTCGGACTGTTGACCTGCATGCAACCAAAGCCCGCTCAAACGTGATTTGTCAACACCACTCGGACTACGAACGGAAACCAGAACGCTTCCGATACCAAAACCTTGCCCCTTGCCTACAGACTCTGCATTCATATGCAGATATGTTTGTAGAGATTAGTGGCGGCGGTTCCGAGCGGCGTAACCATTTCTGACATTTGTACTATTATTGACACAAAGTGCGGATCTGTTAAATGCCGAAAATATCAAACACCGTGTTAAATAGCTGTTTCTTTAAGTGAGGATCGGTTCTCTTTGGAAAAAACACAACATAGCTGGGCTGCAGCCTACACTCCGTACGCAGGCCGGATCCAATTTAGCAAATTTCAAGAACGCGATCACCCATCTTGTTGCTTTAAGGTAGGCCTGTATTGCCAGGGCTACCTTATGCTGGTTTGCATATTCTTACCACAGTGAAGAGCTGTATTAAGTAAGTCTATGATGATTTCTGATGAAATGCTCTCCTCAGAATGACATCGGAAGTGCAATGTGACTGACCAATTGCTGTCATGTAGTGACTTGAAATGCTCAAACTTTCTTCCCCTTCTACCTGTCTGTCAGTAGTCTTGAACTTGGATGTAAACAAAAAGCAGAGCCGGGATTGGAGAAGATTTGCGTCTTATTATCGCGATTCTTCCGAGATGGACGTTGGAGTGTCCAAGTCCCACGTGTTTCTGAACTACAGCCCCAGAGCCCTCTTCTCCCAGTGAGACACGCATCTGCATGGTGGTGCCGTGTGCTCCTCGGCCCTGCGTGGGCCCGATACTCTCCATTGTTGGCTTACCTCCAGTGCATTCCGTTTCTGTGTGGGAGTTGTAGTTTTAGCAGTGTGACGTTAAAAGCCTCAGAAAGGATTGGATGCAATGATTATTGGAATGGCTGGAGGTCGCCCAACTACAGCAAATGGTATTCAGTGTATGTAGCAGCAGCAGCTTTCAGTGCATTACGTCTTGTAGACAGGATCAGGGCCGCTGCAGTTTGGCTTGGTGCATTTCTAAGAAGTGCAGAGCTGTGTGTGTGTGTGTGTGTGTGTAACAGTATATACACTAAATGTTTATCATTTAGGGGTCTATGTTGTGTGTATGCGACTGCTTGTGCATGTTTTTGCAGGCTAATGATTTTGGCACGTGATGTAGTCTGAGACAGTGAAAGGCTACATCATAAGAATCTACTGCAGTGGTTCTCAAAGTGGGGTCTTGGGGCCTCCAGGGGTCCTTTGAGGACCCTCAGTGAGGTCCCTAACAAAAACGAGGAACACTTACAGTTCACTATAATTTACTTAAGTGGAAACGATCTCAGTTATAGAATCACTACTGTAACAATGAGTTTCACTCTCACCAACTATCATGCAGCTGAGAAAACAGTCTGACCACAAGGTCCATCAATCAGCAATCAAGAATTAACTTTGGCCCCCAGCAACATGGATGTTAAGTTTTGAAAGTTCTCAGAAAAAAATGGGAATTTTAATATTTACACTTCCATGACAGCTGGGCAAACTGCTGATGAAGAGCTTGTGATTAAAGGGTCATCTACTGAACTGACTATTGGTTGAAATTGTTTTCTCAGCTACTGTTGTCAAGGTCAAGAATGAACTTTGAACTTTGTCATCTAGCTAAAAAAAAAAAGTCAAGGTCCATTCATGGTTGAAAGCTCCATGGGAAAAAAAGCAAGTAAGTGGACCTTGAGTCAAGATTGATTTATTTTTGTCAAACTATATCCCAAAGTCAAGAATGAACTTTCATGTCAGCTATCATGTAGCTTCTGGTGTTTCCAAGATACACAGATCAGTAGTACCAAATAAAGAACGAGCATCTTCTCAGACATGTCAGTGGGGATCTGTTTTAGAAATGGTCTGTAATATGAGAACTTTTGAGAACACCTGATCTACTCTTTTGACTTTAGGCTGGCCTACGCTTCAAGTGTTGTGCTGCATGACTGTACAGTTGCCCAGCAAGCCAGAAAAACACTGAGAATTGTACATGGCACCAGCTGATGTATTCTGATTGCAGTGCCGATCGTTCTCACATTTTGGAAAAGCAATAACAGAGGCCTGACTTGTTGCAAAGACACTTCACAGACAGGAGGTGATAAACAGGACTGGACATAGAAAGGAACCGTGCAGTGACTTGCAGGACAACTGGGAACAGACCTAACGCCGCCGGTTGAAGGTGTGGTATTTGTGTGTAGGTGGAGCATCCCGCTGGGTGCACAGCGAGTCATGGACGCAGTGAAGGAGGGTCAGAAGAGCACCCTGAGCTCGGGCAAGATGGTGGCTCTGGCTGCGGGGCTCTCTTTCGGGGCCACGGTGGGCTACATTGTCTATCGTCATATAAGCAGCACCAACATTAGTGAGTATCTGCCATTGAAGAGTTATTGTGCTAGTGTTAACCATTTTTACACTGGCTAAATTTGTATTTATTTGCGTATACTTAACAAATTGTAAGAGTTTGTGTTTTTTCTCTGATGACCATCTGTGGCTGCCTGTTGGTCAGGTCAGGGGCCCAACACTGAGTTATCCAAGATGACGCTTCCTGTAGAAGTTTATCGGAACATATCCAGATACCAAGCCAGGTTTTTGGACACGGTGAGTCGTTCGATACCAGATAAAGACTTTTCATCTGCTAAAAGTAGTTAAAGTAGTGGACAATATTATAATGGCTTCTAAAATAGGTGTAAATGGACATTTACATAGATAAATACTCCAAGTTGTCAAGATGCAGTATTTTTAAGTAAGTATTTGGCTTAGCAGCTAATGATTAGTTTCATTATTACTTTATCTGCAGAATTATGGAACTCCAAAGTGTTGAATAATAAATAAAGACTGATTGTGAAATAAATAATTACATGAATAAATTGTGTAAAATATATAAATGAACCAACAATTTGTGAAATAATTGAAGACATTATTAAAACTCAATTCATGATTGTATTTCATCGTTTTTGTAGAATTCTGTTGGATATCAGTAAGACAGCTCATCCCGCAGGACATAGGACGAGCTCTCCACTGTGACACTTTATTTGCACCTTACCTGTATACGACTTATGTTAACCTGTTTACATCTCTGTGTGTATACAGTATATATGTGTGTATACACTCACCAGCCACTTTATTAGGTACGCCTGTTTAACTACTCGCTACAAATATCTAATCAGCCAATCACGTGGCGTCAACTCAGTGCATTTAGGCACGTAGACATGGCCAAGACGATCTGCTGAAGTTCAAACCAAGCATCAGAGCGGGGACTTTGAATGTGGCATGGTCGTTGGTACCAGACAGGCCGATCTCCTGGGATTTTCACACACAGCCAGATCTGCGGTTTCCAGAGACTGGCCAGAAAAAGAAAAAATATCGCTCTCGGGGCAAAAATGCATTTTTGATGGCAGAGGTGAGAGGAGATTCCGGATGCACCATATACACAGTGATCGAGGGTACGCAGTTACACCATTAGTCCACTACCCTTGAGGTACTCAAGTACAGGGTTCCAAATTCTGACAAAAATTTTATTAGAGAGTATAACACCTTCATCACCTCTTATCCACATATAAGTTGGTGCATAGTCTGACTTCAACATAAGTAGAATACATTTTCTTTCTACCACCATACCTTCATCCTTGTTTCATTTTTTTCATCAGGACTTGTTTACTGATGCATATTTCAGTAAGGCATATTCCTTCCAAAATGGTGGGTTAAAAATTTGAATTGATTGAATGAATTAGATGGCAGTGAGTGTCGGGGACATCCTGACCTACAACTCCCCTGATGATGAGGAATAACACTGAATCGTTGTTCTGTTTTCTCAAATCTAACCGCGTCAAGCAGGTCTTAAAGTGTGTTTTCCAAATCCAGTTGGTGATTGAGTGTGTGAAAACATTTCAGGCTGCCTAACTCTGCTCTCCTGCTGTCTCTGTCTCTGTCTCTGTCTGTCTCTCAGGTGGCCCAGAAGTCTGGAGCTCATGTGAGGGTTTTGTCAGATATAGGGGAGCCTGGATGTCAGACAGCTGTGTGTTTCCTGCTGCAGGGCTCTAAGGAGCAGGTCTTGCTGGCCCGCTGTTTCCTGGAGAACCTGGTCACCGACTGTGAACCGGTGACTGAGGCTTTGGAGGTTCCTCAGACCGCCTTTGGACGTGTAATAGGTAGCTTCCGAATGTTGAGGACGATCAGATTGATTGATAGACCTTATTCCTTTGCCTCAGAACCTTTTTGTTTTCAACACTGATGTTGAGCTAATGCTGTAGACTGAAGTTGCTGCATATATTTAAGCAGCTTTTAGCATGCAAACGGATGCACGCTAATGGAAAGTATATAAATATATCATATGAACAATGCATCAGTTGGCAGTGTGACTACACTCTGTGACCACAGAGAATTATCGCCCAACTCTGCTGTTCCCCTCGTCTCTGTGGAGCTTTTCAGCCTCTCGTAGCTCATTGTTTAAATTTTGCGTGCTGTAAACTTTGCTCTCAGCAGCAGAAGGAAGCTGTTTTTCAGTGAAAAAGTTCTGATAAACTGCTGTTCACTGCCTGCCCACCACCAAACATCAGACAGACACAGTTAGCGACTAGCTGGTGAACTTAATGGAGCATTTTGCAGCTTAAAGTGGCAATCTCGAAGATTTTCCTTTAAATAAATGTCTGTTAAGTCATTATCTACTGCCAAATGAGTTAGCACAATCATGATTGAGGCTATGGCCCACTGATGAAATTATATGAAAGTCCTTGCATTTGCAGTATAATGAACTGGGTGTGTGGCGACATTCCTGGAAAAAATTCTGTATTAAGTTTTATGGGTGGGAATCTGTATGCACCTCACGATTCAGTTCAGTTCCGATTCAGAGGGCTACGATGCATCTCGATGCATCGAAATGTTTGATTTCTATACGTGATTTATTTTTTCTCACTGTGTGACTACTTGCTATTGGCCATAATTCTTACTGTAAGAGTTAGGGCACTCAAGTACTGGCAAATTGTCAATAAGAAAAAATCTATAACAAAAATAAATAATTAGTAATGCTCCATCTTAAGACTCTGACCTGTTGATAATTCCTGATCTGCAGCTTGCGCTCGTTTATACACTAGGACAGGCACAGTGCACTGACTGAAATGCACATGGGATGCAGTTAAGAGTCGATTTTTGCCCCCCACCCCTATTAAGTTACTGCTAATGCAAATCGAACATTTCCCACCGCTGCAGCTGCACATTAAAAGCATTTAACTGGCAAAACACGAGCTGACTCACTTATATTTTGAAGTACTCACAGGAAATGCAATGTGTTTGTCTGTGAGCTATCTTTCATCAGAACTGCATCTACAAAACAAGACAACGGTCATTTTCGGCATTTTTTGACGGCGGATCAGTTTGAAATATGGCGGGGAGTAATGGAACAGGGAGGAGCAGCTACAGTGAGCTGTTCGATGAAGAGCTGCAGGCGACAGCTGTTCGCAGACTCCTGCTGTGTGCAGCATAAAATCAGATCACGGTTGCTCGCAGAATGATGGGAAAAGGCCAATTATTGCCTGAGTTCTTTATTAAAACGACAGTAGTTTGTTTTGCTGCCCCAGAATTCTGTGACCTGTTGTATTAAACCGCATTAGCTGTTACCACCAGTAACTAGGTGTCGCCAAGTCAACCGGGACTGAAATCTGAAGGCTTGCCACTTTAAGAGCCAGATATTGTTCTCAGGAGTTGGTGGAAACTAAAACAGAGATAAAAGAGAGTGAATATTGGACGTACATACTCATCAGGTCGCCACAAGCGCAACTCCAAATGAATAATAATGTTGCTCTGTGGCTGGTGGATGTGTAAATGAGCGACTGTTTACTAACACGTTGGCCATATTAACTTTATAAGGCAATAATATATCAGATGGTGCGTTTTCTGCTTGTGTCCCAAAAAAAGCTCTTGATGCAGCCTCGAGATTGAATTTGCAGTGCGGCTCGTGGGTGTGTTTTTAATAGTTGGAGCTGGAACAGGGGAAGAAGAGAGATCAGGCTTTGGACACACACACACACACACACACAATACGTGTTAGTCGGATACGTTCATTGTTGGTGTGGCTCTGCACGTGAGATTTGTTGACAGTAAGAAAACACAGACTATCACTAGATTTAATCTTTCGATTAGTTGAATACTTTTCATGAACAGCCAGTGTTGAATTGATTCATTCCACCATGATATTTGGTAGAAATTGCAGCAGAGGTATATTACAAGGAGGAAACAGTTTGTAATTTGTATTTTTCATAGAGGGCCGGTTTTGGTCCCGCATACTGTTGCCTAACCCAAGTGTCCATACTTCTGTGTGTGTGTGTGTGGGGGCTGTGTTGCAGGCCGTGGTGGAGAGAGTTTGAAACTGATCACCAGGAACACAGGGGCCAAAGTGGCTTGTTCCAAAGAGAAGACGCGTGGTCCCGGGGAAAGGGCAGCGTGACAATCACAGGGACCAGACAGGAAGTCAAACAGGCCAAGGTGAGTGGGATTCACTCATTTGGATTACCCCTGTGTGGTCGGTCCTCTTATTTAGGGTTGCTTTTATGATCTGTTGGCAGGAGCTGATTCTAGAAAAAGTCAGAGAGGACATGATGGTGAGGACGAAGATCTCACAGTCATCTGCCCTGCGGCAGAAACGCGGCCATACTGCTGCAAATCAGATGCGAGACGGCACAGAGACCGAAGCCCCCGTGGGCTTCAACAACAACGGCCCCTACTCCCAGAAAAATGGGCTTATCCATGCCAATGGGACCACAGGAGAACCGGAAAATATTTTTGACAAGATGGAGCTAAAGGTCACCAACACGGACAACAGAGAGGAGGAGGAGAGTGTCTCCACAGACTCTCTCTCTGAAATTTCCAAGTTCGAAAGTGAGTTTCTCTATTTTTCTCTTTAATTGAGTCTTGAAAAGACTGTCACACTATAATCTGTCCTTAAACACGGTCACATCATACAAGATTAGATTTAATTTTCCTCTATGTTGTCTAGTTCCCAGCCCAGACCTGAGCTTCCAGCCTGATGAGCATCTAGAAGTTTTTGTTTCTGCTTATGAGAATCCAAACCACTTCTGGATCCAGATCCTGGGGGTTCGCTCCCTGCAGCTGGACAAACTGACAGAGGAGATGAACCGCTTCTACAACAGTGGCAACCCCACTGTAAGGACAAGTCCTACTGTCTTTACTTTTGTGTGTTTTGTACACTGATCAACTGTGTAATTTGACACTGATCAACTGAAAAAAAACTTTTAAAAATGCTTTGTTATTATTATAATAATAATAAAACTTTATTTATAGAGCTCTTATCAAAACAAAGTGCAAAGTGCTTCACAGAGAGAGAAATAAAATACACAGTGAAAGATAAAATACATTTTTTTTTAAAAACAATAAACAGCCAGTTCAGGTAAAATCAGGATCTGCTTTCAGATAAAAATGCGTTTTCAGAAGAGACTTAAACGAAGACACTGACTCAGACAGCCTGATGTCTTCGGGCAGGTTGTTCCAGAGCCTCGGGGCCCTGATGGCAAAAGCTCTGTCCCCCTTAGTTTCATCCTGGACTCAGGAACAGACAGGAGACCCCTGCCCGAAGATCTCAGACTACGTGAAGGTTCATAAGGGATTACAAGGTCTAAAATATAATCTGGAGCCATGAAGAGCCTTAAAAGTAATCAACAAGATCTTAAAATCAATCCTGAAACCAACAGGGAGCCGATGTAAAGAGGCTGAACCAGGTGTGACGTGGTCGCACCTCTGGGTCCTGGTTTACAGCCGAGCAGCTGAGTCCTGTACAGTCTGCAGTCTGTCAGAGTTTTTAGATTAAGACGAGTGAACAGGCTGTTACAGTAATCGAGGCGTGTACAACAGTTTCTGCATCACTAAGATTTAAAATAGATCGTAAACTCCTGAATTTGCCTGAGAATCAGCATGTGCTTAAGTTTTCTTCAGTAGTCCACTGACAGTCTGCACATCCATGAGTACATTGCAAACAGGAACTACTAATGGCTAATTCAGCATTCTTTAAATGAGGACAATTTGCCAAAATGTAAACAAATATAGGCTAAAGAAACTGGGCTCCAGTTGTAGCACTCAGCTAACATTTTACTTCCTGTTAACATCCCCCAAAACCTCCAAATTATGGGAACTGTAGTTTCAAAATTTCGAGCATGATTATTCCCCAGTTAGAAGTAAGACAAAGGATAAATAACAGGAGTAACACAGTCCATTAATATGAACTTGTTTGATGTTGCACAGTACTAAAGCTCAGAATGTCCCATCAACATGGTTCCTATATTCCTACAACTCTGGCACTCTCTTCTATCCTTCATATACAGATATCGTCCCTGTGTTGAAAACCTGTGAACCTGCAGGGAACTATCTGTCAACCAGATTTTGAAAACCCCAGCTTTACGATAGTAAAAACAAATCGTCCCTCTTGGACCCGAAATGTAAGAAATAAGTCCCCACCAGTGTGTAACTCCCGTGATTTTCTGTTCTCTAGGAGCAGAGGGTGGAGACCATTGTGGTGGGGGACATTGTGGCTGCTCCATACCGAGACCACGGCACATGGAACAGGGCAAGGGTACTGGGAGTTGTGGGCTCCGGCCTGGTGGACCTTTACTATGTTGACTTTGGGGACAACGGGGAGCTGCCCAGAGACAGCCTCTGCCGTATGAGGTAAGAGAGAAAATGACATACATGACAGTAGTATACCTTGCAGAGTCTACAGTGACCCTGCACAGCCATGCTGGCTGCCTACTGGTTCTCATTTGATATTTGCTTTGGTTGGGTCTGCACTAGGGACGGGACGGTATACGATTTTATCGCTGATCGGGATAAAAAACACTCAAGATAAGTTGATCGTGGTGAATTTCCATTATCGGGATAATCGTGAATATCGTGAGTGATTTGAAAAGCTAAGCTTTTTGTTAAAGGATAATTCCTCTATTTCCTAAGTCAGGGGTAAATGATATATTCTGATGCAATTGATGAAATTGTTGTCGGTACCATCTGACATCATGATAGAGAAGTGAAAAATAGAGCCTGATTTAAAAAAAAAATACAGGAATTCTCATGTAACAAAGAACAGACTCACACTTATTTATGCAGGGGTTCTTATGATTACCTTATTTAAGATTGTTTGATTGTTTTTCACGAAAAAGGATGTTTCCTATCTGTGATGCAATAAAAATATTTGTTTCTTAACAAAATGTAAGGTAACGTGATTCCAGTACGTTTTAGTACCAGAGTAGTTAGAGTTAGAGTTTTAAGCATATTTTGATGATTATCGGGAAATGTTCCTATCGTCCCATGCCTAGTCTGCACCACAGAATGATACACTTTTTTAAACTGGAGTTAATGTTCATCTTAGTTTGGTCATTTGTAATGTGTACCTTTTAGAGCCTGCTCCCTGTATAATCAGCCTCTGATAACAAAATGACCGCACACAGTGAGCCGACAGTAATGATTACAATTTAGAAATGAGGAGTCAAGTGCAGACTACTTGACTTTTGCCGTGATTTGCCAAACTAAAACAGCGTGGTGCATAGCTAGTAATTATATCATTAATGCAAGAGGGGTCATTCAGCGAGCATTATGGGAAATGAAAAGCAGATGGAGTTAGTTAAAAAATGTTTTTATTGTTTATTTATTTTAAGTATCTATGTGGCTCTTATCCACTAAAGCCTTCCTTATGCTTTGTGTAAATCCCACCTGTGCTATTTTTACACCTGGTCTTTAGTTTGATATATACACCATGTGTATGGGACAGAATCTGCACCTGAAAACGGACACACGCTATCATTTGATCCAGTCTTGGATTTCTCCAAGTGGAGCAATCATTACATGTCATCTGAGATGAGTGGTGTAGTTTGAGCACCCACAGTCGGTACAAAAGATGTCTTGTGGTGTGCACTTAACTTAGCCCCTGAAGTGATTGTAGATGATCTCTCTGAGGCTCAAACTGCTAATGCTGCATTAACATTTCAGGAGTGACTTCCTCAGCTTGCCATTCCAAGCTATTGAGTGCAATTTAGCAGGAGTGAGACCCAAAGGTAAAGCTCTTGTCTTAATACCTTTCTCATACAGGCATATAAAAATAATAAGGTGAAAGTCAAAAAATGTTGTGCATTATTCTGAATTTGAATTGCTTCCAATTTATATTTTCTAAATTGTCCTCATCCCATTCCTCAGGAGAGGTGTGGACTGAGGCAGCCCTGGATGAGTTTGAGCAGCTGACATACTGTGCCTCCTGGAGACCCCTGGAGGCCAAACTCTGCAGCTACTCTCACTCTGAGATCTCCTCCTGGCCCAGTGTCAAGCTCTACGACAACAGTGAGGGCAAGGTCAGCTAGCGTTTTAATTCTTATTTATCTGTGTTTTTCTGTTTGGTTTGTTTGTCGTCCTGTCTGTCGTTTCCTTGAACACATCTTGTAAAAGGCCCTAACCCTAACCCATCTCCGGTTTACGGACATCTTTAACACCTCACTGGAGACATGCCACATGCCAGCCTGCTTCAAATCCTCCACCATCATCCCCATCCCCCCAAAAACCAAGGACCACAGGACTGAATGACTACAGACCCGTCGCCCTGACCTCTGTGGTAATGAAGTCTTTTGAGCGACTTGTGTTGTCCCACCTCAAATCCATCACAGACCCACTCCTGGATCCCCTGCAGTTCACGTACAGAGCCAACAGGTCTGTAGACGATGCAGTAAACATGGCCCTTCACTTCATCCTCCAGCACCTGGACTCCTCAGGAACCTACACCAGGATCCTGTTTGTAGATTTCAACTCTGCCTTGACACTATCATCCCAGCGCTGCAGCAGGACAAGCTCTCCCAGCTGAGCGTGCCTGACTCCACCTGCAGGTGGATCACAGACTTCCTGTCTGACAGGAGGCATCGTGTGAGGCTGGGGAAACATCAGCACCAGTTCCCCCCAAGGCGGTGTTCTTCCCCTCTGCTCTTCTCCCTGTGCACCGGCAGCTGCACCTCCATCATCAGTCCATCAAGCTCCTGAAGTTTGCGGACGACACCACCCTCATTGGGCTCATCTCTGGTGGGGATGAGTCCGCCTACAGGTGGGAGATTGACCATCTGGTGACCTGGTGCAGCCAGAACAACTTGGAACTCAAAACTCTTACGACAGTGGAGATGGTTGTGGATTACAGGAAGAGCCCAGCCCCACCCACCCCCATCACCCATCACCCTGTGTGACTCCCCTGTCAACACTGTGGAGTCCTTCCGCTGAACATCAGCTCCCTCACCAAGAAAGCCCAGCAGGGGATGTACTTCCTGCGGCAGCTGAAGAAATTCAACCTGCCAGGGTCAGTGATGGTGCACCTCTACACCGCCCTCATCGCTTTCATCCTCACCTCCTCCATCACCATCTGGTACGCTGCTGCCACTGCCAAGGCAGACTGCAGCGGATCATTCGCTCTGCTGAGAAGGTGATTGGCTGCAATCTACCTTCCCTCCAGGACCTGTTCACCTCCAGGACCCTGAGGCATGCAGGAAAGATTGTGGGGGATCCCTCCCCCCCTGGACACAGACCGTTTCAGGCTGCGGTCCATCAGGACCAAAACCTCACACCACAAAAACAGTTTCTTTCCGTCTGCAGCTCGTCAACAAGGCCCGGGACGTCATATTGTACATATTCTTTATTTTCTTATAATTTTTTTAATGTTCTTTAATATCTTATTGTCAATTTATGATTCTTGACCTGCAGCACTTGCTTTATCTTTCTTTATATTTCTGCTATGTTTATTGTTTTGCACCAAAATACCAAAGCAAATTCCTTGTATGTGTAAACCTACTTGGCACTAAAGCTGATTCTGATTCTAAAACAAGTGTCTATCCCAGACTGTAGATATTGGTGAGGAGCTGATACGGCTGGGCCATGCTGTCAGCTTCCAGGAAGTGGTGAATGGGAGGACTGAGGGTGACAATCTTGGCTGTCTGCAGAGGATGCTGGTGAGTCGCTGGCCACCCCAAATTTTTAATTTGCCTCATTAATGCTGGTGATGAAAAGGTTTTACAAAAATCTGTTAACAGAAGTTTTATCTAAGGCCAGTATTTTATGCCTGTTTAATATCTTTAAACCAGATTTTCATTCTTGTCGGAGTTAAAAGGGGGTTTAATCTAGATTTAAGGGACACTTATTATTTCTCTTGAAACCCAGGATTATAATAAGGATAAGAATTTTATTTTTCTTGAATTTTGTGTAGAATCTCATGTAGAGCTGAAATAATTAGTCAATTAATCGATTAGTCAATTGACAGAAAATTATTCGGCAACATTTTCAATAAACATTAATCTTTTAAGCGAAACTACTAACCAAACACTCTTTGGTTCCAACTACACCAATGTGAGGATTTGCTGCTTTTATATAGTTTAAAATGTATTATTATTGGGTTTTGGATTATTGGTTCCAAGACATTTGAAGACACATTAGGCTCTGAGAACTTTCACTTAACATTTTTCACAATTTTCTGACATTTTATAGATTAAATGATGCATCAAGTAATCAAAAAAGTAATCAACAGATTAACCAATAATGAAAGTAATTGTTAGTTGCAGCTCTAATCTGATCAAACTGTTACATAAGAATCATTGCAAATCTATTGAATTATATCTGTCATATCAGATATGGATGACCTTGGTTGATGACCTAGCTGTTTTAACTCTTTATCAGACCAAGACAATTCTGCTTGCAACATTTTCATCCAGTTTCCTCAACATCATTTTCAGTGGCGAACATCTTCAAGCAAAATCAATACCTATATGTTTCTCCTGTGAGCTAAAAATTGCACATAGCATACAAAAACAGCATGCTAACTGCTCTATGAGGCTTTACTAAATGCTAAATGTTAATGTCAGCATGCTAACATGCTCACAATGACACTTCTAATATGCTGATGCTAAGCAGGGGTAATGTTTACCATGATCACAATGTTAGTTAAGCGTGTTAGTATGTTACCATTTGCTAATTAACACTAAACACAAAGTACAGCTGAGGATGATGGGAATTTCATTAGTTTTGCAGGTATTTGGTCATAAACCAAAGTATTGGACAAAATTATATTTTGACCTGATGATGGCGCTAGATGAAAAGTCAGAGGATCACCAAAGTTATGACATTCATCTTGAGAGGAACATGAACTTCTGCACCAAATTTGAATGGCAATCTATCCAATAGTTGTTGAGATATTTCACTAAATACCACAAATGTCGACCTCATGGTGGTGCTAGAGAAAAAGTCAGGGGATCACCGAAGTCATTAGGATTCATCCTCTGGGGAACATGGATATCTGTACCAAATCTAATGGAAATCCATACAATAGTCCTCAGGACATTTCACAAGAAGCCCAACATTTCAACCTGCCGGTGGGACCAGAGGACAGATCAGGGGACCACCAAAGTCATTAGGATTCATACCCTGGGGACCATGAATGTCTGAACAAAATTACATGGCAACCTATCAAGTAGTTGTTGAGACATTTCAGTCTGAACTAAAGTTGTGGACCGACCGACAGACAGACCGGCATTGCCACCGATAGTCATGCCGCTAGCATGGCTAAAAATAAAATCTAATGAGGTAGTACATTAAGCAAAAGGTTAATCCTAAGCAGTAGAAAATTAGGTTCTTGTAAAAGCTGCATTCTAAAATAAGGGGACCATCATGAAATTCTGTTATTAAAAAGTAGAGTTGGAGTAGCCAGATGGCTGCAGACCCTCATAACATCTATCAATGTGAAGGCTGTTAATCATTTTCTCTACACTAAAGAGATGGTCATCCAGTCACTGTTTTCACTGATGTCTACACCATACTGTCACTGCAACATGCTTTTTTAATTTCTTAAACATTCTTACATCTTAATTGCTTCTCCTATAGGATGACGTGATAGGAGCATCATCAGAGCTAAGTCTCTCCTGTATCAGCTTATCAGGTGAGTACAGCAAAGGGACATTGGTCAAGAAGTGACTGAATCAATGCAAATCTTTCTCTTTACATGTATTACTGTTCTTTTTGGGGGGTGGGGTTGATTAAAGGCGCTTGGAAACAAAGTGAAGATTGGTCATCCAAGCAGGCATCATCAGTGTCATCTACATGTTACCCACATATCCTGAGATCCGTGGAGCTACATAATGTCAGTGTGAAACACAGTCCCTCATCTACATTCACTCACAGCTTTGCCTACTCAAGCCCAGCTGAAATGATTCATGTTCTGTCATCGCCCACACTAACCCACACCACCGGCCGCGCTACTTCTGAGGTCTCTTTGCCAATGCTGCAGCTTCCAAACTCATAACTTCCCTTTCCCTTCTCCACTTCCTATTTGGCAAACTCCTCATGCATTTGGGAGCTAACCAGTGATCAAATGATTGGGGACAACACCCTCTTAGAAGGAAGTAGTTATGAAGGAGACACAGAATGAAATGTTGAGTCCAGATAGAACCACAGAGAGCTTTTACTCCTGTCAGACCTCAAGCACGGAGGAGGACAGTATAGTGAGGAAGTGCATCAGCACAACCTCCACATCTGCTGACTCCTATACAAGCCAGGACTCCAGTCACAGTGATGAGTATAGAGAGAAGATGGGGCAAATAGGGTCCTGAATGGAGCTGGAATGGATGAGAAAAAGTTTTTAGGGGGAAAAATATTGGATAGAGATAAAATGGGAATTGATATGATGCCACATCCGAGGAAGCCACCCAGATTTCAGCATTAATCCATGCCCATTTACAAGAAATTATACAGGTACAGGTAAACGTTGAATTAGAACTCCTGAATTCACATGCTTTGGGTGATTTCTGCAAGAACTAAACACATTAGTAGGCACACATGATCTGGGAATATTGTAATCCAGATGTGTTTCTTCTGATTCCCCACGGGTGGCACTCAAATACAGTGGTGAGAAAAAGTGTTTGCCCCCTTCCTGATTTCTTATTTTTTTGCATGTTTGTCACACTTAAATGTTTCAGATCATCAAACAAATTTATATATTAGTCAAAGATAACACAAGTAAACACAAAATGCAGTTTTTAAATGAAGATTGTCATTATTAAGGGAAAACAAAATCCAAACCTACATGGCCCTGTGTGAAAAAGTGATTGCCCCCTAAACCTAATAACTGGTTGGGCCACCCTTAGCAGCAACAACTGCAATCAAGCATTTGCAATAACTTGCAATGAGTCTTTTACAGCTCTGTGGGGGAATTTTGGCCCACTCATCTTTGCAGAATTGTTGTAATTCAGCCACATTGGAGGGTTTTTGAGCATATTCAATATCAAGTTCAATATCCAGCCCTATTAGTAGTTTATTATAGAGTCCGGTCTAGACCTGCTCGATATGACAAGTGCCCTCAGAGAACTTCTGTTATGATTTGGCGATATATAAATAAAAATTGAATTGGATTTATGACATTATTTCACTGTATTACATTTTAAGTGAAATTAGAAGGACTTTGTGTCACAAGTTATGACTTATCTGGAAGTCATTACATTATGATTCCTTGTCAACCTTCTGCACTGTGGTGGATAAAAAAGAAAGTCCAGTTGTTCAGGTTGTTGGTCTAATGATTGATGAATGACCTTTAACTGGAGTGTTTTCGTTTTGTTCCTCAGAAGCTGCCTCGATCTCAGGAAGCGTCGATGATGTCATAGAGGATGAGCTGCTCTGAGACCAAAGATGTACATAAATTTCAAGGTCTTGTTGTTTCCTAGCTTGATGACTGAATGAGTTTTAACATTCTTTAAAGAATGTATGTGAAGTTGGCCTTTATATATGGATGAGTGACGAGGCTCAGGCAGAGATCTGTTCGGCCCTGGTGTGGGCATTTATTGGAGCACAATGTGCAACAGAGTGACAAAAGAACAACAGCCAACCAAACACTTAGCCCAACCACCCATTAAGTACCCTCCCACTGTCACCACTAATTAGGATGGACTAAACCATCAGTGGGGGAGGTCAATGCCCACATACACTGACTCCCATGTCTGCCAAGAACTGCAGACCAATAAATCCTCCTATATTGCACATTAATACACACATAGCATGCCATACAACATGAGATGGAGGATAATCTCCATCACAAAGGCTTTATGAACTATTATGTCTGTAACAGTAATTACCTCTCCTCTTATCTTCCAGCACTGACCATCCACTCCTCAGCATCAGTTCAAATGAGATGGAGGGGTAATTTCCTCTTCTGACCCAAACTCAACCGCATAAATCCTCATTGTGAAGCCTTACCTACTTGACAATGTGCAACAGTTCTTCCAGCCATATTCACTTTATTGTTGTTATTTTAGTACAAAATGAATTCTTATGTTTTGCCTCTATGCTGTTCTGTTGTACCCAACGCTGCTTTGCTTATATGTGTTGTTACTATATTTTGTGTTCAAGAAATGAAAAGAGGAACAAAAACAGAACGCCAGTATTCATTTTGAAAAGCACTGTGATATGAATCAGTGGAACCAGAAGGCAGCTGGTTAGCTATTTTTTTCTCTACTCATATGTATATTAAGATGTAATGGCCTATATATTGGGCTTCAGAAGTTATTATATTTTGCAAATGAAACCATAGAGTATTATTGAATGTGGTCCTCAGATTGTGTTCAATATAAAAATGTGGCATCCACTGTATCATTAACTAAGGACAGAGGAAAGTGGTAATTAGTCTTCAGAGGTGTAATAGACTGCACTATATAAATAAAAGGATTTATTTTATGTCACAAGAATGGTCTGTGTCTTTTCATTTGAAATGTTGTTCATACTATAAATGTATATTTCAAAATAAAAATGGATAATGGGGAGCCATGTGTTAAAGATTAAGATCATTTTCCCCTTAGAGAAGCGTAAATTCTACCTTTAGCATAAATCTTAGTTGCTGGAAGTCATAGTATGCAGCTCAGTAAGCGGTAGTAGAAGGGACAGATAGTTCCTTTCTACATGAAACCACTCACAACAAGGTCTGTGGATTATCCTGAGTAACCGGGTCATAATTTCTGTAAAGAGACACTGCTGTTGAGTTTTTTGCAAAAGTATTTTTTTGGCGCTTCGAGCACCACAAGCCAAGTGCCATCTAGTTTCATTATATCCGAGAGAAGGCAGACATCTCTACAGCCAATAACTCCAAAACTCGGTTACTCGCACCAAAACAATCTAGATGGATAAATAGCACTACAGGTAGGAAAAAAGGTAAAATATGTAATTTTGATATTGGGGTGAATTGTCCCTTTAATGTAAAAAAAAAAAGAACAATTGTTTTACAATGAATATTCCCTCTGTTTATATTGGTGTTGGTCTGACACAGTAGGGATATGGAGAAGTTTTCTTCTATTCTGTTCTTAAATCGAAGAGGCCATTCATTCATTTCTATTGCAGAGTCCACTGTTTTGTTTCTGTGTGGGTCGATGACCTCCATTCCGGATTGACCAATCACATGAAAGTAGGTTACACTCGCACATGCGCAGAAGCAGCAGTGTAATTTGTTGATATCCTACTTGGTAGTACTCATTTAGACTGGTATTTCAAAGCCAAATTTATCCCCAGTATAGGGGTTCCATTTGCGTTGGGCAGTACAGTTAACTAGAACGTTATCTATATGAAGAGTTGATGGAAGACACAAGGGATTTGGTGAGTGAATTTGAAACATTTTAGGGCCGCGAGCCTCCGATTACAGAGGATTTGCTTAGGCTAGCGCTCCTCCTTTGTTGTTATCTGTTTATGGTAGCTAGCTAGTGGGTTATCCAGCGTTAAATATTAGAAAGCGCTCCAAAAACACCCAAGGGCAGGAATAAAATAACCTCATGCTTATTTTAACTACATATGTGTAGGTGCACGTTTGCTACGCAAATGAAAAATGTGGTATGCTTTTGTGAATAAAACCTTGAAAAACAGATTTCCGCTAGCTAGCTGTGCTAACGCTAGTTAGCATTGGTAGCTATTTCTAATAAGGCCACCCCTTATTTTAGCTTATATATTAGCTAGCTTTTCTATTTTGTACATCATAGCTTTAGCTTAGTGTGTCTTCACTGGCTGGTACATTGTTTTTTCTTTCAGCAGTATTGCTGGCTAAATAATTAATATTAGCGTAGCCAGTTAGGATGTCACCTGTGATAATACTCAGAGGAGGAAGTGGGCAGTTTATGACAACAGTAAATATTTTCCGGATCCTTTACGCCGAATGAGCAAGACGTATTGCATTTTCTGATTTTTCACGGTAATAATTAGAATTAGGTTTGGCTTTTCTGAACATCTTTTCTTAGCTATTTCCAATGGGCTTCCACAGCCAGCTTCCCGGGTCAGATTACAAAACAATGACATTTTAAAGAGACCGTAAAATACAATCTAGGGAAAAATTTAGAATGTACAAAACTACATTTGTACACTTTATTTTTTAGAAACGATATCCTAAGAGTATATTAAAGCTGAAACAAATAATTGATTAGTTCATCAACAGAAACGGTTGATAATTGATAAATCGTTTAAGCACATTTGTAAGCAAAACTGACGAAATATCCCTGCTCCTTGTTTCTCAAATGCAAATATGCTGGTTTCCTAAGTCGTCTATATATAATAATAGTAATAATCATCATCAGATTAATTGTTAAGGAAAATAATGTTAACGTATTCCATTCTTTCAGACTCTAATGTCTTTTTGTCATTGCCTTGATTATAAAGGCTGAACGCACCCCACGTTCAGAGCGTAAACGGAGAGACTCATTCGGGATGTTTGATGGCTACGACAGCTGCAGCGAGGAGTCCACCAGCAGCTCCAGCTCAGAGGACAGCGAGGATGAGGTGGTGCCCTCCATCCCTGCCAGCCTGCCCATCATCAAGAACAATGGTCAAGTCTATACCTACCCCGACGGCAAGGCCGGAATGGGTCAGTACATGGAAATGTGTTTGCAACTTGTGCTTTGTTTGGTTCTCTGGAATATCATCCCGTGAGTGAGAAAAAATGATTGGCCAGCACGTAGTAGTCTCATGATTTTAATATTTATATGTGTCTGTTTTGTGGTCTCTGTTTCACAGCCACTTGTGAGATGTGTGGGATGGTTGGAGTACGAGATGCTTTTTACTCAAAAACCAAGCGCTTCTGCAGTGTGTCCTGTTCTAGGAGTTATTCCTCGAATTCCAAAAAAGCTAGCATCTTGGCAAGACTCCAGGTAAGTGCATTATAAGCCTACTAAAACAAATATTTTAAGATTTAAACCTATATTATTACACACATTTTGATGTCTGCTTTGATTTTGCAAGGGCAAACCACCAACAAAAAAGGCAAAAGTCTTACAGAAACAGCCTCTTATGGCAAAGTTGGCAGCTTACGCCCAGTACCAAGCAAGTCAACAGAACCAGGCCAAATCAAAAGCCGGTATGTTATCAAAAAGTAGTAATAATGGTCAATAGGGTAACAGTGCTGCTCTGTTCAGATATACCAGCTTTACACTGTTTCTTGTTTCTGTCAGTGGTCCCTGCAGAGAGCTTTGACTGGGGTCGGTATATCTGTAGCAATAACACGATTGGAGCCCCCGTCAGCTGCTTCAAGCACGTAAGTAAAAAGTATTAAGTAGGTAGTGACCACTAATTTGTTGCTTTTCTTGACTGAATAACTTCACTGCTTCCTCTTTGCCTCAGGCCCCTATGGGGACGTGCTGGGGAGACATAGAAGAAGGAGTGAGGATTGAAGTGTTAAACTCTGATACCAACCTCTCCACTAAGGTGTACTGGATAGCAGAAATCATTAAGATAGCAGGTAAAACTAGTTCATCCGATAGTTAAAGGACATATCCACACTCACAGTGTCAGATATGTCAGAAAATCTTATTTTTCTTGGTCCTTCAGTTTTGAATGGTTTAGTTTTTTTTATTCCTGTGAATAACTGGTGGGACTCGTTGTTGTTTAAGATCAGTATCACTATATTAACAAGAATATTTTTCCAATATGGATATATATCGGACCAAATGAATGCAAAGTCACATGTAAAAAAAAAAATCACATTGAGGTTCAATGCAGTGAACTGCATTACATCAGACAAACCTCTACCGCTGTGTAAAACAAATCCTTCAGTCAGTAACTTTGATGGTTTTTACTCACAATCATTAAAGATTTTTCCAAGTCTATCTTAATACAACACTCGCATGCCCATACAAAGTTATTGTCACAAGAGTTATGGTTATTATTATTTATATTATTATTATGAAATTCAGGTTTTGCATCAGTGTTAGCTAAAGAGCTTCTTCCTAGATTTATTGTTTTGCACTGATGCTCCACAGTTTTATTTTAGTGTAAAAATGTCTCAGGGTGGAATTTTTAACATTTACCATTCATGTTCTCTAAATGGTGGCAGCCACACAAAAATACATTTATATTTGAATAGTGTTTTATTTTGTTTATTTGGATCTCTTTTAGCTCAATGCTAGTCTCCCTAGAGTCTATATTAAAATTACATTAAAAACGTTTTTCCATAAATACTATATAATGCACAGATTATATACCTGCACACACACTCACACACATATCGCCACTTAGTTAAACGTAATCATACAAGTAACATACACAGTATATGCACAACACATCTGTATATATCTAAGCTAATGCACACTTTCTGACATGATACATGTTACCAGCCACAATAAGAACTTACAATCCGCAATACATCAGTAATATTAGTCATGTTGTAAACACGTTGTATTGAATTCCATTGTTTAATTGTCCTGTCACTGTATTTTGTCATTGATAAAACAATTTCCATTCAAGGTCCGCTTCTTTGCTTGTTCTAGACCTTTCAACCACATCACACGGTCTTCATCAGCAGATTGAGTGTGCTCGAGTTGTCATGGAACTGCAGCTGTTTAAACTCGTTATTCTGAGCGCACAAAAATTAGCTGTGAAATCAACTGTGTTTTATGTCGTTGCGCAGGGTTCAAGGCTCTCCTGCGGTATGAGGGCTTTGACAACGACACCAGTAAGGACTTCTGGTGTAATCTCTGTATCCCCGAGGTGCACCCAGTGGGATGGTGCGCTTCAAGTGGCAAACCCCTTGTACCTCCAAAAAGTGAGTCTTGTGCCGAATTTGTTCAGTCTTATTCTTGAATGCCTGTGTTCTGAGATGGTTGGTGGTAATTGTTGCAGTTTTTTTTTGTAACCTCCCATACAGGCATACAGCATAAGTACTCTAACTGGAAAGCCTTTCTCGTGAAGCGTCTCACTGGAGTTAAAACACTGCCACCTGACTTTAATGCCAAGGTGAGACATACAAAGCCTCATAAGTTGAATGGAACTGTTTTTGATATATCTTTAAATCAGAGCAAGCCGGTAGCTGATATTTTTTGTATGTTAATTAAACATCTCCAAATTTGATAATGTTTTCAGAAATTATTTGACAAAAGTACTTAGTGTTGACTCTAAAAGTTCAGTCTTGTTGGACCTGCAACTCCTCTCAAAAGCGCTCTATATAGAAACACTATAAACAACAACGAATCAGTGAAATTCTTCAATCCTCTGGTTTTGCCTTTGTTAAATCCATGTATCCTTTTTCACCATAGGTACACGAGAACATGCAGTTCCCGTTCAAGAAGCTGATGCGGGTAGAGGTGGTGGATAAGAACTACCTGTGCCGGACACGGGTGGCGCTGGTGGAGCAGGTAATCGGAGGTCGCCTCAGGCTGGTCTATGAGGAGAGCCAGGACAGGTCGGATGACTTCTGGTGCCACATGTACAGCCCCCTCATCCATAATATAGGCTGGTCGCGCAGCATCGGACACCGCTTCAAACGATCCGGTGAGTTTGGAAAAATCCAGTAAGACTTAAGTTTTAAGGGGTGTGCGTATAAGGCATCGTAAGAACTTTAGAGCTATTTCTATTATTAGGATAACGGGTATAAGCAGAGTGTGATAAGCGCTGGGTGTGCAAATCATTGAAGTTGTTGAATACTATACGGAAAATCTGGATTGTTAATGACATTTCATTTGTTTGTATTTTTTGCTATTTGTGGGATTTTAATGTTTGTTCAGCATGTAACAAGTATGAGCCATTGAATAACAAGGAAAAGCTTTATGGGATAAGACTGGCGAGATTCTGTATTTTTGTTATTATCCACAAATTCCATGAAAAGACCAAAACCAACAGTTTGTTAATATGTCGGTCAGTGCTTTATGACTTCCCTGCCCTGTCTGTGGCTCTCATCCCCATGCCCATTTATATTAAACTGAAAACGTACCGAGACGTACAACTTTTAAAAAATGAGTCTCAAATATAAAGTTTCTTTTTTTTTTTTTTTTAAAGCTCAGTTATTTCCTAAAACAGCTGGGCACTGTAGTTTTTAGCAAACGTTGCTCAAACGGGGAATTAGTTGGGAACTGCTTTCAGGCAGCTGGGCGGTTTACATGCAGTTGATTCTTAACAAACAACAGTGCCCATCTTTTCATGAGATTTGTTGACAAGAATAAAAATACACAATATCACCAGACACATCATTTAAATAAACTTGACAAGTGTGTCACTTGAAGGGGTACTCCAGCGATTTAGTATTACATCTCCATAATGTTGGGGGTATTGTGAGAGACAGATTTGAAGAAAGGATGGTCAAAATCAAAGCAGCAGAAGGCCAGATATCCTGACTTTCAGTCACTAGTATCATTCGCTCTTTAAAAATGCTGGATCATTCATTTTATGCTACTTGCTAGTCTCTTTGTTATACGCCCCTATTTGTTTTGCATCGGTGTTACGTTATAAATGTATAAAGTCTCCAAGCCGAAGCCAACATATCCGTATTGACATCGTCATGGTTTTCTCAGACCTGACAAAGCTCCTTCAGAGACATAGAAGACATACAACTGATTTTACAGGTTGAGTAGTACTCCGAGTTAGGCTTGGGCGATGTCTACCAAATTGGCATATGACGATGTCCACAGTGAAACATCGGGATGGATGTGCCATCGTTGTTGGCGGGGCACATTTGAGCCCATTCCAGCCCATCCTCAGCTACTCGCCGGTCTTTACTTTTCCTCCCTATTTGTTATAAGAGCAGCGTGGCTCCTTTAGGGAACAGGGCAGTGCGTAGTGAGTGTGTGGGTGAGAGAGAGTGGCGGTGACGGCACTCAGCAGACAGGTGGAGGCGATCGGAGCAGAGGGAAAGGTTAGCAGTGAAGTTGTCTAGTGGCAGTAAATGTACAGTGTAGGTTACGGTTCGCCCATGAAGTAACGCTGCAGCTCCTCAGTACTCAAGACGTTCCCGTGTTTTGCTTCCCAGCCGCTGGGTAAAAGTGAAGGGCGTCAGCCCCGAGGTGAGCATCAACTTCAGCCCTGGAGGAAAACGTCTGTATGATCTTCCCTGTGCTTTCCGACCACGGTCTGGAAGCTGCAGCAGGAACGGTTGACACTATGCTTAAGCTACCTCATTAAGCAGATCATATAAGAACTATTTCAAATACTAGTCTTAGATAAACTACTCTTTAAATCACGATGGTAGAGGGCTCAGTGGATGATGGCTGTCAGCCATCGGTGATGGACGATGGCATCGTTAATCGGCCCAACCCTACCCCGAGTAGTACTAACAAGGAAGCTGATGTTAAAATGAGTGGACCGCCCCTGTAAATGTCATATCCGATGATTGAACTGTACGGAAACTTGGTCTTAAGCTGCAGTTTAAAATCTGCACTGATTATCCTTCAAGTACTGTTACTAAAATCCACTGTGGGTGTTTACAAAAAGGCCAAAAACCCACCAAATATAATAAAAGACATTATTGGTTGTTGTAATAACGGACGTGGTGGGCTTGATTTTATGACCTGCTGCTGTGCCTGTTAATGAAAGTTCCTCTTATGCGCGTAGTGAATCCAGTCATTCGTTGGGCGGCAGTGGCTTAGAGGTACAGCGGGTCGGAAGATCGGTGGTTCGATCCCGGCTCCCCCCAGCCCACATGTCGAAGTGTCCTTGGGCATGATACTGAACCCCAAATTGCTCCCCAAAGCTGTGCCGTGTGTGTGTGTGTGTGTGTGTGTGTGTGTGTGAGTGAATGAGCGAGCATTAGTTTCTTTCTGATGAGCAGTTGGCACCTTGCATGGCAGCCTCTGCCATCAGTGTATGACTGTGTGTGTGAATGGGTGAATGTTGACATGTAGTGTAAAGCGCTTTGAGTGGTCGGAAGACTATAAAGGCGCTCTATAAATGCAGTCCATTGACCAGTGTTCCCTGAGGCCCAGCTCGTTCTCGGCTTACTGTCTGTAGTCTCTAAACCATTTAGCGTGTATGTTGCTGAAACACCTTTAGCTTAGGCATGGCAAGAAATTTTGATCTGTCAATTTATTTTTCAGATGTTACAAAGAAAATTGAGGGTCAAGTTGATGCTCCTGCACAGTTCTTCCAGAAGGTAATACACAACAGAAAGACCTGGGCCCCGTTCTTCGTACGTGGATAACCAAGTTATCCTGAATAGAATGGTGACGATTTGACGTGAGTCTGGAGTTTTGGGTTCTCAAAAGCTGAAAAATTCATCAGGAACTGTTGTCAGAGCAATATCTCCTGAAGCCCAAACCTGCAAAAGTGCAGCTTATTAACAGTTAGCTATATCATGACCAAGACATTTTAGGATGAACCCCATACATCCATTCATTTCAGATGCAAATGGCTTTGTTTTATAATTAGGAATTCAGATGAGAATATGCAGGTTATTGAGAAATCATTATGATCCGTTGGTGTAAATTTTCGTAATGAAGACTTACCTATACTTACTATAGATTATTAAAAAACAATCAAAAAGACAAAAACTCAACTAAAAGATGTTAAAAGACCAATGGAGCCAGAACATATGGCATTTCATTTGACATTAAAATGGGAATTTGTCATTTGAACATTAAAACTTACAAAATTCTTAACTGCTGAACTCACTTTACTGAAAAGTCTCTATGCAATTAAAGCTGAGGTTTCATTTTCATAGCAGGCTTATGATTTTCACTGCACGTCCATCAGGGACGAGATAACGGCATGTTACTGGGCTAACTAACTGAGTAACTGAGTAACTGGGTTGCCCCGGTGGCTCACGTGGTGGAGCGCGCCCCATGTGCCGGGGCTGGGTCCGTGTTCGGGTCCGGGTCCGGCCTGCAGCCCTTTGCTGCATGTCATCCCCCCTCTCTCTCTCTCTCTCTCTCTCTCTCCCCCTTTTCTGTCTAAGTTCAGCTGCTGCACTATCAAAAAAAATGAATTAGTTAAACCTCCGCTGAAGAACAGGGCCCTGGTATTTAACAGATGCTGTGTGTTGCTTTTCATTCTCATGAATGCCACAGATCTCATTATGATCTAATATTAGGTGATGATTGACGCATCTATGTGACTGCTTTCTACAGTCCATTAAAGCTTAAGACGTCCCCAGTGTCACAGTTTTTAAACACGTTCAACTGATAATATAATAATAATATAATGTCTGATTAAACCACATTTCAAATAATAATCCTCAATTTGGCTTTTTTCTATCTGCGTGTGTATATCAGGTGAAAGATGTGGACCAGAGTGGGGACTGGTTTAAAGATGGGATGAAGTTGGAAGCCATCGACCCCCTCAACCTCTCAGCTATATGTGTAGCCACTGTAAGAAAGGTAAGTGCGTTTCTGGGCTCCACGTTAATGTTATGAGATGAGATGCTGTGTGTCTGGGGAAGTAAAAGAAGGGTTAGTTGCTGCTGTTTATTTTAAGATGCCTTTCTCTCGGCTGCTCCAGACTAACCTCAGCCGTTGTCTGCTGTTTGCTGTAGGTGTTGGCAGACGGGTACCTCATGATCGGGATCGACGGTTCGGAGGCAGTGGACGGATCAGACTGGTTCTGCTACCACAGCACCTCCCCTTCCATCTTCCCTGTCGGCTTCTGTGAAATCAACAACATTGAACTCACGCCCCCAAGAGGTGCCGTACACTCACGTTTGTTTCTTTGAGCCCTTCAGAAATGTAAATATGTCATTCGCTCCCATTGAGAGAGCTATGGAAGATTTTATAAAACAAACAAATAAAAACAAATCAAACAAAGAAAGTAATAAAGTTAAATACAATAGACATTGTTATATGTATTTCCTTTTTATGTATGCATTTACTGTCATTATTAAATGAAAAATATATTTTAAAGACAGTTATTTAGCGTTTTGTCTGTAATAACTGAATGACATCAATATTCCATGCTGCATTAAAATCAAATCACAACACTGAAAACAAAGTAAGGAGGTGTATTTCATTTCAGTGTTCAGCCAGAACTAAATACATTAGTTTTCATGAGGAGGTGCGAGGGGGCTTTTCCTCTTTTAAAGTACACTCACCGCAGCTTTATTGATGGCCCTTAAAACGGTCGATGACAAATGTAACTAAATGTACAGTCAATAGTAATGCCCTCCGGCTGTTTGGCCCACAGGAAACAGTTTTTTAATGTGAAAGGCTATCTGTCATGGCTGCAACCAGCTGTGTCAGCGACGATAAGCTCCTCCTACGGGCCCGCCCCCTCGTTGTGATAGGACAGTTGACTGTTTTTCATTTTGGCGTGGACCGTGTGTGTCCAACTCCAAAAAGAAAACACTCCCTAATGTTGCTGCCCTCTGCTGGACAACACTGAAATGCAACACAACTCTCTCCTTGTTGTATTCTGTGTTGTGATTTGATTTTATTGTGGCATAGAAAATTCACATCTCAATGGAAAAACAATTCATTCAATTATTAGAGACAAAAACCTAAATAATGTCATTTTCAAACGTTTCTTTGTTTGATTTGTTTTTATTTAGGCGCGTTCAATCTTCCATGCTGAGCCTCTATACTGTTGTTAAATGCCATTTCTCTCCAGGTGAACTTATTGGTTAGAAGTAGTTTAATAACCTTTTCTTGCATATGGTTTCCTAATGTTCTGCTCTCAACACTGACTCTGTTCCCCAGGGTACACTAAACTGCCACTTAAATGGTTTGACTACCTCAGAGAAACAGGTTCAATAGCTGCTCCTGTCAAGCTCTTTAACAAGGTAGGCTTTATTCTAATATTCAAATTAATTATTTCTCCACTGTATTTGTGTTAAGATCTTATGATTCTGAGTTTTAATGTCCTCTGGTATTATTTTTCTGGTTATTAATAACAGCAACAGGGTTTTATACCACCACATCAGGTAAATGGAGCACCATTATGATTAGTTGGATTGGATGAAATTCTTTTGGTTAGTGATTGCAGTCTACATCTTAAAAGATGTATGCACCAACAGTATGTTTGTGAGAAATCTGGCTTTTTGTGCAGATGTTAGTTTTATTTATAGGTAACCAAAACCTAAAGGACATGTTTACCTGTTGTGAGGACAGATGTCCCGCCTACGTGTAGTTCTGATTGGACAGACTCCGTGAAGCACAACACGTTTCTGACCAAGACATTCTAGCTAGGAGGGATGCACAGTTTTTTTCAACTTTACTGTGAGAGCACTGTACCAGGATGGCGCATCACCGCATCGCTGCCTCGCTCTGACTCCTCCAATAGCGGCTCCAAAATGTCCCATTCATGTTTTGGATTGCGTAGTTCGTCGTGTGTTACAACTCCATCAGCAACTGCCGTCCGTTGGTTCCAGAGGCGGGTGTTCTGGTCGATTCGATGATGTAGCAGCAGTGTTTCTTCTTCTTGCCCTTTCCCTGTCTCGCTCGTCTCGCCTCAGCACCGTTTCCTCCTCCGTTTATTCTGGCTCAAACTGACACGCTCCAACAGTCGGACGTGTGTTTCATTATGATGCATTGGCTATGGTGAGCAAGTTTCAAGTCTCTGTGAGCTGATTTTGATAGTGAGCTAAAATGAATTGATACCAATGGGCCTCTGGAAGGAAGAACACATTTAAAAATTATACCGCCACTTGCGTGAATTGAGAAATTGTTGTCAGTAATGTAAGTTGTAAGCACTTAGGATCCACTGGGCTGGTTGTTCAAAAACACTGGTATGCTTCATTCTTGACCTTTCTTAACTCTAGTACCACTTACTAGATTTCTTGTGGCTCAAAGCTCCAGAAGAAATCTACTAAAGGGATCTTAAGTTAGGAATGTTTGTCTGCTGATTTGCTTTTATCGTTAAGTGTTGGGTGAATAGCCTAAAAGAGTAACGTTGTGTTCACCACCTCCTTCTCATATAGCCTCTTATTTCTTTCCCTTGTTCGGTCTGATTAGTGGGATTCAGGATTTACCAGTGCTTCTCCGCAGTAGCTCATTATGTTTTTGTTTTTATTTTATGTAAATGAGTAAAATTATTATATTCTCACTGTCCTCGCTGCCTCGCGTCTTCTAGGAGGTTCCCAATCACGGTTTCCGGCAAGGCATGAAGCTGGAGGCTGTTGATCTAATGGAGCCGCGGCTGGTGTGTGTTGCCACGGTGACGAGGATTGTGCACCGGCTACTGAGGATCCACTTTGACGGCTGGGAGGATGAGTATGACCAGTGGGTGGACTGCGAGTCACCTGACCTCTACCCTGTGGGCTGGTGTCAGCTGACGGGCTACCAACTCCAGCCCCCCGCCTCACAGAGTAAGAACATGATATATTTCAACTCGGTAACCGCCGAGGCCTTGTGTTTTTGTTGTGGATCAGTTTGCCACTGACACGATTCAGCAAAGTTGTTTAACCCAAAGTACATTTCAGATAAGACTTCATTATGTAAATGTGCTGCCTGTTTTCCAGTTCAGTCTTGTGTTTGAGTAAGTCTTCGTCGGCTTTCTGTAGAAATTGCAACAGCAATTTTGCAGTCCGGATTGAATGCTGTCACATTAACGGAAAAGGAGAGAGCTGCTGTGTGAAATGCATATCATTTATGGTTTATTGTTTCTTATAGCTACACAAAGAAAAGGATCTGTTTAAAAAAAACATCAAAGTTTTTGTGAATGAGCGAGCGAACGAGTAGTCGATCAACAAGTAATTTTATGGCAACTATTTTAATAATCAAGTAATCATTGAAGTCATTTAAGTAAAAAAATGCAAATATTCTCTTGTTTAACCTACTCAAATGGGAAAATTTGCTGCTCTTCCTTGTTTTGATATTATACAAAATGTTATATTTTTAGGTTTTGGATTGTTGGTCGGACAAAACAAGACATTTCATTTCATCACCTTGGGTTCAAGAAAATTGTCATGGGCATTGTTTTCTATATAGACAGACAGGCAGACAGGCAGACAGACAGGCAGACAGACAGACAGACAGACAGACAGACAGACAGACAGGCAGGCAGACAGGCAGGCAGACAGGCAGACAGACCAAACAGTTCATCAATGAATCGAGAAAATAATCGACAGATTAATTAATAATGGCAATTATTGTTAGTTGCAGCAGATGTCAGATCAGTCTATTAAAAAGTGTTTTCATTCATTTTATCTCTCCATGGAATAAAAAAACCCCTGAAAAATCTTAACTTATAGCATGTGAGCAAAAAGAAATTAAATTAAAGCAGTGCTGAACGGCCCTCGCCTCCAGGCGCCTCTGGGAAGCGACAGCCACGGCCTTGTGACCGGAGGCCGGCTGCCACCGCTCTGAATCTTGACGAGCGTCGGGCACTGCGCGAAGGACTTAAATATCACTTCTTGCGTCTCCTATGTGGCGGTGGAGAATACACACTACTCAGACCTGATGTTGCTGTGTATATATGTATATATATATATATATATATATATATATATATATATATATATATATATATATATATATATATATATATATATATATATATATATATATATATATATATATAAGCCTAGGCCACACAATGTAAATTTCATGTAGATCAGATGATGTTTGCCACACATGGCTTGCTTCCTGTTGCCAGTAGGTGGCGCTATGACTATAACTCAGGACTGCCATGTAGAAGTCCTCAGGCTGGGACTCTTATCAAACGGGAAATTTTGAGCAGATCGGACAATGTAAGCTAAAGTTACAACAACTTCCTGTTTCATGGCAAATAATGAGCCGTCATGGCATGAATGTAAAAAGCTTCACAGTTTAGCATCACAACGGCCTTTAGATTCCACTGCCCAAATTTGAAGTCGATCCGATTAATTCTAAAGGAGGAATTTATTAAAGTACAAAGCCTGTAAATGGCGAAATGGGCCACCCCCAAGCCCAACAGTAAACTCAAATGGAAGTATTTACCAGTTCAAGTGCAGGCGCAGTTTCGTGACTTTTTCACCATCCTAAAGGCCTCAAACATGTGTTTGAAAAATTATAATTGATGCAGGAACTTCCTGTTGGGAAAACTCTCTCAAAAGAAACTGAAATATGTTCTTTATGATGAGAGCAATGATCCACCCAAATCACATGAAGATCAAAGCAACCAAGAGGTTTTGAACATCCTAAGCCCCTCAAAATGCGTTTGAAGGGACAGAAAAATAATAATAATAATAATAATAATCATCTCTACAAAAACAGTAGGTTGCTTGCACTTCGTGCTCAGGCCCTATTGAGAGACACACGTCTTACCACACTATGCCTGGGCGCCATCACATTGTAGGCTGTAAGGCAGTCCAATAAATGACACGGAGTAAATGTAATGGGTCTACAGGGTTGATCTGATGAGTGAGAACCGGGAGGAGAACGCCCCTCGTGTTCACGATTGCCATTAATTATGCCACGGAAAGAAATATCAGTAGACATAGATATTAGGGGTGGGCGATGTCACCTAAAATTTATATCCTCCACTCAAAATATCATTCTACCTCTTTTTACTCTATTGGCAATGTAAGGAAACATATCGTAAGAAAGAAAAAAATATTTTACAGGCCTACATGTGTTTTGTGGGAGTAGCCTGCCCCATAATGAAGGTTAATTAGTAAATGTAATGTGATTCATTCTCAGTTAGGCAGAGGGTAGGATTAGGCCTCTCAGCAGCATTTATTTGGCAGAGTACTTTTCAGAGTATATTATATAAGCCCATAGTCAGTGTACCACGGGGCTAGTCTGTCAGGCACACACACATCAGCAGCACACACACATCAGCAGCAGCTGTGGTCTGCCTCGGTCACCAGATTTGTCACACATTCGCAAGCATAGGAACTATTTAAGTTCCTACATGGAACAGAGAAATAGTTTGAATATAAGCATGGTGCAGAACACTTGAACAAAGTGTGTGTGCATAAGATGAAAATGCACATATTTCTTGTTTTAGTGTTCACATATTCTTGTGTATTGCATACTGTATATCTTGGTCATTTTTTGTTTATCACTTATTTCATACTGGGCTTACCTCATCAGTTATATTTTGATGTATTTTTTTCTTCTTTTTTTGTTTTTCTGGGTTTCCATATTATAGTATTTTACGTACTGTAACCTTTTAACTCATAATTTTGTAATATTTTTCAGTCATATACTCCCAGCTAATATTCTGGATACATTTTAATAGTATGAATCGTTTCGGCCTTTTCTCTGTGAATACCTAGTCTGATACCTGAACCCAAGGTATCGGCCAGTACCGAGTACTGATCCAGTACCTGTGCTCTTTTCCCCAAGTGTAGAATCTGTATATCTGACCATGTGAAACTCATGTATTTATGTAGTCTAACACGAGGCCAGGGATGGCTATGGCAGTAAGTGAGTTGTCTGCCTGCCGTGACTAAATGAATGTAACTGAATTTTAGAATTACATTGACAAAGAAACTGTATTTACTGTGGATCGGGCACGTCATCGCAGATATCCAATCCGTTTAATAAGGCCAGTATCGGCGTCGATTCCGATCCTACATATCGGATCGATACTAATTGTAGGTTGTGCTAGATTTTATACAATCCATAGCGTATATTTGTGATACTATTCATTTTCTTGGTTTGTACCGCACTGTCCACAAATGTCCCATAGATTCCTGTCTCATGGTCTTTCAGGTAACAGAGAAATGCCTCAATCTTTACCCAAGCAGAAGAAAAAAGCCCAGCAGTACAAAGGCCAAAAGAAAAGTGAGTAATCCTTCTTGCACTCTTGTTTCGTTTCTCTCCATTCCTTCCTTTGCCACTCGTGGTGGAAGTTCTGCTGCTTGGTAGATCGGCTCATGCGTGCATTACAGGATGTAAACATTTATCCAGCATCGTCTGCTGCGAGAAGAGAGATGGCGCCTTGGTGTATTCTGTTGAGTGTTACGATACATCCGGGTTACTGCCACTGTTCTTCCTAAATGAGCCGATCTATTACAGCTTATGCATTATATTTAGCTACTCTTTTGACCGGTCTATCACATATCAGTTTGTTCATTGAAGTGTGAAGAACAACGTAGGACCACTGAACCTTTTGCCACCTCGGATGGTACGATACTTTGCACTGTATTTGCTCTTGTAATTCTGTTAGCTTGTGACGAGCACCAGAGTAATCCTAAAAGTCGTCGGAATATGCATTTAGTAGCTTTTTCTTCTTCTTTTTTTAATCTCTGGGGGAGCATACCCCCAGACCACCTGCGTCTGTGTTTCTCTCTGCTCACGCATCCTTCTCTCTCCTTTTTCACCCTAACCAGTTTGCATGCCTGACTCCCATAATGATGAATTTGCATGTGGAATGGACTTTTTATTTTCAGACTGGCAGACAGTGTGCAACCTAAACATGAAAATAGTTTTGGAAACTCAACTTTTGAATTTAAAATTATGTGCTGATTTGAGCTAGTTTCTAATGAAATGGAAAGCGGACCTTTTCATGGTAATTTTTTTTAATGGTCAGTTTCGTAATAGTTGACACAAAGAAGCCTGGGAGAACGTCCATTACAGGAAGTTTCATTTTCTCATTTATTTAAACTGGATTTTTACATTTGAATATGATTTATGTCTTGATTTTAGCTTGTTTCTAATGAAAATGTCATGAAAGGATTCTCCCAGGCCTCTTTTGTGGAATCTGTTAAAGTCCAGCATTATGAAGTTGACCATAATGAAAATTGCCCTGGAAAGGGCCATTTCTATTTCTTTTTTCACCAGAAATTAACCAAAATCAGGAGATAATTACAGTCCAAAGTCCAGTTTGCACATGGTTTAGGTTGCACATCGTCTGCCAATATGAACATTTTCTTATTCAATGGAACTTTTCTCATGGCAGAAATGTTATGCTTAGATGTACACGGAAGTGATTAGTCATTTTTGCAGTAATTATGATTTTAGACATGAAAATGAAAATTGGATTTTAAAATTGTAATTTGAATTTTGTGGCTCAGGAGGTAGCGCGGGTTGTCCACTGATCACAGGGTCGGCGGTTTGATCCCCAGCTCCTCCTGCGTACATGTGTCCTTGGGCAAAACACCGATGGTCAGGCCTCGCACCTTGCATGGTAGCTCGCCGCCATCGGTGTGTGTGAGTGTTTGTGAATGGGTGAATAAGAAGCAAATTGTAAATCGCTGTGGGAAAACCGCTATATAAATGCAGCGATTTAACAATGAACAGCTGCTGTAGCCTTGTTCATGGCTACAAGTGCATCTGCTCGCTTGGGTCTTGCAGTCTGATTACAGCTAACCAGGGGCTTATTCAGATGGGCATATCACTGCAAGTGAAAACAGTTTGAGGTTGAATAAAAAAAATTCACCCTAATTTCAATTTCTAAACATCAGGAACATGTGTAATAAGCCCCTGGTAGCTTACCCGAATCTGGCTTGATGTTTAGAGAGGAAGATTCCGGTTGGTCGACGGCCCTTCAGTCAGACAGGCAGGAGGAGGAGCAGCTTCTCAGGGGACGAAGAGCAGAGTCCGCCCCCTTACCTTGTCCAGGGGCCCACTCGGCCCCGACCCCGAACCCACCTCCACCAAACCCACAAATCAGGTAACGTCACACTAACGACGAAACCAGCCTTCTGAGGCTCGACGGCGTTTTTAACAGTCGACAGTCCTCTTAGTCCCGCTCACAGGCCTGTGGAGCTGGGTGCTGCATGTTCTGCTGTTAAACCAGCCTTTTGTTGGTACATGTTCATTGTCATTGTTTTCACATGAATATTTCCTCATGTCGCTGATGTTGTGTTCATTTAATTGGCAGAAATGACAGTTTTGGCGTAACTAGTGTTTTGTCTCCACTTTGAAGCAGTCGTAACGCATGGTTGTTGTTTTCATTTAGTATTTTTTTAAAGTACTTATGTTGATGCTCAAAATGCATGTGGAGTTAACGTTAACGCCTGGAACTGAGACAAACGCTCCTCTATGAAGGTGTTATTGGAGCTGAGCGCCTGTGACAGTGGAATCTGTAGTTGTAGAAAATAGTCACACATGTGAATCATTGGAAGTCAGAGAAAAAGACTTTAGGAGTTGCAAACTTTTCTCTCCCACAAACACAACACAACAGTTACACCTTCTAAAATTCTTCAGTTGCACAAATCCGTTGCTACGAATCACAAAGTAAGAAAACTCTTACACTCACATTTTTGCTCCGGCTGCTGCAGTGAATATGGTGCAAAACACACTCACACACCCGTATCAAAGCATGTGAAGTCACGGACAAAATGTGCACGTCCGCAAACTGTGTGAACTCGTGCAATGAGAGCTGCACACCTGTAGAATATTTTCTCACAAAAATAATGTTCTTGAATATTTTTCTGGCACAAACACAAGTCAATAACTACAACTGCTTGAATCTGCTGCTACCAGTCTGAATGAACGTTTCCCTCCTCTGATAAACAGTGAAGTCATCACATTTCACTGAGATGTGGAGCAAAAGTGGGAGCACACGGAACTTATCATTTGTGAGCGAGAAAACGGCATCTGAGACTCGCAGCAGCAGACTCAGGCAGCTGTAGTCTTTGACTTGTGTTGGTGCCAGAAAAATCAAATCATTCTACAGGTGTGCAGCTCTCATTGCAAGAGTTCACATAGTGATTCGCAGACCCGTATCAAAACGTTTAGATACGGGTGTGTGAGTGTTTTGCACCATATTCACTGCAGCAGCTGCAGCAAAAATGAGAGTTTCTTACTTGTGCGGCTGCAATGAAGAATTTGAATTCTACAAGTTTGCAACTCGAAGTATTTTTCTCTGTGACTTCAAATGTCCTGATACACACGTGTGACTATTTTCTACAACTACAGCTCCACTGGCACAGGTTGTCAGTTGTTTTGCTCCGATAATACCTTCATACTCCTCCTGCATTTTACTCAACCTGCATGAACACAAGTGGCTCACCTGTGCTGCTGTCCTCTGTCTTCTACGTCTCTGCCCCGTCTGCAGACTCTCTCCTGCGAATGAAGGAGGAGACGGCCGAGGTGGACGAGTTCACCTTCTCACAGGGCACCTCTGACCAGGAGAGCAACGGCTCGGGCAGCTACTACATCAAACAGGAGCCCTGAGGTCACGAGGTCAGGACAGAGCAGCACCAAGCAGGACAGGACGCACCTCTGGAAACCCCATCCAACATCAGGAACACGGAGAGTGGAACCAGCCTCAAATCAAATTCCGATCAATGCCTGTGGCGTTGGTCTGAATTTGGCTTCTATTGAGTCAGTACAGAAGATGAGGAGGAGAAGGGGGTCGTTTTCATGCTTCTGAAAAATCCTGAAGGGAACATCCCTCTGAACAATTTTCGAACCTTGTAGCTGTGTGTGCACAAAATCACTCAAGAAACCCGTATGATTGAGGGGTTGGAAAGCACCCAGGGTCGGGCCTGGGTCACGTGTGTTTGGGCATTCTCTTTTGTACCACCCTCGGGTGACGCAACATCATTCTCTCCTCTCCATTTTTCTACAGAAATGGGGGGCCCTGCGAGTCGACATCAGCCCACCCTGCCTCTGCCACAATCTGGGCCGCACACAGAGACCTGTAGAAACTGTGAGAACCATTTATTGAGCCAGGTCTTTAGTTTTTTTTGTGTGTGTTTTTTGTTTGTTTTCAGGTCAGAGAGTCAGCCACTGAATGGCCTGAGGAGAGCAGAGGGGCTGGCAGTAAGAGGAACTGAGTTGTGTATATTTTGATTCTTTTCTTCTGAACAATATTGCCAGGTGGACTTTTACTTTGTTAATAGTACTTGAAGTTTTTTGTCTTTTATTTTGTAATGATAATGATTTTGAAGTTGTTTTTGTCTTAATGTACTTATTTTGCATTTACGTTTTGGTGGCTGTGTGGGAAACTTATTTGCATTGTTCCATAAAAGTGATTATATTCATATAGTATGTGGAGACCTATTCAAATAGAACTACAGAGTATAGATTTTAAGGATTGCGATTTGAAGAGAGTACAGTGCTGCGCAGCATTACTGATATTGATCTTTTTATTTTATTTTTTTTAATTTAGTTTCTTCCCAGATTGACCAGAAGATTTCCACAGCTGCGTTCATTTCTGATTCAGACATTACAGAACCAAAATCTGATTCAAGTTCAACAACATCATAATATCATAATAACAGTATTCATACCAGGGCCACCCCAGCTTGCAGGTTCCATCAAAGTCATAAAACGTCTAGGGCTGCAACTAAAATGTTTTCATTGTGCATACGTATTTTGATTACTTGTTGATTAATACTTTGGAAAATGGTGACAAATGCCCATAACAATTTATAAATTTAAAAGTATTCAGTTCACAGTGAGCTAACACAGAGAAGCTCAGCCTCATCCTTACATCTGGTACCAGCATCCTTTTGGGTATTTTTAAATTACTAATCGGATTATTAGGATTGTTGTGGATACATTTTCTAATTAATCGATTAATCTACTAATTGTTTGAGCGTTAAAAATGTCCACATTAAAGCTGCCCCTGCTGCCTTTAGAAGGGGTGTTTGTTTTTTGTTTAGTTTGTGTGTTGAAGAGGTGACATTTAACAGCTTCTTCCCTCTATCGTAGTGCCAGTTACAGTGATTGGATGGACATGGTGCAGCTCGGAACAGTAATACATCTCGTGCACTTGTTGTGGAGACTCGTCCTTTCCATTGTTTTAATTAATTACAGAACTTCTCTTGCACATTCCATTGGGCTTTCACTAACACTGTACAGTTTGTACTTCTTAATATCCTTCAGCTATTTTAAGTGGGCATTATGGGGAATATCTGGCTTTTGTTACAACTGCTTTAACGTCCACATTTTGAGCTATGTTACCCCCAAAACTGTGACCTTTACGCGACCTTTCCTTCACGGTCCAGCCGGTAAGCCTGCCTGTAGGTTACATAAGCCAGGATAAGCTTAATAAAGAGAGCACATATGGAATGAGCCAACAGTGTCGAGTGGCTTTGATCGCTCCGTGTGGAGCTTTGGGGACCTATCGCGGTTAGTAACTGCTGTAGCAGGACTTGATCAGTGCTGGGAGAAAACCGTCTTCTTCCTGTACTAAAAAAATGGCACTTGCAGAAATGTACAAGCTATCGTTGCGGATGTTTCAGGCTCTTTGTCCTGTAGTGTTGAACAGAAATGATGAAGCTGTGGAGAGAAAAAAAAAAATCACCTTCGTTTTAAAGAAATACTAAAAGACAAACTAATTTGCATAGTGTGACTAAGTGAGCAGCAGGGTATGTTGTCTAAAAGAGAAACCTTACTGGTATGATAGGGTGCACTCTGACATGTTACTCCCACTGTCCAACCCTACAACGTGTACTTTGACCTTTTTACATTTTGGATGTAGCTGCTGTCAGGGAGAAACCTCAGTCTTTTTGGACAGACAGGCAACGCAACTGACCAATGTTGGCCTCATTTATCACCCAAACTGCACAGCGTGTTCAAATGTTGCGGATGCTGGCAGACCCATCACTTACAGCAGAGCCTGGTGTTCTGTTGTGTTTTGGATCATGTCTGCTGTATTCACTCCCAGAGAAGGACCGACGCTCAGAGTTCCATCTGGGACTCCTCCTCGGTTATATGGAGTCTGGAGTATGCCACCAGACTAATTATAGACTTTGTCAGTGTTAAATTATAGTCAATTAATACATTTAAAAAAGCAATTGTAAATAGATTGCTACATTTTTTTTTATTTAGACAATGCATTTAAAACAACTAAATAGAAAAAAAAAAAGTCATTTGCCAATTAATATTTCTATTTCCTTATTCTCTGTAAATTACTAATTGACTTTTGAAATGGAATGGCAGAATGGAGTGTATTTAAAGAAGGACCCACCCATATAGTGCCTCTGTCGACAGCTCAGCTGTCACATGTTTGACCCACACAGGACTCCGTCTCTGTGTGGGTTGAATTATATGGAATATTTAGGTAGCACACTGTCTAAACATCTTGAATGTGAGTTCGTTATTTCTGATAATTAATGGAGTAACAAAGTAAAATTGAAATTCTTTTTTGGAAAAGTAATTTTGCGATTCCATGTTAAAATACAGTTATGAATTAATCACAAATCAAACATAGGATACATATAACATAAGAATAAAGAAATACAATTAATAATTGGCAGATTTGATGATTTTTATTTTACTTTTATTTTTTTGATTCATCACTCAAATGTAACTTCAAATAATCGATGTATAATAATTTTAAATGAGGAATGTATTAATTTAATATAATCAAACACTGAAAATGTGGCACTCAAGATTAAGAGGTTGGACTCCTGTCGTGTCGAGAGGAAAGCAGGAAAATCTGCCTTGGTTAAACAGTCTCATAATCGAGCAGTTTTGTTGTCCAAATGCAAAAAAAGAATATGGTAAATATTTTATTAGGGTAATATGCAAAGCATTAGTGGGGTTTTTTCAATTGCTTAGGTTATCCTCATGTCAAAGCCATATGTATGCAAGCTAGTTTATGATTCACCTGAGCCACAGAATAACAGGTTTGTTGTTTAATAATGAAACATAACAATGCACTGCTTTTCCAAGTCTCTGAGGGCAGCGTTCACACAAGACAACAGGATCTAAAAGTGGCATAAATACATAGATTCTCTCTATCTATCTATATATCTATCTATCTATATATATATATATATATATATATGTCTGTCTATAGATATATATATTCTTCGTAACTATGATGGTATGGAGTAACAAATCCTGATTAGTCAGAAGTCCATGCTTGGCCGTGGAAAAGACCAGACTGCTTCTTTCATTCTTCGAGCTAGAGTTTTGCAGCTGTTTATCTACTACCTCCTGATGCTAGTCACGTTTAGCTAAAACAAGAGTGTGAAACAGACTATGGCAGTGTGTTAGCATATGCAAATGAAAATGATTTCCTAAAAATGATCCACTTGAAGACTAGACACCAAACATGGAAGAATTTTTATCACAGCACATGAGGAGTCTTCTAATTTGAATGATGCAATAATAATAGATCCCATATTATTTTGCTATGTTATAAAACGTATAGCACCCTCAAATGTCATGATCACTACATTTATATAATTAACATATGAGATAATTTAACAAAGTGGTATTGTATAACTGTGATTTTTGTGAGCAAGAGTTCATATATGGAGTACTCACTGTATGGCCAAAGGCTGTATTGAAATGCAGAGCAGATTTAAACTTCTCAGTGACGGTAAAAGATCCATAATTTCTCTTTCTACCAGTAAGGTTCATGATTAAATTCTCAGGAAGTTTTTGTTTCTTTTTTGGCTGTAAGGGTCGTAACTACAAGTCTGAATCAGCTGGGTTTGAAAAGCTCAAAGGCGTCTTCATCATGTGCATCTCCTCTATGGAAGCAAATAAGTGCCCTAATAACTAGAATCTTTTAAGCAACTGAAATAGTACTTCTGAAATTGAACCACTCTTGAATACTTGATGCTGAAATTTAAATACCGCTGAATTTGGGTGGTTTGAAATTTCCGGTAGGGTTGGTGCAAGATGAAACACTTTAAATAACATAGAACTATTGAAACAAATAAAGTCCCAAAAGATACGTTTTTTTAACTTGTGGGCAAAATATAATGTTTTTGTTTAATCTTGTGTGCACACAACATTTTGGGACTTCGGGGGCACCCTGCAAGTTGAATTGGAGCAATTTGAATATAGTTTTTCGAATATTCAACACTTGAATTTTCTATCTGAGTTTGTGAAAAAAAAAAAAAAGAATACTGAAAGGTACTTAAGTTTCAACATTAAGTGTTCAGTGGTGGTAAAATGTCACATTCAGGTACTCGGTAGATTTCAAGATTCTAATTATTCGGGCGCTTATTTGCTTCCATACTATTCAAACAACAAAGGTCTGATCTCGCTTACCATTTCATGTATTTTTGTCCATGTTTTGTATCTTGTTAAATTCTACATTTGAGTGATGACTCAAAAACACATGGATGTTGCTTTCTTTGGTTTTAATTTGCTTTTTGTAGCTTCCTGTTTCCTTTTATTTCCTAATGGGATGTGATATTAGTTTGCTACCAGTTTCATTTTTAATTTGTCTCCTGATCAGATTGGGTACAAAGCTCAGCTGAAACGCTAAGCCTCTAAGACCAAATGAGCAATAAAAGACAGTCCTCTCACAATCATTTGAAGCAAATATGTTTCAGGTTTGGAGCTGTCATAGGAGTTATTTCCTTCTGATGTTGGAGGGCATAAAGAAGCATTAAAGTAATTCATGACCAAACTGCATTAATATAATAGTACAAAAAAAAAAGACTGTTCTATGGACTAACTGCTGCTACCCTTCTCTAGATTAACCCTAAATAATCAAATGCACAATCAACACTGTTTTGGATCTTCTGTTTCTCACTTTTCTTTGTAGATATTCGACTTTCTTGTTTCCCCTTGATCCCCAAATCTAAAAATGGAACAAGTTTGACCTCCATCCATGAGTAGCTGTGTACTTCAAGTGTTTGGGCATCAGTAGTTGGAGATGGAAGCAATGAGTTGATTTGGGATTGGGTGCACTGATCAACTGAATGCATGTAGAACAGAACGCGTTGTGCCGATGTTGTGCAGATGTTGTGCAGAGCTTGGTTGGTTGTTTGTTTTTGTTTTTGTTGTTGTAATCGTCATTGGTTGTTTTTCAGTCTGCTTTTGCTCCTCCACTGATCAGAAAATGTGTGGAAGCTAATTTCTGCCAAGAAAAAAAAATACATTAAAAGTTAGCCATGATAAAAATAAAACTACTCATGCTGAACCAAATTTTTAAGTAAAAGTATGAGATACTGAGTCAAAATTATTAAATAGGCAAAATGTTGTCTACTTTAATAATTTACTATCTCACAATTTTGATTTAAATCTTGACTTATTTCATAATTTCAACCTAGTTATTTCTTAATTTGGACTTAATTTAGGCAAAATTATGATAGTAAGCCATAGTAAATTCAAATTTTTACATAGTATCTCATAATTGACTTAAATTTTGGCTTGCTATATCATAATTTTGACTAACCACGAGTATTTTTATTTTTATCGTGTATTTTTCATTCCCTGGCGGACTCGGTTGTGGGTGCAGAGCTCTTTCTGCCAGATGTGGACAGTGATGAGGAGCGGGCTGCAGTTGGATATTTGTTTTTTCCTTCGATACTAACACGGGTCTTTTGTATGTGATAGCCTGCCCCCATTATATTAAAACATTATATTGTGGTGCTATATATATATTTGATAAAAATTACTAAATGTATTGGGATTACTATTGTCTGAAAATAATTGTGAGTTGAGAGGGTTATGGTGCAAAATTTATTTTGGATACAAATGAAAAAAAAAATCTGTTAATAGTTATAAATCTATTGATATTAACACTGACCCCTGAGGTACATTATTAGATTGCAGTTCAAAGTTTGTACATCTTTTTGATAGTGTATACCAGTTTCCTTTCATATGGTAAATTTGTGCTGTGATCAAGCTTTGATAGACTTTGTAAATAAAGACAAATGTTTGGATCATAATATTGGTTGTAATGAATGGCTTCTTTGTTTACAAGCATTGCAAACTGTTTCTGCATGGCTGTGAAAGTTTATCCGGTGATTTTTGTAAGATCTGACTTTTACACTGAATAAAAAGGCTTATGATTTCAAACACTGTGGAAATCCTTTGAGTTTCAGCACTTGAGTCTTTCAAGTGAACTTTGCCCTTTGAACACAGGCAGCCTGGCTCTAATCAAATGTGTAACCTCAATCTCTGCGTACATTTCCCACTCATGTGACGCAGTTGTTCATTGGGTAAATCACTGAAGGCCAGCGTGATGCGTTACGAGTGATGGAGAACACATGGTGTCAGTCCCATCCCACAGGTGCAAATTGTCGCAGTACTAAACCCTCACAAGCACATAGAATGCTAAGGGTTCCAGTGCACAGTGCTGCTGAGGGGCCACTATTGTAGTCCACGTAGTGAACCATGGCTGAAGCAGGTCGCAGCGTGCAGCCTCAGCAGGACCTGTGGCGTTGATAATTCAGACATTCAGGAAGGAGAACGGCCTCCTGCTCAGGAGTTTTCCCACCTGAGCAGGAGATGGCGATGGTCACCATGGTGGGAAGAAACAAACCTGAACAAAATGACACGACGTGGCAGGAACGTCACTGGACATCGCGCCGCAGTGGCCAGCGGCGGGGGAATATAACGATGTATGCTGCAATATCAGAGACTGGTGTAATCCACCATGTTCCCGCCATTGGACCCTACAATATAGCCCGTCTTAATTCATTTCTTGGGGGGGGCTTTACAACGCTCTCGACCCTGAGAATGAGAGGGGGGTGGTGAGACCTGACTTGTCTAATTTGGGACAATGTCGGTTTTCACCGCTCCATTCTTGTCAGGGAATGGTTTGCTGCCCGCCATCGGATGCTGATGGAGCTCCTCCCCCCCGCTCACCCTTCTCAGTCCAACTGAGGCTTCTTCTTTCAGCATGGAGGTGGAAGGTCTATTATCACCCACCTTTGCTGGATGGAATGAATGCTGGTTGCGAGGGTGTCACAGCTCAAAACTGTGGAAGGTTTTTTCCTTCTGTGCCTTGAAAGGCAACACATCAGGTGTGATGTTGACGAAGTCTTGTGGTCTAACAGGGAGGAAGGACAGGATGCCCAATAATCTACATACTGCACATCAATAAACACGTTTTTATGGTTGGTTTTTTTCGTCTTGTGTGTCCAGGAAATCTTTTGTATTGACAGCAAAACTCGTACAGTTTATCCGGTTTTGATACTTGATTTTTAGTGTCGGGGTTTTGCAATGATCAGAAGCTGCTATACATTTGGTGACACTGTTGTAGATATTGACTGACTGTTTTGATGCATGCTGCTAACATCGAGTCTAGTGTAGTGTTATAAGTGTTTTACTCTTTTGGGGCTTGCACGTAAGAGTTTCAGGAAATGCACATTGAGAAAAACTAACTACTTTATATACAGTGAGGCAGTTTAGTCCTGTGGGGTCATCAGATACATCATGAAATGATTGACGGAAAGGAAAGAAACCGACGTTGAACTGAAGCCATCTGAGACGTTTATAGGAACGTTACTCTGCTGACATCTGAAATGTAACAAAGCCCCAAACTAGACACTGCTTTTTGTAAGGGATTCCCTGTAGGATCTGTGTGTACACGGCCTCAAAAACAATCTATATAAATAGCCTCATTGGAATATCACAAATATTCTTTATATACAAACAGTTTTTGATGTTAAATATTTGAAATGTTGACTCTTCTTGCCTCCTACTGTTTTGTTAACCTATGGCACCCTACTCACTACAGAAAGGACTACCTGCACACTCTCACAGCTCCCTTCCATTTTATTACCAACACTTCGACTAACTACAGCTCTTCCTCAGGCAAACAGCAATGGGAAGGAAATGAGGAGATATATATATATATATATATATATATAGCAAAATGAACAGTGACATCATCTGATCACATTCATGTGTCAAGACATCCTTGTTACAACAAAACCCCACTTTATATACATATAGGTCAAAGGAGTCTTGAACAAACTTCCATCAAAAGATACAATAAATATTTTATTGTGTATATATAGCCAACTCCGATGAAGATTTCAGGAGACTGATGTCTTACACAGCAATGCTTAATGAGGCTTGGCCAAGGAGACTATAGTATCAGCAGTACAAGCTGAACCCAGTGCAGGGCCCAAACCAAGTCTGAAGGTCTCGTCCCGTTCCACAGCGTTTATCCCTTACTAGCACTATAGCGGCTAATATGCCCCCTTACAAGGTTGGGAACCTTCAGCCTAAATGCGTGCTCTTCCTGTTGGAGGAAGAGCAGTAAATCTCCCCTGCAGTCACAACTGATACTCTTCAGGCAAATAAGTCAGTAGCTCTTGTCTCGTTCTCTGAAGGAGATGCTATCAGTGGCCTTGGGGTTGCCTAGGTAACAGCGCAGACTGAGGAGACAGTACAGCGAGCTACAGCTGAGAGCAGAGGTCAACTCATCTCTGGAGTAGCACGTGACTCCTAGAGACTGTAGCAAGGAGTCATATGATAAGATAATATGATAAGAGTGGCTCTTTACACTTTTAATTTTTAAAAAAAAAAAAAAATTCCTTCACATTCCTATTGTGTTGTTGCAACAATGATATCTTGACATGGATGTCGTCAGAAGACATCAGTGTTCATTTTAACGCCGACTGCTGAAGCCTCGTTAGCCTCGGCTGAATTCTTTGTCCTGTTCTGTGCACAGCTGTCAGCCTGCCGGCACCACAGCATGAAGCACATCTGAATGCAAACAACCTCATCTCAGATTACGACTCGTGGCTCATATCAGCTCTGGATTGGAGACAAATGTCATTAACTAATGCCTTCCATTAGAGTTCAGCAGGTCACCATACATTGGTCAGATTACACACACACACACACACACACACCACACTAGTGAATAAAAACTCAGTTGGTATTGTGTGCGTTTTATTGGAAAGCAGATCACCTTTTAACAAAACTGACAGTCAAAGATAGTTTCAAGTCATTAACTGTATACTCCAGGGATGAATGGAATGCATCTAAAAAAGAAAGGAATGGAGCTGGAATGACTCCCGACTAGACCTTAGATCAGATCTAAGTACAGTATGATGAGTAGAGGGCAGGAGTGGATGAGAGGACTGTGGGACAGTTCTTCTGCCCTCTACACTACAGACAAAAAACAGGAAATCTGAGGCAAAGGTTTCACTGGTCTCCAACCAGTGCGAGGACTGCTGCAGGACCCAGAGTGGTTTAGTAGAGCCAGCTGAAGGCACAGCTAGTGTAGCTGACCAGCTCTTGTTGTTTGAACCACAGGGAAATCTCCTTGTTGGCACTCTCCACTGAGTCACTGCCATGGATTATGTTCCTGTGGAACGAAACAAAAAATACATTTAATATAAAGAGAATCAATTCAGTCCAAAAACACACTCGAATATCCCCTTAAGTTACGTTACGCTCACTGAGCGCTGTATGCAAACAGCACTCACTTGCTAACGTCGATGCAGAAGTCTCCTCTGATGGTTCCGGGCTTTGAGTCGGCGGGGTTGGTCTCACCCAGCATCACCCTGCCTGTCTTCACCACACCCTTGCCTTCCCACACCTGGAATACATGAGAACAGAGGGGTGATGGGAGACGAAGTCAGCACTTCCCCAGTAGTCAGAATTAACACGTTTCTGTAACAGCCGACAGACTGCGGGCGTTATTTTCCACAACGGCCAGGCAGCAGAGCAGGTTTTAGGTTCCAGAAGCATCTCCAGGGTTAAAGCTGGTCTAGTTTAACGGGCACACCACACCGTCCAGTTAACACCGGAGGGCGGGGTTCCCCCTCTAAGAACTCCGAGGTTACAGACCCTCCCCAAAACATCGCCCCCACAGCAAACCTCTCGAGCCACATGAAACGCTGCAGTCTAACAGTCTGCTGTGTTTTGTCTCTTACCATGGCAACCACTGGACCAGAGCTCATGTAGTTGATGAGGGTAGGAAAGAACGGTCGGTCCTTCAGGTCGATGTAGTGCTGCATCAGCAGGTCCTCAGAGGCCTGCAGCAGGGAGACAACGTAGGCAGACATCAGTTTTGACACACTTACAAATCTTCATTCCAATGAGTGTCCAATCACTGCAGCATCCTGTCCAGTTGTTTGGAGCTGACTGATGTCACCAGTGACAAGCATTCATGACAAATCACAGCAAATCCAGCTATTCTCATTAACAGCAACAATGCCATGGCACGTTTTTTGAAGCGTACAAATCATGTTCAAGTCATGAGATGTCACATTTTTGGAATAAGAAAATTTAAAAAAAAAGCCAACTTTTATATAGCACCTTTCAAAACAAAGTTAAAGCACTTTACAGTAAAAACAAAAGCAAATAAGATAAAGAACATTAAGTTAAAGAAATTGCAACAAACTGATCAGATTAAGAATAAGCCATACAATACGGGAGTCCTTACAAGAGATTTATTTAAAAAAAAAAAAAAAGGGAGGATACTGCGTTTGCCTGCCGGAGATCTCCAGGCAGGATTTCCACCGCAAAAGCCCGGTCACCTTTAGTGTCCAGCCAAGCTTTTGGAAGTAGGGCCCTGCCAGAGGATCTCAAGCAGCGAGCCGGCTCATAGGCTCCAGCCTATATATGTGATTTGCTAACTCCCTGACTGACTGACTGACTATCCATCCACCCCCAAGTAAAAAATCTATTCTAAAAAACCTCACAGGTAACCAGCGACAGGCAGCAAGGATTGGTGTAATGTGGTCCTCTCTTAGTACGTGTTAAAAGCCTGGCAGCAGCTTTTTGTATCAGCTGCAGTCTTTGGATGTTTCGCCTGTGGACGCCAGAATAAAGCGCACTGCAATAGTCAAGTCCAGAAGAGAGAAACGCACAGATGACCTTTTCTAAGTCTGCAGAGGCCTGATCTTAATTAGCAGTCTCAGTTGTGCAAAGCAGGACTGCCCCACTTCAGTCACCTGAGCAGCAAAAGGACAATACAGAATCAAAAACCACCACCTAGGTTGAGGGCCTCTTTTCTAACATTAGATTAAAAGGCACCCAGACTAGAGCAGAGATTATTAATGCTGCTAGTACTGGGGCCACAGGGGGTAGTTATAATTACCTCTGATTTGGAGTCGTTCAATTGCAGAAGATTTTTAGACATCCAATTTGTTATCTCAGCGAGGCAGGACATAATACATGATGCATCTGCGGTACCAGGCTTTATCGGGACATACAATTGGGTGTCATCTGCGTAGCAATGGAAATGTCATGACTACGCATGATTTGCCCCAGGGGCAGCATGTATATGGTAAACATGAGTACCCAAAATAGATCGTTGGGGGACCCCACAAAATAGAGGAGCACGAGATGAGGAGGCATCTCCAAGTACTACAGAGAAGGACCTGTTCGACAGAGGAGATTAACCAATCCAAAGCCACGCCACTGATGCCAACATAGGTCTTCAGACGGTTGATTACAACATCATGGTCCAGGCTGAGCTGAGGTCAAGGAGAATTAGAATACACGCCAGTGTCGGCTGCAAGCAGCAGGTCATTTGTGACCTCGACCAGAGCAGTCTCAGTGCTGTGTAGGGAGCGGAAACCAGATTGAAAATTTTTTAAGATTTGATTGTTGCTAGCTTCCGTGTCTGGCTAGCCTTGGGGCGTGCTCTAGATGCCGCTCAATGGCAGAATGTCCTCGTCTTCGCTTGTATTCCAACATCGAAAATGGCATCCAAAAATAAGTATGTGTGCAAAGGACGTTATGGATGAGGATACATTGTCTTTGGCTCAAATAAATACGGCTGACTATCCGAATCAGCAGAGTATAAACCGAAGAAATGCAGCAGAGCGGTTGGAGCTGCGGCTGCATTAGCCATGCAGGAGGATGTGGAGGCAGGGACCATCCAGACCCTGAGCCACCGAGAGCAAACAGCGACTGGTGGGGCCGTTGCTCAAGTTGCCCTCCTATGCCAACAGAAACTGAATCATTCTGCTGCAATGAATTTCAGCTTGGGCAGTTATTGTACCCCATGTGTGCGTTACTATGCATAACGTTTTAATCGTCACTTGGACGGAGGTGTGCTGGACACCACCTTCATGATCCCGAAGATCAACTGGAAAAGACAACCAAGACCAGCAGGGCTGAGAGGGCAGATGAGTGAGTACTAGTCTCACCTAACGCTCCGTTTTGGCCAACAAAGTAATAGCTAACGGAACTTTGGTTAGTTTAGTGGAACTTTATTAACGTTACTCCAACAGCTAGCCAGAGCATCTTTGAGCTAGCATTTGCGTTATTATACGGAAACCCGTTCTGCCAGTGTGTGTGTTGCTGCTTTATGCAAGTTTACTGATAGACATGCCCTGAAGTAACATATAGCCATCTGTGAAAAAATTAATGATCAAACTGCAGGAATTCATTTGCTTGGCAACGTTGGGTAACTTCGGCTATTGTAGGGACATTAACGGGAGACGCGCAGCTGGACTCGGTTAGCTTGTTATACAGAACACCGCTGGGTGTGAGAAGCTCACGCGCAATGCATCTTGGTACATGCAGGCGCTGCAGGCCGCTGAGAACTGCTTTCTCAGTCAATATAGCACTCACTGAGTAATTTACTGCCTCGATGGACTACATATACCAGCAAGACTGAGTGGAAATCCACTTGAAAAGCGCAGAAGTTTCCCCTTTAAATACGGATTCTTTGTCCACGTCCTAAAAATCTTTGTTTCTGTCAGTTAAATTAATTTAGTCACCTGCCAACTCAGTTTTTAAAAGCAAATCTTAGCCCCATGTTACCTGAGATAAACTTACTGATCCCAGTGAAGTCCGTCCACGCAGCCACACATTTAATTTAGATCAGTACACAAACAGCAGCTACCCTGAGGGGTGTCCGATAGAGGCAGGGATGCATCCACTGACTTTTTCCTCTCTAGATTCAGAGAGTTGAGTGCTTCATGCACAATTAAATTCATAACCCGTGTCCTAGAGCGCAGAGTCATGACAGAGCTTTCAGGCCTTTACTGACTACAGCGATGCTCCCATCATGATGTGTTTGATAACCTCACAGTGTGACACCCCACTTTAATGTCAAGACCCACCTAGAATAACCAGAAATCTCTTAAAAACAGATCAACCAGTCTGACTGGTTTGATGCTGCAGGGAAGAAAAAAAAAAAAAAAAAGCCAAACATCCAACTACTGCTGAAATATCTGCAACACTAGTGAATTAAGTCAAATTCACTGTGCAAGTCAATTAAAGTTCTTTCAAAAAACGAGACTTTGATTCGGTTCTGATGTATGGGGCATTTTGGGCTCTGGTAATTCGAGATGGGCATTTGCCTTTGACATTTCAGCAAGATGACTGAAAATACATAAAAACACAACATGCAATTGTCGGTCCAGCTTTCTGTGGACCTGTGGGCCTTTTTGTGCTGCTGATGCAGATTATTGGCTACCATTTTGATTTCACTTCACACTGTGCCACTAAAACACTGCGATTTAATGGGACCAGTTAGGGTTAATCTACTTCACCTCAGTTATCTGGAATGGAACATTTTTTGCATTTCAGACCCAGAAGTGGTGTTATTTTTACATAATGCAGGTTTATAAAATCAACCCGCCTTCATGGTGAAGTTATGCAGCATCCCACTCTAACAGATCAGATGTTAGAGGATCAGGAGAGCTCTAATCGGTTGTTCTACAGTCAGGAATAGACAGGAAGGATAATCAGCTCACCGGAGGTCTTAACTGTCACTCTGCACACTCACAAGATCATGTGCATATACTGTAGACGGTTAAAAATAACACCACTGACTGTTATGAAAGCAGCTCATTTCAAACCCTTTGCCTTCAAGGTCAACATAAGCAGTGCATTATAGATAAAATTCATCGTTTACTTACATGGAGCATCTTCATGCCCACGAGTTTGAAGCCTTTCATCTCAAACCTCTTGATGATCTCTCCAATGATGCCCCTCTGCACGCCATCGGGCTTGATGGCAAGGAAGGTGCGCTCTTCCAGCTCAGCCATGATTCTGAAACAAAGCAGGTGGGGGGTGAGAAATAAAAAATAAGGATTTAGGGAATATAACCAAGTGCAATCTGCAGGAGCACTTGCTAGAAAGCTAGAGAGTCACTCACGCCTCTTGCTTGCATTTGGCACAGTCGACGATAGGGCCGGCTGCCGAGGGCCCCGACCCCATTGCAGAGAGAACATTGACAACACGCGACTCAGGTGTGATTTGACTGATCACCTAAACTGGACTACTGCGACTTTGACTGCCAGCCCCACCCACACAGAGTAAAGACCTTTATCCTCACACGGTTTCTATGGTGCACTGGACAGAGACTCAACTGGCAGTTTCATCTAATTATTTACTTAATAAAATTTGACTGCACAACAGCTGCTACCATTGACAAGGTCAACGACCTGCCGGCGCTTTGTTCAATTAGCCATGCTTTGTGTTCTTCCAGAAAAGGGTTGCGTGATAGGACACCAACAGTGTTTTATCAAGTTCATTACCAACACCATCGCTACAGCGCTTCTGGAGAGGCTGAGCACCGCACTCCCACATGGACAATGAATAAGCAGGTATCAAGCAGATGTAGTCAAACTCTGACTGGTGGTGTTCATGTTCAGCCCCAGTGTGTGTTTCTGTGCGATGTGCATAGTTGACATTTTAAAACAAATCTCAAATTATTCCATGTTTGAGAATTGATATTTACAAGGTTGTTTGTTATTTTGGGTACTTCCTTCTGTTAACTGTTTTGCATTGGTTATCAGGGACCCCACAATTTGTTTTTGATTATAATTCAATTTCACTTGTGAGAGTTTTGAAGCAGACGTTTGCCGGAGTTGACTCTACACCTCACAGCACCTGACTCCCCTGCACATGTCCATTCAAGTGTCTGAATAGCAGCTTGACGCCACAAACTGCACTTCATGTTTACTTATCTCTACCTCCCCATTGGTTTCCCAACAAAACAAGGTCCATCTCCAGAAATAAACATTTTCTATTACATGTTTTATTATACTGAATTTGCCTGTGTGGGCGACCAAAATAAGATGTCCTGATGTGTTTGTCAATTCCTTACTTACTGCTTTATTTTATGTTGGAATAAAATAATTGTTAAATATTTAACTGCAAAGTAATAATTCCTTCTTGATACATTCACTTTTTTGCATTAAATCATACTGGGATGTTTGCTGAAATTGACTGATGTGGCACAGCCCTACCTAGAACATTTTACACTGCTATTCACACCTTATGAAAGTGAACCTGCAAATATCAGTTTCATAGACTAAACTATGAAAAATTTAATCCAAGGTAACACTATTTATCAGTATTTACTACCAATTTCCTACGAAGTTTCCCCTCAAAAAGGAACTATATATTTTACCTAGAATTGGTACAGAATTACAGAGTGCTCAAGCGGTACACTTCCAATTAATATTTCTAATCAATTGCTGGTGTAATGTAGAAAGTCTAGTCTACAGCTGAAACAATAAGAGAGAGTTAGTCAACTGACCAACTACACTATTGATAATCCTTCAGTCTAAGAAATTAAAAAAGCCAAACCCTCATCTCAAATTTTGCTGTTCCTTGTCATGATGGTTAACGGAATATCTTTGGGTTTCAGGCAAAGCAAGCAATTTGAAGACATCTATTTGAGCTCTGGGAAACGCATTTGTCACCGTTTTCTAACATTTTATAGACTAAATGATCAAATCAAGACCATAATTTGTGCGCATGCGCCAACGTGCATGCTGCCTATTGCCGTAGCTCCGTCTCATCGTCTTACACTATAATACAGGTCAGAAAAAAAAGTATTATATATTTTTTGCTTAGGACTTCTATCCCTGTGTGCACTGACGTGAAAGTGAGCCGCTCTAACAAGAGTTTCCCCTCTGGGATCAATAAAGTATCTCTGATTCTGAAAATCATCGACAGTTGCAGCCCTACTTTAGTCAGTGCACATCAGGTCAGCTGAGAATTAAATTTGTCTACAGGCAAGCAAGCAATTCAACACAAGAATAAAAGTTTCCAACAATTACGGAAAGACTTCATTCTTACTTCCCCTATAATTAGAACCAAATGACATCGTTCTTCCCAGGAAACTATAGGAAATCAGAAGATATTTTAACATTAGCGGCAGGAAAGTGAATTCTAAAATTTACCACATTTGATAATTACATTTTGTTAATTGCAGCCCTACATTTATTTAATTTATGCAAAAAGCACAAGTTGGAGCCTGTCACTTTCTGTTGGGTGCAGCTAAACCCATTACAACCTTTTTAACGTTGGACCACAACGCATTACTGAAGGCCAAGAGCTCAAGTACATAATCGCTGACTCCCAAAGCCAGCGCCTCATGTGAGCAGCATTACCTAATGTGATTCCCACACAGGAATCAAAAAGCCTTTCCAGGCCAATACAAGACTAAAGAGCTACAGTTTAACATGGAAATAACCCTTGAAGAAACCTCCCACGAACAGGGGCACCAAAGGCCCTAAAGACTGCAAAATGGAGCACACTAGTGCATACAGCAAGACAGCCTGAATATGACTAGGCTCAGAGATTACCTTCACATTTAAACAAAAACAAATAAATCGCAAACAATCAATACCAACATGTATCACTAGCATTAAGTTTGTGAGTGACGGAATACGTTAAGAGTAACGTTCACTACTGTGGAACAGTCATAATGCTGAGGTAAAGGCCAGTTGTGAAAGTTGACGTTTATTCAAATTGATTTGTTAAATTGGTCGCTATAGGCCAAATTGAGGCACAGCTACATTAGCATAGCATGTAAGCTCAGAAGTCCTTCTGTCAGGTGTGTACAGTTGATGAGCAAACACGCAGCAGCTTTATTAACGCAACTCTCTAAACGACGTTTGACGGCACGTGCACGAGAACGCAAATGGACTTTAGCACTGCTCACTGACGTCAGTGACGTTTGGTCTGCCGGCTGCACTTGACGGCCGGTCTTCAACCTCGTCACAGTCACAGTCACCTCCTTGACTTTCAGCCTCCTGAGACAGCACCAGATTATTGGAAACTGCCTGCATGCCGGAACAGTTAATTCGCGTGAAACGCCCATTTCTCACAGGAGATGGCCTAACAGGCCCAGGCCTTCTCAGACAGCCACGTGGTCTTTTGTTCGCACTGCTGCGGAAAATCCCTTTAAATGCAACATGTCGGGGCAGCGGCGCGGAAAACGCCTCACTGCGCCAGGATCCCACCAAAACGATACTATGGCCCATAGCTTCAGTTATTAACGTACTCCTGAAATTGATGTATTTCCCAGAAGTCTAAATATGCTAAACAAGTTACACTACACTTGCAAGAAAAAACAACTTTTACAAAAAACTAACGAACGCTAGCTTTTCTACATGATTAAAAGTGTTACTTTTCCAAGTAAAATAGGAATCCTATGCTCACATTACCTTGACAATGAAACTCCGGTTGAGTGGTCGGCAGCAGTTGCACCGGTTGACGTGGGAGAAGACCTATGGGCTGTGCGCAGCCGCGTTTTATCCGTGAGGGCGGAGACTGGTGCGACGGCAAGACACTGGAGCCAAAAGTGTCGGTTTCAAAAGTGTTAGTCGATCCGTTCTGCACGTGCGCAGATTTAGGTTTAGGCAACAAAACAACTTGGTTAGGTTTAGGAACGCGCACAGTGAAGAAGCAACACGTACAAATCCCGCGAGAGTTTCGCAAATGCACGATTACGATGTAGACACGACAGCAAAATAGGTCCTGTAAGTCAAAAGAAGGTTACAAATGTGCAAATGTGCCTGTTCAAAATACTAAAACAAAATCTTTCAAATCAAGATAACAAATTGTTTTTAATCATTGGAAATTAATAGTTCACTATTATGTAATAGGGAATTTACTGAATTTATAAAAAAACCCTGACAATTGTCAATGCCCGATCCGTTCTGCACATGCGCGTATTTATTACTACCCGATTTGTACCACGCATGTGTGAACATTTTACTTGACGACAACCCATGGACGTATTAAGAGAGCCAGCGAGTTTTTTCAAACTTTATTTAACAACACAATATTATAGTAGTCTAAGTTTAAAATAGAGAACTCTATAACAGAGGATTACACTGTGATTTAAACACAATTTCTTATTTGTTATATTACATACTTATATATTTACAACAACTTTCATAATGACATACTATCTGCAACATGTATTTTTCATATATTGAATGAATTGTATTGAATGACCATAGAATTAAAACAAAACAGAATTACGTTTTTTTTTGTTTTTTTTCGTTTTTAATTACAAATGAAGTACAGATTATCCGATGATTCACAGACTGAACTATTACATTTCCAATGATTAAAAACCATTTTGTTATCTTGAGTCGGAGTAGGATTGTTTTATGATCAGTCATTCACATCACGAGTAATTTTGAACAGGCACATTTGCGGTAACCTCCGTTGACTGACATGACAGCTTTTGCGCATGTGCACAACGGATCGGGCAGCCGGTACGGATCGGGCACTGACGAGGCTTTTTTTAGATGAACTGCACCTCGGGAATCAAGGAGTTGGAGGGAGGAGCGAGAAGGGATCGGAGCGCGTTTTTCGAATTTGGTGTTTTTTGGCATAATCTGATTTGTGACTGGAGCAGAATGGCAAGTAATAGGCCTAGTGGAAACGAAATGGACACAAATTGTGAGTAGCAGGAAAGATAAAAGAGATAGCCAGTCAACATCTTAAGGAAAACGGGCATTAGAAGAGGAGGAGGAAGTGCGAGATGTCAGGAAAAAGATTATGATGGAGGAATTTAAGATCATTCTTAAATTTAAAGGTTATATTGATAACATTTTTATGTAGATGAATATTTTCATTTTTCCTAAAACAAATTTTTTTGATTGTGAATTAATCATTTAAAAATTTTTGACAGGTCCAAATGTTTTGTTTATCTCTGTGTGAGATGTCTGACGTTTGGTTCCTGCTTCTAACAAGGCTTGTGAACCAATAGTATACTTCACTTTCCTGTCTTCAGAATGACCACGCCCCCTTTTGGGTGAAAACAAGCACTGTAAAAGGGCCAGCACCAAATTGAAAAAACTAGTGGCACTATGCCTAAAAGCTGCCGCGTCGCAATTTGCATGTCATACAAAACAAAAAAACCCCAGTGTACAATTTCTTTTTTGTCCCCCAAAGAGCAAAGGACAGTAAATTAAGAGATCTGTGGCTTCAAGCCATCCACAGAGAAGATGAAAATGGTAAACTGTAAGACCTGGCCATTCAGTACGTGTACCTCTGTGGCAAACACTTCATCATAGGTTAGTTAATGATGTTACTGAGTAAATGGCATGTATGCAAATCAGAAAAGAGTCTTAGTGATGGTGTGACTAAAGTTTTTACTGTGAAAAAATATGGCCCTACCATAAAACACATGCTTTTAGAATGGAGTTTGGTTCAACAGTCTGTCCACTCGAAAGACCAGTAAGCAGAGGGTATTTTAACGTTAATAATTAACATAAATTGAGCTGCCCTAAGTTCTAATAATGAACCTTGTAGGAAGTGGGGCTAAAACCGACCTGTTTTCTTAATAAGCACAAACGGCTATAGAGACAGCGGTCTTGTCGCCACAGCGATGTAATCAGTTTACAGTAACTTCACATTGGACAGACTACCAAAATAGCAAAAAATAAAGTGTCTTAACGACATAAAAAGTGACAGATGTAAATGGACTGTACTTACATAGCGCCTTTCTAGTCTTTTCCAACTACTCAAAGCGCTTCAACTAGATATCACATTCACACACTGATGGCAGGTGCCAACTGTTCATCAGTTCAAAGAAAGTAACTCATTCACACACCGAAGGCACAGCCCTCGGGAGCAATTTAGTGGTCAGTGTCTTGCCCAAGGACACTTCAAAACTTCGCTGGGGGGATGCCAGGATCGAACCACCGACTTTCTGATTGGTGGACTTAATGTTACAGTTTTAACTCACAAACAGAGAATAATGCTTATATTGATAGGTTAGAAAGACGACTACTTCACTGGTTATCAAATTCCATACTTTTTGGAGGAGATTTCAATACTGTGCTGGATAATCAGATTGACAGGTGACCTTCAAAGAGTTCAGATTCCTCTAGTTTCCACATGAATAGGTTCATACATACTGTAGATTTAATTTAACTGATACATGAATCTACTACAGAAATCATATACATGGTGCAATAAGTCACTATTAAGCAATCACATATTGATTTTTGGCTTATCTTGGCTTATGTTTTAACAGACATCCTACCTTGGTAAATGGACTGTACTTGCATACCGCCTTTCTAGTCTTCTGACCACTCAAAGCGCTTCACACTACATATTACATTTCAATTCAATTCAATTTTATTTATATAGCACCAATTCATAACAGAAGTTATCTCAGTCACCCACAGTTAGCATACACATGCAAAGTTAGCTAAGATGCCCCTATTTGTTCTGAATGAATGCATGCAATGCAAAATGATGGCTCTGTAGCATTAGCTCGTGCCATAAAACAGCCGACAATAGATGATCTGTGGCCAGCACTAAACTCCTGCAGCCGAAAATAGACAACAGCGACCGATGCTCAACACCCACGGCCTAAACTAAAACCCACGGCTGCCAGTAATCACCCACGCACTACGCTCTAGTTGGGTGTAAATAGTCAAATGGCTACCTGTGCCCATTCTTACCCAGGTGCAAATTCTCTGCAGGTTTTATGCTAGGGGTGTAATTCTCAAAATTCTATTCCCTTTTTCTGGGAATCCATTAAACAACATTACCCAAATATGGACTTATGAAATAGTGTTTTTCCCCGTAAGAGGGCAACCTGACCTGAACAGAGGATGCCGGGAGTACCTAAATCCACCATCATTAAAGTTGTTTTGCCTTCCATTTAAACCTGCAGCATTGGCTCTTTAAACATTAAATGTTCTTGTTTCTTAGTTGTACAGAACCTGCTGCAGTGGGTCATCCTCTGGATTTTGACCCATTTCCTGTCTCCATTTTCTCAAATTCTTATGTATGTAAGTGGTGGAATTTTCGTTATCCCCCAGTGGGTCTCCATTGAGGAATCCAGACTGGAAACTGCTGCCTCATGTGTGCCCAGAGGCTGGGTCAGTATTGATTAAACAAATTCCCATCTACTGCCTGTGTCCCCACTGTCACACGCATAGTGGTCCAATAGTGTCCAATCAGGTCTTCCATCTGCCCCATCCCCAACATTTTAGCCAGTATGGCTTTCATGTCTCCCACAGCAAGCAACTGCCCCACTGTCTCTTCCTCAAAAGCATGTATCCACTTGTTCGTCCCCTCGTGGATATTTGGCAGTCTCTGCACCAGTCTTTATGTGTCCATGGAAGTCCATGGCACATAACGCAGGTTGGTCCCCTTTACCAACAATGAACCCTGCATGCTCTTAGTGTTCATGCCAGCAGACAGAGCCACAGATGCCTTGTCATCCATTATATATGCTTCTTCAGGCCTCATTTTTCTCCCAATCTCATCTCATGGGGTGAAAACAAGAGTCCCTGTCATTGTACCAGAGGCACAAATGTTGTTTTTTGCAGGCCAAACCCCTGGGTGCCAAGTGTCCTGTCTGCCTAGTTCATACTCTCTTGGCTTCAGATCCCCAAATTGTTCCTGTGTTTCATGTATCTCTCCTAATACATTTCAATTAAAATAAATTCAGTGGGGCTTTATTGGCATTGGAAACAGGCGTTAACATTGCCAAAGCAAGTGTGAAATAAAAACATATACATAAACAGATAAGATGAGATAATAATAATAATAAACAATTTAGACTTACAGTTAAAAATACAAATAAGTGAAAACTACATAAAGACTGCAACATTTTTTATTTATTTTTTGAATGTGTGTGTGTGTGTGTGTGTGTGTGTGTAGGTCATTCACTGTCCCTCAGGTCGTGGCATGTTGATACATATTGGGCAGCAAGATATGGCCTGCCTCCTTCTCCCAGGAGTATTTTTTAATTTTGAGAGGTCATTTAGTTTTTTGAAATCAAAGATTGCAGAGTTGAACATGTTAAAGTAAATGTTCCATATTTCATTGAATGTTGTACATTGTAGGAGGAATGCTATCACTTTCTTTAATCTTTGACCTCACTACTTGCTCTTGCTGGGAAGGGGAGGCACCATGCTCTACCTCCTCTGCCCCTCCCTCTACCATTTGTCCTACCTGCCTCATTCCCACTACAAGGTTTGGCACCTGTGATGATATGGTGGTGGAGCTGCACAGTTTTTTCTGCCAAGTATTCCTCGTTCACTTGCTTTTTCCTTTAATATTTCTCTGCACTTTTATTGAAGCACACACATTCTGTCCTTTTTCTTGATATACTGATTTTCATGAGGATTTTTGTTTCCTCAGCCTTTGCGATGTCAAAGGTGTCTCCCTCTGGGCACTGTGTAATCATGTCCTTAGTTCTTTTCTGCCACCTCTTATTTATTTTCTTTTATTTTTGCTTCAAGGAGCAGATATCTGGCACACAGCGCTTTGTGTGGCCACTTTCTGTGTGAAGACAATGCCCTGGCTACCTGCTCAATCCAATCCTGTTCGTGATGCCAATTATGTGCTGGAGAGGAAATCAGCAGCAAGACAAGGATTCTTTAATTAATGGACTTTTATTAAAAAAGCTTTTTATATGGAGAAGCCTCCCTTTCTCTGTATATAGGCACCAACTTCCTCTCTTCCAAAATGTTTGCGTGTAAATCTCAAAACTTCCCTTTTTCTGGGAATCCATTAAACAACATTACCCATATATGAAACAGTGTTTTTCCCGTAAGAGGTCAACCTGACCTGAACAGAGGATGCCAGAGTTCAAATATCAGATGTTTCCCAACATCCTAAAACACTAGTGTGTATGTGTTTTTTTCATATCACATAATATTAGCAGAACAAGAATAAGAAAGAAGAATAAGATATCTGGCTTCAGCAGGATGGCAACTACATCATTATTCTTCTTGTTTTAACATTTCTGGACCTCTCAAGGGTCTCCAATGTTTCTTCCACTTATATAACTTGTTTTTACCAAAAAGGGACATAGTTCAAATGAGGACACTCATAATAAAAAGTATACCATCTTAATACAAAGATATTAGAGAATATGGTTATGAAAATATGATTATATATTTAATTCTTCCACACCAGTGAATAAATGTACAGTGACCTCAGTTTCCAATATCCCTGTGAGAAACTCTGTTGCATATCTTGGGGTCCAAATTACCAAACATAGAGGAAATCTAGAGGAAGTTTAAACTTTAATCCAGTTATTGAAAAGACCCAAAAGGTTCTCAACCACTGGTGACAAAGAGACTTATCTCTGAAAGGCAGAGTTCTGCTCACTAAGGTGGAAGGTATATTTCGTCTAATCTATGCTGCTCAGTCATTATATATGTTGATGATTCAATATGTAAATCTATTGATAGGATGTGAAGTAATTTCTTATGAAAAAACAAAACCCACTAAATGTGAAAATCTGTAGTTCTGAATACATAAAACAATGGTGGGCTACATTTTATGGACTTCAGCTTTCTTAACAAAACATTCAAAATAAAATGAATCAAACAATATCTAAAAAAAACCTAACTAAACTACTTCTATTTGAAATTTCATCTCTCATCATGTGTTTTCACATTTAGTTGGCCTAAAATTCATTATGCTTTGTAACTATAGTATTCAAAAAATCCCACTTGAACTCTCCAGTTTTCATCAACAGGTTCTTTTGGCATGGTCACTGATTTACAAGCATAATTTCTCTCTGCAGAGATGTTATATTTGGAACAACTGTAATATTATTTATAAGAAGTAATTATTTTATGATAAGCGGTTTAACAATGGTTTTATACTAATGAGCCAGCTGTTTAATAGAGATGGGCTACTGTACAGTTATTCAGAATTTCTCGATAGGTACAATATACCAATAACCCCAAAATAATTTTCTGTAGTTTCTGACGCTATCCCATCTGGCTTATACATGCTATTTAGGAATGTAGACCACTCTCTGCCCTTGTCGACCCATGACCCAGTTCATTGTCCATTAGGTAAAGTTTGTTTTTATTTTTATAGGAGGTATGAACTCTAAAATAGGGGCTTTGCTTCAGGGCAACATGGTTTCCATTCTGGCAGCAACATTTTCTTGGAGTAATTTGGTTAGTAATATTGACTGGAAGAAGGTTTGGTCCTTATCTCAAAAGTACCTCCTAACAAATAAGTTAAAAGAAGTTTCATTTGACGTTCTATAGATTCTATCCAGTGAAACATTTACAAAAAGTTAAAAAGTGACATAGATGTACAGTGGTGTGAAAGAGTGTTTGCCCCCTTCCTGATTTCTTGTTTTTTTGCATGTTTGTCACACTTAAATGTTTCAGATCAAACTAATTTAAATATTAGTCAAAGATAACACAAATAAACACAAAATGCAGTTTTTAAATGAAGGTTGTTATTATTAAGGGAAAACAAAATCCAAACCTACATGGCCCTGTGTGAAAAAGTGATTGCCCCCTAAACCAAATAGCTGGTTGGGCAACCCTTAGCAGCCATAACTGCAATCAAGCGTTTGCGATAACTTAGCATTTGCGATAGCAATGAGTCTTTACAGCGCTGTGGAGGAATTTTGGCCCATTCATCTTTGCAGAATTGTTGTAATTCAGCCACATTGGAGGGTTTTCGAGCATGAACTGCCTTTTTAAGGTCATGCCACAGCATCTCAATAGGATTCAGGTCAGGACTTTGACTAGGCCACTCCAAAGTCTTCATTTTGTTCTTCAGCCATTCAGAGGTGGACTTGCTGGTGTGTTTTGGATCAAGTTCGCTTCAGCTTGAGGTCACGAACAGATGGCCGGACATTCTCCTTCAGGAGTTTTAGATAGACAGCAGAATTCATGGTTCCATTTATCACAGCAAGTCTTCCAGGTCCTGAAGCAGCAAAACAGCCCCAGACCATCACACTACCACCACCATATTTTACTGTTGGTACGATGTTCTTTTTCTGAAATGCTACTTTTACGCTAGATGTAATGGGACACACACCTTCCAAAAAGTTCAACTTTTGTCTTGTCAGTCCACAGAGTATTTTCCCAAAAGTCTTGGGGATCATCAAGATGTTTTCTGGCAAAAATGAGACAAGCCTTAATGTTCTTTTTGCTCAGCAGTGGTTTTCGTCTTGGAACTCTGCCATGCAGGCCATTTTTGCCCAGTCTCTTTCTTATGGTGGAGTAATGATCACTGACCTTAACTGAGGGAAGTGAGTCGTCGCTGCGCTCTTGGGGTAATTTTTGTCGGCCGGCCACTCTTGGGAAGGTTCACCACTGTTCCATGTTTTCGCCATTTGTGGATAATGGCTCTCACTGTGGTTCGCTGGAGTCCCAAAGCTTTAGAAATGGCTTTATGACCTTTTCCAGTCTGATAGATCTCAATTACTTCCTTTTTCATTTGTTTCTTTGGCTCTCAGCATGATGTCTAGCTTTTGAAGATCTTTTGGTCTACTTCACTTTGTCAGGCAGGTCCTATTTAAGTGATTTCTTGATTGAGAACAGGTGTGGCAGTAATCAGGCCTGGGTGTGGCTAGAGAAATTGAACTCAGGTGTGATAAACCACAGTTATGTTTTAATAGGAGGGGCAATCACTTTTTCACACGCCATGTAGGTTTGGATTTTGTTTTCCCTTTATAATAACAACCTTCATTTTAAAACTGCATTTGTGTTTAATTGTGTTATGACTAAGATTTAAATTAGTTTGATGATCTGAAACATTTAAGTGTGACAAACATGCAAAAAAAATAAGAAATCAGGAAGGGGGCAAACATTTTTTCACACCACTTTAAATTGTTCTTTCTGTGGATTACAACCTGAAACATGCTCCCATTTATGTTGATCTTGTAATTTTACATATGAGCTGTGGAAAGATTAATAATTTCATAATTGACAACATTTTGCCCACCATGGAGTCTGGTTCTGCCCGAGGTTTCTGCCTGTTAAAATTAAGTTTTTTCTTGCCACTGTCGCCAAGTGCTTGCTCATCGTGGGATTTGTTGGGTCTCTGTAAATAATATTATAGAGTCTAGACCTCTTCTCTAGGAAAAGTGCAATGAGATAACTTCTGTTATGAATTGGCGCTATATAAATAAATTGAATTGAATGTCATTCCCACATTCTATTTCAATCAAGTTGTTTAAAAACAATTCAATGAAAAATTCCATTCCAGCCACTATTTCATATAAAACATTTTTTCTTTCACCTACCGCACAGGCTAGATTTAGTGGTTACTTCATGGTGTACTAGATCGAATCACATAAAAACAAAGTCAGTCTAAAGCTTTGTCAGAGAGCCAACACAGACCTACCTACCTACTCTACATCAGATAAGACTCATAGACTTTCCTAGCTTCAGCCCCTCGTATCCACTGTCATTGCTTTTCTCTGTCTTGCTGTTCTAATAAACTCCCTCGTCATTGTACTAACCTCCGTGTCCCGTGTCTACCTGCTGACAAGCTTCTTCTCAAGTGTTACTATTTAAAACTGAAAAATTTTACTTTCTGCACATCAGAACTGAAGCAAAGATGACATGTTGCATTTATTGTGCCTCTATTGTGACTTTTATTAAGTAACTGATATGCAATGACGTGACCAGGGAGCATAAACTTATTATAACTTATAATATATTAGTAATAGTATATAAAGGGGACTATTTTTGGGAGCACGCATGACCTTCACGTGCATGCGCTTGACCCCCGATGACCATCGCATACAAGCGTATGATCTATGGTGCACGAACATCCTTCAGTGATGGGGTGTGGACATGTCCGGTCACACCTTCCTTTCACAACCTCCACCTCTCACCAAGACCATTTGCTGACCCCCAATATGATCAGTGGCTTTGACATGGTACAACTATATAGCATCGTTGTGGGGGACAGATCATACCCTAAACAGTGACTGTGGGACGATGGTTGCTACATTTTGACAGAGATTTTTGCATTGATTCTGGACAACAGCTGTTTCTCCATTGAGTGTCTGATTTACCGTGCTTCTTTTCCATTTTGCTCTGATTCTGTCAACATCATGGCCATGGAGAATACAGGTAGTCATTCAGGGGTCTTGACACCAAAGCAATGCATAATCTTGCTGATGCTGATCTGCTTATGGCTCCTAAAAAGAAAAAGTCCTCCCCTTAAAACCTGACTGATTTTCTGGATCAAAAGGCATAGGCTCCACAGTATGAATGGGATGTGGATGATTGTAGGGTATCGGGATACTTGTTTGACCAAGGAGCTGTTACGGACAGAAGGGCAGGAGACACCGAGATGGAGGAAGATGGTATTTTATTACAAACAGCAAGGTAAACACCGTAATGCAGATAAGTGGTGAGGTGATGGAGCAGTACTGTGAAACTAATGGAGCATGGATAGTCTTTAGTCTTACTGATGTGTAGATCGTCGATGGGTGGATGGCCGTAGACAGGATGGACACACGGAGGAGGCAGGTAATATTTTGACTAGACGATGGAGCACAGAGATTTGGACAATACACTGGAGTAGATCAGGTAGGAAACTTGAAGCTTTGGAAATCAATGTGAAGAGTCCTTTTTGTAAGTGACACTGGACAACAGACTGGGGTGAGTGGTGTGCTTTTATGCCTACTGTGATGAGGTGCTGATGGGGAACAGGTGTGTGTGATTAGTACTAGTATTAGTGAGGGAGTGCGCTGTGACTGGCTGACAGTGGAGCCTGGTGTGTCTGTGACAGTACCCCCCCACGGCCCGCTCCGAGGACCCTGACACCGTGGTGGTCGTCCTCTTCCATGGGGAGCAGGCCGATCTGGATGAGTAGCATGGAAGTCGTCGAGCAGAGAGGGGCCAAGGATGTCGTGTCTAGGTACCCATGAGTGCTCCTCGGGACTGTAGCCCTCCCAGTCCACCGGGTATTCGAGTAGACCACCACGGCGCCGGGAGTCCAAAATCTTGTTCACCTGATATGCTGCTCCGTCCTCCAGGATGAGAGGAGGGGGGGGTTCAGCTGCCGCACCAGGCTCTGTGGAAACAGGAACAGAAGGGTGGTGAGATTTGAGGAGTGAAACCTGGAAAGTCGGGTGAATTCTGTACGGTTTTGGTAATTGGAGCTGATAAGTGATGGGTTGATCTGCTTGGTGATGGTGAAGGGACCAATGAATCTGGGACTGAGCTTCTTGCAGGGCAGATGCATTCTGATGTCCCGGATCGACAGCCAGACCTTCTGACCAGGTTGATAGATTGGAGCAGTGGAGCGTCTCAGGTCGGCTGTCATTCTGCATCTGCAAAGCGTTCATTGTAGCTGATTGTGAGCCGCGTCCCAGGATTTGGAAAATCTGTCAACCACCAGGATACAGGTGTTGTTGTTGGAGGCAGGCAGGTCTGTGATGAAATCCACTCCTAGGTGTGACCAGGGTCTGTTGGGAACAGGCAGAGGAAGTAGCTTGCCGGATGGAAGGTGGCGAGGGCTCTTAGAGATGGCGCATTCTTGACATCCCTGTACGTATCTTCTCACATCCCTAGCCATGTTTGGCCACCAGAAGCGCTCCCTTAGCAGCGAGAGGGTTTCATTGGCCCCTGGGTGGCCAGTCCCCAGAGATGTGTGGGATGAATGGATGAGTGGAGTGCGCTGAGTCCTGCTGACATATTGCAAGCCAGGGGGACAGCCCGGCGGAGCGTTGGCAGAGGCATTGGAGGAAGGCACGGAAGTTTCTGACCATTGAATGGGACAATAACGTGCTCAGGGAGAATAGGCTCCAGTTCCTCATTTGCTTCCTCTGAGGTGTGTAGCCGGGACAAGGCATCTACCTTCATATTCTTGGGACCGGTACAATAGGAGATGTAGTACTCCAAGTTCTTGTGGTCTGTGAGTACCGTAAATGGTTGCTTTGCACCCTCCAGCCAATGCCTCCACTCTTCCAGGGCCAGTTTTATGGCTAGAAGTTCCCCGTTGCTGATGTCGTAGTTCCTCTCACCTGGGCTGAGTTTGCGGGAGAAGAAGCTACATGGATGGAGTTTAGCTGGATTGCCCTGCTGTTGCGAGAGCACCTGCTCCCACCCCTGTGGTAGAGACTTGGGCTTGTTACGGAGGAGATTGGTAAGCCGATATGCGATGGAGCTGTAATTCTGGATTAATCTTCTGTAGAAGTTGGCGAACCCGAGGAATGATATTGTATCCAAGGAACTGCACTGAGGGTTGATGGAAGGAGCACTTCTTGGCTTTGAGGAATAGCTGGAACTCTCTAAGGCATTTGAGGACCTCCTCAATGCGTTGGCGATGTTCGGGCCATGCTCCAGGAGTAGATCAGGATGTCATCGATGTAGACCAGGACAAACTTGTGGAGAAACTCCCGGAGAACCTCATGGATGAAATCCTGGAATATGGATGGGGCTTTGATCAGGGCGTATGGCATGACGCAATATTTATAGTGTCCCGTAGGAGTCACGAATGCTGTCTTCCACTCATCCCCCTCATGTATCCGTATGAGGTTGTACGCACTGTGGAGGTCCAACTTGGTGAAGACAGTGGCACCGCGTAGATGTTCCAGAGCTGCTGGGACGAGGGGAAGAGGATAGCGGAATTTCACGGTGATCCTGTTGAGAGCACCGTCATCGACACAAGGCCGCAAGCCTCCATCCTTTTTAGCCATGAAGAAGAAGCTTGAAGCAGCAGGGGAAGTGGAAGGACGGATGTAGCCCTGACTTAATAGCCCTTCGATATACTGCATGGCCTTCTGCTCCGGGATGGATAAGGGATAGATTTTCCCACGAGGCACTGGCTCACGCGGCAGCAGATTGATGGAACAGTCCCATGGTCGGTGTGGAGGCAGCTTGGCAGCTCTCTTAGGGCAGAAAATGTCACTGAAGGGGGTGTAGCAAGGCGGAATATCCACAGACTGTTTCTCCAGCTGACTCTCTATGGAGGTAGAGCAGACAGGTAGTGTCTTGGAGAGAGGAGTAGAAGGCTGAGGTAGGCGAGGGAAACACTTTGGGAAACAGGTGTCGCCCCACTTCAGGATTTCACCGGTGGTCTAGGAGATGATGGGATTGTGCTGCTCCAACCATGGGCGCCCTAGAATCACATCAGTGGTGGAATCCTCCAGAACCAGGAGATGCTGATGTTCCTCATGCAGTAATCCCACTTGGAGTTTGACAGGACCAGCACATAACTGGACACATTTGCGGCTGAGAGGTTTGCCCGTCACCGAGTGGATCTGGTAAATGGACGGCATGGTTGTGGTCTTGAGGTTGAGCTGGCGGCAGAGGGCACCAGAGATGAAGTTGCCGGCTGACCCGGAGTCGAGGAGAGCATGAACTGGTAAGGATATATTGTTAGCAGTAAGTGGTTACAGTGGTTGAGAGTGGCTTCATCCTTTTAAAAAGGAGGGAAGGATGGTACTCACCGTGGGATGAGGAGGACGAATAGGGCATGTAGAGATGACATGCCCAGTAGCACCACAGTACAGACATAAGCCCCAGGATAGCTGCCTCTGCCGCTCAGCGAATGTTAATCTATTATTTTCCAGTTGCATGGGTTTGTGGCCTGGTTCTGAAGGGCTGATGGATTCTGGCTGGCGTGTCTGTGACAGGAGCTGTCTATCTTTACACAAAAGAAGTTGATGAAATATTCCTTCATGGAACTACACCACACATTTGTTTTTTTTGCCAGAGACTGGGATCATTTCAGAAACAAAATTTGTAAAGAGCTAAGTAACTCGAAAGGGGTGTACACAGCACAACATGATGGATCTGTGTCTTGGGAAACCTATTGTATAGAAACAGACCTTGAGGTCTACGACCCTGAATCCTACATCTTTTCAGACTGTTTTTCAAAAGGCTCGGAGGGGCACCCCTGACGAGGATAAACGCTACCCCATTACATCTAAAGAATGGGAGACATGGTTTACCACTGGTTTTGTAGTCCAGTGGAGTGATTGGGGGAGAACTCTTGATGTTTTCTCATGTATCGATACATTATTCAGATGGTATAAGACTTACAAGCGCTATGAAGGTCTCAAAAGAAAACTTTCTGACACTCTGATAAATGAGCAGACTCCAGAGGCTGATGAGAACCAACCGGAGCGGGCAGACTCCAGCACATGCGTACCTTTGCCCAGACCAGTATTGCCTGATGAACTCAAATATTTCAAACCTCTCCATTCTAAACATTTGTGTAGAATGATATGCAAAAAAAGAAAAAATATAAATGGTGACTATTTAGCATATGTTTTGTAAAGGTGTGAGGACTTATGTCAGGTGTGATGTGCGCCAACATACGCTTAATTACTTTCCAAAATCCCAGGATGATGGTAACGATAACTCCTGGGTGGATGACATTGTTATAGATTTGGGGAAAAGAAATTTGACATTTCTTTCTCCTGAAGAAAGATGAGGAGACGATATCTGCAAAGAGACACAGTTTAATGCTGATTGTTTAGACACTCATGATACCCAATCTAATCCAACTATTTGCGATATTATAGAGGTAACAATAGAAATAATTATTTACACAAAATTCTTCAGCAAAGAGCTAAATAAACGTGTATATTGGCAACACTACAGATTGGCATCTGGGAGAAATTAAGCAAGAAATTTTTAATGAAAATTACACAGATGCGCAAGTGTTTGTACTGGAATGTCTTGGGATCATATCGCCTTCTACGTACGACATTCGAGACATTGCTGCAGATGCTTTGTAGAAATGGTTGATGAACCCGTTTCTCATTGCAACACTAAAACAGATAACTACAGTGGATAATAGGGTGAATACTATAATTAAGGATTCTCTGAACATTTGGAGTGGAAAAAAACACTACAGAATAATGGGGAACGTATCTAGTCTGCAAAACTATGTCAAAAAGAAAAAAAATGTCATGTATAAGATGAGAACTTTGCTGTGTGATGCTGTTCACTATGTTGTCCTAGATTTGAAAAGCAGACAGAATGTGTTAGACAAGTGACAGGATTGGCAAGCCATGGTACAAATGATTGCAGATAAATACGCAGATGTGAAATCAACTCTAGTCAGTGTTGTTAATTGTTTTCCTTTGAACGACAAGAAATTCCATATGGGTCATGTGTTTTGTTTGTGTACTTTTGGTACTGATCTCTGTGTGTTGATGTTAAAGTAGTAGTAGAATCTTTGCTCAGTAAAAATACAAATGCCTGTATTGATTTTTTGAAAAGTGTATACCTGTAAACATCATTGTCTGGTAAGACAAGACTGCTGATGATGTAAAACATGCCTTGGAAAAAAAAAAAAAAAAAAAAAAACCTAAATACAGACAGTGTGTCATTTTTATGACAACAGCCATGGATGAGGTTATGAAAAACATACTTTGCACTAGAAAATGCAGGGGGTAAACAAAAACTTAAAAAGGCTCTATTTGACCGTACAGGTATTTGCTGTGCAGACTCTGATATAGAAAACTGGCTCTTAAAACAAGACGCTTATACTCTTCGCAGAGCGGCTCCTTTACATTTTCAGAGAAATAAAGTGTTAGTGAATACAATAGATTGGCAGTTCCAGCTAGATCTAGTGGATATGTCAGCTTATTCTTCAGAAAATGATGGGGTATGTTATTTATTAACATGTTTAGAATTCGCATGGGCCCGGTGCTTGAAAAATAAAAGCGGTAGATGTTACTCAGCAGCCTTTAAAGATGTTGTAGATGAAGGTAGAATACCCTATAAAATACAAAAGGAAAGGAATTCTTAAACAAAGAGTTTGAAACAATCAAAAATAATAGAATTTCACCACATCAAATGAGACTAAAGCCTCTGTTGTCGAACAGTTCAACTGTTTTTAACAACCTATATAAAAACAAGAGACAAAGAAGTAATTCATTTTAAATATAAAGTCGGTGATACGGTGAAAATTTCAAAATTAAGAGTCTTTTCTTCTTTCTGAACAATGAACATCCTCCTCGACTGGGATAGACAAAGTTAGCGTATTCTGATCCCGTTCTCCCTGCTTTACCATAGTGAGACCTATATCCCTTCTAAGACGAGAAATCTCTTTTCTAATTTTATGGCATGTTCTTGCCTGTTCTAAAGATATAAGGGCTAGCCTCTTGGAATGTTTTTATTACCAACACTTTTGTTATTCTACACACCTGTAGCTGTGCCTTGCTACGCCTTACCAACCCTTGGTTGTTCTTTTTGCGAATACGTGTAAGTCTTGTTTTGAAGCGCCTGTTTGCGTCTTGAACTTTGTACCAATGGTGTGATGCTTTGTTTCTTACTATGTGATGATGTCTGTGGCTCATCCAGTGGAAAACTGCTATTGTCCCAACACTGGATCTGGGCGTCCATTCAGTCCAGTAACTCTGAAGGCTCTTCGGATGCAAACTCAGGAGGCAGAAGACTTGGGGCTAGTATTAATGAAGCCTCTCTCAGGTTTGGAGTGTCCAGAATTGGAATAGGTTGTTCAGAAGATCCTGGCACTAGTGTATCAGTGATCCATATGGTCTGGGATTATGGACCTGGAATTGTATGCGGGTTTGTTGTCTGATTGTTGAAATTCCCGTATACCTCTGTTTTAAACATATATAAAACAATGAGATACCTACACATGTGGGTGGCTGTGGCGTAGTGGTAGAGCGGGTCGTCCAGGTCGGCAATTCGATCCCGGCTTCCCCCAGCCCACATGTCGAAGTGTCCTTGGGCAAGACACTGAACCCCAAATTGCTCCCGAGTGCTGTGCCTTCGGTGTGTGAATGCTTAGTTAGTTTCTTTCAACTGATGAGCAGATGGCACCTACCATCATTGTATGAATGTGTGTGAATGGGGTGAATGTGATATGTAGTGTGAGTAGTCGGAAAAGGCGCTATACCAGTGCAGCCCATTTATCATGTTTAATATCTTGATCAGTATGTTATTTAAACAAACAAACTGCAATGTACATATTTGAATACAGAATACTGGCCAAGTCCTGAGTATCATATATCACAATCTTAGGCCTTGTCACTGGAGTATCTGGGACACAGTTAGGGTCTGTTTTGACCATATAACAGACAGAAGCTAGTATGTTATTTAAAACTGTCAATTTACATTATTGGTTGATTTGGTCGATATTTATTCTTTGTCTCTAACAACCATGAGCATGTACCGTCACTTCTTTGGGGCATTTTATCAAATAAATGGCATTCCTCTAGAGATCAACATATATCAAGTTATTTAAAAATCAATATCTCAGGTTAGTTTAAAAGAATCATGAATAGCGTATATTTGTCGCAGAAACATGCAGTATCATGTGTGCGTGTAAAACATCATCACGTCCCCTACCTGAGAAATATGTCCTCTTTCTTGAGCCAGTGCTGTTTTGAAAATACTTATTTTCACTATACTATATTTTAAAAATAAAAAATATATCCGATAAAAATCTTGGTCTTCAGACCAAGACGAAATCGCAGCATTGAGGCCTCACGGAAAAGGGCTGTTGGTGCCCTACAGCCAGGCATATATAGGGTAAAAACCACTCCCCTCACACCTGTCTTACTTTTGATGTCTTTTGTTGTTGTTTGCTGGATCTTTAACAGTATTTTAGAAAGTTCTCCCTTCACGGCCCCCCTACACCAGTCATGTAGCTAACTGGTTATCCTTTGAGAAATAAACCCAAATGGCATTTATTACCACCCTGTCTTGATGTATTTACTGTGGGAACATATTGAAGCTGTAAAAAGAAGAATAAATTAACACTTTCCCTTGGGAATGTTACGGAACAGACAGGCAGGGGACACAGAGATGGACCAAGAATGTTCTTTATTCGATAACAGCCAGAGAGAGTGGGTATGGAGAGAGGGAAGTGTGAAGAAGGGAGATCGCTGGAGATATAGGGTTTATGCCGAGGGACATGGAGAGTCCTAAATTCGAACTAGGTCGGACACATACTAAGGTGAGTACAAGGCTTTTATGCTGACTGTGATTGGGAACTAATGTGGAGCAGGAGTGTGATTGGGAGCAGGTGTGGATCATTAATGGGTAGTGGAGCCTGGAGTATCCCTGATAGGTAATAGGAAGAGGGGACTGACCCCCTTACACTGCGCTCACACACCCACAGAGAATGAAGACGCTAAAGAAAACATACACTATGATCAATCTCACAATTAAAAAAAAATGTGCCCCTCTCCTGATGTGTACACTTCAGGAGAGGAGAGACAGGTGGAGTAATCTCTGCACTGCTGAGATTATTCTACCTGTCATATGGAATAAAATACAATATAAAGACATAGAGAGATGTCCCTGCTTTTCCTCTGACAGTCTAAATAACTCTTTAGATTGACGCAAGTTGCATTTTAATGAAGAAAATTACAAAGCCATAGTGAGAAATGTCATAATAAAAATAAAAATATTATTTATTATACTCCTTAAAACAAATGGTGATCTGAGGACATGCTGGGACATGTTTTTATAACTTAGGACAGGCTGAAGGGGATAGATTTATTTCCCCTACTCAACACATCTCATCCGACACTAATGACACCACCATGTCAGGATGTATCCACACTTTTCACATCCCGTATCTGTCTGCTGCATATCTCCGTTAGTTTCTGTGAATTAGAACCAAATGTCCTTTACTACCAACCTGTCCCCATATAGCTACTGTGGGAAAATACAAATTGATGCTGTAAAAAGAATAAATTAACACCTTCCAGGGGGAAAAGGAAGAGGGGCCTGACCCCCCTTTACACCACACACACAGAGGATTATATTTTATAGCATCGACAACTATCCCCCAAACAACAGGACAGAGCCCCCTGACTTATAGACGCTCATAGACCACATGTCAAGCACGTGCATGAGCGTCATGCACACTCCCGCAAACGGTACCCTTTATATTCTTCTATTAGTCATTCTACTGAAGTTATTGGCACTGTCAGCCAGAACAGATAAGACCAAACAATCCCCATCAATGTTTTCTATGGAAGCGTTTAGGGGACTATATTAAAATGATAATGTAAACTTGGAAATTAAAATGTTATTCCGCAATAACATTATAATTTTCCACATATGTATGTGTTATTTGAGTAAAAATGAAAATGCAATAATCCAGTTTGTAGGGCTGACAGCTTCTGGTCGGTTGGTCGATATGCTCTTGTCCAACCAAATTCTCATTGGTTGGACAATTGCTGGTGTTACTTTCATAAGGAGAAAGGCGCTTCTTCTCCAAACTAATTGACACCATGTCAAAGAACCAGCACAAATCGCTACATCGGTCCCCAGCCTCAGAGGACAGAAGTGGATAAAGTTTATTTCTGATGGCAATGTGTGCATTTTAAAAGGACTGCTTTCTTAATGAGGGCCGGTAACATTCAAGCTCAATGAATCTGTATTGATTCAGTAAGGGACAGTGCATTTTATTTTTCAAAACGGGATGATTCCGTATTATACGGGATGGTTGGCAACCCTAGTTGGACTGTTGTAATATTGAGGGACAGTCAAGATAAACTGTGAACGTTAACCCTCATTTGAAGCCATTAAATAATGAGAGTAGTAGGTTAGATAAGTAACTTTTTTTTCATGTTGCTTTTTGTGGAACTTTATACTGCAGTGCTAGCTCAGCTAGTGTTAGCCTTATTTTTCTAAAGCCCCTTCTGCTCCGTGATCCTCGCAGGTGTGTGTGTGTGTGTGTGTGTGTGTGTGTGTTGCTGCTGTATGTAAATTTACATGATAGACATACATGATAGCTATGTGTGATAAAGAAATGATCAAACTGCAGGAATTCATTTGCTTGGCAATGTTGTGTAACTTTGATTAACGCCCATTTAGGCTACCAGGTAGAGCGCCCTCGGTGCACTGTGGCCGATTTTAGTAAATCTAGAGATCCATGCAGATTTTTTTTCCAATTGACCAATCGATTGGTTGAAGAGTAGGTAGAGTTTCAGTCGACCAAGATTTTGTTTGGTTGACTACAGCCCTACCAATTTGCATTTTAGTTTCCTCATATTATGTGGATTATTATTATACCATGAAAATAGAAAAGCTGTTAGACATTTCATTTTCAGTTGTACCCCCCCGTACAGTGGACAATATTCAAATGTTAATTAAAATTTGAAAATGAAAATGGAATACAAACAATGTAACCTGATTTTCCATTTATGCAAGCAATATTTAAAAAGGTCCAGTGTGTAACATTTAGGAGGAGCTATTGGCAGAAATGGAATATAATATTTATAAGTATGTTTTCATTAGTGTATAATCACCTGAAAATAAAAATTGCTGTGTTTTCATTACCTTAGAATGAGCCGTTTATATCTACAGAGGGAGCGGGTCCCCTTCCACGGAGGCCGCCACATTGCACTGCCATGTTTCTACAGTAGCCCTGAATGGACAAACCAAACGCTGGCTCTAGATAGGGCCGTTTGCATTTTCTCCTACACACTTGGAAGGAGAGGGTGATGCGAGTGGTATTCAAATAGTTGCAAACTGCAATTTCACTGCTAGATGCCACTAAAGCCTACATACTGAACCTTTAAGTCAAAATGAAAATGCAGTTTTCTAAGAATTTGAAAATGAAAATAAAAACTGCATTTGACATTTCATTTTCAAAGACTTAACCTGCTGTACAGTGGACAATATTCAAATGCAATAAGCGAAACAGCGCCCCCAGTCTATTGCATTTCCATTTCCATGTCACCACGCTCTTTTGGTGTCAAAATGAAAATGAAATTTTCTAACAATCTGAAAATGAAAACGACCTTTGACATTTCATTTTTAATGACTTAACCTGCTGCACAGTGGGACAATATTCAAATGTTAATTCAATTAAATAATTATTCAGATGTACCCCCGGTCTATTGCATTTACATCACCATGTTCTGTTGGTGTTAAAATGAAAATGAAAATGCAAATGCAATCGTTCAGTCTTCTTATCAAGGAGGACTGACAGATTGCATGGGTCTTCAGTTAGGACTTCACGTCCTGTTCAGTGACTTGGTTCATTAACATCCCCCCTGTCAAACTGGCTTCTGTCTGTCTCGGAGGAGCAGGCAACTCCGTAAATCACAGAGAGCTGAGGCAGCCGGAGGACATCAGAGGGAAAACCAGAAAATATTTATTTTACCATATGATCCAGTTTCACCAAAATCAGTGAGTAAATATAATGTTGTGTTTCTTTACAGTAATCAGGGAGGCCCTTGCAATATTTCTAAACAACTTGATTTTCTGAGTTTAGTAAACTAGCAGTTGGGCATTTAGTCAACACAACACAACACAATTTTAACTTGAAATTAATCACAGTTTAAGATTGTAAACTATCAGGACTCACTTCTGTTGAAGCAAGAGTCTGGCCTGGTTTGTTTGCTATAATAAAAATTCTTACTTTAAATGGTGTTAAATTAATTCAATTCAGTTAAGTGGGGCTTTATTGGTATGGGAAACAGACGTTTGGCAAAGCAAGTGTGAAATAAAAATAACGACAAAAACATTTACATAAACAGAAGAATTATGATTTTGCTGTTAGATATATACAGGGCAGCTATGCTCCTTCTCCTCGGAGTATTTTTTAATTTTGAGAGGTCATTAAGCTCTGAAATCTGAGATTACAGAGTTGAACTTGTTAAAGTAAATGTTCCTTATTTCATTGAATGTTGTACATTGTAGGAGGAAGTGCATCTCTGTCTCAAACTCACCTGTCGAACAGTGACCACATATTCTGTTTTCTTTTGGTTGCCATGATTTTTTGTTTCTTCCTTTTGCGCTTGCCAGTTTGTGGTCACTGAGCCTGTACTTGGTTAGTATCTGTCTCTGCTTTCTCTCTCTGACAGTAGAGAGATATTCTGCCAAGTCATCATCTCTTTTTAGGGCCAGATAACATTCTAATCTACTTTGGCTTTTAGTTTCTTCTTTCCAATGTTCCAAATAGGTTTCTTTACATTGCGTTATAATTTGGTTTACTCTGATTGGAGTTTTGAAAGCAGAGCTGTTGTGAGACTGGTCAGAGTGTGTCTGAGGGGGGGCAGTTAGTCTCAGGGGACTTTTTTCTGAGCTCAGCTCTTGGGGTTGGAGGGATTTGGAATGAAGGCTGTCTAAGAGGCTGGATTTAAGGTGATTAAAACATGTGAGTTCTCTCTTTTGAATGTTAATTATCAGTGGGTATTTGCCTAATTCTGCTCTACATACATTTGTTGGTATTTTTCTGTGTGCATGTAAAATGTATCTGCAGAATTCTGAATGTAAAGATTCTGTTGGATGTTTGTCCCAACGTTATGTTAGTTATGATGACTGTGTGGACCCATATTTCACTACCATACAGTGCAATGAGCTGGATGACACTGTCAAATATTTTGAGCCAGATATTAATTGGAATTTGCATTTAGAGCTCTTTGAGCTTTTTCTTTTAGTGCATTCACTGCCATGTTGAAACTCCCTGATGCTGTTATGGTTGTACCAAGGTAGGTATAACTCCTACTATGTTCAATGATATGATTATTAATGGTAAACTGGTATTTGTTCTCCTGGCATCTGGGGCATTTTTGAAAAATCATGACATTAGTTTTCTTCATATTTACTGCTAGGGCCCAGTTCTGACAGTACTTTTCTACTATGTCCAGCTGTTGCTGTAGTCCTTGTTCGGTAGGAGACAGTAGAACAAGGTCATCAGCGTAAAACAGAGACATCACCTCTCTATCTATGAGGGAGAGGCCAGGAGCAGCACACTGATCCAACTGTACAGCAAGTTCATTTATATATACATTAAATGAACTTGGACTTAAATTGCAGCCCTGACGAACACCTCTTCTCTGGTTGAAGGATTCAGTTTGTTTGTCTCCAATTTTTTAACAGCACACCTATTTTCCAAATACATTGATTTAACCAGATCATACATTTTACCCCTACCACAATGTAGAAGTCTGAAATAGCGCCCTTGATGCCAAATAGAGTTGAAAGCTTTCTTGAAATCAATAAAATAAGCGATTATCTTATCATTTCTTTTTTGGTGTACATGTTTGTTAATTGAAGTGTGAAGGGTATATACACTGTACATGGTCAGTGGTGCAGTGTTTTAGGAGGAAGCCAATTCAATTTTTACTCAAGATGGAGTGTTCATAGAACTAGACAACTGCTGACACCATGGTAGTTACTAGGGTCCCCAATGGGGGAAATTAGCCCTTTGCACCAGATGTCAGGAAAGCATCCTGACTGTAATATGATATTGAACAACTTCAACACTGTACCCTGAATCTCTGGGGTGTTGCATTTGAGCATTTCATTTTTAATGTTGTCTGGACCACAAGCTTTCCTTGGCTGGAGAGATTTTGTCTGTGTGGTCAATTCAATTGGGAAATCAAGGGGGCTTTGGTTGTCTTTAACTGTTTCTTCTAGTGTTTGTAGTTTTTCTTTTACAATACATTGATCTGAATGAATTTGATTTATTGGTATGTCTTTGTACAGATGATACAGACAGCTTGTTGTTGCTTTGTGTTGAAGTTGTTCCACATGTCCCAGAATTGATTTTGATTGGTGTTCTCAATATCTTCAAGTTTCATGTGGGTATAATTTTGTTTTTTGTTCCTAATTGTACATTTATATTTGTTTAAAATGTCATTGTACCTAATGTGTATGGCTGGGTTGTTTGCAGCTTTAATAGCTGCCTTATGAAATATCATATTGATGTTATCAATGGCCTTGTTTACACCATCTCTGGTAGGGACATATTGATTTTGATCATATATTGATATGTCATTCATCAGATGAGGTGAGTTCAAGGCCATGATAAATTTGTCTCTACTGTCTGGGGCCCATTTGTAAGTAGGATTTAATTTATACAGCTTACTGGGTTCCCTTTTTGTGTCACTCATTTGAGCTCAGAGTTTAAACACATTTATTTGGTTGTGGTCTGAAAGGGGGGATTGCTGTCTGACAGTGAATGCACTGAGAGTGGAGGGGTACAGTGTAGGGAGTGCTTCACCTCTCTGTTTTCAGTTGATCATCATGCTCAACCTCCAGGTTGTTGTTACATAAAAGCTACCCACTACTACTATCATCCCCAAGTTAATGTCTTGGTGGTTTGTACCAACGTATCCTCATACAACGGTTTGTAGATGTCTTACGGAAAGTAATGCACCATTCTTCGTGCATAATCCTACAAATGTCCAGCAGCCAGCAACAGGCATACCGGATCTTCGTCGTCATGTTAACAATAAACACGTGGTTAACGTTGTGAAACTGTAGTAATTTGGTTAGGTTTAGGCACCAAAACTACTTGGTTAGGTTTAGGAGCTCACGGTTAAGGTTAAAATAAGGAAGTTCCGTCAGTAACTCACAGTAGGTCACGTGATGTAAATATGTAAGTCATGTGAAGTAAATCACGTGACTTAACTTACGTACGTAACTTAAAATAAGTAAGTGTAACTTAAAATAACTGAACATTGACCTTTGGTTTCACATGGAACATGAACCCCAGTCTCCCGCGTGAAAGTCCTATATTTGACCCATCTGTCCACCCAGTTCACCTCTGTACATGGACTTTGAAATTCTTTATACTTCTTCATCTAACTTCCTCCTTTGATCCGTCATAATTACTGAGGCCACTAGAGGTCTAATGATAAATGTAACTGCCTCGTGGCTCCCTATTACGTGGGTTATATACAAATTATAGTGCATTACTTTTTGTAGGTATAACTACGAAAAGTGAATGAGAACAGCCTCTTTGTACACACATGAAAAAAATGCATGTACACATGTACTTTTACTCTTATATCTGCAGGCTTGTAGCATATAAAAAGAAGCTTTTAAGAGGACTTATAGAATAAAATCCGCAGCTCATGGCTTTTATGGTATGAACTACATATTAGTCATAAAGTCACTGGGCATTGCATAACATTAATGGAAATAACTTTAATGTAGCCTGTGATATTGAGGCCATCAAGAACTGTATCTCTCACCGAAAGCAGTAGTATTCCCACCTCGCTCACTTCACTCGATGTAGATGACTGGAGTTTTTCTGAGCCTGACTTATATACTTATATTAGTTATATCAGCCCAAACAAAATCTCCCTCTGAGTTTAAGTTTGCTTTGAAATATTCAATTTTCACCCTTTGCTTCAATGGCTGGCTGCCACTGGCTTTAATCAATGCGCAGCAGCAGTGAGTGAGACCCAGATTGTGTCTTCCACACTGGGTGTATTTGTAGCTCTGCTGCCTGAGATTACCTCTGATTATTACATGAGTGGAAGACAAAACGTGCAGTTACATAAATCTTTTGGTTGACCTCATTTTGGTTGCATATAGAACTCCTTAAGTGAAATATACAGCTCCACACACCCATTCACCCACCCACCCAAAAATATGGCTGGTCAGATGCTCTCTCACACACACTCAAAATGTGGAAAATTCAATCAAAGCCAGAGTTCATTGATGTTTCATTGATGTCTGCAGTCATTTAGTGCAAAAATGAAAGACTAAAGATACTGTTGGCAACAGTAATAGTGTATCTCACTCACACACACACACCATCCCCAGGTTATCATAAAAGACATCATATACATTTTATGTTTGCCAAAAAATTCCAATCTTTGACCTGTCCTTTTCTTACCATTCCTCTCCTCTGCTGTTTCTTCTCCTTCTCTAGCTCCTTTTGACTCCTTTACCCTCTTTTTCATTTTCTCTCCTGATATCTGTCCTTTCCTATTGTTTTCTCTCTTCTCCTCTCTACTTCTCTCCTCTCCTGTTGTTTCCTCTTCTTTCCTTTCCTCTCCTTTGCTATTTCCTCTTCTCTTCTCCTCTCATTTCCTTTTATCTTTTCTCCTGTCCTGTTTACTTTCCCTTCCTTTTTCACTTGTGTTTCCTCCTCCTATTGCTTCCTATCCTCATCTTTCCTCTCCTGTTTCCCTTCCTCTCCTATTGTTTCCTCTGTTCTCCTGTCCTCTCCACTCCTCTCCTCTCCTTTCCATTTCCGGTGAGTGTGAGTGAGTGGCGGTGGTGGACGTGCGAGTGGCGCAATGTTTTGAATTGTTTTCTGTCTCTGATTTTCATCTATTGTCTGTTCTATGTGTTACGGTACAGACAGGCAGGGGACACCGAGATGAACAAGAGTGTACTTTATTAGATCACAGCCAGAGAGAGTGGGTATGGAGAGAGGGAAGTCTGTGGGAGGAAGATTACTGGAGGCAAGCAGGGAGATCACTGGAGGCGGGAGAAACGCTGGAGAAGGGAGATATAGGCGATATGCTGAGTGGCATGGAAAGTCCTTGATTCAAACGAGGTCGGACACATACTGAGGTGAGTGCAGGGCTTATATACTGGCTGTGATTGGGAACTAATGGGGAGCAGGAGTGTTATTGGGAGCAGGTGTGGGTGATTAGTGGGTAGTGGAGCCTGGAGTATCCCTGACACTATGTGCATGATCAAGTTTTTGTTAATACTTTTGCTGAGTGTAGGTCGAGTAATCAGTAATTTTGTCAGGTGGTTTTTGGGAGGAATGGCGTCCATAGCAGGTAGGTCACGATAAACTTTCTTTTGCATCAAGAATGAACAAAGCAATGGTTGTGTTCTTAAAAAATTAGTTTCATGTTCAACATCTGATAGAGAGTGACGTGTTTATCAGGGACATATTTGTGCAGGTTTCCCCGCTGTCAGTTCCCTCCACGAGGATCACCAGTGTTCCGCCATTTATACCTAACGAGTTGTTAGAGAGCAAGCTCCGTAGGTTCGGTAAATTTGCCAGTGGATTTAAAACAGTGAGTTTGGGATGTAAGGATCCCAAACTGAAGCACATACAGTCTCGCCTACACAAACACTGGAGGTGTCTTTCAGAATAAGATACGGTGATGGCTTATATATGGTGTATGCCAGCTCAGGACATGTAATGTTTTGTAATGAGTGTGGAGATTCACAGTGTGTGTGGACACAAATTCTTTGCGTGTCCGCATAAACAGCAGGCTCATGCCGAGGCAGCTGGCGAGGCAGCTGGCGAGCCAGCGGCGGCCAGGCCTGCTGGGGCGGTGGCTGGCGGGAGTACGACGGTGGATCTCAGTGTTGCGAGTATGGCAGCAGGTACCGCTGGTTCACATTCTGAGTAAAATGAATTAGAAAGGGAGGAACAGAGCCAGCCTGAGAAGCAACAGGCTTCTGTGGCTGCAGAGAAGCCGAGCAGCTCTCAGTCTGCAGGCACTGAAGAACTACAACAGTCAGCAGAAAAAGTTGAGGAAGCAACTTCTACAAGTGTTGCAGGCGGAGAGGGACAGGGTGTGTTCAGTAGCCAGGCATCACGTGAAGGAGAAGACATGGAGTATGACTCTGAGTCAGATACAATATCTATTGGCGAAACTCCTAACAGGAACACAGATCTCAGATTCTTTAGAGGAAATAAATCAGTTTCTACATGAAACATTCAAAAAGTCTGTTAGAGTGAATGATTACTTCAGAGACACTGACAAGTTTATCAGATATGTTGGCGTACTGAAAAGGCTGGTTGGGTTCGATCTTTTGGAAGAAAAGAAACCAAAAAAACAGATTACATACAGTATATGAGAAAAGAAAAAAAAGTATAACTGCTAAAAAGAATAGGAAGTAACATGATCATGTATCACACGGTGTCTTCTGTTTATTGTTCTCTGCTTGTGTCATCGTGTCTGTTTCTCTTCTCTGACCTCTCAATGTGGAGCCTCAAAATAGGGTCTTTGAATATTAATGGTGGGAGAGATAGGCATAAAAGGGATTTAATCTCAGAAGTCTCTACTCAGAAAAGGACTGATGTGTTGTTTTTGCAAGAGACACATACTAATCCAACAGACGAGATAGACTGGGGCTTATGGTGGAAGGATCCGTGTGCTTTTAGCCATGGCACTAACCTTAGTGCAGGGGTAGCTGTTCTGTTTAGAGCAACTGCAAATGCAACTGTTCTATCTTCTACTGAAGTGGTGAAGGGTTGGCTGTTAATTGTCAGGGCAGAAATAACAAAGCAGAACACAGAGCTTTCTAACATATATGCCCCAAATCAAGGAGAAAGAGTAGAACCAAAGAGTAGGTTTTTTCACCCTGCTAAAAAAACGAGCTAAGGAATTATCATCAGGATCAACTCATCATTGGTGGGATTTCAACTGTACTTTAGATTTCACTGTGGACAGGACAAACGAGGAACCCCATCCACAGTCATCTCAGAGCCTTAACAGTGTCATCACACATCTGGATCTGTTAGACACATGGAGGGTCAAGCATCTGCAATCCAGACAATACACATGGGTGAGGGTCAGCAATAACAGGGTGAGTGCAGCTGGATAAGATCTATGTTTCTAAAAGTCTCAGCTCCAGATTAGTTCACAGTAACATAAGTCCAGTTGGCTTCACTGACCACCACTTTGTCAGTATAGACTTGATCATTTCGTCAGGTCAAAGAGTCCTACTGGCTTTTTAACAGCAAACTCCTGCAAGACACTACTTTTCTGCCAGAGCTTTGAGTGCTTTTGGCAGCATTGGAAAATGAAAAAAAGCTGTGGTGGGAGGTTGGTAAGGCACAAATATGTGTTTTTTGCCAGCAGTACACCTCTCATTCCACTGCTAAAATAAAAGCAGCAGTTCAGGAACTTTAAGCCAACATTAGAAATATTGAACAGGGGTTACACAGACACTCGGAACCCACTACGGGTCACATGCTGCAGGAGAAGAGGTTGGAGTTGAGCTTATTCCTGCAGGAGAGAGTGAAGGGAGCTCTTGTCAGGTCTCGCTTCCTCCAGTTAAGGGACATGGATGCCCCGAGCTCTTTCTTTTTCAACCTGGAGAGATCGGCGGCACAGAGAAAGCAGATGACCTGCCTGGAGCTTCCAGGAGGTAGAGTGACCACCAGTCCCTGCGAGATGAGGAGCCATGCGATGGACTTCTACGCTGATCTCTTTGGGGCAGGACAATGCAGCATGGAGTGCCGTGATGAGCTCCTGCAAGGGCTTCCTCAGTTCAGCCCAGAAGAGAAAGCTGCTCTGGACTTTGAGCTGACTTTGGACGAGTTGACAGTTGCTGTCAACCAGATGGCATCAGGACGGGCACCAGGGATTGATGGTCTTACCACTGACTTTTTTAAGCGGTTCTGGAATACCCTTGGATCGGATTTACATGGTGTTTTGTTGGAGTGTTTTAAAACAGGATCTCTTCCTGTGTCCTGTGAGCGAGCAGTGCTTTCCCTGATGCCGAAGAACGGAAACCTACCAGTTGCCCTCCTCTGTACAGACTATAAGGTGCTTTCCAGAGCTCTATCAAACAGACTTAAGGATATCCTGGAAATAATTGTACATACAGACCAAGCCTATTGTGTACCTGACAGGACAATCATGGACAACATTTTTCTCATTCGGGATGTTAATGTGTAAATATTATAAAGTTGATTTTGGCATTGTCCCTTCGACCAGGGGTCGTGAACTAATCAACATCCAGTCTGGATACAGCTGTGGCCCAAGCTGGTTTGGTACAGCTTGACTACTGCTGAGGAGAGCTGGGCGATTGGGCTACGATAAACACTCTTACAACCACGTCCTCTTACAACACGAGGACGTGGACTTTACTGGACTGACACCTTTTTACAGCTCTGTATTGCAGGCATGGCAGATTTTTAAGTTCACACGTGCCTCATATGAGATTCCAGGCATGTGGTTGTTTGAGGAACCATTGTTTTTTAACAACCTCATAAAAACTCAAATGCTGCAGTCTGCCAGCCAATCTCAGAGAGGCTGGCTGCACCAAACTGGGCCATCTGAAGAAGATAACGGCAACATCTGTGGACGTCCTGAGAGAGAATGGCAACATCACCTCTATTAGGCTGATCAACAGAGTGGTGGTGGAAGTCTGTGCTGCCCTGCCACAATCCCTGAGAGCACTTGCAGTAAACCGTACTCTGTGTGACCAGTGGAGTGAAGAGTGTGAGAACAGTTTCCCCTCTCTGTCTATCACCCCGCTGTGGGGGAGTGGCAGGAAGGAGGAGGTCAGCTGCTGTCTTTAATAACCCCACAGGCTGCAGGGAAAAAAGCAGTCTACCAAACCAGCATTAAGGTTCTTAACCTGCGCTCTTTGGCTGGGATGAAGGAGTCAGGGTGGACTGTTTTTTTTGGTCCAGAAGTTTCTCTGAAAGGCAGCTGGTGGTCCCTGTACAAGCTGCCCTTTGAAAAGCAGAGAGCAGATCTCCATTGGAGGGTTGTACATGGAGCAATAGCTACAAACAGATACAGAGCGCACCTAGATCCAGAGCTCGGGGAGGAGTGTATTTTCGGTTCTCAGATTGAGACCCTGGTACATTTATTTGTTCAGTGTCCTCGGCTGTCAGCACTGTTTGAGATTTTAAAAAGGTGGTTTCAGGGTCTCAGGGAGGATTTTTCTTTTGGTTTGTTTATTTTTGGGCCCAAAGTACAGTGCTCTTTGGGGGGTGATTGTCAGAGAGCTGATTGTACATTTTTGATCAGAGAACCACATTTGTTTGTTTTGTTTGTTGTTTGTGTCCTCTAGTGATGTTGTGACAGTGATCTGTTTTCTGGTTCTGGTTGGAATGGTTAAATAAAGGGATTTTGAAAACCAAACCTGTCCTCTACTATTGTTTTCTCTCCTGTCCTGTTTCCTCTCCTCTTATCTCCTCTCTCGTTTCCTCTCCTGTTTCCTCTCATCTTGTCTCCTGTCCCTTTTCCTGTCCTTCCCTGTCCTCCTTTCTCCTTTCCCTTGCTCACCTCTCCTGTTTCCTTTCCTTTTCTTTCCTCTCCCATTTCCTGTCCTCTCCTATTTTTCCCTATGGTCTCTTTTTTTCCTCTCCTATTCTTTCCTTTCTTTTCCCCTACTCTGCTGTTTCCTTTGCTTTTCTCTCCTTTCCTCTGCTCTCCTCCACTTCCTTCCTCTCCTCCTAGACCTCCAGCAGCGGATACTCTTAGAAAACAAATTAAGAGTTAATCCCATGACCTAATCTCTTCCATTCTACTCCCAGTCCTATTTTTTACCGGGGTTTAAGGCTAGGATTAAACCGTGTTTTTTTTTTCTCTCTCTCTCGCTGTGTTTCAGAAAGATGAAACTATTGATGGTTAAGTGCTGTTCACACCACTCTGAAAGCTTCAGGCATGTGTGAGTGTGTGATGTGATGGACTGGTTTGCTGCTGTTCTTACTACGAAGGCCTCCTGGGCTGCATAGGCACGGCGCACTGACGATGCGGCACAACAACAACGTGCTCTTTCTTGTGCTTAATACAGAGGTCAGGGCACATCACTCGCAGAAAATGTGACGCGCAAAGCTGTTTGTTCTGTAATGGATTGTAATACAGAGTCATTATTTTGCTTTTAGAGGCAGCTCTCCCAGCCTGTGAGAGGATGAAGCTGTTTTGCGGAATTGCTTCAAATGTAAAATGGTGTTGACAAAAAATTCTTGCAGGCAAAAAGGTTGGTTTATTGCCTCAAATTGCTCCTACACAGAGGCAAATGAGTGATTTCAGTTGTCATATTGGAGGTTTTTAGCGGCAGGCAGCCAATGTTCCTCTAAATCCTCCCTGCAACCTGAAGATGGGTGTCTGGATGAGGCTGCACACACACATAAACACACACCTGTCAGCACCTAAACGCACATCTCCACACCTGCCAGCCTTATCTATCACTCCACTGCTTAGGGTGCAGAGTTACACCAGCTTCCACAGTTCACTGGCAGAGATAAAAAAGTGTCGTTTTTAGCCGGAGTCACTTTTATGAAGCCTGTAGATCTCTGCAGCCTCCACCTGCCCAGAGGGGATTATTACACAGCTGAGAATCATTACTGTAATATAACATGCATTGTTTTAGGATTGAGGTTTTGATGAGCCCATACTGCCACGGTCCATTGCCTCTGACAGTGTTGCTGCATAAGCAGCGCTGTCTGGATTCAAAAGGGCAAGAGTCCCCTTATGAAACACAGAGTTTTATGAATTCATAATTTAAAGGAATGCTGAACAAGCCTCGTCCACAGATATTTCCTTGTCAGGTAAAATGGATTTTGCTGTGTTTTGTGCTCTAACTAGTTCTCAAACTGCCTCACATGACCTTGTATAGGCACACAGCAACTCCAATGTCCAAAATACTCACCACACACACAAAACAGTAATCTGTTGCTCATAGTTTTTCCAAAAAACAGGAAGCTATATTATCCCATAATCCAATCAAGAATTCCATTACATGATTCAAAGCTTCAAGCTGCTGCTCCTGAAACACACTGTTGCATGTGAACATACAGAAGGCAGCTAAATATTTGATGCTGCCTGTGTCTGGCGTAGGCCCATAATAACACCATCTCTGATCATCAGAGCTCCTTTTGAGGATGAAAAGTTTCAAACTTGTGGTTTGTGGTCCAATGTCTACACAGTAGAATCAGTCATGCAGGTCCACCACCATTCATGGACTGGGTGAAAAGCAAGTGCCCTGTCATGTATTGTGACATGAGCTGTTGTTTTACATGACTTAGACAGTGCAAGGGCAACACAATTGTTTTTGTACAGTAGCACAAAATCATAGCATCACCTGTATTTAAGATACACTGTTGCAGACTTTTCAAGGAAGTGGTTTCCAATCTTTATGGCTTGTGACCCCTTAAAGCAAAGCGATG